>JAOWCC010001210.1:30698451-31448162 GCA_030867875.1 Actinernus sp. WN-2022
ACATGTTGCACTCCTTTGACCAGCCCTATACGCAACATGTTGCACCATGATCCAACAATGTTGCACGATGTTGCGTCCGTTTGACCGGGGCTTTATAATGATGGTGACAATAACCGATAAGTGAAAGTGTAAGACGTAACAAAAAGAACTCAACAAGTATACAAACAAACTTGTAAGTATTAAGTGTTCCTACTTTATAAGCATATATCCCAATTTGAATGCTGAATTTCTCAGTCTCACAATAACTGAATAAGCAGAAATGATTGCGGAACTCGAGAACGTAATAATTGAATTTATCGTAACATCTTATTATTATCAGAGCCTAGAGTTTGACAGCTCATAAACCGGTAAAACCAGTAACCGATGACGTAAGACAACACGCATCCGGGTAGTCTTCAGTTGAGTACATAGGCACGAGAATCACTGATATCAACCTCTTTTAGTTAGGGAGATGATCCAGCACTAATGAATGCTTCAATTTTTCCGCCACCTTCCTCTGATCGCCTCCTGGTTGCCTCATGATAATTTCTTTATTTTTGTTTCTACCTCATAAGAACAGGTGGGCGTTTTTGTTCCCCTACCTTCACTGAATACGAATGTAAGGTTAATATACAACTAAAATAAAGAATATATATCAGTTTATTTGTTATTAAACCGTCACGCAATTGCTGGCCTGCGCCGTTACGCAGGCTACGCAGTTGTGTGACCATTTTACTCCAACTGAGTTGCGTCCTTTGTATTCAGTGAACCGAGCTTGGCCGCCGCGCATCACGACCATCATGCTCGAGTAACAATTTCTAAAGGAGATGTATCGGCAAAAAAGCTTGTTTTTATACTGTGCTGTGTTCAGTCCACTCGTTTCCAAAATTTTCCTTGTGCTTGTAGTTGTACCACGAGTTTTTTGAGCGTTTTGTAGCCAAGCCCTTTTCTCTTTGAAGGCAGAGATTTAAGCTTCTGTGTGTGAATAATACATGAGTGAAATCAGCAAATCCACAAAGCCCCAGCTTTTCCTTTCAAAATGACATATTTTTGCTGCAGAGTGCAGTTGTTGATTCCTCGGACAGTCGATCGCCACAACATATCGTTTTTCGTGAAAAAAGCAAAAGAAGAAAGATAATTTTTCACGTTCTTTGACTACTGTTAACTTTGTGAATATCCTGGTTTGGAATTTTAACAAGATTTTTGTCTCTGTTCGCGATAATAAAAATAAACAAATATTTACGCGCGGGCTTCCTGTACATCGTTGAATACAGCTTACAAACCATTGAATTCCACAAAATATTCAACCCTTCGTTAGCCAATCAATGCGCGAGTTTGCGTCGTGCTATGAGATTCTATAGAAAATCAACAATTTGGGGGAATAAGAAGTTCCGGACAAAGCTGTCCCGTTAACAATTAATTAACCTTTATTACAAAATCAATAGCTTGCAAAAACAATTTTTTGAAGTGAAACAAAAGCAACAGTAAAGTGCTCGATGCTCGATACCTAAATACTGTAAACAATTTAGCATAACGTCATCCCGACGGTTCATCTCTCTCTCAGCTATCTTGTTTTCACTGCGATTCGACGAAAGGTATGACTATCCCTGGGCTGGTTATTCGGTTGTGGTAGACACATTCAAGGCAATATTATCAATACCACCTTGCTCTTGAAGTTGGGTCACTGCAACTAACTCCAAGGCGGCACCATTTGGTGATTTGGAGACATGTGCCCTTGGATCATTACATGCATCTGTAGTGCACATGTCTTGTTCGGGTTCTATCCAGCCATGTCCGTAACTGGCCATGGGGTACGCGGGCTCGCCATGCTTCGGGATGTCAAGACCTGGTGGGTAAAAAAACGTTTACCAAATATATTATTCAACGGTACAAATCAGTAACATTATCACATGAGTACGCAAATATTAAGTGATCAAGAAGGGAAAATAAGCTACACGTAACTACACGTACTCCCAAACTCCTTGTATAAATAACTCATTTCAAGGCGCAGTAGAGCATTTACTACTACCTTTTGAAAAATAGGTTGTCGGGAGACAGAGTTAAATCGACGTGACAAGGCCGAACAGGAGCATGGGTATCGATTACTACTTGAATATAAGTAGAGAATAAAATATGGGCGCAAGGAGATTATACATTATTCAATGTATTCTTTACTACCGACTTCTTCTGGTTACCATGATAAATACCATATCAAACTTATACTGGCTGGACAACAAAACTTTAAATACCTGACTGTCTCGATCATCGATTGAGATGCCAAGGAATTAACCATCTATATGAATTGCCACCAGAGGAGCTCGTTTGCGTGTTTGAGAGATGGCTATTTTAAATATTCAGTGACCGATACCCATAATCCCTTTCAGTCTTGACGCGTAGGCTTTTATTGAACGTTTTAAAAATACGACAACTTTATATCTGGTAATTCCCAGTTAAATGTGTGTAC
Organism: Actinernus sp. WN-2022; assembly: GCA_030867875.1. Taxonomy (NCBI): domain Eukaryota; kingdom Metazoa; phylum Cnidaria; class Anthozoa; order Actiniaria; family Actinernidae; genus Actinernus; species Actinernus sp. WN-2022. Next base: position 30,700,895 of record JAOWCC010001210.1, read on the forward strand.
CTTTTAGCTCAATGTCTGCAGGTACTCTCAGCTGTTTTGTCAGTCTCAGCGTCCACAATAGCAAGGATGCCATGGCAGCAGCCCAGGCGATGATTGCCACAGCCCCAACAAAGCTCCAACCAAACAAGCAAAATGATTTCTTGTCCCAGTTGTAAAGAATGCCTGTCTCTTGGTTTAGAATAGGAGTAGCTATAACTCCCCACAGTCCTCCCCCCATATGAACTAGAAACACAGATAATACAGCGTTAGATATGAGCATAAGGAGTAAACAGCGTAAATACTTAAGTATTCAGGGCGTTGATAGTTACTTCATACCTGCAACCGCATCAATAGGGTCATCTATGATGTGGTCAACATACATGCACCACTAAGAAAAAGAAGAGTGAGGAGTAGCTATTCTCCATGGCTAAATAACAGTATAGTGTGTATGATACACGAAAGAGATCGTCTTAAACGAATTGCATGTATAAAAAACTCAGGAAATGATTGGAATCTATATAAGAAAGCCAAAAATGCTGTTAATATAGCAATAAAACTTACATGAAAAATGGGTATGTATGTGAGGTCAAGAGACTCAAACCCTGACCCTGTTTGACCCAATCCGAACTCCAAAACCCTGATTGCCCCCTTTTTGGGAAAAAAAACCTTATTGCCCCTTCTTTAAATTGTTTTCAAAAGACGGTCGGATATATATCCCGGCCGGTATACCGCGTACCGGGATTGCATGCAAAATACGGAACATTTCAAGTCGGGACGTGGTATTGGGTAAACAAATCAGCAAATGGAGTACATAGATAAGTACTGAAGTACGAATTAGCGGCGTCACAATGTAAGGGAACCTCAGTGCTTGCATGTGGGCAGGCGATCAAAATGCGGCAACAGAATGTATTTTTTTTGATATAGTAGCTAAAAAAAACTGAACCCTAACTGCCTAAAAAATACTGAACCCCGACCCTGACTGCACCCAAATTATACTAAAATCCTGACCCTGATCTGCCCAAATCAGGTCAAAACCCTGACCCTACCTGCCCAAACTGAGCTCAAAACCCTGACCCACCCGGGCGGCACATACATAATACGTCACAAACAGGAGTACCCCCCCCCCCCCGGGAAGTAAGTTAATGGAGATAATTGCATATGACCCCTTGTATAAATACTTTACTGAAAACAATCTTCTGAATGAATTTCAATCAGGTTTTCGGTCATTGCATTCAACATGCACAGCTCTCTTGCATGCCACAAATAATTGGTTACTAAATATGGAACAGGGCCGGTTAAATGGAGTCCTTTTTGTAGATTTTAAAAAAGCATTTGATACGGTCGACCACACTATACTGTTGAAAAAGCTAAATGTTTATGGAATAAGAGGAGGTGAACTAAAATGGTTTCAGTCCTACCTGTCTAATCGTTCTCAGCAATGCCAAGTTAATGGTATTTTATCGGACATACAAACCATATCATATGGAATACCACAAGGGTCCATTCTTGGCCCCCTCCTCTTTCTTATATACATAAATGACTTCCCAAATTCTTTGAGTAATTGCACCACTGGTATGTTTGCTGATGACACATATATAACTAATGCCAACACTGGTATCGTGCAAGTAGAGGAAAATATATTTGAAGATTTGAAGCGAACTGAAAAGTGGCTTAATGCCAATAAATTGAGCTTCAACGACATCAAAACTAAATACATGGTCATTGGATCAAGCCAAAGAATAAAACAAAATGCTCCAGCAGTGTCACCATATTTTTGTGGCCTCTCAATCAAACGAGTAGAAGACTTCAAACTTCTTGGTGTACACATAGATGAAAATTTAAATTTCAAACCCCATATTGAACATGTCATCAGCAAAGTTACAACAGGTCTAAAGATGCTATATCGCATAAGAGATCTTACAGATAATAGAAGCACTATGATTAACATTTATAATTCCCTTATCCAACCTTATTTTGATTACTGCAGCACCGTCTGGACAGGTTGTAATAAAGGTCTTAAAGAAAAGCTCCAAAAACTCCAAAATAGAGCAGGACGAATAATAACTAGATCAGACTATAGTGTTCGCTCTCACACCATCAGAGAACAATTGAAATGGCTAACTCTTGATGAGAGAAGAGCAAAATTAGAAGCTATTATGATGTATAAAGTTCTCAATGGTCAGGGGCCTGGATATTTAAAAGAAATGTTCTCATACTCTGGTGAACACCACAACTACAATTTAAGAGGGGCTAATACAAACCTCTGTCTACCAGCCCCCAAAACAAATTTTGGAAAGCAAGCATTTTCCTTTAGTGGTGCAGCACATTGGAACAAGCTGTCATCAGCTGTTCGCTTTAGTGAAACATTAAGTTCTTTTAAACATCAATTATAAATTAATTAATTATAAGTATTTATAAATAGTTTGCATAGTATTTAGTAACAAGAACGTTTATATAAAGTAGATAGTAAGTAGCCAATGTATCCATAGTATTTTATAAGATTATTATGCTCCACTATAGCTAGATATATTCAGTAATGATGTAAATGTTGTAATAGTTAGTGACCACTGCATGTGTTATTTTATTTTATACTTTTTAGCCACACGGCTCGTCTGAAAACCAACTATGTTGAATGTCGACTACCGTGTATAAATATGATTAAATAAAAATAAAATCTATGCCGGCCTTCAGGATTAGTGTACTCCACAACATGTAGGTGAAACATCATACCACCCCGATGCACATGGCACCGTACTAGTAGACAATGTTACAACTGGCACAAATGGCGACCTGATAACATACAGGTTATGTAACAAAAAGTCACTTTATTTTGTAGAAGGTAACACGTTTACCCCTACCGCGTAGCTCAGCAATCTTCCACATGGCCCCCTGTTGAATTTAAGTCCTACCATTTTACGTCCTTATCCGAGAATACGTGAAGGTCCAACCGTTTACTGTTGGATTATGTAAAAGCAGCACCTTCGACTCAGTTATTTTAATATCCTGAGTGTTGGTACGGCTGGGGTTTGAATCCGCGACCTCCCGCACGACAGACCGGCGCTTAACCACTGAGCTAACCGGGTGACAAATACATGCACTCATTGACTGTATGAAGAATAAAAAGATATGATATACTACATAAATATTGTCACCTGATTGCTATTAGCCAATTACCTGCTTGCATGTTTATAATAATTGTTGTAGAACACGATGTTTAATATTAATTAGTAATAATGACCAAGCATTAGACTCGGACATTATATTATAACAGATCTCATGCAAGAGAAACTTGAGAAAAAACGTTGCAGAAGTGAAGTAATCTGAATATATTATGATTCCACTTGTCCAAATTTTGGATTTCAAGCTATAAAATAAAAGGACATGAGGAATAGTAAACTCAACCAGGAATATATTACAGAGGAGTGTTCCTCTTCCCACATTTTATTGTCACACAACACTGTAGACGGTAGAGTTATTTTTAGCGTAGAGTTTCCCGCGAGAAGAAACAAAGGCCATCACTTTTAACCAATCAGGATACACTGAAAAATTGTAATTAACACGGTTCAACTGCTACAAATACTACAGCACAAGAGAACAAAAGAGAACGTCATCGCATAGCAGAACTTCGCGACTATAAATAGACATACCATCTACTGTGTTAGGGGCCAACACAAGGGCCAAGGAACACTCCTGTGTAATATACTCCTGACTCATCTATCAAGAGGCTATTTAAAAAGTTAAACTGCAATAAAGTTAGCCCGCGTTACCATGCCAGTAAGGGCGCCATTGATTGTAATCAGCAAACTCCAGTACTTTTCCATCATGGCTATTCCCAGTCTCTTGAAAACCAATGCTACTAACGCCTCTGAGGCACCTGATGTTACGAAAAAGATTAACAATATGTTAAAGATACTTTTTTATAAAATAACCCAAAGAAAACGCGCGCTCTGATTGGTTGAAAGCCGTGTTTGCATGAGGCTATGTAAACATGGGAATGACGTCATACATTGTAGTTTTCGCTTTTTTTCTGCAAAAAATGGCGAAAGTAACTGACTAACTTAAAAACACATGTAACTAGTTTTCTAAAGGAAGGTTGTTCAGAAGAACCTATACGGAGAAAAAAAGCTAAATTGGACAGAATTTTCACAAGATTGAGTCAGTCGGAGCTCAACTGCCTCATTAGCAAACTCGATGAAATATGCACAAAATACACTACTTCTGTTAACGTTTAAGTTTAAATATTTACTTCAGATACTATAGGTAAATGCATTGCCTGACGAGGGAATTCCATGTTAAATTTCAAGTGAAATTTAACGTGGAATTCCCGAGTCAGACAATGAATTTTCTTTGAATCCCATTGCATCTAGTGATTTACGAAAATAAATAAAGAATATACTCAGTCTGAAAGTTGCTGAAATTCCCGCCACGCGCCAGGAACCCATTGCGCGGTAAACCAATGAGCGAATAGGAATCAAGCTAAAATTAGACTGAGACTCACACGATGTTCAACTAAAAGTGCAGTCGTTGCTCACAAAATTTGGTTTTCCGACATCAAAACTGGATTTTTATGCACGAAAACACCTGTATTTTATTTAGGTACACTTAATTTCGATCTAATCTTTACCAAGAAAGCGAAAGTGCATTAACTGGAGACAAAATTGTGAATGTTTGTGAAAGATTTAGAAAACCGGCGGCCTGTTGAAACCAGTTCTCGCTAAGTGAAAATCTAAAACCTGACAAACCGAAGAGCTGCTGCACAAGTATATATACGCACAAACTTGTAAGTATTAAGTGTTCCTTACTTTTTAAGCAAACTACCAAATGTTAATGCTCAATTCTAACAATAAATAAACCTGTTTTTGAACTGTTGAATGTTACTTGTGTTCAGTCCACTCGTTTCCAAAATTTTCCTTGTACCACGATTTTAGTACCGTTCTGTAGCCGTGCTTTTCGTCCTGCTTTTACTGTTTTCAGTCATTTAGCTTCTCTGTGTGAATATTACATCAATTAAATCAGCTAATCCAGGAAGCCCCAGCTTTTTCGTTCAAAATCACACATTTTTGCTGCAGTTGTTTTTGTCGATTCCTCGGATGATTAGAGTCGGTTTCTTGTTCAGTCGAGCGCCAAAACATAACATTTCTCGTGAAAAACGGAATAAACGATATCTAATTTTCACGTTCTTTTACTATTGTTAACTTTGTGAATATCCTGGTTTGTAATTTTAACATGATTTGTGTCTCTGTTCGCGATAATAAAAATAAACAAAATATTTACGAGCGGGCTTCCTGTACATCGTTGAATACAGCTTTTCAAGCCGTTGAATACAGCTTTCAAACCATTGAATTCCACAAAATATTAAACGCTCCGTTAGCCAATCAGCGCGCGAGTTTGAGTCGTGCTGTGCGATTCTATTGGTAAATTCATTGCCTGACGAGGGAATTCCATGTTAAATTTCACGCGAAAAACCGATATCGCACGAATCGCGAAGCGATGAGTGCGATATCGGTTTTTCAAGTGAAATTTAACGTGGAATTCCCGAGTCGGGCAATGAATTTTCTTTGAATCCCATTGCATCTAGTGATTTACGAAAATAAATAAAGAATAGTTGCTGAAATTCCCGCCACGCGCCAGGAATCCATTGCGCGGTAAACTAACGAGCGAATAGGAATCAAGCTAAAATTAGACTGAGCCTCACACGATGTTCAACTAAAAGTGTAGTTGTTGGCTCGTTGCTCATAAAATTTGGTTTTCCGACATCAAAACTGGATTTTTATGCTTGAAAACAACTGTATTTTATTTAAGTACACTTAATTTCGATCTACTCTTTACCAAGAAAGCGAAAGTGCATTAACTGGAGTCAAAATTGTGAAAGATTTAGAAAACCGGCGGCCTGTCGAAACCAGTTGTCGATAAGTGAAAATCTAAACTGAACCTGACAAACCGAAGAGCTGCTGCACAAGTATACGCATAAACTTGTAAGTATTAAGCCAGTGTTCCTTACTTTATAAGCAAATTCAGTACCAAATGTTAATGCTCAATTTCTGTCTCACAATAAATAAGCCTGTTTTTAAACTGTTGAATGTTTAATACTTGTGTTCAGCCACTCGTTTCCAAAACTTTCCTTGTACCACGATTTTAGTACCGTTCTGTAGCCGTGCTTTTCGTCCTGTTTTTACTGTTTTCAGTCATTTAGCTTCTCTGTGTGAATATTACATTAATTAAATCAGCAAATCCACGAAGACCCTGTCCAACTTTTCCGTTCAAAATCACACCTTTTTGCTGCAATTGTTTTTGTCGATTCCTCGGATTAGCTAGAGCTCGAGTCGCTCTTGTTCAGTCGAGCGCCAAAACATATCATTTCTCGCAAAAAAAACGAAATAAAAGATATATAATTTTCATGTTCTTTGACTACTGTTCACTTTGTGAATATCCTGGTTTGTAATTTTAACATGATTTGTGTCTCTGTTCGCGATAATAAAAATAAACAAAATATTTACGCGCGGGCTTCCTGTACATCGTTTAATAAAGCTTTTCAAACCGTTGAATTCCACAAAATATTAAACGCTTCGTTAGCCAATCAGCGCGCGATTTTGAGTCGTGCTATGGGATTCTACTGTGTATTGTGACCCAGCACTTCCGCACAATCTCACACCAGTGAGGTAAACCCGACTACTGATGGTGAACGTGATGCAGTCTGTGTAGTTACCATTGTAATTCCATCCTGTGTTAAAGGAGGCAAATCTCTTACATGAACCATTCTCCTTATTGCCTTGTCTGTTCTTTGCAGTAAATGTTTCAAGTGATGTTGGTTTTCCAACAGGGCTTAAATATGTAACCAATTCGGTGACTTCTTTTAAATCTAGAATTTGGGTGGAAAGGACACTTTCCACAAATTGCTCAGTAATGACATTAGTGGAAACCTTATCAGGTGAATCGCTTTATGACCGAGTACAGCTCTCTTTGATGTTTCATCTTCACTCAGTTCTTGTTCTTCAATTTTATTACAAGCCCAGCTATGTACGGCCTGGAATAACTCCACCTCTGTTATACTGAGAGTGTCAAAGTGTTTCTTGCGTGACAGTTAGAAACGGCTCAGATGTCACTGCTCGTTGGGTCTCAGAATCAACAATCTTCCAGCAGAGTTGGATTAACTTTTCATCTTCTAGTTTTTCCACCTGTGGTAGAACAGAGAACACATCGTCTGGTCCCAGCTCTTTCTCAAGATACTGTGTGCATTTCTTAACCAGTGAAGGAACAAAGTACTTCTTAGCGAGGTACAAAACCTCCAAAACATGACTTCCGGTCAACTGCACTTCATCGTAGTACATGTAGCGAAACAGTTCTAGTAATCCTTCAGCGATACAGTCTGGTAGGTCGATAGCACGTCGAGTCTCGGCCAGTTCACCGTAGAACATGGCCTCGAATACAGGGGTAGTATCGTCGTGTACCGTTGAGATCCGTGGGTAATCACACCTCGCGCGCTCGGAGGGTTGTCGTACCGCTATTATAGTACTATAATATATTTTTTATGAACATGCTAATGAAGTTGATATAAATCTGGTAAAAGAAACGATTGCAATCAGCGAATTCTCTCGTGGTCTAATGGTTAGGGTTTGGGTTGGTGGTGGGTAAGCCATTGTATTGATTCTTAACCGGCCGGCCCGACTTCGAATCCCGGTTCACGCGGTATTTTTTTTTATAGTGAGGATAACGTATAATCGTTCTAAAATTTCTAAGTGTCGATTCGGATGTTCGTATAACATTTCTGAGTCTCAAATTATTCATAGCGAACGTGGGTAACAAAGGGAATTTTATGACGCAGTTGGTTAAACGGTACACGACGATACTACCAATACAGGACTACTGATAGCCAGTACGTACTTATGGACAGGAACGGTGACCGTGTCGCCTTTGGAGTCGACAACCGAGAACTTTACATCACTGAACATGCTGTTGTTGTACATGTACTGGTTACGTTCCTTGATAGTGTCGCGTACAGTTTGCCATTTGGCTTCCATTGCTTAACTGTGTTGATGTTGAGAATGTAGCTTCCTCGTACATGAAAGTGAATGTGAAGGATTTATACCCGAATTGCATGCTGGTACAATGTTTGTTATGTGTACCCCCTACCCCTAAGGCTGTTTTTGTCAACATAAAGTTATTAATCAAAATTTGTCTGTATCTCGAGAGGAATGCATATTTTACTCCAATATAATTCTTAGAAAATTAAACTAGTTATTTTATTTTCACTAGCCGGTAGCGTCTTCTAATAATTGATTGTCAATCTCTACCAAACTTTAATTTTAATCAACACTGTCGCTGTACTGCTGTTGTCCTCCTGATCTTCGGTATGGTTCATAACATTTTGTCGTATTTTGTCACGGCATGTTTCGTTTCTCTGCCGTTTTTAGCCAGTCCTGTTGATGGGGAGACTTGCAGTGTCTCCCTTCGTATAATTCAACTGAACGTTTTGCAAATAATAAAATGCGCTCATACTGGAATCCGATATCCCATTTGAAGGAATGGTGTGCGCTCATTTCTCTAATGTAAGCGCTATAAAAATTGTCAGTCTTCGCAAAGCGTACACAATCCCCTTGAAAACCGCTCTCAATAACTTAAAGATGCTGGCTGCTTCAGTCGAATAGAAGAACGTTAACTCATGCTGGTATTTTGTCAAAAGTTCGATTAAAGCCCAGTGTCACGCTTTGTTTCTGGCGAAAATGATGTGCGAGGGTCAAGTTGGTCAGTTGTGTTCAGTAAAAATGTCGGTTATTTGTTAGTTATGTAACGGCACGATAGTATCCTATAGACCAGTTCACGGTAAATTCCGACATTTTGAAAGGGTGCAAACATGGCGCGAAATACAGTGTTTGTAAGGGAATCGATGGGAATCCGATGCGAAATTAAATCCGTAAAATCGAATTTATGAAATATTCTTCAGATACAAACTTAAGATATCAGGTAAAAGATTAACATATCGAAATTTGATGGATGTAGCTGTGCTGGGAAGCGTGCAATCGTTGTCTGTAAATTTGACTCGTTTTTACAGACAATGTATGGAAAACTGAAAACACGATTGCACGCTTCCCAGCACAGGCGGCTACATCCCTCAAATTTCGATATGTTAATCTTTTACCTGGTATCTTAAGTTTGTATCTGAAGAATATTTCATAGATTCGATTTTACGGATTTTATTTGGCATCGGATTCCCATCGATTACCATACAAACACTGTATTTCGCGCCATGTTTGCACCCCTTTCAAAATGTCGGAATTTACCGCGAACTGGTCTATTCTCATCGGTCTCACCCGTACTCATTGAGTTACGGATATCCGGCGGCCACAGTGATATTAGAATGCCAACGACCATAATTAACATGGTTCAGTATAACCTAAACCCTGCGAAGACAACCCAACACTCAAACCTCAAACCTCCGAGACCCACAGATGCCCAGAACTGAAAACGGGTCAAGAGGTCGACTTACGCTTGCGATCCTGTTGGGAACCTCCGGCGACAAAACTGTTGGGTCCCTGAAGGCCAGCATAGACACATCAGCTAAGGCGTGGCCACTAAGCACCGAGCTGAGGACATCCCGAGATATGTGGGTGTTACTAGCTGCCAACCCCTGGGCTGCGCGTGCGTCAAAGGGGTTGCCGTCATACCAGGCAATAAAACGGTCAGTAACGCGAGTCGGGTCGAACCCCTGCGTTAGTTCCCAGTATTGAAAGAGCGAGCTTGGCTTGAAACGCTTAGATGATGGCTGGGAAAAGAAACAAACGAGTAATAAGTAGCGCAGTGGGTGGAGAACTTGCTCGGCCATCATACCACAGATGAGAGGACGACTAGTAGATGTCGAAGGTTTGGCTACCTCGCTCAAATTGTGAGGTGATTCTGTGGGTTGCGCCTCTTATTCGTACTTGGGTAAGACCGCTGAGAATAGAGCGAGCAATCGTGAGAAAACACCCACAACTTAGCCTCCTCCGCAGGCATCTCTAATTTTCGAAGAAATCAGATTATGGGCTCCCTGTGGCAGCCCGGAGTCACAGGTAACCCAATTCACGATATTTAAAATCTGATTTCTTCGAAAATTAGAGATGCCTGCGGAGGAGGCTACCCACAACTAGAACGTGACTAAAATATCTGAACGCCTGCTCTAGAGCAAACCGTGGGAAAACCGTCCACTAACAAAAAAACGTGCAACCCTAAATCATCCGTAACCCCGACGATCATCGGTACATGTTTGTCAGCGGTAGAAATCGCGGGACTGAGCTGTGAATGCTTCTAATTGGTTTCTGTTTAAAAACCTCGACGCATCGCAAAAAAACGGCTTTAAAAGGTAAATTGCAAGAGTTAATACTTTTATTAGTTTAGTCATCAAGCTAATTAAATTTGGGACTGGTGCATGAAAGGCCTTAAAAATCGAAGCTCGTACTTTTCTAGTGGCAATGCTTAGAGGAGTCTAAGCATTGTCACAGAGGAGTCAATGCTTAGAGGAGTATAAAAAGTCAGGCTAGAAGGAACCGGTATCTCCTCGCATAAGCGAACCCCTGAAGAAGTCCGAAGACTGGATAAAGTTGTACGGTATAGTGAAAACACAAAAGCTCCGTAACACTTGTCAGAGCTACTAATAATACCGTTATAGACCCATTCGAAAAATGGCTGCCGCTAATTTGCATAATTTTGATATTCAATATTTTCTGAAGAATGAACTAGCCTATGTGAAAGAGTGAGTTCGTGTTAGCAACATGTAGCTCTTTGATAATGGAAGAATATATCCTGACAAAGCAATCGACGTTTGAATCTCTCAAGAAACATGAAAACGAGGCTAGTCAGTCCTGACGTCCTGAATCTCATACAAAACTCTCTTATTTTATACCTCAGTAAGTTCGCAATACTTGGTGCTATGCTCTTTAAATTGTACAAACGTACTCATTTTTGCATGCTCTCTTAAGTGGAAGTACTTATTTTAGTGCCAACATTTTCTAACAGCCCAAGTTTGCTGACACCATTTTTCGAATGGGTCTATAAGGGTAACCTTGGAGAATTAGCATTAATTTGTTAAATTTCAAAATTGGATCTTCAATTTGTTAGCTGTCAATGAATTCACATTTACGTCGTCAGATAGTTATTAAAGGCATTTATCGCTCCAGAGAGGTATGATTCTTTTGAAAACGCAACTGATTCGTGTTCGTTTGGACGGTCAAATTTACGGCTGAAAACGCAAAGTTTTGAAAACAATTGGTCAGGTGATCGTCTAGACATGCGCAGTGTAAGTTGAAAGCATGTTAGTCGCCATTCTCGTTCCCAGTGCCTCCACAACTTACTGAAAAATCGAGGCTCTGGTACGACACAAATGGGGCAAGATTGTGATTGGCTGTTGAACAACGGCTGCGCGAAGTTCAAAAAGTTAAAACTCTTCACGAACCCTGACGGTTGCCCTCTATCTCGATTGCCTTTGGCCGAGAAAAACGAGACGGTAAACATTGTAGATTTCAGATTGTTTATTTCCTATTGTTAACGGTAGGAGACAAGAGGACGCTGCGAAGGTAAAGATCAAAACTTTCTTTAGTATAAATTAAGTTATATTTATTGAACGGTAATGTCAAGGTATTCTGTGCAGTTCAGCAAAATAAGAGGAAGACAAAGCCGGAGTTTTCAAACCGAAACAGTGTCAATATTTTTAATCAAAATAAATCTTTACTTCGCCAGCACCGACTGAAGGCGGATAGAAGAAGACCCGAGCGTTCGATACATATCATTTTCTGGAATTTCCGTTCTGTTTTTGTTTGTACAAAGGCCATTGTATAATATTGTTTCAATTCTGTAAAGTTCCTGCTGGCACCCACAGTTTCAATGTCCTAGAATCTAGGACATCCGGTTTATGTTTTACCAGAGCCGCCGATATTTCAGTTAGGTTGAGGAGGCACTGGGAACGAGAATGCAGGAGTACCCATTGGAACCGCTCCACAAAATATCCGCTCCGCAGGCTGAACTTGAGCTGGCTGGGAATTTCAATATTTGAGAGATCCTTGCTGGGATTTTTTTTTAACCGCTTAACTTGCTATGACCCTAATAACGGCTGCGTGACGACCCTAAGAATGGATGCGTGACGACCCTAAGAACGGCTGCGTGACGACCCTATAAGGACGGCTGCGTGACGACCCTAAGAATGGCTGCGTGACGACCCTATAAGGACGGCTTTGTGACGACCCTAATAACGGCTGCGTGACGACCCTAAGAATGGCTGCGTGACGACCCTATAAGGACGGCTGCGTGACGACCCTAATAACGGCTGCGTGACGACCATAAGAATGGCTGTGTGACGACCCTAAGAACGGCTGCAGCGACTAGGTGAGGGTTGGCACTATCCTGATGACGGTGAACCTAAATTATTATCTCTGTGCACGATTGCTGTGATGCAAAAGAGAGGTACGCGCTGAGGTTGGGTGGGGGTGTCGAGCGGTTCTAGAAAAGGCTGTATAAGAATATCTGGCGGTCGCATCCTAAAGCTCAGCAACCTCCTCTTTCATTCTACCAGATAACAAGTCCAAAAATATATGACAACACAAAGTCACAGAAACTTTTATAATGGCATTGACTCAATTACGTGATATGTCCAAATGCTAACAATACTCATATTGCCATAGCCTCTAATATAAACTAATTCTTGGAAATTTAATTACATTTATCATACATTATAATATATTCCTAGATAACAAATGCATTATTGAATAACACAGCTCTTAAAGTGCTACTGAAGCGAAATTTCATCATCAAAGTTAAGACTTCGAAATAAAGAAGAATAGCATTTTCTGTTTGTCAATATCTCATCTCGTTCCAGAGATATTAAGGTTTTTGGAATATGCAAATTAGATGGTGTGTGACGTCATAAGGTTGATACAGCCATGAAGACAAATCACAAAATGAAGAATATCTCTGCAAATAGAGGGTAAAAACAATTGAAACTTTTCACACGTATGGCACGAAGGAAAATACATGTCATTATGCAAATTAAGATATTGCCATGGTAACACTCTCTTTTGCAACACAATTTTAATGATGAAATTTCGCTTCAGTAGGCACTTAGCACTTTAAAGTGTTTGAGTACTTGAGCGAATTTTAAGTTAACGCCTGCGCAATACTCTATTTCTATGTTGCTACTCTGGACTCCTGCTAGCAGCCGAGGTTTTCACAACAAATCTGTACCATCGCGTCCTACATGAAAACTACACTCGACTATAAAACAGTAGTTCAGGAAATTGTCCAGTGTTATGGTCTGTGCGGCTGACTCGTCTTTGATTAAATCTAAATTCCATATTTTCACATTTAACCACTTCCCTGCCATTGTACCCATAGGCAGATGGAGGCCCACTGATCACAGCCTCGATCGTATGTGAGATACCAGGGTCCAGACAAACAGCTTTGTCCAGGTTTATAGTAAACCCATAATATCCATCTGTTATCTCGCTATCCGTCGTAAACGTTGATGAGGAATTGTAGAGCGTAGATGTAGAGTCTTTCTTCTGTCCTTTGTAAATAGTAAGGTTTACTGTGTATTGTGACCCATGACTGCCGAACAATCTCACACCACTGAGGTGAACCCGACTACTGACGGTGAACATGATGCAGTCGGCTGCAATGTAAACACTGTATTTCAATCCTGAATAAAACGAGCCAAACCTCTTACATGAACCAGTATTTTTCATTCCTTTTCGAGCCTTTGTTTTAAAAGTATCAAGTGATGATGGTTTTCCTCCGACTGAGCAAAAATATTTAATCAATTCAGTGACTTCTTTCAAATGGAGAATTTCAGTGGAAAGGACGATTTCCGAAAATTGCTGTAATGACATTAGGGGAAACCTTATCAGGTGAATCGCTTTAGAGCCGAGAACAGCTCTCTTTGATTTTCCATCTTCACTCAGTTCTTGTTCTTCAATTTTCTTACAAGCCCAGCTATGTACGGCCTGGAATAACTCCAGCTCTGTTATATTGAGAGTGTCCCTCTCTAGAATGTCACAAAGTGTTTCTTGTGTGACAGTTAGAAACGGCTCAGATGTCACGGCTCGTTGGGTCTCACAATCAACAATCTTCCAGCAGATTACTTTAAGCTTTTCGTCTTCTAGTTTTTCCACCTGTGGTAGAACAGTGAACACGTCCTCTGGTTCCAGCTCTTTCTCAAGATATTCTGTGCATTTCTTAACCAGTGAAGGAACAAAGTACTTCTTAGCGAGGTACAAAACTTCCATAACAAGACTTCCGGTGAACTGCACTTCATCGTAGTACATGTAACGAAACAGTTCCAGTAATCCTTCAGCCATACAGTCTGGTAGGTCGATAGTACGTCCAGTCTCGGTCAGTTCACCGTAGAACATGGCCTCGAATACAGGACTACTGATAGCCAGAACGTACTTATGGGCAGGAACGGTGACCGTGTCGCCTTTGGAGTCGACAACCGAGAACTGTACATCACTGAACATGCTGTTGTTGTACATGTACTGGTTACGTTCCTTGATAGTGTCGCGTACAGTTTGCCATTTGGTATCCATTACTTAACTGTGTTGATGTTGAGAATGTATTTGTAAGGAGGTATACGTAGGTGTCTTTCTTTCAGAGAGAACAGAAGGCGTCCTTCCTTATATACACATGAAAGTGAAAGTGCAGGATTGCATGCCGGTATACGAATTACTTTGGCATACGCACCCTCCCCCACTTCGGATGTTGTGTGTTAAGTTAACGTAAATTAAACAACATGGTGTCATAAATCACACCCAGTAAAACATAAATATTATTTATATCTCAAGAGGATGGCCTATTATTTACCCGAATATAATTGTTATAAAACCTTAGTTATATTTTGTGGTCTAATACCATCGCGACTGTACTTATGAGCGTCTATGAATGGGCCTTTGCAGGAATGCAATCAGGTGGTTGTACTGGAGGGCAAAATAATCTGACTTCATTTTTTAGGGGATCGGCTGTGTTATTAACAAAACCTGTTTGTAAATTATGTTTTTTTTTTAGAAATAGCGTTTTTAAAGACAGCTTGCCCTCCAGCGCCTTTCCCATCGGGATCACGAGCTCAGTTCATTCGTCAACGAAGGAGACTGTTTGCTGCAAAAGGCTATGAATTGATTGTCAATCTAGAGCGGGTTTCGATTGAGTATTGTAATTTAACCAAACACGCTTGCCACAAATGACCCTAAAATCGATCAAGTTGCTATATTTTCAAAAGTTTTCAACGTAGAAGAGGATGAAGACCGATGACCAAAACAAAATTCGATGATTTGAACTACCGTAGACATCTTGTCTTGATGACGTCACAGTTACGTCATGTATCCATTTATAATAGGTTTATCGATGTTTTCAATTACCTTTAACATCATTACATTTTATATTTTTGATTTCCCATCATGTTGACAACAAAGAAACCGAAAACCCGAATTCGATTGGTTAAGAGGGAGAAAAGTTATTAAATTTTGGTAAATATTCAATACAGAATAGAAAACACACAAGCAAATACCGTGAACAAATATCCTGCAAAAATACGTTGGATCCGAAGTGAGGACCTATGCAGCCAAAAATATAAACAATAACGAATGAAAAGTCCGAAAACTACAGCAAAGCTGATATACAGCTTATAAACAATAACGAATGAAAAGTCCGAAAACTACAGCAAAGCTGATATACAGCTTTGCTGTAGTCTTCGGACTTTTCATTCAATACAGAACCATTTACAATAACTTCTTCATTCATCTTTTAGAGTTTAAAATATTTGTTTATGACAATCTAGCAATCAAAAGAGTAAATCGGTACCCACAACCGTATGTTTTTAGAATTTTCAATTAATACTTTAAAATTCACAGTGAAAAAGAGGATACGTTATTATGACGTCATATATTTTTGAAAACGTTTAAAAAAATTATTACTATTTGAATATTTTTCGGGTTTTAAAGACTGTACCCTGAATAGCCGCACTATGGTCTTTTTATGTTTCTTCGATTTAGAAAGCATGACTGATGTCAGACCCATGACGTCAGAAAATGTGACGTCACAGGAATCTTCAGTTCTTAATAACTCGGCATATATTTATCGTAGAGACTTTAAAATTGCGGCAATCAAAAACATATTTATGTTGTTGTGATAACATGCTTTATTTCAAACGTATAGGTAACGCAGAATTTGACCTTAAAAGGAGTTGTTCGCTATGACGTCACAATAACGTCAATATACAAACGTGTTTGATCTCAAAGACGTTATTTCATTTTAATAATAACATATGAAAATTTCGTTAATTTTCACAGCGAATTAAACAAAATATGCTGGTTTATATATTTTTGGCTCGCTTTGTAGTGATCGATTTTGAGGTAACGTATGCCATGTGTACGTGTGAAAACCAAAACAATTACAGAGCCAATCACAGGAGCAAGTAGAAACACAATGAGTCTATGATGAAGAAAAGTAAGTGCAATAGTAGATAAATCTCGCTTAGAGCGGTTTTCAAATTGAGTGTAGAAAAGTAATTAGGTGATTTTGGATTTGATTGGTTAGATATCCACGATTGCGTTTACTTTCAGCTCGTGATTGGTTGAACTAAAACCAATCGTAAATTACTTCAGTTCGTGATTGGTTCATTGGGTTTTTATTTGCTCGTGATTGGTTCATTGGGTTTTTATTTGCTCGTGATTGGTTCATTGGGTCTTTATTTGCTCGTGATTGGTTCATTGGGTTTTTATTTGCTCGTGATTGGTTCGTTGGGTTTTTATTTGCTCGTGATTGGTTCTTTGGATTTTTACGTGCTCGTGATTGGTTCATTGGATTTTTACGTGCTCGTAATTGGCTCAGGTTTTGGTTTCACAACGCTCCTATCGAAAACCACTCTAAACGAAAATTTATTGCATGACGGACCAAAACTTTTAGTTGAGGACATGATTGGCTGATAATTACAAAACAGTTTTCACAGCCAATAGAAAAGCTTTGCAGACGCAAAACTAGCTGTTCACAGGCCCTATAACTGGGGAAAATGACTTCCCAGTCCTCCTCTTCTCTTTGGTCCGATGTTTTAGTATCCAGGGCCTGTGAACAGGCTAACGGAAATCAAAGTAATCACCGAATTACTTATGCAGTACTCAATCGAAAATCGCCCTATACTGCTTCAGTCTCATATATTCAGTCTTTGAGTTAGTTTTAATCAACCATCGCGCTCTATCGCTGAATTACTTTTATTGTATATGTTCATTCATTCTCTTGGTGCTCTCGTTGGTATGTGATTATCAAGGGAATTGTGCATGGTACATACTGGACTGCTTGAATGTTGATTTATAAATTCTCTTGGTGCTCTCGTTGGTATGTGGCTATCAAGTGAATTGTGTATGGCACATAAGGACTGATTGTATGTTGATTTATTCTCTTGGTGCTCTCGTTGGTATGTGACTATCAAGGCAATTGTGTATGGTACATAAGGACTGATTGTATGTTGATTCATTCTCTTGGTGCCCTCGTTGGTCATGTGACTATCAAGGGAATTGTGTATGTTACATAAGGACTGATTGTATGTTGATTTATTCTCTTTGTGCTCTCGTTGGTATGTGGCTATCAAGGCAATTGTGCATGGTACATAAGGACTGATTGTATGTTGATTTATTCTCTTGGTGCTCTCGTTGGTATCTGACTATCAAGGGAATTGTGCATGGTACATAAGGACTTATTGTATGTTGATTTATTCTCTTGGTGCTCTCGTTGGTATGTGGCTATCAAGGGAATTGTGCATGGTAGATAAGGACTGATTGTATGTTGATTCATTCTCTTGGTGCTCTCGTTGGTATGTGATTATCAAGGAAATTGTGTATGGTACATAAGGACTGATTGTATGTTGATTTATTCTCTTGGTGCTCTCGTTGGTATGTGGCTATCAAGGGAATTGTGTATGGCACATAAGGACTGATTGTATGTTGATTTATTCTCTTGGTGCTCTCGTTGGTATCTGACTATCAAGGCAATTGTGTATGGTACATAAGGACTGATTGTATGTTGATTTAATCTCTTGGTGCTCTCGTTGGTATGTGGCTATCAAGGGAATTGTGTATGGCACATAAGGACTGATTGTATGTTGATTCATTCTCTTGGTGCTCTCGTTGGTATGTGGCTATCAAGGGAATTGTGCATGGTACATAAGGACTGATTGTATGTTAATTCATTCTCTTGGTGCTCTCGTTGGTATGTGACTATATCAAGGGAATTGTGCATGGTACATAAGGACTGATTGTATGTTGATTCATTCTCTTGGTACTCTCGTTGGTGTGTGACTATCAAGGGAATTGTGTAGGGTACATAAGGACTGATTGTATGTTGATTTAATCTCTTGGTGCTCTCGTTGGTATGTGACTATCAAGGGAATTGTGCATGGTACATAAGGACTGATTGTATGTTGATTCATTCTCTTGGTGCTCTCATTGGTATCTGACTATCAAGGGAATTGTGCATGGTACATAAGGACTGATTGTATGTTGATTCATTCTCTTGGTACTCTCGTTGGTGTGTGACTATCAAGGGAATTGTGTAGGGTACATAAGGACTGATTGTATGTTGATTTAATCTCTTGGTGCTCTCGTTGGTATGTGACTATCAAGGGAATTGTGCATGGTACATAAGGACTGATTGTATGTTGATTCATTCTCTTGGTGCTCTCATTGGTATGTGGCTATCAAGGGAATTGTGCATGGTACACAAGGACTGATTGTATGTTAATTCATTCTCTTGGTGCTCTCGTTGGTATGTGACTATATCAAGGGAATTGTGCATGGTACATAAGGACTGATTGTATGTTGATTCATTCTCTTGGTACTCTCATTGGTATGTGATTATCAAGGGAATTGTGCATGGTACATAAGGACTGATTGTATGTTGATTCATTCTCTTGGTGCTCTCATTGGTATGTGGCTATCAAGGGAATTGTGTATGGTACATAAGGACTGATTGTATGTTGATTCATTCTCTTGGTGCTCTCATTGGTATGTGATTATCAAGGGAATTGTGCATGGTACATAAGGACTGATTGTATGTTGATTCATTCTCTTGGTGCTCTCGTTGGTATGTGGCTATAAAGGGAATTGTGTATGGTACATAATTAAGGACTGATTGTATGTTGATTCATTCTCTTGGTGCTCTCGTTGGTATGTGATTATCAAGGGAATTGTGCATGGTACATAAGGACTGATTGTATGTTGATTCATTCTCTTGGTGCTCTCGTTGGTATGTGGCTATCAAGGGAATTGTGCATGGTACATAAGGACTGATTGTATGTTGATTCATTCTCTTGGTGCTCTCGTTGGTATGTGCGGGCTATCAAGGGAATTGTGCATGGTACATAAGGACTGATTGTATCTTGATTCATTCTCTTGGTGCTCTCGTTGGTATGTGGCTTAATCAAGGGAATTGTGCATGGTACATAAGGACTGATTGTATGTTGATTCATTCTCTTGGTGCTCTCGTTGGTATGTGGCTATCAAGGGAATTGTGTATGGTACATAAGGACTGATTGTATGTTAATTCATTCTCTTGCTGCTCTCGTTGGTATGTGACTATATCAAGGGAATTGTGCATGGTACATAAGGACTGATTGTATGTTGATTCATTCTCTTGGTGCTCTCGTTGGTGTGTGACTATCAAGGCAATTGTGTATGGTACATAAGGACTGATTGTATGTTGATTCATTATCTTGGTGCTCTCATTGGTATGTGGCTATCAAGGGAATTGTGTAGGGTACATAAGGACTGATTGTATGTTGATTCATTCTCTTGGTGCTCTCATTGGTATGTGGCTATCAAGTGAATTGTGTAGGGTACATAAGGACTGATTGTATGTTGATTCATTCTCTTGGTGTTCTCGTTGGTATGTGACTATCAAGGGTATTGTGTATGGTACATAGGGGCTGATTGTATGTTGATTCATTCTCTTGGTGCTCTTCTTTAGAGGCGCGACTCTAGTCACGATTATACTTATGTTTTTTTATAATTCTTTATCAAATGTTATTTATTTATTTAGGATTACTTGTGCTATTGTTCTTCGCTAGAAGCAGCTAATATATTTTAGTATAGACATATCTTTATATTTTAGTATAGACATATCTTTATATTTTAGTATAGACTTAATAGATGCACAGCTTCATTGTAAATAAGTGTCAACTTTATGAATTCTGTGCTCTAATAAAGTTTCATTCATTCATTCAATCCCCCAACTGTTGATGAAGTATTAGTCATTGCGATTCTATCCAGTATTTTAACACCATTGTCGTTTATTTTCTCACTTATTTGTTCATTGATTTGGAAGATTGATTTGATTCTGGATTTTTCCTTAATTGTTTTTTCCATAATTTTATACTTTTCCCTTATTATTATTTCATAATATTTGACATATTTAACTCCTGATGCTATCTATGTCCTTATGCGTTGGGCTTTATTTGTACCTGTTTGGTGTAGTTTGTTGATTTCCGTGCTCGTGCTCCGGTTTATTTATTGGATTATATTGTTTGATGATTTTTGATCATGAAAATTATGTTAGGTTCTCTAAGGTACCATCTGTTCCCGCTGAGCGAAGGGACCATCAGTGCCCTTGCTTTTGTTTATGTCCTGAATTGTTTTAGATGATTGGCGGGTCAGAGACAGTCTGACCTTAAGGAATTTGTCCAACTTGCTTCTTTTGCTTCATGTTTTTATCTGTTTTCGACACCGTATAAAACAGTCAGCTTTTTGTTGTCAGTTGATGGTTTTGTTAGTTGATATTGTCCGTTTTAGATGTTTTCTAGTCAGATATGGAGCGAGTTTACTGCCGCAGTTTAGGAAACCCAAGCTCTGTGTTTTTAAATTATAAGAGTTTGTATGATATTTTTAACGAGTATTTGGTTGTATACCGTTAGGCCAGAAATACTGAAATAAAATCAATGAAAACTTACCTGAAGTATTTATCTGTTCTTCATTGGGCTCTGTATGCAATTTCAGCGAATTCTGTTGAAATTTTACCCCTCGACCTCTCCGACTAAGAAAGAAGGCAAGGACGGTCGCAGCCGCCATTTCTCGACCCCCGATCACTCGAACATCACGCTCGAATTTTCATCCAAAATCAATGCCGACCGCAACTAAACCTCAAATAATAGCACAACAGTACTTATTTCAAGAGCCTCGTGCCGTCTAATTGAAATAATCCCCATTTCTCGAGCCTAAATCGAACACAATTTGAAACAAATCCGCCCGTTGGGACAAGTTGCCAACGCGTAGCAACGACAAGTCGCCCCAAAGTTCACGGGCTCAGAATGATACATATACCTTATTTTGAAAGCGGACTTCAAGCAAACGGCTCTATGGTACAGTGGTTTAGAGTGCCCGCGTTTGATCCAACGACCCGGAGTTCGAGTCTTTTTCTCCTTTCTCAGTTTTATTTAATCTTTTCCTCTATTTAAAACAATTAGAGCCGCCTTCTACCTGAAAAAACATTGTTGTCTTTTGGCTCTCAAGCCTCGACCAGGAGCCCATTGCCTCAACTATTAAATAACATTTCTGGTTACTTTATTATCATAAGAGCTAGAAGGAAAGCTCGCTGCGTAGAAGAGAAAAGCTGGGATATCGGTTTTAATAAATTAACGTACGGTACTTTACTTGCGATATTTGAGGTTTAGTTGCGGTCGGCATTGATTTTGGATGAAAATTCGAGCGTGATGTTCGAGTGATCGGGGTCGAGAAATGGCGGCTGCGACCGTCCTTGCCTTCTTTCTTAGTCGGAGAGGTCGAGGGGTAAAATTTCAACAGAATTCGCTGAAATTGCATACAGAGCCCAATGAAGAACAGATAAAGACTCAGGTAAGTTTTCATTGATTTTATTTCAGTATTTCTGGCCTAACGGTATACAACCAAATACTCGTTAAAAATCTCATACAATCCCTTATAATTTAAAACACAAACAGAGCTTGGGTTTCCTGTGTTCCAAAGCAGATGGCACCGTCCGTACTTACTTAGCCGGTTATGGTCTTAAAGCAGTTTCCAGCATCGACTGGGACCAACAGCTGGCAGGTTTGCCTAAGTTATCAGATCACCCTTTGGTGTCATCGATGATTAGTGCGTCCCAAAGGATCTTGGGGGAAACCGAAATCAAAGAAGGAATATATTACAGCGGAGATATTGAAGGCACTCGGAGATATTTAAGGCAGTCTATTTTTCTTAGAATCGTCCAAGACAGACCAACTCTGTGAAGATGCGTGGATTTCTGTTGCAAGATATGACCAAGACCTATTTTAGACATGTACTCTATTTCATATCAAGACGAACATCTGAAAATGTGCGGTATCCTACTTCCCTGTCAAGATCATACCCTATTCAGACTAAACATAGCGCCGCAATGGGGAATTCGTGGATTAAAGTGTATTTTAGCGTGTTCTCAAGGGTAAAAATATGGCAGTGTTCAAAGTTATTATTGCTGTTGTGATAGCCCGTGTAGCCTGTAAAATCACGTGACCGATGACGTCATCACCATTAGGTGTATAATGGGTCCCAATACCATGCCTGTCCTAGTTTGAGCCGCCTGCCATTAGAAATGAGGGAGATATGGGCATGTACTTAAAATCACGTGACCGATGACGTCATCGTTATGTCACCACCACTAGGTGTTTAATGGGTCCCAATACCATGCCTGTCCAAGTTTGAGCCACCTGCCATTAGAAATGAGGGAGATATGGGCATGTACTTGAAATCGTGTGACCGATGACGTCATTGTTACGTCATAACAGTAAGTGATTTATGGGGACCCAGTACCATACCTGTCTTTATTTGAACTGTCTGGCATTAGAAATTCCAACAGCAATTAATGTTGCACATCGATCTTCAATTATTAATTAAATGAAATATCGATTACTATTATCTTATCAATTGACATTCCAAGCATTTCATTCTGCTAACATCTTAGTGAGCGAGTGACAAAGAATGCACGATTTCCCCAACCATTCCGATAATTCGTTCCTGCGGTTGCGCGCACCCACAAGTTAAACATGGGACATTTATGACCCTTTTCAGACTTTCGGGCGGCGCATATCCGTACAGCATAGGCATGGGAGTAACCCCCCTCTTCTCGTGTCTCTACAGTGCTTTATAAGACTGCTGGGATCCCTTACTAGGAGGAACCAAGTGTGTACCTTATAATCTACAATATTAGCGGAATTCTATTAATATAAAATCAACAGTTTGGGGGATTTGGCGCCTACCTTTATTACAAAATCAATAGCTTGCAAAAAAATATTTGAAGCGAAAAGTTTGTACTTGACAAGTCTCTCCATGCTCGATACCTAAATACTGTACATAAACAATTTAGCATAACATCTTCCCGACGGTTCATCTGTCTCTCAGCTATCTTGTTTTACAGTGATTCGACGAAAGGTATGACTATCCCTGGGTTGGTTATTCGGTTGTGTTAGACACATTCAAGGCAATATTATCAATACCACCTTGGTCTTGAAGTTGGGTTCACTGCAAGTAACTCCAAGGCACCAGTTGTTGATTTGGAGACATGTGCCCTATGATCATTACATGCATATATATTATTCAACGGTACAAACCAATAACATTATCACATGAGTATGCAAATAAGTGACCAAGAAGGGAAAATAAGCTACACGTAACTACATGTACTACTCTCAAAGTCCTTGTACAAATAACTCATTTCAAGGCGCAGTAGAGCATTGCAAAAAAAATTGACTACAACCTTTTGAAAAATAGGTTGCGTGTTTGCTAGATGGCTATTTTAAATATTCAGTGACCGATATGCATAATCCTCTCAGTCTTGACGCGTAAGCTTTTATTGAACGTTTTTAAAATACGAGAGCTTTATATGAGGTGATTCCCATTTAAATTTGCGTACCTTTTATCTCAATGTCTTCAGGTACTCTCAGCTGTTTTGTCAGTCTCAGCGTCCAGAATATCAAGGATGCAATGGCAGCAGCCTAGGCGATGATTGCCGCAGCCCCCACAAAGCTCCAACCAAACAAGCAGAATGATTTCTTGTCCTAGTTGTAAATAATGCATGTCTCCTGGTTTAGAATAGGAGTAGCTATAACTCCCCACAGTCCTCCCCCCATATGAACTAGAAACACAGATGATACAGCGTTAGATATGACCATAAGGAGAAAACAGCGTAAATACTTAAGTATTCAGGGCGTTGATAGTTACATCATACCTGCAACCGCATCAATAGGATCATCTATGCCGGCCTTCAGGATTAGTATACTCCAAAATATGTAAGTGAAACCTGACACCACCCCGATGCACATGGCACCGTACGAGTACACAATGTTACAATTGGCACAAATGGCGACCTGAAAACATACAGGTTATGTAACAAAAATGCACTTTATTACTCGGGCCAGGCCTTCGGCTGGCTCGAGTCTTAAATCGCAAGTGTTTATTTTTTATTTTTTATTTTTTATTTGTGTCGAGATTTTGCGCCATCGACCAATCAGATTACGCCTTCTTTCAAGTTTTATTCGCCACCAATCAGATTGCACTGTGCTGGTCACGTGAACAGTGAAACAAATTGCAGGTTTTTCAAGATGGCGGCGAGTGGGAGTTTTGACTTAGTAAAACCTTTAATATCAGCTGTTTTTTTGTGTAAACCAAAGGTTTCTTCAAGTGCAATATCAAGATTTTTGTCTTTTGTAAAGCTGAGAGGTGTTTCAAGGACTTTGGACGGGAATTTATCACATATTATGGACATACTCTTGACAGTCTCATCTGCGATCAACACTGACTATAAAGTACTCTGGATACCAGAGGCTCGAAATCGTCGGGGCGAGTGAAGCAGGTGAAATCAAGGATCATCACGCAAAACAAAACTCCTTCGGGGAATCAAAACTCTTTCGATCGCGGCACATTACAGTATATTCGTACCTGAGCCCCTCCGAAACCAGTGTAACTATAAAGACAACAGCTTGTAAATGTAAGTAGCCGCTAATCCGAACATGATAACTTTTACACCAATTGACTGTCGTTGTGTTGTTATTTATTGTTATTAACCTCTCGAAAGTATAGTTGAAATGACCCGATTTCTCAGTTCTCTGATCTGACAGGGGCCTTTTAAAATATTACATGCACATGTAATGTTTATAAATTCGGGAACGAAAATCTAGCATGCAGTAAGTGAGTAACTGAGTAAGTAATCCGAAATGAAGATTTTTTCAAACGAACAAGAAATAACTCTAATGTGGAAATCGCATATTTATCTGTGGCGTGTTATTGACACTGGCAAAAACCAATCTTTCCTAAACACAAGACAAAGGGACAGTTACCATGCATCTAACACAATTATTAACTTTTTATTTTCATTACCAGAAATTACGGACAAAATGGCGGATAGCTCATTATGCATAGCTTCAGCTGGGCATTTAAAGATGGCCAACATTTACAAAGAAATGTATGGGATCAAACATAAAATGTTTTATAGCCTTACCTCTAGGAAAGCTTTCACTTTCCTGGTCTTCGCGTTTCAAACTCAGGGCTCGTAGAAACCCATTAGTTAAAATTTTTGATGAATCCAGTCAAGTTTCCTTCGGTCAAAAATAATACGTCTTTTTAGCCATAAATCACCACAGGCTGCCATACATTCCTTGTAAATTACCAAGAAGTACATCCCAAACCTCTACGTAGTACTCACTAACCAACAACGAAGGCAAAATCCTGGTCTTCGAATTTGCTTCAATAGATAATCAGGCCTTGATATCGCCATTTTTGAAGGCTGTTCATCGTAGTTTGGTTCGGTCAAAACTGCTCAGGAAAGTGCTAACTTTTGGCTACAAGAAGCCGCCATTACAATTCCGAAGCCTGCCAAGGAACCCACATTTTTAGGTCAAAACATACAGGAGACGAAGACATTTTGTCCGCCATTCTTCACTCCACCAACAGCTTACTATATTCAGAGGTATTACCGCTGTTTAGACCAAATGCAGGCTCTAATATAATAAAACGAGGGATTTAGCTGCATTTGGATTCCCTGTGGTCGAGTGCCAGTACGCATGCTCTGTGCCCGTGTGTAACTCCACTGTTCGGTTATTCGCGGTCGCAAAATGTCCGTGATTTCTGGTAATGGTTATATTTCCCGGGTCTATCAGTACATCTGGCCTGTACCTCTTTGTATTTGATTATTATCTCTGGGCTCAGGTAATCTACAGTGTATTTAATGTTTTTTTTAGAACTGACATACTTCATAATGATATTATGTGTAAAGTACAAAAACAACAATTTGTATTTGACATTATTACAAGATCAAGTTTATAAAATAAAATAAATTTGGTCCAGAACAAGTGGCACTCTTTCTTTCCCTTCCCCTTTCTTGGTACCATTATATATCCATGCAAGCTAGATCTTCTTTAAGTGTTTTCCATCTGATGTGGTCCTGGCTTAAGATATTACCCTAAGGTTACCTTAAGGACCTACCTTTTCATCATTGTATTTCTTATTATGCCTTATTTATACTCGTATACATTTCCATCATCTTATGAGAAAATGAAAGCTACAAGCATACATGTGTGCAGAACTGGCATGATAGAAAAGTGCTTTGATACTTTATACAAAGCTATGACGTGAGTTAAACTAGAAGTAATCATAGATTATCAAAGTGTTTTCAACATATTTTTAAAAGAGAAAGGACTGGGCTTCCTGTGGTAACACAAAAGGTTGAAAGATTGCTGCAATGACGTGGACGGTGTAAATAATCCTGATCAAATGTCTCGACTTATATGTTAATATAAAAGCGGATGTATCAGTGGGTATAAAACTGTATTATCTTTGTGTAACATTAAATCATGGGATGCGATGCTTATGTGGCTATATGTACATGTGTGTTTCATGTGGTTATCATTCATTTGAGCATTCGTAGCACATTTTGCAGTGTGGTATACAGTGTAAAGCAATAGTTGGAGTTAGTGTAGAACACAATCAACCCTATAGCTAGCTACAGTTATTCAGATGTGTATAAACTACATTCAATTAATCATTCAGGTCCACTATTTATCACTGGTCTTGTGTTGCCCCATGTATATTTTCTCAAACACATGTAGCTACTGTTAATGTTACAAACATGCATGGCTGCAATTTGCTTTCTGCTTTCCATGGAAGTTCTCATCACAGGCACCGTGTAAAATAGGATTCTTTTTAATATAATATTCTTATTATGTGGCTTCTCTGGAGACAAAGAATCACAATTCTTCTTCAAAATAATTTATATATGTAACTCTTGTAAAAATTATCTAAAGTAATTTATTCTTCTCTCAAAGGCTAAAAATATTGTAAGTGTAAAATATTTTTTTAATCGAACCTGCAAAGTTGTACCAACTATTCCTTGTTGAAATTCCATATGGCCCGAGTAAAGGCTGGTACAGCCTCTTGTTTATATAGAAGGTAACACGTTTTTTTTTACCGCTAACATGTAGTTCAGTAATCTTCCACATGGCCTGCTGTTGAATTAGTCCTACGATTTTACGTCCTTATCCGAGAAGACGTGAAGGTCTAACCTTTTACTGTTGGATTATGTAAAGGCAGCACCTTCGACTCAGTTATTTAATATCCTGAGTGTTGGTACGGCTGGTTTGAACCCGCGACCTCCCGCGCGACAGACCGGCGCTTAGCCACAGAGCTAACCGGGTGACAAATACATGCACTCGTTGACTGTACGAAGAATAAAAAGATATGATATACCACATAAAAATTGTCATCTGATTGCTATTAGCCAATTACCTGCTTGGATATAATAATTGTTATGGAACACGATGTTTAATATTAATTACTCGGGCTGCCTTTCTGCGCATGCGTTAAAGGTCAAATTCACACCAATCAGATTGCACTGTGCTGGTCACGCAACAATCGCCAGGTTAATTTATTTACATAATTTAATACAGTAAAGCAAGATGGCGGAGGACCCGCGAGCAACTTTCTCTCTAATTTGGAGTCTCATCTCTCAAATGTAAGCCAGTTTAATGTTTTATTTAACTTCACTCGTGCGAAAGCCTTCCAACAGGCTCAGGATATTTCAACTGGCGCTATTGTCGGAGCCGAAGGACCGCGTTTTTTACCCAGATGGCCAGTGATTTTATATACGACACGTACGACGATCTGAAGCCAGTGAACTGGCGCCAGGATCCGGAAAGCTAAAATTCGAAGAAATAGATATTGGAACCTATAAGCCATCGGCTCGCTGTGCTGCATTTAAAACATCCGAGGAAAACATCTTATTTTGGGTGAAGGCACTTCAAGACCAATATTACGAGTCTCTTAAAAACTGTCAGAGATTTAAATTTACCGTAAGTTGGATCAGAGAGTATTGAGATCAAGTTATTTCGTTCCAGCGAGGATATTGACCTAGCGGAAAAGGTAGAAGCTGTCGAAGGATTTTACTTATAATCACCCACGTCTACTTAACAACAGGAATAGTTATGTGCCAAGGCATGGGCAAAGATTGAGTTTCCCAGATTACAGATGAAAGTAGAGAACTTAATGAATGAAGAAACAGAGGTCACGCGCGACATGCTTGATAACATGAACATGTTCAACACTTTATGTTATACTAAGAAAACAAAACAAATTACAGAGCCTGCAAGTTCACAAGTCAATGAAAAACCCCAAGAGCCTGTAGTTTTGGATCAACATATCCTTGAAACTCCAAAAGCAACATACACATGAGTCAAATTCAAACCGGAAGAGACGGAATTCTTTAGATTCTTCACGAGGATTGCATGTTAGCCCGCAATAAGAACTCTCTCGCTGCTTTAATGACCTTGATTTGTAACATGGAGGCTGACCTAACTGATAGGCGTAATGAATTCTTGCTCTCGTCACATCAAAACGAAACTCAGTCATTTGGAAGACAAATTAGTGCAGCAAGATAATATATACAAGACCGAAATCAAGATGCTGTCATCGCGTATTATTGACCTAGAAGTTGAAAAGCGGATTTAATAAAGCTGAGATCCGACTTTCAAACTTTAAAAACAAAATCAAGAATACAAAAAAGAAGACAATGAAAGACCAAGGTCTCCAGTGTTCCGAGACTACCCAACCTACTGAAGCTTATCAGTTTGTTCAAGAGCCATCTTTCTTACATGACAACCCGATCCCTATTCAGAATACATTTTCTGTGCTAAATGACGAGAGTTTACAATCACCTGACCGACAACCCACTACTAAAGAAAGGGACCATGAAGTAACGGTAGTACAGTTAATTCTCGGGTTCCAAACAATGAATATATGCCTGCTCAAATGCAGTGTGTTAAACGAATAAGTAGTGCTTAAATTAAAAGGTCAACATACGAGAAAAACAAAACTATTAAATTACATATATACTAGGGGAGCAGAGAATGAAAGTCACCGCGCTACCGGCCACTATAAAGACTGCTAAATTCAGCTAATAATTCTTCCCTTTGGTTATTACTAAGAGGATTTCAAATGAAAGTGTATTACATCTTCAATCGCATGTGGCCCGAGTGAAAGCCCAGATGGGCTCTTGTTAGTAATAGTACCAAGCACTAGACTCGGACATTATATTAAAACAATCTCATGCAAGAGAAACTTAAGAAAAAACGTTGCAGAAGTGAAGTAATCTGAATATATTATGATTCCTCTTGTCCAAATTTTGGATTTAGAGATATAAAATATAAAAGGACATGAGGAATAGTCAATTCATCTTCATTGTCACACAACACTGTAGACGGTAGAGTTATTTTTAGCATAGAGTTTCCCGCTAGAAGAAACAAAGGACGTCACTTTTAACCAATCAGGATACACTGAAAAACAATAATTAACACGGTTCAACTGCTAAAACTACTAAAGCGCAAGAGAACGAAAGACAACGTAATCGCATACCAGAAATTCGAGATTTGGACCCGCTTACAGATTAGAACTGCTGCCTTGCTCGCTCGCTTCAGGCTCGCTCGCTGCGGCAGCAATAACAAGTTAGTATTCAGTCAGTTAATACACGCCTTAGGCGTGCTCTGTTGGCGAGTTATTATTGGTCGCTCACTTGTATTTATACAACAAGCACTGAATGCTTCGTTCTCTCTCATGCATTCCATCCACGGGATTAGTACACAGCAATGACGGATACCGAACACATGAAGAAATCGCTGGTTTCCAACACGGCTTCGAAGGAAATCCAACAAGAAGCCGAATTCTCTTCCTGCTAAGCCTCTGGTAGCCGTAGGAGCGAATACGCCTCGGTTCAGGAAGGAAACCCCGTGCTAGTAGAACAGGTGTTTGGCTTGTTTAAAGACTATCTCAAGACCCAAATAGACGAGAAAGGGAAACAATTAGAAGCAAAGAGTAGAATTGAGAAAGAAACAGTGGAACTTAAGTACAACGGCAACCGACAACAGTTCAAGGTTGATGCACTGCTAGACTGTATACTTGACAGAATACAAGTGGAACAGGAAAATTCCGAGGAAATAACGGCATTGGTCTCTGAAGGCAAAGAGTTAATAAGAAAGCGGCAAAAGCTCATTAATATAGCAGACAGAAATAAGGACGGCTGGCAGGTTGTAAATGAATACCAATCAGACGAGCTCGCCTCTGGATCAGACGACGAAAAGAGGTTGAAAAAAGCCAAGGATACGGTAGAGAAGAAAAGGAAAGCTAAATACGACGGAAGAAATGACAGCAAAAGGAATAAAAGTGGTAATGATAGCCAGCTTTTTCGTGGTAAGCCCCCTTTTTATGATACTTTGTCGTGTCTCACGTTGGTTGGCGTGCCTGAGTACCCAACCATACAAGTCGTTGTTTGTGTTTAATTACAGAATTTAATGGGTAAAATAATTTACGTTCGTTTGAACACAGTAAATTAGAACGTAACCAAAATAGTCATGGCTTGCCGGCAGGCTCTCTCTTCCTCTCCTCCCCACCTCCTCCCCCTCTCTTTTATTTCTCGCCCTAATGTCCGCTTGCTGCGCTCCGATACTCCAGAGCCTCAACGCAGGCTAATAACCAGGAGCGTCTATATCTGCTTTATAGCTGTCACAGCATTTTCACAAGTTGCATATCAAACAATTTATCGAGAAAAGTGTCGTTCCTGAGAGCTCCCTGTGATATTCCATATATGGTCAATATATTCCATATTTGGAAAGCAGGACGGATCGTCGAATACTGAAACACGTTCAGGAAGTGTAGCGAGCCGGCAGAAGAGAGGCGGATACAACGTAGGCTACAGGAAGTGCGATTAAAAAAATCGAATCGTTTTTTGAAGATTCGATAGCGAAACTTGAAAAAGATGAGTGTATGCCTCACTAGCATCTAGTCAGGCCCAAATATTACTCTGAACGACAACAATTGCTTGATATGGGCTATTTTTAGATCATTTTTCCCGCCAATTAGTGGATTTAGGAATGATTTCAATCCAAGAATAGCGGAAAACCGTTCTAAAAATAACCTAACTTGTGAAAACGCTGTCACATAGGCCTAGTATGCAGGATGGACGCTCCTAGTTATTGGCTCCTGCGGATACAAAGTGGACCGAAAATGACAACAAATTTGTAGTTTTTGATCTTACAACATGGGGTATTAAGTTTCCCCTGACGTCATAATGATGTAACTGTGACGTATATATACGTCTATCTGACGTCATAGAATATTTAACCATATAGTCCCAAGTTGAAGAAAACTACATATCATTATAATTCTTCAACTTCAAAGTCTTTACATGTTTTTCCTTTATTGCCTTCAGTGGTAAATTCCCCTAAAGTTTGACTTTTTATGGTAATCGAACAATTATGTTCCTTAAATTTCGGCGAAAGATGGCGGGAGATTCAAAACCTATTTCCTCTTATAAGTTTAGTCTTTAGTTTCTTTTATGCAAATGAAATTAACTTTTCGGTTTTGTTTAACTCGATGATATCATGGTTTTCCATCTTAAAAAGGATCATATTTTCTTATTCCTCAGTTTGGCGCGAAATTCAGGCGTATTCCGTGACGTCACATTGTCAATCATCCACCTCCATCACAAACCTCCAAAAAACATAATGGCCGCGTCAGGCAAAAAGGGCCCTGACGACATTCAAGTTAAATAATTCCTACAATGGCGTTCCTAATAACAGGCTGAAGATCGTACTGTATTCTTGACGAGGAGCGCTACATTTCATTCCTAACAATAAATTAATGTCAGTTTCAAGAAATTGACAATAAAAATCAGGGGTGAAATTTACGTGATTTTGATGCAAGGGCCCGATTACGAATATGACCACAAAAATTAGGAATCCTGTCAGAGGGGATGATTTTGAGTTTATATCAAGTTTATATCATTCTGAATTTTTTACACCCTACTATGAAGCTTCCGGGAGGAAAGTGACCCATTTTTGACCATTGTGCATATTCTTCATGGGAAATTTGGAAATTTGTGGAAAGTGTTGTATAGCTTGAGGGGGTGTGGCTGGGGAAACTGGGAGACCGGAAAGTTAAGTAACAAACAAACAATCAAACATTCTGCTTTACAAGGGTGCGCGCTTGTAATAATTATTATTGTTGATTTAATATAATCACTCACTGTGGAAATTATGGCAATTTTAATAGTATACAAACATACAAACTTTATTGAGTGTCCCCCCGAGGGGCTTTTCTACACACATTACAATTATATTAAAAATATAGAAAATGGTTAATACCAATTCTAAGATAATCTAAAGTCTAATTTAATGTACATTGTAATATAAATATTATAATATTCGAAAATTACCGCTGGATGCAAGGACTACATACGTATGTACGCAGGGTTAGCCTCATTCTGAAGTAAAACATTCATAAATGCCAGCGAGAAGGTGGGCTATTCACAACACTGTGTATTGTAGTTTCGCGTTTTGCACCTTTACGTTCCTACCGAGGTTTTGGAACAAATGTAAAGAATAAATATTGTCTAAGGACGGTGGCCCCTAGTGCGCATAATTTCTGCGCATAAGCCTCAGTACGGGTGTCCCGCGGGTCGAACCGTAGTCACGTAAGCTTGATTGTGGAAATAAAATAAAAATCGCAACGTTTTGTCAGTGGCTTGGAAAATGTGTTGACCTCATTTTTTTCTCATATTATCCTGCCTGGATAACACGAGTATATAATAATAAAATAATAAAAACATTTATAGACCCATTCGAAAAATGGCGTCCAATTTAAAAAGCTATTGTCCTGGTTATGTGAACACGAGGCTAGTCAGTACACACAAAAGCTTTTGAACTTGTAAGCGAGGCTAGTCAGTCCTAAATGTGACCTAAAATGTCCAATTGGTCATAAAAAGAAAACAAATTCCTTGTATTAGGGGCCTCAGTCCTTAAATAAAAAAACGAGACTACTAATCTCCACAAAAGAAACCTCGAATTTTAATGAATGTGTACCACCGTGGTCTTGTATTCATATCATCTTCACTCCCGTGTACAGTATACAGCCCTACTGCATGATACTAAACATCAGTCAATTAATTCCACAAATACCCATCAGTCCCCCTCTTCCACTCCCCAGGACAGTATGGTGAGGCATTGCACACTACCGACAATAATTATGGAAAAGGGACTAGCCTAGCCTAGTAGTTTTCCTCGTTATTGACTGTGTACTTGCAGCAAACATTCTAAATGCAAGCGTTTATTGACAAAAGCGAGGATCGACTTTGTGGCTGGCTTGGCTTATCCAGCAATTGCAGCTGCAAACGTTTGTGGTGTATCTAAAGGTATAACGTTTCCTTTACATTATAAAGTCAAGCCCGATCGCGACTCTTATTCATTTCACTCTGATGCAAATTGACTCGTGGTCGTTCATTTATACGAATTCAGTCAAAATTCTTTCCATGCCGGAGAAGGTATATAGATATACCCGGGGGTGGGGCATTTTCCTTACTTCTTTAGCTTTGGCTCCACCGTAGAAGAGCTCAGAGGTATGAAAACCCACAACTGAAACATTGTAGGGTCATTTGAACACATTACTTGTCTCCACCGTGGGGAATTTGCAAGAAAATTCAAAATCATGACTAATGCTCGGGGGTTGGCCTGGGGAAGGGATGGGCTTTGCTGGAATTGACTGATACGTAAAAACCTACATTCGTCGATAAAAAAACAGTTCTGGAAATTGTCCATGGCTATTTGTTGTACGGGTATTTGAATTTCCAATAAATTTAAATTCTACATTTTCACACGAAATTACAGCCCTGCCATTCACTCCAAAGTAAGACCAAGAGCCACTGATCACAGCCTTGATCGTATGTGAGATACCAGGGTCCAGACAAACCGGTTTGTCCAGGTTTATAGTAAACCCATAATATCCATCTGTCTTCTCGCTATCCGTCGTAAATGTTGATGAGGAATGGTAGAGCGTAGATGTAGAGTCTTTATTCCCTCCTTTGTAAATGGTAAGGTCTACTGTGTATTGTGACTCAGGCCATCCGCACAATCTCACACCAGTGAGGTGAACCCGACTACTGACGGTGAATGTGATGCAGTCGGCTGCGTTACCATTATAATTCCATCCTGTATTAAAGGAGGCAAATCTCTTACATGAACCATTCTCCTTATTGCCTTCTCTGTTCTTTGCAGTAAATGTTTCAAGTGATGTTGGTTTTCCAACAGGGCTTAAATATGTAACCAACTCGGTGACTTCTTTTAAATCTAGAATTTCGGTGGAAAGGACAATTTCCACAACTTGCTGTAATGACATTAGTGGAAACCTTATCAGGTGAATAGCTTTATGACCGAGAACAGCTCTCTTTGATTTTCCATCTTCACTCAGTTCTTGTTCTTCAATTTTCTTACAAGCCCAGCTGTGTACGGCCTGGAATAACTCCACCTCTGTTATCCAGAGACTGTCCCTCTCTAGAATGTCACAGAGTGTTTCTTGCGTGACAGTCAGAAACGGCTCAGATGTCACGGCTCTTTGGGTCTCACAATCAACAATTTTCCAGCAGATTCCTTTCAGCTTTTTATCTTCTAGTTTTTCCACCTGTGGTAGAACAGTGAACACATCTTCTGGTCCCAGCTCTTTCTCAAGATACTGTGTGCATTTCTTAACCAGTGATGGAACAAAGTACTTCTTAGCGAGGTACAAAACCTCCATAACATGACTTCCGGTCAACTGCACTTCATCGTAGTATATGTAGCGAAACAGTTCTAGTAATCCTTCAGCGGTACAGTCTGGTAGGTCGATAGTACGTCGAGTCTCGGCCAGTTCACCGTAGAACATGGCCTCGAATACAGGACTACTGATAGCCAATACGTACTTATGGGCAGGAACGGTGACCGTGTCGCCTTTGGAGTCGACAACCGAGAACTGTACATCACTGAACATGCTGTTGTTGTACATGTACTGGTTACGTTCCTTGATAGTGTCGCGTACAATTTGCCATTTGGTATCCATTGCTTAACTGTGTTGATGTTGAGAATATATTTGTAAGCAGGTAGGTTTGTTTCTCAGTGCTAACTCAGTGAGAACAAAAAGCGTGCTTCCTCGTGTGTAGGATTTATACCGGAATTGCTAGCCTGCTTGCCGGCTCTCCTGTAATTTTTTTCGGTCGTTTCTTTTCGGATTGGGTCACCTGTGGCACGCGGTAAAAATGGGGCGAGGACAAAAATTGCCGGCTCTCCTGTAATTTTTTTCGGTCGCCCCATTTTGACCGCGTGCCACAGGTGACCCAATCCGAAAAGAAACGACCGAAAAAAATTACAGGAGAGCCGGCAAGCAGGCTACGGAATTGCATGCTGGGATAAGACATGGTTTGTTATGTGTACCCCCTACCCCTCAGGCTGTGTTTGTCAACATGAAGTTATTAGTCATGATGGTGTCATAAATCACATCTAGTGAAACTAAAATTTCGTTTCTATCTCGAGAGGATTGCCTGTTTTACCCCAATATAATTCTTAGAAAACCTTAGTTATTTTATCACTTCACCAGAATAGAGTCTTCTAATAATTGATTGTCCATCTCTACCGTTTATGTACTAGTCAATTCAACTGAACCCCGGCCCCCCGACCCCCGGGACATAGTGGGACATTAGCGGGGACTTGACCGTGGAATAACGCACATTTAACGCTGCATTTCTCCGGTGGAACGGGGAAAGTAACGATTTGCAAAATTTGTGGGGATTTTAGCGGTGGTTGTAACGCCAGCCACGACAGAGGGGGACTGGGCCCGAGCATCAACAACGTGTATCAAGCATGGTGGAAGGAACACAGTCGCTGGAAAAGTCAAGTTGCATCCTTTGATATCATCCTATGTATAGTAACAGAAAATGTGCTTGAGAAAATGTAATTCTTTCAAATAATGGAACAACAGATTGAAGCTTATGTATATTCAATTTATTAATGCCTCCTCCCAATTGAAAATTCTGAAGCACATGCCGGGGCCATAGGGGCGGGTATTGTAACAGCCAACTGTCCCCCAATGGGCGCGGAAAAGGTCAAAATATAACACTGTATAAATTATACATTCCCCGCTATGTCCCGGGGGTCGGGGGGCCGGAGTTTCAATTGATTAGTGCAGTACTCACTCCGGTCGTTGAACTGCTGTTGTCCTCCTGATCTTCTGTCCTCTTAAGATAGTTTGGACTGGTTCATAACATTTTGTCTGCCGTTTTTAATATAATTCTGTTGATGGGGGACTTGCAGTGTTTCCCTTCAGGGGGCAGTATACTCTATACTCTAAAAAGCGCCGGCATACGGCCCGTTTGAAGGAATTGTGTGCGCTCATTTCAATAAGGTGTGCGCTGACAATTGTCTTCCCTTGAAAACCGCTCAGTAACTTGGTTGGATGGAAAATGAGGGGTGCGGAGTAACGGGAGTATGGAATATGAGGAGTGTGGAAAGTGCGGAGTGTGGAAAATGAGGAGTATGGAAAATGAGGAGTATGGAAAATGAGGAGTATGGAAAATGAGGAGTATGGAAAATGAGGAGTATGGAAAATGAGGAGTATGGAAAATGAGGAGTATGGAAAATGAGGAGTATGGAAAATATGGAGTATGGAAAATATGGAGTGGGGAAAATGCGGAGTGGGGAGAAAATGAGGAGAAATAATCAAATAATTACCCTGGATGAACACGAACACGGTTGCGTAAACAATCGAATGAAAGAATGAGAGTGTATCAGGATATGAAAACTCACCATAGGCAAAAAACTAATCCCACGACTTGAAAAAGCCTATTGAAATGGCAAATAATTATGCAAAGTTTTACCTTCTTGCATATCGAAAGTTATAGGCGTAAAGTTTGAAAATTTATGTAGAAACCTTTTATGGTAGGCAAAGCCTTGCCTACCAGTATAGGTTTCTGCTTAATTTTTAAAAAAATATTTAATTACACAGATGCTAATATGCTCTTTCAAGCCATGGAACTAGTTTTTGCCTCGAGTTTTTATTTACCCGTCTGAAAACCCCTCGTACGTACAGTTCAGTGTCTTCAGTTATCTCAGTACTTTGTCGAACACATGAGTAGCGAGGATTTTTTTGTAGGCAAGGCTTTGCCTACCATAAAAGGTTTCTGCATAAATTTTCAAAAACTTTACGCCTATAACTTTTTCGATATGCAAGAAGGTAAAACTTTGCATACCCGCTGATTTTAGAGTCTCACAGAAAAATATATTAACAGATTACCCGTACCTCTCAATGTAATTTTAGGTAACAACAATGTAACAATACCGGTACCTCATAGTATGTTTTAATTGTTGTGTCTCTGTAGACGTAGGAACATCAACATGTGTACGTTTTTGATAGATAGAAGTTGTAAACCATTTGTATACAGTGCGATTTCACAGCAATTTAGAAACTAATCGACTCACCTCGGCATTTTAGAGTTCGACTCAAAGCATTTCCGGCATCAGGCGAAATTGTTCAGACACGAAACAAATATAAAAGAAAAACTTTCAAAACATTCGATTCGGAAAGTATCTCTATTTCTAAACGAAAATTGAAATGTTTGGTGCATGTATCGCAAAGCAAAACAAACACTGCCGACTAATAATTGATTATTCAAATCAGTTCGTGGAAAAATTCACGCTTCTGTGTCGTGGAGTTCGAGAGACTTGATTACCTCCTCACCTTTGAAAATTGGTCCACATTAACAAAAAGAACTTCAGAATATTTTCTTTGGTGGACCTTTTCCGTTTTCACAAAAAGGTTGAGAAGCTGTGCGGTTGTGTCAAAAACCAGACAAGTTCTGACTGTATAACAAGGTTTGTATGGGAGTTCTTCCGATAACTCAGAATAATAACATAAATCTTCTGTAATACAAGGTAAATAAAGGAAGAAGACTTACTTGAAGTTGTTTTGTCGTCCTACGGTGTGTTTCAGGTCGCTAGAACAGTGTTTTATGGAATTCTTGAGTCATAAGGTAAATAAAGGAAGAAGACTTACGAAGCGTGTATTACAGAAGATTTATGTTATTATTCTGAGTTATCGGAAGAACTCCCATACAAACCTTGTTATACAGTCAGAACTTGGGCGGCCTGTGGACAATGTCGAGAGAATTCACATGTCAACTCCAAGAATAGGATCTTTTGATACTGAGCTGGCTTCTTGAAACATAAGCAATAATTTCAGCTAAAATCCTGAAGGATTAACGGATTAAGTGTGAAACTACATCGTACAGAAGGTATATATAAAAGTTTATCAGATAAAATAAGGCACCAAACTAGCGGGATGGTGTTTATACACATATGTAGTAACGCAATTCTTGTTTCTCGTTACGGCACTGATTTCCTCAGTGTTTGTTAGATCAGAAACGGTTTCAGTTAATATATGTTTTGGTTTTATACAAAGCTCAGAAGATTTGGACGAAACAAACACTGACACTAACGGCGATCATTGTTATCATTGCGAATAAATCGTCGACGGCTTTTCAGTTTGGCAACAATTTTTTCAAGAGACAACAGCGATTTGTTTTCACAAGTGAGGCGAAATTTTCGCCAGGAAAGGCGACCGCTTTTCATTGTTTTCGACAAAGGCGATCGCTGTGTGCCGCCGGCGAATAAGGGGCGAAAGGCGATCTGTACAGGTCCGCAAATGATCCCGGCCGGCAAATGATCCCAGGTCCGCAAATGATCCCCAAAATGGACCGCAAATGATCCCGCTCCACAAATGATCCCCATTGGGACCGCAAATGATCCCGTGAAAAAAACATGGAATGGCATGGAATGGCATGGATTTTTGTCACTGGATAGTGGATCTGTACAGATCCGCAAATGATCCCAAAAATGTACCGCAAGTGATCCCGGCTCGCAAATGATCCCATTGGGATTCCATGCCATCTGGAATGGCATATCGAATTTGGTCGTTGGATTCAATGTTTTAGATATCAAAATATTCGCATCAAGTTAGTTTTCTTTTTCATGCGAACGGTACCTTCTACGGGTGGCTCGTAAGGACGAATTTCTTTTATTTTTCAAATCCTGGGTTAATTTTTAGATGTTTTTTTGTTACATGTAATAATCCCGAGTTTTTATAGTTTTTCCTAATCGGGAGTATACTGACTCTAAGATAAGATTAAAGAAATTAAAGTTAATAATAAATAGCCCGTAGTATGGTGGCTTGTTTGGCCCATTCAAAAATAGTTTTTTTAACCCGAGTTATTTTTTCACAAACACAAAATAATTGTTTTTTGGGAAAAAAGAAAATTATTTGCTTTGGTAAATAATTTACCAATTTGAGATTTTTTGAGATTTTTTTCTTAATCCCGAGTTCCTCAGTAATCCCGAGTTCTTAATCCCGAGTCCTTCGTCGACCGTTCCTATTATCAGAAACCAGTTATCCTTTTTTTAATCATCGGGTCAATTATTCTGACTCAATTGTGTTTTCATTTCCAGATATATTATCCTGCTTGTCAGTATCTCCTATTTACTGAACACACAAGGAAACAATAGCAAAAGTAATAACAAGCGTAACAGCCAGGAGCGAGCATAATCGCGCCTTGTTCACGAGTGTCAATTACAGACACTGTGAAGGCTGTCAAGATTGGACATGTCGCTGAGGCGACATACGATTTTTATGGACAGGTGTGATCCGGGGTCGATAGAGTGACGTCATGGAGATTTTGATGGACATGTTTCAAAGGGGGTTCCCTGCCGGAGCCAATGGTTAAAATCATTACATCATTATCAAAATATATTCTTCATTTTTCTTTCATTCATACTTTAAATCCGCTATCCAGCGGCAAAAATCCATGCTATTCCATGTTTTTTTCACGGTATCATTTGCGGTCCCAATGGGGATCATTTCCGGAGCGGGATCATTTGCGGTCCATTGCGGGCCTGGGATCTTTTGCGGGCCGGGATCATTTGCGGACCTGTACACCCCTCCTCCACCCCCCAGGACAGTATGGTGGGGCATTGGACATGTAAAAGGGACTAGCCTAGTAGTTTCCCTCGTTGTTGACTGTGTACTTGTAGCAAACATTCTAAATGCAAGCGTTTATTGACAAAAGCGAGGATCGCCTTTGTGGCTGCCTTGGCTTATCCAGCACCGCCAGCTGCAAACGTTTGTGGTGTATCTAAAGGTATAACGTTCCCTTTACTTTATATAAAGTCAAGCCCGACTCTTATTCATTTCACTGTGATTCAAATTGACTCGTAGTCGTTCATTTATACGAATTCAAAATTCTTTCCATGGAGGAGAAGGTATATATATATAGATATGCCCGGGGTGGGGCATTTTCCTTACTTCTTTAGCTTTGGCTCCACCGTGGGCCATTTGAACACATTGCTTGTCTCCACCGTGGGGAATTTGCAACCCTGACAAAATTCAAAATCATGACTAATGCCCGGGGGTTGGTCTGGGGGAGGCATGGGCATTGCTGGAATTGACTGGTACATAAAAAGCTACACTCGTCGACAAAAAAAAAACAGTTCTGGAAATTGTCCATGGCTATTCGTTGTACGGGTATTTGAATTTCCAATAAATTTAAATTCTACATTTTCACATTGAACTACAGCCCTGCCTTTCATTCCATAGTAAGACGAAGGACCATTGATCACAGCCTCGATCGTATGTGACATACCAGGGTCCAGACAAACAGGTTTGTCCAGGTTTATAGTAAACCCATAATATTCATCTGTCTTCTCGCTATCCGTCGTAAACGTTGTTGAGGAATGGTAGAGCGTAGAATCTTTATTTCCTACTTTGTAAATGGTAAGCTGTACTGTGAACTGTGACCCATGATTGCCGAACAATCTCACACCAGTGAGGTGAACCTGACTACTGACGGTGAACGTGATGTAGTCTGGACTACCATTGTATGGCCAACCCCAATGAAAAGATCCATTTGAGAACCTTTTACACGAACCAGTCTTTGTACTACCATCTCTATTCTTTGCATTAAATGTTTTGAGTGAGTTTGGTTCTTCTCCGACCGATCCAAAATATGTAACTAATTCAGTGACTTCCTTCATATCTAGAATTTCGGTTCGAAGAACAAATTCTGTAAATT
Source organism: Actinernus sp. WN-2022 (assembly GCA_030867875.1). NCBI lineage: Eukaryota > Metazoa > Cnidaria > Anthozoa > Actiniaria > Actinernidae > Actinernus > Actinernus sp. WN-2022. The sequence continues at coordinate 30,742,313 of JAOWCC010001210.1, forward strand.
GCTTCAGTGAAATTAGTGGAAATCTTATCAGGTGAAGCGCTTTATGGCCGAGCACAGCTCTCTTTGATTTTCCATCTTCACTCAGTTCTAGTTCTTCAATTTTCTTACAAGCCCAGCGATGTACGGCCTGGAATAACTCCACCTCTGTTATGCAGAGAGTGTCCCTCTCTAGAATGTCACAGAGTGTTTCTTGCGTGACAGTTAGAAACGGCTCAGATGTCACGGCTCGTTGGGTCTCACAATCAACAATCTTCCAACAGATTTCTTCCAGCTTTTCATCCTCAAGTTTCGCGATCTGTGGTAGAACAGTGAACACATCCTCTGGTCCCAGCTCTTTCTCAAGATACTCTGTGCATTTCTTAACCAGTGAAGGAACAAAGTACTTCTTAGCGAGGTACAAAACCTCCATAACATGGCTTCCGGTCAACTGCACTTCATCGTAGTACATGTAGCGAAACAGTTCTAGTAATCCTTCAGCGGTACAGTCTGGTAGGGCGATAGTACGTCGAGTCTCGGCCAGTTCACCGTAGAACATGGCCTCGAATACAGGACTACTGATAGCCAGTACGTACTTATGGGCAGGAACGGTGACCGTGTCGCCTTTGGAGTCGATAACCGAGAACTGTACATCACTGAACATGCTGTTGTTGTACATGTACTGGTTACGTTCCTTGATAGTGTCGCGTACAGTTTGCCATTTGGTATCCATTGCTTAACTGTATTGATGTTGAGAATGTATTTGTAAGGAGGTAGGTGTCTTTCTTTCAGTGAGAACAGAAGGCGTCCTTCCTTATTTACACATGAAAGTGAAAGTGCAGGATTCATACCCGAATTGCATGTCGGTATACGAATTGCTTTGGTATGCTCACCCTCCACCCCTTCGGATGTTTTGTGGCCTAGCCGGTTATTATTTCCCTCGAAAGTATTAGTTCCATAGAACAATACTTTGTGGAAAAAAAAATCAAGTTTTGAATTCGTAACCTTTTTATAGCTTCGCAAAGTAGGCGAGAACGCTTGATTTGGGCTACCTGTGGGATAATTTCACAATCATGAAAGTGACCTGGTGACGACTATGCTGTGACGTATCCAAGGGGACGGCCTCGGCAACAAACACCAAATCTCACTGTATCTTCACTAGTTAACATCGAAAATCGCTTTGAAAATGCCAGCTAGGTGCGTTGTTTACGGCTGTTCGAACGAGTCAAACCTAGCTAAAGGTATATCCCTTCATCGGGTTCCATTTTGGAACGACGATCGGCCAGAAGCAAAGAAAAGAAGGAAGAAGTGGGTGGACTTTATTGGGCGGAAACGTGCGAGCTGGACTGCGACACAGCATTCGGCAGTATGCTCAGCACACTTCCAGTCGGATGACTTTGAGCAATTCTATGTCATCCAAGTTCCCGGAACGAAACCTTATTCACCAAGACTGAAAAGGGACGATGTAGGGATCATGGTTTTCCCTACCATCTTTGAGGTGCTTCAACAGCCGCCACAATCAGCTCGAAGTCTGCGACAGGTAAGATAGTTTTTAACACGTTGTTATTGTGTTGAATGTGGATATACATGTAGTGTCTGTAATAGTGAACTTATCGTATTCTCTTTTCTGATCAAGGCTAACAGAGCCGAAAGCTCAGCGACTTCGCAGACATATTATACTGTCAGAAGAACCATCTTCTGCAATAAATCCTTTCATGTTCTCAAATGTCTGTCTTGCTTTCTGGCAGTGCATGACATGGCTATTGCTTGTAATATTCTGAATATGTGTTAATTATTCTCTGTATAATATTATTAATACTCTTAAATAATTTCTATTCAATCTATGTTGATGGGATTAATTGGCCTTAATTGCCGTTTTCCCCCCATATTTTTAGGCATATTTTGGCAGCAGTGCACTTCAACTGTAACCTTCAAAGAGATGTGAAGTTAAGGAAGGATGGGTCAGAGCAGATGAGGGTAATCTATCCAAAGTTCAAGAATGGCGAGGCAACAGTTAGAGATGTCAGAATTCAGCAAGATTTTGGTAAGGATTCTCTTTTGTTTTTCTTTATTTAGTTAGATTCAATATCAGTACTATTGGAGGTGGTACAATAACATACATGTAAGATGCCAAGGGAAAGGTTCATGAGTGCAGTACTATTTTAAACTTCTAGATTTAATTCTACACAACAGCTATTTATTGACCTATTCTATTTTACTATCTAGATTATGTAGAGGAAATCTTCCAGACTACAATGAAAGCCCTAAAGGAAAAGAGTCTTGATGCTGCATTCCAAGAAATGAAAAATATGACACCTGCACCAATGAACACAATGTTACAGAAGCAGCCAAGAGGAGAGGCAGTGAAGAAAAGAGATGGGATGGAAAATGTCTGTCAAAGATGTACCACCAACCACACCAGGTAGAATACACAGGAGTTATTGCCCAAGCTAGAGCCAGATGGGGGATGTTGGTCAAGGTTTTTTTTTCATGTGCATATGGACCAAGCCTGAAGGGCGAGGTCCATGTGCACACACAAAAAATAACAAGATCAATATCCCTGGCCCATCCAAACTGAGCAAGCTCAGCCAATAAAGTGTTTATTACATGTATATGGCACATTTCAAAACCTTTTACTTGAAACCATTACAGTGCAAAGACCTGATGTCATTTGCTCTTGTTGGGTCAAATTGTTATGCATGACAATGTACAACTGAAAGAAATTTTGAATTTGCAAGAGGTCCAGATGAAAAAAACCTATGAACAACCAATTAGATTGCAGGATTGGACCTCTCTTTGCTTCTATGCTATATAATAAAATGTATGTAATACCATGATTATCCTTGTTTTACTTTATTCTGAGAAGTACATTTAATCTCTAATCAGCATGCATTCTAAATTACCCTTGTGGCTTATTAAGCCTCATAAAAGTCCCTCTGTTGCACTTCCACAAACCCTCCCCTCCTCTCATGTCATTGGGGTAAAAGACAAGTTACAGTAGTAAAAGGTTTTATTTTCCTGTCATATCTTACATTGCAGTCTCAGAATTAGCCTCAAGACAAGCTTCCACGGCAGCTAAGTCACGAAGGAAGAAGAAACAGACCAGCAGGGCCAAGTTATATGTAATTTCTAGCAACAATTTTGTTGGCATACTAATTTCAACAAATATTTACAAGCTACTACTCATCAAAAGAAAACAAAATGTGTTATGACATGACAACATTGTTTAGGATAGGTTGTACTCCGTCAGTAGTTTTGTTAAATAATTTACAAGTAGAGGAATAAATAAATTTCTAGTCTTCTTCACTGACAAAGCCTGTAAATTCTTCCTTATCATCCTTAAATTTCCCTCTGATTGCATTGTATGCACAGGCTGGTAGTGCTATTCTCTTGTTGCCTAGGTAGCCATGTACCAAGTATGTAAATTCTCGGTATGCAACACTACGAAGAAATCTGAGAAAAAAAACAAATGATCCCAAATTATTTAGTTTGAAGTTTATAACAACATTACATACCAGTAACAGAAGGGAAATAAATAACACATTTGATACAATATGTTGTATGGAGGTTTATATTTATATTATTGTCATACATAATTTCATATAATAACCAAAACCTTTTCCAATTTTCTTATTCCACAATTAAGAAAATGTTGTCAATTTTAAAAAGCAAGAAATTAAACTATGTAAAGGATTTGTGGCACTAAATAATCAAATGATGCCATATCATACTAATAGAAGACTGTTTTCTTTGTTCTTTACTCTGAAAAATAAAACACACACTAAAGTTTTAGAACATGAGAAAAGCTCAAGAAATCATAAGCTGGAGGTGCATCAGGCATGTTTTCTCAGAGTACAGAACAGAGAAAATTTTGAAGGAAAAGTCTTGAGTGCACTCAAAACAATAGATTTTTGTGTGGCCAGTATACAAGCATATCTCTAAAAATATTCAAGCCGAAAACTTTACATAAATATAATCTACATCATATTTCCAATGTCTACAAAGCTTCTAGTTTTTGTGTAGTATACATAAATATAAGTTTAAAAAAACAATAGACCTTATGATAATAGACCAATTCACGTCACAATTTGGTCACATGGTCTGAAATGGGTAAATACGGCATGAAATACAGTGTTTGTATGGGAATCCAATGCCAAATAATTTCCGTAAAATTGAATTTCTGAAATTCACAGCCTGCAAACTCAAGGTACCAGGCAAAAGATTAACTGGTCAAAATTTGAGGGATGTAGCCTCGCACCGAGGGGTTTCAGAACAAGTTTACCGGGGCCAAAACAATGTTTTTTATTCTGCTGGGAGGAATACAAAAAAAAACTAATTGTTAATTTTGGGCTCCCTGTGGACGTACAAGACCGGTTTTTGAAGTTGAGAAACCTAAATTTATGTTGCTTACCCTGATTCTGATCCTCTTTGTTTATAACGTTTCCGATCTCGGCATCGATATTTCTCGGCAGAGATCCTTAGAGACCATTTCTCTAAGCATACAGGTCTGAAGCCGGGATGCAAAGTGATGCAAGATGGCGGATGTTCGACGTCTTCTAGCACCAACTCGTCGTTTAACGAAGCGACGCACTTCTCATTTTCACTGCAGCAGAAACATTCGCCTGCGTTTTGCAAATGTTGGGTATCACAATTCCCACACGTACACCTTTAAAACCAAAAGTATACATCGTTAGTACCCGGAAAACTGCGCTAAACAGCTAAGTTTTATCGTGGAGGTCTGATCTGCGAGAAAATAAGCTTTATACATAACTTACCACGATCCCACGGGCTCAGTTCCGTTGAGTCTTCGCTCTAGTTCTTCGTTCTTGTCCTGTCTTTCCTTCATCTCCCTGTTGTATTCTAGCATCCATTCTTCGTCTGCCAAGGGTTCGCCATCGTATTCATACTCTTTCTCTTCGTCTTCGAAACTCTGCGACTCTACTGACTGAACCGGGTCTTGTTGTTGTCGTTCGTCTTCGAACACATATTCCGGGATGAAATTCCATTCGGAGTCATTTTCGCTCGTTTCTGAGTCAGAACTTGAAGAAGAACTATAGTCTGACATTGTGTTACCAAAATAAAGATTAAATTGAGAGTAAAACAGCGCAAAACTTTCTCGTATCCGACGTATACCAAACTAGCCCTCTCTTATCTTCACCAAAATACACCAAGCCGAGCGAATGAGTCCCCTCGGCTACGTCACAACGTCACTCGAACCCAGTCTCCCTGCCTTTACGGATTTTCAGTGTTGACCGGCGGGTTTGAAGGCCTATAAAATCTGGGAAAAAATTCGAATCGAATTTTTTCTTTTGAAAATATTAATTTCAACCTTCTTCCTTTAAGAACAAATTATAACCGGCTAGGCATTATATGCACTTTAACGTGAATTTAAATACAACATGGTGTCATAAATCATACCCAGTGAAACTTAAATATTATTTATATCTCAAGAAGATGGCTTCTTATTTACTCGAATGTAATTCTTATAAAACCTTAGTGATATTTTGTGGTCTAATACCATCGCGGCTGTACTTATGGTATATGAATGGGCCTTTTGCAGGAATGCAATCACGTGGTTGTACTGGAGGGCAAAACAATTTGACTTCATTTATTTAAAGACACTTTTACGAGATCGGCAGGGTTATTAACAAAACCTGTTTGTAAATGCTATTTTTCACTTCGAATCGACTGTCGATCTTTCCAAAATAGCATTTTTCAAAGATTAAGCTAGCCCTACCGGTAGCCTGATTTTCAGGCGGTACGATGTCATCCACTCATTTCCTCCCCCTCCGAGTGAGCGGACGACCTCGTACCGTCTGAAAATCAGGCTACCCTACCGGTTGACCGAGTCAAATCCGAGTCCGAAACAAGTCCTAGTCCGAGTCAAATAACTGAGTCACTGGAATACCACTTATTTTTCTTTATTTTTTTCCTCCTTCGTTTGGCTACACTTCAGTTTGGTATTCTTGTCGTGTATGTTTATTTTCGTTTGCAAAGCCTTTCAAAGAGAATTCCAACAGCTGCCGTTCGGTGAAGAAAAAGTATATAATCTCCGTTTAGTTGTGGCTCGTTCAAGCTCGTCCGCCGGAGAATACGAAACTCGGTTATTCTGTCTGAGTTTGGAACCACAATATCTTCCGGTTATGCCGTAGTATTTCCACATTCAGCTCAGTTTTGAAGTTAGTCACTTTACTTCATGATCTGTAGAATATTGTAGGACACAGGCGATCGAGGATCTAGGCCGCATATCATTGTACATATAAACTTATCCGGAAATTGAAACTAACCGTCCTCCAAGAGTCGACAAGGACTTTTATATCAGCGGTCTGGGTAGATTAGTGTCAGTATAAAATGGCGAGAGCTCACTCACCAATGGCTAGAGTTCACAAGTAAACAACTGCCTTAGATGAGGGTCTGAATGGGGGGGTCTACATGTCAGTTGTCAGTTAAAATTTTGGCCATTTGTCAGTTGTCAGTTAGCCCTAGTTAATCATTACTAGAGAAAATTTACAGTGTTTGACCCATAAAGACCAAATTTGCCAGTTGTTAGTTATTTTTCGGTTGTCAGTTGTCAGTAAAAATATCGTCATTTGTCAGTTGTCAGTTATTTTTTAGGCCGTTTGTCAGTAGTCAGTTAACCCCATTCAGACCCTCTTAGATGTACGTACGTGTACACGACTGTGACTCGGTCATTTGATTCGGACTCGGATCTGACGCGGACTTGACTCGGTCTACGAATTTACTCCATGCCGAACGCCTTTCCCATCGGATCACGAGCTCCGAAGGATTATATCAGCTCGTGACTGCTGCAAAAGGCTATATGAATTGATTGTCAATTTAGAGCGGGTTTCGATTGAGTATTGTAATTTAACCAAAACAATTACAGAGCCAATTACGGGAGCAAGTAGAAACACAATGATTCCGTGCAGCGAGAATCATCACTCAATCAGATTACGACTGATAAGTTCTCAACCCTTCTTAACAAACTCGGCTGGCATACATTGATAAATAGATGGAAAAAGCAGCAATCTATACTAAATAAATGTACAAAATCGGCTCCTGACAAAATATTAAATGAAATGCCTCCCAAATACCTAAAAGACCTATTTACATATAGAAATAGTGTCTATGACCTAAGGGATTTGACAAAAAAGCTTAATCTACCCAAATCCAAAACTGATTTTCAAAAATAATTATATCCTATAGTGGTGCAAGGTCTGGAATCAACTTCCAGATCACGTGAGAGCATTTGAATCTATGCTAGCCTTTAAGGTGGCTCACCTGGATTTTCCAGGGACGCACTATACCCACTTTGAACGGCTGATACTCCACTGTCAGAGCACGGTCGAGCTAGCCACTTTACCCATTTACTAGAAATAGAATAAACTTTTCAATAATGTAGGTTTGTTTGACATCGGTGTTGCAACGCACCGTTGACGTCATATATTTTACATCTCATCAATTTTCTCGAAATCTAGACCTAAACTTTTAAAATGACCTAGTGTCCCTCATGTAATCTAAATGTAGGCGATATTTTTAGCATATTTCATACCTATGGCATAGGACTACTTCCCATGAAAATGTCATTCCATTTGCTTTATTCGATTTCGGTTGATGGAATCATAAGTAATGTCATAAATATGCTCATTTTATTCAAAATAGTAACGTATTTGCTAAGGAAGCTGTAATTCGAAAACTATTCGATAAATATATTTTTTAATCTTTTCACCTGAAATTCAACATGAACTACCCTATCCCTGTAAATTTCAAGAGCATTGAATCATTTTAAGGGCGCGGAATAAAAACAAAAACATAGGGAACTTTTACATTCATCCATGCATTCACCCACTAGTTAAGCTTCGTTGCCGTGTACCATTTGGTTGATAGCTTGTGTCTTTCCGAAATTTATCTTTTGTCTAGATTCTACATACTTGTGTGCTTTTGAACTAACAAGTTTTCCATACACGCTTGCTACGCTTCGCTACTGCCGGAACGCTCGTGCAAAGTCTGTTCTTAGTACAATGACATGCAAATTAGTTAAACCAACATTATCATCCGATCCCGATAAGTCTATTTTTAGTAACCAGATCGGGAAAAAGTGCCCGTGACGTCTAGACCACACATTTAGACAGAAGAATATTCTAAATATTAATTAAAAATGAGATTTTGTATTAGTGATATTATAAAACGTTTTTTTAAATACATATTATAAGTTATATTATAACAGCGTTACAACTGGCAGCGTGACTATGATAATTGCATGTCATTGTACTAAGAACAGAATTTGCACGAGCGTTCCGGCAGTAGCGAACCGTAGCAAACGTGTATGGCAAACTTGTTAGTTCAAAAGTACACACGTATGTAGAATCTAGACAAAAGAGAAATTTCGGAAAGACACAAGCTATCAACCAAATGGTACAGCAATGAAGCTTAATTTGGGTGCATGCATCGATGAATGTAAAAGTTCCCTATGTTTTTGTTTTTATTCGGCGCCCTTAAAATGATTCAATGCTCTTGAAATTTACAGGGATAGGGTAGTTCATGTTGAATTTCAGGTGAAAAGATTAAAACATATATTTATCGAATAGTTTTCGAATTACAGATTCCTTAGCAAATACGTTACTATTTTGAGTAAAATGAGCATTTATGACATAACTTATGATTCCATCAACCGAAATCGAATAAAGCAAATGGAGTGACATTTTCATGGAAAGTAGTCCTATGCCACAGGTATGAAATATGCTAAAACTATCGCTTGAATCGGTCCGGAAAACATAGTTCTCGACGACTAAACAGAAACTAAGGCGAATTGTTTATTTTTTAAACGAACATATTCAACCCAATTTCTTTTCGAAAATGCTCTCATACAATTTTTTTAAACTTTGCAGTCTTGAAGGCCTACATTTAGACTACAAGGGACACTAGGTTGTTTTAAAAGTTTAGGTCTAGATTTCGAGAAAATTGATGATATGTAAAATACATGACGTCAACGCTGTGTTGCTATGGTAACACCGATGTCAAACAAACCTACATTATTGGAAAGTTTATTCTATTACTAGTAAATGGGTGAAGTGGCTAGCTCGACCGAGCTCTGACAGTGGAGTATCATGCAGCCGTTCAAAGTGGGTATGGTGCGTCCCAAGAAAATCCAGGCGAGCCACCTTAAGAGAAACCTCGCCCAAATGTGATTATCAGGTGCGCACGCTCAACTGTGATATAACGGGTTTTTAAAATTATTTATTATTATATATTTTTAATTACAATATCCATACTATTTCTATTACCATTTTGTACACTGCTTTCATGTATAACAGTATTTAATTATTAATCTACTTTTTGTATGTAAATAATAAACTGATTATACTACCGTGTCTAAATAAAGTTTATGTATGTATGTAAAAGTATATAATTACTAAATGCAATCGTGGATAAATCTCGCTTAGAGCGGTTTTCAGATTGAGTGAAAGCTTTCGAATTTGATTGGTTTGTTATCTACAATTGCGTTTGCTTTTCCTCGTGATTGGTTCTAGTAAAATCAATCGTAAATTACTTCAGTTCGTGATTGGTTCATTGGGTTTTTACTTACTTGTGATTGGTTCATTGGGTTTTTACTTGCTCGTGATTGGCTCAGGTTTTGGTGTTACGAAGCTCTTATCGAAAACCACTCTAAACGAAAATTTATTGCGTGATTGCGTTTGGTTTTAGTTGAGAACATGATTGGCTGATAGAGCGGATTTCAATTGAGTGTCGGAAGTGTTTTGGTTTTGCGTTTACTAAGCTCTCTTATTGGTTAAGAAAGTAAACCAACCAATCAGAATCCAAAGTAAAACCAAACGCAAATTGGTTTTGGTTTTGCTTTGGTTTGTCATTGGCTCACAGAGAAGCCATTTATGAGTTACTTGTGATTACTCGCTCCTATGATTGGCTGGCTGTGGGTAATTTGCGTTTGGTTTTACAACACTCAACTGGAAACCGCTCTAATTACAAAACATTTTTCACAGCCAATAGAAAAGCTAAGCAAACGCAAAGTCAAAGTAATCACCGAATCACTTTCGCAGTACTCAATCGAAAATCGCCCTATACTGCTTCAGTCTTTACTGAGTTTTAATCAACCAGCGCACCCTATCGCTGTATTACTGTTGTCCTCTTGATCTTCTGTGCCCAGTTGTTCGTAAATCCTGGTCCTTAACCCATGGTTTTGGTTCTCTCGGTAGAATGTATTTGTTTCGAAATCTACTGAGCACGTACTTGCTGTTTCTCCTCTTGGAATAAGTTTTTAACCTCAAAGATGTCGTTCAAAAGTTAGCAAATCGAACTAAAGTTTGCCCTTAATCCTGAGTTTCGAACAACCGGGCTCCTGTTCTTTTATAAAGTTCATAGCAACATTCGTATTTTTGTCATAGCACGTTTCATTTCTCTTCAGTCACTCATTGATCGTCTCGTTATAGTACAAATGAAAGGTTCAGGTAAGATGTTAGTCCAGTTGATGGCCGGTGGAACTGGGAGTGATTTCAATTTAAAGAAAAACGAACCATTACAAAGCCATACTCAAAGGGAATGCCTTTTTTAGTCTGTCTAATAAGACTTTCAGAAAATATTGTTTCAACAAGTGACTTTATCATTAGGTTTCAAGAATTGTTTTGGAAGTTATATAAATTATATAAATGGGTATGTCATTCCCGAACATGCACCGGATGATCAAAATCATCACCAAGGTACTGAAAAGTGGGGTCCAAAATATGCTACCTGAGAGGTACCCTTCCCCCCTCCCCCAACCCGGTCGTCCTATGCGCTTCGTTTCGCTCAGAAGTAGGTATACTCTCCGGTGAAGGTAGGTACTCCCCGGGGGTGAAGGTAGGTACTCCTCCTGACAGTACTCCTAGTACATCAGATATGCAGTTCGATCAGTTCAATTCTTTTCAGTTAATATATATAGGTACTGGAACTCTGGCATAACGTAATTGAAGTATGTATCGTTTTAAGTAGTCGGCATAACCATTTTACGGAGGACAGGAGGCGGGCCAGTTAAGCAACGATAATTTGACTGAGGGGTAAGGTGTGCGCACAACACTGTGGCATAGTGGCTGGGCACTTGCGTGACAATCCGTTAAAACTGGTTGATATTTAGCGGATGCCGATCAGTGCAGAAGGCAACTTCAGTTTATCAGTTTTGAACTGAACGACAGAACATCATGTGAAGAGGAAAACCATGCTGTGTGACGAAAGGCTCTCAAAGGAATCCGATATCCCGTCAACAATTAGCGAGAAATGAAGGTGTGCGCTGATTTTCAAGGTAAGCTACGCTTTGCGAAGACAATTATCAGGAAGTGGTACACATCAATCCCCTTGAAAACATTTCTCGATAATTTAAAGACGCATGGAAGAACGTTATCTCATGCTGGTATTTTGTAAATGTCCGATTAATGCCCAGTGTCACGCTTTGTTTCGCTCATTACAACTTGGTACTTAATTGATGACTGAAACACAGGTCACACAGTCCAGACAATGAAGGGTACTTTACGATGATAATAAACCAGACTATATTACACCAAGGACTGCTGTACTTTTGTGTTATACGCTACGATGTGTCATACCATGGATCACGTGTGATATTTTCGGTTCGCTGATTGGTTGATACTCTACTTCTACATGGCGGAATCATAGTGGAAGAGTGGCGTAAGTAAATGTAAATGTAATTTCCAGGTTGTACATTGCTTATGATACAACCTACCATTTAATCTGTATATTATGGTTTATTTAGTTATGTAGCGGGATTAGAAAATTTATTTTCATTCGGACGAGTAGCGGGGGAGAATGAAAAGGGTTTTTCGTTGTTTCTTTGCCTTTACTTCTGTTCTTTTGGTCGTGTTTTAGTGCTCTTCTTACTTTTTAGTAATAACGTTTGTTTCTTTTTCCGTTAATTTACGACGATTCCAACCTGCCTAAGCCACACGTTAAACTTCAAGGACGTCGGGCGCGTGACTCAGTTTCTATGTTCGAAAAGAATGGTAACGGTCGCATTCATGTCAGAGGACTTTTCCCAGAAAATAACCAAACAATCCCGCTAGAAAAACCTGTCCTTTTGGCTTCGATCTTTGGTATGTTGGAAAGAAATACCCAAACTTTCAAAATCAAGCGTGGCAAATATTCTCAAATGCTAACTCGATGAACGCGGCTTCAAGGAGTTTGGAGGATTCTGAGGTAAGATTGTCGGATTCCTTCACGTTTGTAAATGTCTGCAGTTTTTTTAGAAATAAAAAAAAACCCGCACTTGGATTACATTTTTTTTGGTATAGTCTGTAGTTTTGTTATCGAGCGTGGAAGAACTTCGATTCGTTTGTTTATAATAGCTACAGTGAAAAAAATATTTATGATCGTTCTGAAAGAAGTTTGAAAGTCAGATATTCGGCTCAAAGTCAGAAAGTGATAAATTTATTGCGCGTGCGCGTCGCCATTTCTGAAAATGCCATAATATATATATTTAGGCAAGCCTAAAAGCGTAGCTCCCAATTATCTGAATTGAAGTAACGACCAGAAAATAACGATAAATTATGTAAAGAAAACAAAGATAAATACACAAAAATACCTACTAGAATGAAAGGGAAATCGGCGCAAAAGTTTCAGAAGAAAAGAGAAGAGTAACGGAAAAATGGCAAAAAAACATTGAAACTTTGAGCGCGCTTGCTCGTTGTTCGAAATTGCGTCGACAGCTCGCGCAATCTAAAATTGAAAACTTTTCACTCAAATCACAGATAATGGTCTACATTATTTATGGAGGAAGGGGGCCGAGATGAAAAATTATAAACGTTTTCAAGACATTTCAAAAACTCCAATAGAGATGGCATTAAAATTTCGAGATTCACTCCTCATGGGGATTTTTTTTACAAAGGTCGTATTTACAACAGGTTGCGGCCATTACATCAGCGCGTGCCCAATGCAGTCTTTTTATGATCCATGTTCATACTACGTCTTTTTATGATCCATGTTCATACTACGTTTTCATTTGAAAATCGTGCAAACATTTAGATATTTTTTAACTCGTGGATGCGCACAGGCGCAAGAACGAGTTAACGGATGGTTGGGGAAATCGTGCCACTAACTCACTCGCCCACTCGCCCAATCGCCCAATCGCCCACTCGCCCACTCACCACTCACCACTCACCACTCACCACTCACCACTCACCACTCACCACTCACCACTCACCACTCACCACTCACCACTCACCACTCACCACTCACCACTCACCACTCACCACTCACCACTCACCACTCACCACTCACCACTCACCACTCACCACTCACCACTCACCACTCACCACTCACCACTCACCAAAAGTATAGAGACAGCCACTCAAGTGGTTATGGGTAACTGGCCCATGTATGTTTAATTGGTAAATGTCTTAAAGACCCTCTGTCCGAGCCCATGGTGCTTTGCGCGTGCAAATGATTTTCGTAGGCTATGAAAATCAGAAAGATCAGTGTTGTTATTGTGTGACTCTCGAATCTTTCGAAATCCATCTCTAGTTTGGGCAATCGTGTAATTATTTATATGTTTAACTGACATTTTTTATCTTAATTTTTGTATGTATACCTTTTAAAATGAAACTTTCGTCGAATATGTCTTCGAATCTTCGAATTTCCTTTGATCCCAATTGATCCGAATGCATGTTTCCTCAGCGGTAATCAAGCACTCAACACTTTATAAACCGTCTCCCCTTCCACAATTCCCTCTTTTGCTCTGACGAAGGGCTAGCGCTCGAAACGTCAGCTGCTACTCGCTTCCCACGGCGGTTAGCATACCTTAATCGACTTTAGTTGTTTATAGCAGTGTGAATAATCCTCCAGCAGACCACACTTTTCTTTCTCTAGACTTGCGTTCAAAAGGAGTACTACGCGAGTTTTCTGGGGATTTGCTGCACTTAGGACTGGCGGGCTTTGTTGGAAAGACAATTTTTATTCAAGATTTACGTTGTACATGGAAAAGTAAAAAAATCCCATACAAATGCTGTTAAATATTATACAGATACCAAGCTTGGGCTACCTGTGATTACATGTAACACTTCTGGCATCACAGGAAACCCAAGTGTGGCCAGGCTAAGAAAGAGAAAATAGAGAAATGAACACCCCACCCCTATGATTTTGTAACTTGCAGTTCAGGTGGAAGCCAAGTTATATTTAGAGATCACGTGATCAGCGCGTGTTATTGTAATCGATATTCTAATCGATATTGTAGAGATGCTTTTGAAGTAAATTCACGAACGAGTGCACTATCTGGAGTTTTCTGTTTAAATATTCGCTTTAGTTCTAAATATCTACTGTTTAACCGGCGTAACATTTTGGTGACCCCGACGTGACACGCTACTCGTGCTCTGAGCCTGAACGAAGTAGCGTGAAGTGCAATTTTGGAGTGTTTGTGTGGATCGTTTGTGTGTTGGTTCGTGGGCATCAGTGATGGCTACCCCATGAAGATTTGCAGGAAATAACAGTGGAATTCTAGCCGCCTGTTTCGCTATTGTCGCCGTGTGAAGATCAGTAAGGATTCTGGAGGGCCGTGTGTCATTTGGCTGAGCAATCGTGGTGGTTTGGCAGAGTTTGTTTATAGTTTATGTGCGAGTGAAATTCAAGAGTTCCACTAGTGTTTAGGCGGGAAATTGGCCGACGCTACTGAGATAGAGGAGATTCAACTCGCACTGGAGGCAGATATCTGCATGTGGCCTGAGCATGGATGAGCTCACTGGAGTGGCAACAAAATTGAATGTGACAGTGGAGGGCTTTCGTAAACTCCAATTATCCAAGAAAATTCGCGAGAAAATAGAGGCGGATGTGGAAGAATGCTCGGAATTTGGGGAAAAGAAAACACTCCTCGAGGGTTTCGTGAAAACCGTTGCTGGAGATCAGCCACCACTGGAAGGCGAAATCACTGCTGGTCAAGCTGAAAAGGAAGATGAAAAGAAAGCTACACAGCAAGCCGAACAACAAGCTAAAAAGCAGACAGCCGAACAGAAAGTTACTGTGGATATCGGCAAGATTTTGAAGCGTCAACTAAAGATTCACGGACAGGTAACCGGAGACTAATACAAGGGGGGCTTGTCATATGTCAGTCTGGTCAGGCAAATTGACACGGCTGAGAAAGCAGGGTACACCGAAAGCGAGATATCGGAGGCAGTAATTCGAGTTGTTAGTCCTGTTTTGAAACTAAGATCTTATTTAGAGATGACACCAAATTTGTCTCTGTCACGCCTGAAACAGATCCTAAGGGCTCACTACAAGCAAAAATCTGGGACAGAACTATACCAAGAGCTGCCCGGATTGTGCCAAAGTTCAAAAGAATCTCCTCAAGATTTTCTAATACGAGCCATGAATTTGCGGCAACAGATCACATTTGCTTCTATTGCGACCGACAGTGCTGTGAAGTATGAGGCATCGCTTGTACAATCGCTATTCTTACACGTAGTGGAGACTGGGCTCCAACAAGAGTCGATTAGAGCAAAGCTACGACCGCTCCTGGAGAAAGAAAGTGCAAGTGATGAGGAGCTTATGGAGCGTGTAAACATGGCTGTTTCAGCAGAGACAGAGATACTAAACAAGATGGGGGCTGGTAGCAGAAGGGGCCCACAAGTAAGTCGGGTTGAAGCACACACCGTTACATGCCAAGCTACTAGTAACAATGCCAAGACAGCTAATAAAGTAAAAGAGCCCAAACCGAATAAGTTAGTGGCAGCCCTGGAAGCGGTGCAGTCTGATCTAGCATCCTTAAGAGATGCATTTAATTAGCCTCAGGCCCAGGCTCCTACAAGAGAGGGTGATAATAGTCAGCAACAAAGTCACCGTAGGAAGTTCTTGTGTCATGCATGTAAAAATGCAGGTGAACAGCAGTGTAACCATTGTTACAAGTGTGGCTCTAAGGAACACTTTGCTCGAGGTTGCAAAAAGGGAAACTTCCAGGGGCTGCAGCCGAGGGACAGGGTGTAGCTCAAAAGGTTCAGTTGTCCCATGTTTGTCAGTCTTGTGGGAGGGGAGAGAGACAATTTAACACCCCATTTCAACAATGTAGCAAATGTAAAGTCGTCCGGTATTGCTCCCAAGTGTGTCAACATAGACACTGGAGAGAACACAAAGTGTTATGCCAGGCGGTTTACCATTTGGAGGGGCATGCCAACAGTATAAATGGTGAAAATGAGGGATTATACCATAGCCACTTGTCACCTAAAGAGTATGCTACTGTCGTACAGTTAGTGGGGAGGAGGTGTACAGTAAAATGCGAGTTAAATGGAATAGCAACTGAAGCTTTATGGGACACTGGAGCCCAAGTGTCCATCATTCCGTGGGACTGGGTCCAAAACAATTCCCCTGGGAGTGAGGTGCAACCTGTGGAGAAGCTGTTAGGGGTAACCAAGCTAGACGTAAAGGCAGCCAATGGAACTGAGCTCCCTTATATGGGGTGGATTGAAGTCGACTTCAAACTAGCAGGGCATCGCGTACAATTGCCCCTAAAATCAGGTCATGACCGTGTGGAAGACTGAGAACAAGCAAACAACAACTCTATTGCTTTTCTCCGTTTTAGTAAACTGGTTTTGTCAACAAACTCGAATAAAATTTGTATATTTACTATTGAAACAGGGAAGGAACATTTTTCACGAGCGAGAGAAAACTATTTTATTTCCCGCAAAAACATATTGGACTCAGGTCCCACGCGTCCAAGTCGCCAGTCCTCGGAAGCGCTCTTTGGCTGAATTTTACCGTGTTTGAACTTGAAACTAGGTACGAAGCAGCTCGGTTTCTGTAGTAACGGAGGCCTGGCTACTATATTTTCCAATATGGCTGACGAAGAAAGCCTTCTGGCAAGAGAAAAACTATCGCGGACTTGGGCAATTTGGGGTACTTATACAGTTCTGTCTCATACAAACGGCCCCTACAGCGACCCCAAAAAACCTTGAGAAATCGCATAATACGTTTAATTTATTGGCAAACAAATACAAGTATCTTGAATGGCTTTAGAAGTACATCAGATTCCCGATGTTAACTATTTTATTGTGGCCCTTCGTAAAGCACAACAAGCTGGTTTTCTACGCGACGGACTCATTTCCATACAAGACGCGGCCATTTCGGGGCCATATTCATCTCAAGCATGTTAAGGCCTGGTTCAGGGGTCAAATTTCGGGTAAAAACTGTTTTCCTTATTTCAGCACAGCCCAGTATGGTAAGTAAGTCAAGTTTCTCACGATAATAGGTATCGCTATTATTGACTACCTTAAGTTGTTTGTGTGTAGTAAAACGTGTCACGTGGTCTGTCACGTGACTTAGAACACGAAATCAGTAAATCAAAAACGCGGCTCCGAGTTTAAAACAGCTTGGATGATGAGTGGATATGTTTAGTTAAGGTTGAAGCCTTTTACCTAAATCAACTTAGAAAAGATGTCTACAATGTTTCGTTTACGAGAAATTAAGGCGAACATATGCAAAATAGGTCACGTGACTTTTTGTACCCTTAATATCTCCTTATCTTTACATGATAGTCATGTTTTCTAAGCGTGATCTGAAACACTGCTGGAGGAGTAATGTTTTAGCAGGGTTACTTTATATTCATATGTTATCGTCGTAGCCGCATTTCACTTAAACGATTTTATATAATTATGACGTCATCGATCACGTGATACGACAACCACCCACTTAACAAATTTAAGGAAGTTGATATTAGTATTACGGTGTAATTAGTTTTTGTTTAAAGTGTTATTTCTGTCAGAAAACATTTTTTAACGTACATCTATTTTCCGTTAAATGAACCAGGCCTTAACATGCTTGAGATGGAAAGAAAATCGCTAGATAGACCTACAGTACAGAGGTAAGGATTAAATTAAGTTGTGTTATTGTCGTAATGATTTTATTTCCCGATGTTAACTTTTCTTCGATACGTGCTGTTATCTTGCCATACGTTTATGAAAGTACGGCTGCACGCGTGTTTACTGTACAATTTCGGAGTTAATGAGCTTGAAACTTGAAATTTGACGCCAAGATATTATGCAAATTAGAAAATACACCGGAAATGACCTCCAATTTTACGCGATGGGGAGATCACAAGTATGGGGTTAAGGTTCCCTTTTAGTTTCAAGGGATCACATAGACTCCCCTATCGTGGGGTACAATGTGATTAAGGAAATTACTCGGAACTCTGTATGTAGTATTACGGCTGATAACAAGTTGCCCTTACTGGATGTGCTTTCCTCAAGTCTAGCCGGTGTGAAGCGATAGAAAGTTGAAGCACTTGTCAACTTTGTAAACACTGAGAAATCACATGAGTTAACAACTGTCAAGACCAGTAAGAGGGACACATTTATCCCAGGATAAATGGAGTCGTGGCACAGGGGGATAGGAATACAACCTGGGTTTATGCTATTATGCACGATGAGACTACATTAGAGCTTGATAAGGTATCTCTCGGTGCTGGGCAAATCACCATCAGGAAAGACAGAATCCTGCATGCCCAGAGGCAAGACCAAGCAATTGGCAGGGTTTTGGCTTTTAAACTAGAGGGAATGCGCCCATCCATCCAAGATACTAAGCAAGAACTTCCCTGTACAAAGGCATTACTGCGGCAGTGGCATAAACTCACGGTCAGAGAAGATGGGTTGCTGTATCGTAACAGTGGTGGATACCAGCAGCTGGTGTTACTACGACAGTTCCACCCAATCATCTTCAAGGAACTTCACCAGGAAATGGGACATTTGGGGGCTGCACGGGTTGTGCATCTAGCTCGGGAACGATTTTACTGGCCAGGCATAGAGGGGGACATAACTCACTTTGTGTCGAACATCTGTGGCTGTCTGAAACAGAGGAGGCCAGTTTTACCTACATGTGCGCCGCTCAACACCACATCATCACCATTTGAACTAGTGTTAATCGACATTTTGCACTTGGAACAGAGCTCAGGTGGCTATGAGTATATACTGGTGATAATAGATCATTTTACTAGGTTTGCCCAGGCATATCCGACTAAAAACGAGTCAAGCACAACAGCAGCGGAGAAATTGTTCAATGACTTCGTTCTGCGGTTCGGTTTCCCCGAAAAGCTACTGCATGACCAGGGAAGCGAGTTTGAAACTAGACTCTTTCACCAACTGCAAAAGCTAAGTGGAGTTGAGAGACTGCGGACCACTCCCTACCACCCTCAGGGAAACGGGAAGACAGAAAGTTTCAACAGGACTTTACTGTCAATGTTGTGGACACTACCGAAAGACAGAAAGAGCAAATGGAAGGACTCGGTTAACAAAGTTGTCCACGCAAACAACTGTACTCGCAACGATGCTACTGGGTTTTCACCTTTCTTTTTGTTATTTGGTCGTTCACCGAGACTATCAGTAGACCTCCTGTTTGGAACCTCGCCACCACAAACAAAACAAACCCCGACAGAGTATACAGAAAGATGGAAAAGCGCAATGAGGCACGCATACTCCATCGCAATGAAGAACAGTAACAAGTCCGCCGCTGTGGGGAAAAAACACTACGATAAGAAGGTTCGGTTCACCCAACTACAGCCGGGAGATAGAGTTCTTGTGCGCAATCTGTCCGAACGTGGTGGGCCTGGCAAGCTTCGGTCCTACTGGGAGGACCAAGTACACATAGTAGTAGAGCAGAAAGGCGAGATGCCGGTGTTTGAGGTCAAACCTGAAGGACATGCTGGTAGATCACGTGTACTCCACAGGAATTTGCTCCATCCCTGTGAATTTCTCCATACTGACGTCCCTGAAGATATGGCACCAGCAGTCCAGCGCCCCAGAAGGAGGCGAAGACGTGCAATGCCGAATGATGCAGGACAGGCGGACCTGGATAGAAGCGACAGTGATAGCGACAGCAGTGGGGACCTGGTGCTCGAAGGGCTCTCCCCAACAGAGATGGATAGGGTACCAACTGGTGACCCGGCACAAGCAACAGAAGTGGAAGAAGTCCACCAGATGCCTGACAACCAACCGGTACTGGTTGAAGATGCACGTGAACCCAACGCGGAAGCCGAAGAAGATGGGGAACAAAACAACTCTCCCTTGGAATGCAGATCAGCATACCCTTGAATACATCGAAGTAATGAATGTGGACCCAGTACTGCCCGAGGAACAGCAAGGACGACCGGCGCGCAATCGCCAACCCCCTGTTCTGCTTCACTACGATTCCCTTGGGAACCCATCGTACTACCCACCATGTGTATCAAGCATTCAATCATCGAGTGGCGTGTTTACCCAGCCAAGAATGTTTTGGCCTCTTCCTCAGCAGTGGATAGTCCCAGCACAATATCAGTATCACCAGAGCTTCCCGGCATACCAGTATCACCCAAGCCTTTTGAACTACTTTTGAACTACTGAACTACTGAAATAAAATCAATGCAAACTTACCTGAAGGCTTTATCTGTTCTTTATAGGGCTCTGTGTGCAATTTCAGCGGAGTTTCCTGTGCTGGCATCAAGGCGGATCGGGGACCATTTATGTGTGAAACTTCAGATTTGCATTTTTACAGAGAGTACAATGCCCTTAACCTTTTTTCCTCCTCCAGTACTCCAGAAAGTCCTGCTACCTAAACTACGACCGCGGGATCAAACTCCGAACCGCCGAGTTCAACTGTTTCTTTCTTCACTGTCGGAGTGTGACTCGAGTACCGTAATATGGAGTAAGCCATTTACACTCGAAATATATCATTCGCAAGGAAATTAAAGTATATATCTTCAAATACAGCTAAGCAATGCTGGAGACATTAAAACAAGCTATCAAGAGTATGTATCTGCTTGTGGATTGTGAAAATTCGCACTCGTAAACCGAAATTTGAATCTATTTATAAAGGCATATAACTGATTTCCTGCCGAATCATATTAGTAGCATATCCTGGGAAAATTCATTAGCTCTATTGGGTTTTTCATTTGGTAGAAATTATGAAATTCGTTACCCAAAGCGTTACCCTGGTTCCAGAGGTTTTCTCGATATATTTTCTGCGAGCGACAGTTAAGCTGCGAAGCGGCGCCAGCGTGCGCGAGCTGCGAAGCAGCGATAAGGGAAAGAAAACCTGTTTTCTCTCCCTACTCGCTGCTTCGCAGCTCGGATACGCTGACGCCGCTTCGCGGCTTAACCGTCGCTCGCAGAAAAAAACATAGAGAAAACCTCTGCAACCAGGGTACCAAAGCATATGTCTACTTCTTTTATAGCTCTTATGGGTGCTTTTTTGCTAATTTGATTCTGATTGGGCTACCTGTGGCGCGCGGTCAAAATGGGGCGAGGAGAAAAGGGAATGAGGGTTGAGGGGAGTGGAGGGGAGAAAAGGAAATAAGAGCCTGGAGGCAAGACATACCTTTTAGGGTTCTCCGCGTACGTCCATCAACGCAGCTCTCCCATTGGCTAAAAGTGACAAATTTCAATCAAGTGATCAATCTTGCATGGATCAGGCGGCCGATAAGTAAAGTAAAGTAATAATTTGTCTTTATTTTACATTGATATTGTACATATCAGATGTTACAAATGTGTAAACGAGGTAAGAAGGTAATATTAAAAGCTATCATAAAGTCATACATGGATATATAAAATATGGCAAAACTTGATTATACTTAAATATTAATCTATTGACAAGACTACCTTTAAAACGCTCTGTATTAACTTTAGGATATACGGCAGTTTGTTTTCTAAGCCTTCGAGAGGACTGCTTAACCATAGGCAGCAGTGATCGTAATGGCTGATTATAAATAAAGTTAACTTTATTCACTTTTCTCTAAAAGATTACGAATGCTAATAAGCTCTGAAGAGTACTTTCTCTTATGGTATTGTTTAAGAAAGCGCTGTACTGTGGTAAGGTCGGATTCACTAGAGCCATAGACAGATAAACCGTAAGTTAATTTATGTAGGATGAGTAAAGTAAAGCAACTTTATTTAACGTCGGTAACTCGTGACAGTCTGGTGTGACTGATAAACTTGAGGCCGACGGGAGTCCTACATCCTTATCCGAGAATACGTGAATCTATTGCCAAAACTACCTTTAAAACGCTCTGTATTAACTTTAGGATATACGGCGGTTTGTTTTCTAAGCCTTCGAGAGGACTGCTTAACCGTAGGCAGCAGTGATCGTAATGGATGATTATAAATAGAGTTAACTTTATTCATGCACTTTTCTCTAAAGGATTACGATTGCTAATAAGCTCTGAAGAGTACTTTCTCTTATGGTATTGTTTAAGAAAGCGCTGTACTGTGGTAAGGTCGGATTCACTAGAGCCATAGACAGATAAACCGTAAGTTAATTTAGGTAGGATGAGTAAAGTAAAGCAACTTTATTTAACGTCGGTAACTCGTGACAGTCTGGTGGGACTGATAAACTTGAGGCTGACGGGAGTCCTACATCCTTATCCGAGAATACGTGAAGGTCTAACCATTTGCAGTTGTTTAATTTCACAAAGGCAGCACCTTCTACTCAGTTATTTTAAGACTGAGTGTTGGTCCAGCCGGGGTTTGAACCCGCGACCTCCCACTCGACAGACCGGAGCTTAACCACTGAGCTAACCGGGAGGCGGTATGGCTAAAATTGGGATTTTCAGTGCAGATATTTTCACATCAGCTTGAAATCATAAGAAGCTTAAGAAGAAGCAGTGAACTGTTTAATTAATCATAAAGATGTTCTTCCCTTCCCCTCCCCCCTCCTTCCCTTTTGACCGTGCGCCACAGGTAGTCCAATCCGAATCAAATTAGATAGAAGGCTACTTCTTTTATTATACTTATAAACAATCGAGAGCATTTTAGTTCTACTAAAAGCTAGCCTTTTATTTATGCGGCCGTTGATAAACAAACTAATAGAAAAGCATATTGGCGCAAAGCACCATGCATGGACTCGGTCTCCGTGTTTCAGTGTTTCCCAAAATGTGTTTTGTCCCTGCGCGCACAGCATTTGTTGCGATGTTGCTTCCGCACAAATGTTTCCCGTTTGCTCGCCGAAGCACCAAAACAATGTTCTCGTTTCTCGGCGCTTGTTTGCTCCCCCACGAAACATTATCAGCAACAATCATGCTTCTGCAACAATATTTCGGACAGGCCTTTAGTTTTCTGTTGCTAGAAAGAAAATAATCTTTTTCAAGAAACGAAATATTTACTACCACGTTTCTTCCTTATTTATGGTTTAATTGTTATATTTTTAGAGAGTATGCAGTAGAAAAATTAAGAGGGAAAATAACATTTAAGCATAGTGCAAATTCTCTGGCAAACTGAAATTTATAAAATATGAGAATCGCCAAATATTCCATTATAATCTTGGTCAAATTAGTTGAAAAATTAAGACCTCCCCTCCCTCCTATTTTACCCTGCGAGCAGAGGTTTCTCATCTCTTTGCCTTTCCTGTCGCCAAAAGAAACCTCTGCCACGAAACGATTGCTTTTCGCGTTGAGCATGCGCCACGGTATCTGGATTTCCATTGGCCGAGAAAAACGAGACGGTAAACATTGTAAATTCATTGTACATTTCAGATTGTTCATTTCTTATTGTTGGCGAAGTGGAGAAAATAAAATATATTTCCTTTTTCGAGGGCATAAATCAAAGCTTTCTTTAGGATAAATTAAGGTAGATTTATTGAACGGTAATTTCGAGGTCTTCTGAGCAGTTAAGCAAAATAAGAAGAAGACATTGCCGGAGTTTGAAGACCTTTCGTATCAATAGTCGGCATTTAACATTACCGAAAATAGTTTTGGGAAAGGGACTAACCTGCAGCAAACATTCTAAATGGAAACGTTTATTGACAAAAGCGAGGTCGACTACATGGCTGACTTGGCTTTCAAAATAAGCCAGCGACCAACGGAGCTGGTTATTTTCTCTTTATCAACAGACAATGAAAGTTTCCTCATTTTCTTTCAGACGCCTGCTTTCCTATGTTTACGTCCTACTCTAAAACAGTTTGAAAGCCCTGCCATTAATGGTAGTCTTGAACTATATTTT
The DNA here is from genome assembly GCA_030867875.1 of Actinernus sp. WN-2022. NCBI lineage: Eukaryota > Metazoa > Cnidaria > Anthozoa > Actiniaria > Actinernidae > Actinernus > Actinernus sp. WN-2022. The sequence goes on from JAOWCC010001210.1 coordinate 30,766,228, forward strand.
ATAAATGATAGGCAACTAGTTCCTGTAAAAACTAGTTTTGGTCTGCGTCGGCGGGCAAGATAAACAATGGTATGTAATCAACTAAAGTCGATTGAGGTATGCTAACCGCCGTGGAAAGCGAGTAGCAGCTGACGTTTCGAGCGCTAGCCCTTCGTCAGAGCAAAAGACGAAGGGCTAGCGCTCGAAACGTCAGCTGCTACTCGCTTTCCACGGCGGTTAGCATACCTCAATCGACTTTAGTTGATTACATACCATTGTTTATATTTTATAAAGTCAAGCCCGACTCGTATTCAAACTGACTCGTAGTTGTTCATTTATACAAATTAAAAATTATTTGGAGGGGAATGTACATAGATTTTCCAGGGGAAGGAAAATTCCTTACTTCTTTGGATCCACCGTGGGACATTTGAACACCTTGCTTGTCCCCACCGTGCGCCATTTGAGCACCTTGCTTGGAAAACTCCTTAATTCTTTGGCTCCACCATGGGGCATTTGAACACCTTGATTGTCCCTACCGTGCGGCATTTCAACACCTTGCTTTGCTCCACCGTGGGGAATTTGGAAAACAAAATTCAATATCATGACTAATGCCCGGGGGAGGGATGGGCATTGTTGGAATTGACTGGTGCATAAGAACCTACACTCATCGAGAAAAACACAGTTCTGGAAATTGTCCACATCTATTCGTTGTAGGGAAATCAAAGTTAAATTCTACATTTTGACATTGAACTACAGCACTGCCATTCTCTCCAAAGTAAGACACAACACCACTGATCTCAGCCTTAATTGTGTGTACTATACCAGGGTACAGACAAACCGGTTTGTCCAGGTATATAGTAAACCCATAATATCCATCTGTCATCACACTATCTGTCGTGAACCATAATGAGGAATGGTACAGCGTAGATGTAGAATCTATATTCCCTCCTTTGTAAATAGTAAGGTCTACTGTACACTGTGACCCGAGCCATCCGTACAATCTCACACCAGTGAGGTGAACCCGACTACTGACGGTGAACGTGATGGAGTCTGCATTACTACTGTATCCCTCCCATTCTTTAGAAAACGAGCGAAACCTCTTACATGAACCAGTAGTTGTCATTACTTCTCTAGCCTTTGTTTTAAATGTATCCACTAATGTTGGATTTCCGTCTGAGCCAAAATATTTAACCAATTCAGTGACTTCCTTCATGTCTAGAATTTCCGTGGAAAGGACAATTTCCGAGAATTCCTTCAGTGACATTAGTGGAAACCTAATCAGGTGAATCGCTTTATGATCGAGAACAGCTCTCTTTGATTTTCCATCTTCACTCAGTTCTTGTTCTTCAATCTTCTTACAAGCCCAGCTATGTACGGCCTGGAATAACACCACCTCTGTTATCCTGAGACTGTCCCTCTCTAGAATATCACAGAGTGTTTCTTGCGTGACAGTTAGAAACGGCTCAGATGTCAAGGCTCGTTGGGTCTCACATTCAACAATCTTCCAGCAGATCTCTTCCAGCTTTTCATCCTCAAGTTTCGCGACCTGTGGTAGAACAGTGAACACATCCTCTGGTCCCAGCTCTTTCTCAAGATACTGTGTGCATTTCTTAACCAGTGAAGGAACAAAGTACTTCTTAGCGAGGTACAAAACCTCCATAACATGGCTTCCGGTCAACTGCACTTCATCGTAGTACATATTGCGAAACAGTTCCAGTAATCCTTCAGCGGTACAGTCTGGTAGGTCGATAGTGCGTTGAGTCTCGGCCAGTTCACCGTAGAACATGGCCTCGAATACAGGACTACTGATAGCCAGTACGTACTTATGGGCAGGAACGGTGATCGTGTCGCCTTTGGAGTCGACAACCGAGAACTGTACATCACTGAACATGCTGTTGTTGTACATGTACTGGTTACGTTCCTTGATAGTATCGCGTACGGTTTGCCATTTGGTATCCATTTCGTAACTTTGTTGATGTTGAGAAGTGTTTGTATCAAGCAGCAGATTGCATGCTGGCATACGAGTTGGTTTGCAATTTGGTATACGTACTCCCCACCCCTCCGGCTGATTTTGTCAACATCAAGTTGTGGAAGGGCAGGCACCCAATTTTCATCCAAGTGCCGCCCCCTCCTCTCCCCTCGGGAGCGATGCACTCTTACAGAAATACAAACACGTGATTTATGGGGCACTGTGTAAGTGGGAGCTAGCTATATATATATGGTTAGGTGTGGTGGCACTTAGGCCCTTATCGATTAATCTTGGTAGCATTTATTTTGGCCAGGAGCTCCTGTTTTGGCATACTTTTGTAAAGTTTTTTTTTTCTCTTTGAGCAATGCAGCATTTCTCTTTTTTTTAGAAGCATAAAAAACTGAGAAACGATTCAATTGTTAATTCACATTTTCCGCCTCAATGGAAAAGCTGGAAATTTGCGGAAATTGTCGTATAACTAGATGGATTGGGGCCACGCAAACTGGGTAAGACCGGAAGTTTAGTAACAACCCGGTTATTCTGCCTGCATTACAAGGGTGCCGCGTGTAATAATTACTAAAGTTGATTATAATCGCTTACTCTGGAAATTGTGGCAATTTAGTATTCATTCATTCATTCATTCATTCATTCATTCATTCATTCATTCATTTATTTATTCATTCATTCATTCATTCATTCATTCATTCATTCATTCATTCATGTATTCATTCATTCATGTATTCATGTATTCATGTATTCATGTATTCATGTATTCATGTATTCATGTATTCATGTATTCATGTATTCATGTATTCATGTATTCATGTATTCATGTATTCATGTATTCATGTATTCATGTATTCATGTATTCATGTATTCATGTATTCATGTATTCATGTATTCATGTATTCATGTATTCATGTATTCATGTATTCATGTATTCATGTATTCATGTATTCATTTATTTATGTATTCATTTATTTGTTTGTTTGTTTGTTTGTTTGTTTGTTTGTTTGTTTGTTTGTTTGTTTGTTTGTTTATTTATTAGTATTTTTTAGGCAGTTAGGGTTCAGTTGTCTTAGCTACTATGTCAAAAAAAGACATTATGTTGCCGCATTTTGATCGCCTGCCCACATGCAAGCACTGAGGTTCCCATACATCGTGACGCCGCTAATTCGTACTTCAGTACTTATCTATGTACTTCATCTGCTGATTTGTTTACCCAATGCCACGTCCCGACTTGAAATGTTCCGTATTTTGCATGCAATCCCGGTACGCGGTATATCGGCCGGGGTATATATCCGACCGTGTTTTGAAAACAATTTAAAGAAGGGGCAATCAGGTTTTTTTTTCCCAAAAAGGGGGCAATCAGGGTTTTGGAGCTCGGATTGGGTCAAACAGGGTCAGGATTTGGGCTTCTTGGCCTCACATACATACCTATTTTTCATGTATAAGGAATGGCTGCAGGCCCTCCTTCTTCTCTCTCGTGCCAGTCTCCTTTTTCCATTTTCACGCGGCCAAATCATTCTGTGTCACTTCCTTTACGTTGAAATAACACTGAGGGCCTGTTTCGCCTGCTACTGAAGTAATTAGCATGCGGTTGTACCAAAGCGTTGTAGATGGTAAGTAGTGTTTCACGAGAAACGAAATACTTGATTGCACTAATGCTAGGAACGATCATTCAGTTGAGAATATGGCTTTCCCAGTTTGGGTTTGATCTAGAAGAAAATAAAGCCGAGAAAGAAGATAAGAGGGCGATAAGAAAAATAAGAGCCTCTGGTATCCGTTGAGAATCTCACTTCCATGCGCTGAAAACATGTCAAACCGGTTTTGTTGAGCCGTTGGTAAACGAATGAAAATTACTGTTACATCCAGCACTCACGGTTGGGCCTGGTAATGAGTCGATTATCCAATCAGGGATGATGTTCAAATTCTGAATAGAATGTTCGCATTGAAGTGAGATTCTCAACTGATAACACCAGAGGCTTTTCGTTTCCTCGCCTTTTTATTTGTTCGAGCTTCTGTCACCCAGGGTACATGCCGAGAGATTTAGTGGTAGAAATCTTTGAGGCCAAAACCAGACTTTCAGCTACAACCACAATTCATTTCGGTCTGAGCACTTTAAAATAGTTTCCGTCCTGTCATACAAGCAAACTTCAATATTTTAGTCTAAGTGAAAGGAAAATATTGTGGCTTGTCGTCCTCCATATGCAGAGTTACGTCACGTGTGACGTCACATACGACTTAGTGGAAAAAGGAGACCAAAGAGCCAAAAGTACAGTGACAGCCACTCAAGTGGTTATGGGTATCTGGCCCATGTATATTTAATTGGTAAATATCTTAAAGACCCTCTGTCCGAGCCCATGATGCTTTGGGCGTGCAACTGATTTTCGTAGGCTACGAAACTCAGAAAGATCAGGGTTGTTATTGTGTGACTCTCGAATCTTTCGAAATCCATCTCTAGTTTGGGCAATCGTGTAATTATTTATAGATATATATTTTTTTATGTTTAACTGACTTTTTTTTTTCTCTGACCACGGCGGTTAGCATACCTTATTCGACTTTAGTGTTGTTTATAGCAGTGTGAATAATCCTCCAGCAGACCACATTTTGCTTTCTCTAGACTTGCGTTCAAAAGGAGTACTACGCGAGTTTTCTGGGGATTTGCTGCACTAAGGACTGGCGGGCTTTGTTGGAAAGACAAAGTAACCAAAGCGCTGGGAAGGGTTTATTAGAGCACAGGTAGCCCAAGCTTGATAATCTTTTTTGCCCCTTAAAACCAAATTTAGCTGAAATTCGCTGTAACGTGGCACAGATATAGTTCAGGAACACAAACAGACACTGTATATGTTTCTGTCGATTTTTATTCAAGATTTACGTTGTACATAGAAAAGTAAAAAAATCCCATACAAATGCTGTTAAATATTATACAGATCCCAAGCTTGGGCTACCTGTGATTACATGTAACACTTCTGGCATCTTAGGAAACCCAAGCTCTGTGTTTTAGATTGTAAAGGTCTGTATGAGATTTTTAACGAGGATTTGGTTATATCCCTTAGGCCAGAAAAACTGAAATAAAATCAATGCAAACTTACCTGAAGTCTTTATCTGTTCTTTATAGGCTCTGTATGCAATTTCAGCGGAGTTTCCTGTGCTGACATCCAGATCCGGTTTCGCACGGCTCCGCTCCATTAAAGTGTTACCATTTATGTGTGAAACTTCAGATTTGCATTTTTATTAGCAGAGAGTGCCCTTAACCCTTTTTTCCTCCACAAGTACTCCAGAAAGTCCTGCTGCCAAAACTACGACCGCGGGATCAAACTCCGAACCGCCGAGTTCAACTGTTTATTCACTCTTCTTAATATTTATGCGCATATCTAATTCACTACTCGAAAACGAGGCTGTCCCGCATCGAGGATGCCGCAACGTGCATCCGAGTTCGAAAGGACAATTCAGGATTTTTCCTTTAATCTCCAACGCATAGAGGAACACAGCAATGTTCCAGCTAAGCAACGATGCGGGGATAGCCTCATTTTCGAGTAGCTAATTATATGCGCATAAATATTAAGAAGAGTGGCAATTTCGCTGCCGGAATGTGACTCGAATACCGTGATATGGAGTACGGCATTTGCACTCAAAATATATCATTATTCGCAAGGAAAGTAGAGATCTTCAAATACAGCTAAACAATGCTGGAGACATGAAAACAAGCTACCAAGAGTATGTGTGCTTGTGCATGGATTGTGAAAATTCGCTCTCGTAAACTGAATTTCAATCTATTTATAAAGGCATATAACTGGTTTCCTGCCGAATCATATTCGATGCATATCTGGGGAAAATTCATTAGCTCTATTGTTTTTAACTCTGGTAGAAATTATGAAATTCGTTACCCAAAGCGTATAGACCTCATTCATAATGGCTGCCACCTAATTTGCATAAATTGGAAGATTAATGTGTTCAGAGAAACTATTGCTACCACATGAAAGATCGTACCTAAATTAGTAATTGGCCACAGTTTGAATGCAATGTTTCAAATTGCTGTCGAATTATGAAGAAAATACATGAAAGCGAGGCTGTAAAGGCCTACATGGTTTTTCTCATAAAAATCTCTCTAAATTCAAATCGCTGTAACTTTACAGCCTTTTATGGTACAACACTCAAATTCTACAGAATCACTAATGTTGGTATGCTCTTTCGCATGGCAAGGATGTTGTTTTTCATACATTGAACATGTAGCTGAACTGTTAAAATACAGAGACCACGCCCTTATGAATGAGGTGTATGTCTACTTCTTTTATATGTAGTTATGATATAAAATCATGTTTGCCGCGTAGCACTAGTAAGTGTAAATAATGTGATGTAAAGTGGTAAGCTGTAGTGCTAAGTGTGCACGCCCTACGAGGGAAAGAGAAAAAATCTCTGACCCAAGTGGGACTCGAACCCAACGACCTCCAGGTTAAATGTCTGGCGCTCTACCAACTGAGCTATCGAATCAGATGAGAGCAATCTTCGGTATTGGTGTGTTTTATGGGATCACGGCGATTATATATATGTATATGTAGTTATGATATAAAATCATGTTAGCCGCGTAGCACTAGTAAGTGTAAAGAATGTGATGTAAAGTGGTAAGCTGTAGTGAGATTTTTTCTCTTTCTCTCGTAGGGCGTGCACACTTAGCACTACAGCTTACCACTTTACATCACATTCTTTATACTTCTTTTATAGCCTTCTAGCGGCTCTTATGGGTGTTTGTTTGCTAATTTGATTCGCATTGGAAATAAGAGCCTGTAGCCAAGGCATCATTTTACATATCAAAATCATTGCACACAGAAGACTGAGAAGAGGACATTTGGTATTGGTAATCGCTTTGAAGTAAATGCGATTTTATTTGGGAGAGAGAACAACTTCAGTCGCATTACAAGTTTATAATGTGGCTTACCTGTTGATACCGGAACTATACGAAGGAGAATTCTATGCTTTCATTTTGACCGCTCCAAAATCTCTCCTACTGCAGCTCCCGCCATTACAAAGGTCACACAAGAAAAAATAGCACGAAATGGAACTTTAACAGCGATTTGTAGCACTCTAAACTCAATGATCTATACGTCAAAACACTGAAAATAGCTGTTATTACGGCTGAGCCAAATGGACGCGGTTTCACCCATCAGCCTTCATGGAAACCAGGCTTTAGGGTCAACCATTTCAAATTGCTACAGAGATGGAGTCACGTTGAACGGAGATCACCAAAAAGATGATGCCCCAGACGATTTTTTTCTAAAGAAAAGCAAGAATAAATGTTAAGCGGTGTCTGTCCTTGGCAACTGTTCAAAGTGATTTGACGGAATGGTTTTACAAGCCTTGTCTTCAGAATCTTCTTGGGTCCGTAAAGTCAACAACTCACACGAGTAACTCCTCTTCGCATTCAGCCTTATCAAATCGGTTAGTCCATCCTTAGGCCACTCAGCTTCTTAGAGTCGCTACTAGTGCATCGAATGAAGTGACAGGAATGATAAAGCAGTGTAAAACGAGGATATTTCAAATACAATTTCACTCAAACAAGCTCACAGCTGAAACAGCCTCAAACGAGTCGATGACCCGATAAGATGGGTGAAACCGCTGACCGTTTCATGGTATTTGGCTCAGCCATAATAACAGCTATTTATTCTCCTATCTGAATTTAGCGGTAGAATTAGTCAGTTCAGACATTCGTATTCAAGCTAAACCTAGTTTTCCTCTGCTACGAGTAACGCCTTAACATAATTACTCCAAACAGTTACCAGTTGCAGGATAGATGTTACTTAACTTTGATTTGAAGGTAGAAATGTTTCATAAATCATTTTATTTGTTTTAGAAGGCAAAATAGCTCCCAAAACCATGTCTTTTTGAGTGAGATGACTGGGCCGATACCGGAAGTGAGTCACCGGATTTTGATATGTAGCCATTTGTACGCAATGACTTTGATATGCGTTCCGCGAACGCAGCTCTCCCATTGGCTAAAAGTGACAAATGTCAATCAAGTGATCAATCTTGCATGGATCAGGCGGCGGCAGGTATGGCTGAAATTGGGATTTTCAGCGGCAGATATTTTCACATCAGCTTGAAATCATAAGAAGAAGAAGCGGTGAACTGTTTAATTAATCATAAAGATGTTTCTTCCCTTCCCCTCCCCCTTCCTTCCCTTTTCTCCTCGCCCCATTTTGACCGCGTGTCACAGGTGACCCAATCCGAAAAGAACGACCGAAAAAACCCAATCCGAAAAAAAAACGACCGAAAAAAATTACAGAAGAGCCGGCAAGGAGGCTATTTATCCGGCCGTTGATAAACAAACTAATCAAAACATTGCATGTTGGCGCAAAGCACCATGGGCTCGGTCTCTAGAGTTTCAGTGTTTCCCAAAATGTGTTTTGTCCCTGCGCGCGCAGCATTTGTTGCGATGTTGCTTCCGCACAATTGTTTCCCGTTTGCTCGCCGAAGCACCAAAACAATGTTCTTGTTTCCCGGCGCCTGTTTGCTCCCCCACGAAACATTATCAGCAACAATCGTGATTCCGCAACAATATTTCGGCCTCATGTACCTATGCAGGCCTTTAGTTTTCTGTTGCTAGAAAGAAAATGATCTTTTTCAAGAAACAAAATATTTACTACCACGTTTCTTCCTTATTTATGGTTTAATTGTTATGTTTTTAGAGAGTATTCAGTAGAAAATTAAGAGGGAAAATAAATGTTTAGCATAGTGCAGATTCTGTGGCATACTGAAATTTATAAAATATGAGAATCACGAAATATACCATTATACACCCCATTCCAATATGGCGGATACACGGCCGGAGCGTTGGGACGGGACACGAAAACGAGGGTAGTTAGGCGGAAGTCGATGTCAAGAAGGTCATGAGGCGGGAATTTCGAGCAAACAGGCGCCGGGAAACAAGAACATTGTTTTGGTGCTTCGGCGAGCAAACGGGAAACAATTGTGCGGAAGCAACATCGCAACAAATGCTGCGCGCGCAGGGACAAAACACATTTTGGGAAACACTGAAACTCTAGAGACCGAGCCCATGGTGCTTTGCGCCAACATGCAATGTTTTGATTAGTTTGTTTACCAACGGCCGGATAAATAGCCTCCTTGCCGGCTCTTCTGTAATTTTTTTCGGTTTTTTTTTTTTCGGATTGGGTTTTTTCGGTCGTTCTTTTCGGATTGGGTCACCTGTGACACGCGGTCAAAATGGGGCGAGGAGAAAAGGGAAGGAAGGGGGAGGGGAAGGGAAGAAACATCTTTATGATTAATTAAACAGTTCACCGCTTCTTCTTCTTATGATTTCAAGCTGATGTGAAAATATCTGCCGCTGAAAATCCCAATTTCAGCCATACCTGCCGCCGCCTGATCCATGCAAGATTGATCACTTGATTGACATTTGTCACTTTTAGCCAATGGGAGAGCTGCGTTCGCGGAACGCATATCAAAGTCATTGCGTACAAATGGCTACATATCAAAATCCGGTGACTCACTTCCGGTATCGGCCCAGTCATCTCACTCAAAAAGACATGGTTTTGGGAGCTATTTTGCCTTCTAAAACAAATAAAATGATTTATGAAACATTTCTACCTTCAAATCAAAGTTAAGTAACATCTATCCTGCAACTGGTAACTGTTTGGAGTAATTATGTTAAGGCGTTACTCGTAGCAGAGGAAAACTAGGTTTAGCTTGAATACGAATGTCTGAACTGACTAATTCTACCGCTAAATTCAGATAGGAGAATAAATAGCTGTTATTATGGCTGAGCCAAATACCATGTGAAAATGATAGTCTGAATATCCGCCATATTTTCTAACTCTCTGGGGATAAAATCTACTTATTCCAACCCTCTCGGAAAAACAAACTCGCTTCAAAACTTGCGCTAAATTCCCGCCTCATGACCTTTTTGACATCGACTTCCGCCTAACTACCCTCGTTTTCGTGTCCCGCCCCAACGCTCCGGCCGTGTATCCGCCATATTGGAATGGGGTGTATAGCACTACCTACAATCTTGGTCAAATTACTTGAAAACTTAAGACCTCCCCTCTCTCCTATTTCAGTGATGTTAAATATGATCCATTTCAGATTGACCACGCTCTCATTACTGAAACGGGAGGGAGGCAATGCATATTCCTGAACAAATAATCTATGACAGCCACCCTCCTTCAAAATTCCTGGATCCGCCCCTGCAAATGTGGTTTCAGTTTTACGAAACCAATACATGTAGTTTCTACTTTTTTTATATCAGAAAAAGGTCTGAAATGAGGCAGGGAAAGTTACACGGATGGCTTTGTTAACATGTTAAGAGTCATTGTCTGAGAAAACCGGGCAGAACCGAAAGATGTGGGTCGGCCGATTCCCATAATTTTTTCAGCATTTAATAGGTACCCGATAAGATTACGAACGGTGGTATTTAAATTAAAGTTCCACTCGTCTTTTTGTTTCTGAGATTGACCACCCCCTCCATGTTTGGCCTAGACAGGCCGTAAAAACAGTAAAATCTGGGCTAACTTTGAAAGGCTATCAAAGTCACTACGCACAACTGACGGCTTTGCTACATTTTGTGTGTATTATCTACCATTTAAATAGCATGTTCACGTATGCAAAACTCTAGTCGGTGAAATTCTTTCTTTTTAATATTCGGATAAAATTCGGTATTTTAGCTTATCACGAAAATCACCAGAATGGAGTCATTTTTAAGGGGCTGTTTCTCAAAAGTGCGGTAGTTTATTTTATTACTAAAATCATTTTTCAGTAGCCTATACAATTGTCATCAAAAATCTGCAAAGTATTGATTGGCACTACTCAATGATTTAGCGTGAGGCCTGTGAGAATTAGCTGAAAATGTGCATATTTTAACTTTTTTCCCGCCAAATTTTCAGCCTTAATATCAATCCGGCGTGTAAATTTGTCAAAGTATTATAGCATAACCTAATGAAAATGGCTCAGAAGACTATTACTTTACATCGAAACATTTTAGGAAGAGGTAAAAGTGTAAATATTTGATGTTTACACAAGTAAAACTCGCTGGCCTTCGAAAGACCCAGGTCAATTTCCCGCGAAATTAAGTTATTGTTGTCTCGCTAGGGCAGTTGTGCTTTCCGTTCCGCTTAATAGTGAAATAAGGAATCTACGATTAGCAGATCTATAGAGTTTGATGATAGCAGGCCGGGCTATGATTATACATCCTTGTAACCAGTAAAAATACATGTAGCATTGGATCATTCTCAGAGAGGGTAACGTGACGTGTCACGCAAGACCGGCTGAACAATTTCTTCAAGGCGAATAAACAATAAATCCGAGGTACATATTATATGTATTGCAGATGCTTTTCCTCAGAGACATGTCTTCATTTACATGCAGGGTATAAAATGTATATAGTTCCTGTAATGATATTTTATTTATTTTGTTTTTCTATTTAGCGCATTAAAAGTGATTTGTGATGCGGTATGTAATATTTCGCTGAAAAGGGGTTTGCATTTTAACTGTTGTCTTTTCAAAGTCATTTCTTGTGATTGTTTTAAAAAAGGGTATACGCCACCCTAAAGGGTAAGGTTTCGAGCTGTCTTAATGTAAAATAGGGTAATACATTTCGCATTTTTAGTTTGGAATAGGGTATGATCTTCACAGGGAAGTATGAGACTGCACATTTTTAAATATTTCACTTGTTGTAAAATAGAGTACAGGTCTGAAAAATGGTATGGAAAATCGTATATTTTGGTCTGAAATAGCGTCAGGGTTTTGAGAACCGGGCGGAACACTCCCACCCAAAAACGTTATTTGGTATACTGATACTATTCATTCAGGTTATTGGAAAATGTACAGCTACACAGCTCACGCATGGCATAAGTTACCTCAAAATCGATCACTACGAAGCGAGCCAAACATATATAAACCAGCACATTTTGTTTAATTCGTTGTCAAATTTAACGAAATTTTCGTATGTTGATATTAAAATGAAATAACGTCTTTAGGATCAAACATGTTTGTATATTGACGTTATTGTGACGTCATAAAGAACGAGTCCTTTTAAGGTTAAATTCTGCGTTAGGTTTGAAATAAAGCATGCTATCACAACAACATAAATATGTGTTTTTGATTGCCGAAAATTTAAAGTCTCTACGATAAATATATGCTGAGTTATTAAGAACTGAAGATTCCTGTGACGTCAGATTTTCTGACGTCATGGGTCTGACATCAGTCGTGCTTTCTAAATTGAAGAAACATAAAAAAGACCATATTGCGGCTATTCAGTGTACAGTAAGCATACCCGAAAAATACTCGAATAGTTATTTTTTAAAGACGTTTCGAAACATATATGACGTCATAATGACGTATCCTCTTTTTTACTGTGAATTTTAAAGTATTTCCTTTCAAAAATTGAAAATTCTAAAAACATACGGTTGTGGGTACCGATTTACTCTTTTGATTGCTAGATTGTCGTAAACAAATATTTTAAACTCTAAAAGATGAATGAAGAAGTTATTTTGTAAATGGTTCTGTATTGAATATTTCCCGCGGGAAAATTACCAAAATTCAAAATTTAATAACTTTTCTCCCTCCGTAACCAATCGAACTCGGGTTTTCGGTTTCTTTGTTGTCAACATGATTGGAAATCGAAAATATAAAAATTTACTGATGTTAAAGGTAATTGAAAACATCGAGAAACCTATTCTAAATGGATACATGACGTAACTGTGACGTCATAAAGATGTCTACGGTAGTTAAAATCATTGAATTTTGTTTTGGTCATCGGTCTTAATCCTCCCATAAAAAAATCAGTCTTCTACGTTGGAAACTTTTGAAAATATAGCAAAGTGATCGATTTTAGGGTCATTTGTGCCAAGCGTGACTATAATCGGGTTTATTTAACAGCAAGATAACTTTATTGTCCATTTTTGAGACGTGAATTACAGTTTTAGAAGTCGTCACAAGCAATGATACTTCGATAAATTCGCAACCAGGTCGCGCGGCAAAGGTCCACAGTGTTCCATTATCTTAGCATTTATTTCAGTAGTATTTTAGTCTTCCAGTATTTTAGCATCGGTTATAGCTACAGGCCTTTATTAATCGTAAAAATTATATCCTGATACCTTCACTGATTTGATTTATAGCTGTAAGCAAATACTTCATACATGTACGTTTCACGGCGTACCTTGTTTCACTTTTGTCTATATCGTCCCTATAGTACTACTTACTGATACACCAGGAGCCGGTTGTTCGAAGCAAGAGTAAGCTCTACCCCGGGATTAAATCACTAACCCGAGGGTAAACTGTACAGAATACAATTATAGATTTAGCGCTATCCTAGGGATAAAGTTACCCTTGCTTCGAACAACCGAACCCAGGACAATAATATATACATGAAATCATGTCATCAGACCAAAAAGTGAGCATTCTGTTTGGAAAACCTGGAATCTAACCAGGATAAGGCGAATTTTGTCGTGATAGCTGAATAGAATGTCAAGCAAAACATAAACGACCACTAAGAAACCAAATAACGATCGGCAGTTTTTTAGCGTCTCGCATTTTGACAGTTACCATCCATTCTTTCGAGCATTTTACTCTTGAATGCCAGATAATACTGCGAACTCAGTGCTCGTTTTTCAAATAGAAAAACAAACAAGGATTGCTAAATGCTTGAGTTGTAGCAGGTTTTGAATTACAATTTCTTCATATTATCAATAATGTTACAATCAATTCCAAACCCGTGCATGCCTCCTGTCCCCGGGCAACCCCCAGGCATATGAATTATTCGGATTTTTGCCATCAAATGCCCCACTACCCAGGCAGAAAAGCTGGTCAAATGCCCCACCATTTTTTCTTACCGGTTGGTCAAATGCCGTAGTTTAGGGGACGTGATCGAAAAATTTCAGAAACTGACGTCATCAATGACTTTTGACAATATTAATCAATTCATTGCTTTAACTGATAATCATTCTACAATCACACTAAACGACAATTAACATTCCCGAATGTTAAAAATGTTATGAACTTTTAATGCAGCCAGGGGCGTAGTAAGGTCCTGAAAATTGGGAGGGGGGCAAAATTATGAATTATGAACATTTCTATTCTGGGGGGGGGGGGGGGGGGGGGGGGGGGGTTGGGGGGGAGACAAAATGATGAATTCTGGACATTTCCATTCTGGGGGGGGGGGGGGCAAACTCATGAATTCTGGGACATTTTTATTGATAACTACTATCAATCTCCTGGGACTGGGCAGAGGGAGGGGGGCAACTGCTCCACCCCCCCCCCCCCCCCCCCCCCCCCCTTGCCTCCCTCTTCCCCTCCCTACGCCACTGAATGCAGCTACAGGTAAGTCTAACTCGGCTTTGCAATCGAACTAATCCCTTTCCACTGAAAAGAGGCATGCACTCTTCCGATGTTCGTAGTAAACTGATGCGGATACTACGAAAGGGCCGCTAACTGTGGGGCGCTTACAATAAAGACATTTAAGGAAAAGGATATATCTAGAAATATTAATTATAACTAATCGTTAATAATAATTTCCTCAATATCTAATAATAATTTGCAACATGTATGCTTGTTCGACATGCTTTTAAAACATATCATCCACTACAATTATACTTCCTGGTCATAAATTTAAAAAAAAATATAAATAAATTTATTATTGTTGGTGGCCTAGCTCGTTTAACTTTTTTAGTTATTCTAGGTTAGTCACCCTGTACCTTATATTTGTAATCGTAACAAAACAAAACAAATCAAGGTGAGAGGATTTTACATTCGCAGTCCGGGCCAAAAAAACTCTGAATTTCTAACGATACAACCATAAAAGGAAAGAATATTCTCTCCCTGGAAATCTATCAACTATTAAACTCGCCATTGCAGTGCATTTACGTTATTTTTATAACGGTTTCCCGCTATTCTTGGGTTGCAATAATTCCCAAGGGAATAAAATCACTAATTGTCAAATCACTAATTGGCGGGAAAAATGATCTAAAAAGAGCCCAACCTGTGAAAACGCTGTGACAGCTGTAAAGGAGATAAGGACGCTCCTGGTTTAATATGGGCTCCTGCATTTTGTGATTAAATTTTACAGCGAGGTTTTTCAGTTGTAATAGCATTTTTCTGGTGTATTAACTCGAACATCCCAACAATTCCCTGCATTATTTCTCATCCTCCTCCCTCAAGCTACATGTAAATGAGGCATGTCTCTGAGGAAAAACATCTGCAATGTATATAATATGTAGCTCGGATTTATTGTTTATTCGCCTTGAAGAAATTGTTCAGCCGGTCTTGCGTGACACGTCACGTTACCCTATCTGAGAATGATCCAATGCTACATGTATTTTTACTGGTTACAAGGATGTATAATCATAGCCCGGCCTGCTATCATCAAACTCTATAGATCTGCTAATCGTAGATTCCTTATTTCACTATTAAGCGGAACGGAAAGCACAACTGCCCTAGCGAGACAACAATAACTTAATTTCGCGGGAAATTGACCTGGGTCTTTCGAAGGCCAGCGAGTTTTACTTGTGTAAACATCAAATATTTACACTTTTACCTCTTCCTAAAATGTTTCGATGTAAAGTAATAGTCTTCTGAGCCATTTTCATTAGGTTATGCTATAATACTTTGACAAATTTACACGCCGGATTGATATTAAGGCTGAAAATTTGGCGGGAAAAAAGTTAAAATATGCACATTTTCAGCTAATTCTCACAGGCCTCACGCTAAATCATTGAGTAGTGCCAATCAATACTTTGCAGATTTTTCAGCTATTTCTCACAGGCCTCACGCTAAATCATTGAGTAGTGCCAATCAATACTTTGCAGATTTTTGATGACAATTGTATAGGCTACTGAAAAATGATTTTAGTAATAAAATAAACTACCGCACTTTTGAGAAACAGCCCCTTAAAAATGACTCCATTCTGGTGATTTTCGTGATAAGCTAAAATACCGAATTTTATCCGAATGTTAAAAAGAAAGAATTTCACCGACTAGAGTTTTGCAAACGTGAACATGCTATTTAAATGGTAGATAATACACACAAAATGTAGCAAAGCCGTCAGTTGTGCGTAGTGACTTTGATAGCCTTTCAAAGTTAGCCCAGATTTTACTATTTTTACGGCCTGTCTAGGCCAAAAATGGAGGGGGTGGTCAATCTCAGAAACAAAAAGACGAGTGGAACTTTAAATACCACCGTTCGTAATCTTATCAGGTACCTACTAAATGCTGAAAAAATTATGGGAATCGGCCGACCCCCATCTTTCGGTTCTGCCCGGTTTTCTCAGACAATGACTCTTAAGACTGCGAATCCTCATTAAACATATACCTCTGACTAGTTTAATGCGGAATGTGTATTAATATCATCTTCACTCCTGTGTACAGTATACAGACCTAATGCATGGAACTAATGCATCAGTCAATTCTAGCAATACCCCCCCCCCCCGGGACAGTCGGGTGGGGCATTTAACATTACCGAAAATAGTTATGGAAAAAGGGACTAACCTGCAGCAAACATTCTAAATGGAAACGTTTATTGACAAAAGCGAGGTCGACTACATGGCTGACTTGGCTTATTAAGACCAGCAATAACGATCCTGTTAATCAGCGGTTTCAAAATAAGCCGGCGACCAACGGAGCTGGTTATTTTCTCTTTATCAACAGACAATGAAAGTTTCCTCATTTTCTTTCAGACGCCTGCTTTCCAATGTTGACCTCCGACTCTAAAACAGTTTGAAAGCCCTGCCGTTAATGGTAGTCTTGAACTTTATTTTATAAAGTCAAGCCCGACTCGTATTCATTTAACTCTGATTCAAACTGACTCGTAGTCGTTCATTTATACAAATTAAAAATTATTTGCAGGGGAATGTATATAGATGTTCCAATGGGAAGAAAAATTCCTTACTTGTTTGGCTCCACCATGGGACATTTGAACACCTTGCTTGTCCCCACCGTGCGGCATTTGAACACCTTGCTTGTCCCCACCGTGAGGAATTTGGAAAACAAAAATAAAAATGATGACTAATGCCCGGGGTTTGGCCTGGGGTAGGAATGGGCATTGTTGGAATTGAATGGTGCATAAGAACCTACACTCATCGAGAAAAAAACAGTTCTGGAAATTGTTTACATCTATTCGTTGTACGGAGATTAAATTTAAATATTACCTTTTGACATTGAACTACAGCACAGCCTCTCGTTTCATAGTATAACGAAGGACCATTGAACTCAGCCTTAATTGTGTGTACTATATCAGGGTACAGACAAACAGGTTTGTCCAGGTTTATAGTAAACCCATAATATCCATCTGTCTTCTCGCTATCTGTCGTAAACGTTGATGAGCAATGGTAGAGCGTAGATGTAGAGTCTATATTCTCTCCTTTGTAAACAGTAAGGTTTACTGTATACTGTGACCCAAGATGTCCGTACAATCTCACACCAGTGAGGTGAACCCGACTACTGACGGTGAACGTGACAAAGTCTTTGTAATTACGAACGTATTCGACACATGTGTCTGTAATAAACGCGTTAAACCTCTTACATGAACCAATAGTTGTCATTCCTTCTCTAGCCTTTGTTTTAAATGTATCCACTGATGTTGGATTTTCGTCTGAGACAAAATATTTAATCAATTCAGTGACTTCTTTAATATCGAGAATTTCGGTGGAAAGGACAATTTCCGAGAATTCCTTCAGTGACATTAGTGGAAACCTTATCAGGTGAATCGCTTTATGACCGAGAACAGCTCTCTTTGATTTCCCATCTTCACTCAGTTCTTGTTCTTCAATCTTCTTACAAGCCCAACTATGTACGGCCTGGAATAACTCCACCTCTGTTATCCTGAGACTGACCCTCTCTAGAATGTCGCAGAGTGTTTCTTGCGTGACAGTTAGAAACGGCTCAGATGTCACGGCCCGTTGGGTCTCACAATCAACAATCTTCCAACATATTTCTTCCAGCTTTTCATCTTCAAGTTTCACGACCTGTGGTAGAACAGTGAACACATCCTCTGGTCCTAGCTCTTTCTCAAGATACTGTGTGCATTTCTTAACCAGTGAAGGAACAAAGTACTTCTTAGCGAGGTACAAAACCTCAATAACATGGCTTCCGGTCAACTGCACTTCATCGTAGTACATGTAGCGAAACAGTTCCAGTAATCCTTCAGCGGTACAGTCTGGTAGGTCGATAGTACGTCGAGTCTCGGCCAGTTCACCGTAGAACATGGCCTCGAATACAGGACTACTGATAGCCAGTACGTACTTATGGGCAGGAACGGTGACCGTGTCGCCTTTTATAGAGTCGACAACCGAGAACTGTACATCACTGAACATGCTGTTGTTGTACATGTACTGGTTACGTTCCTTGATAGTGTCGCGTACAGTTTGCCATTTGGTATCCATACCTTAACTGTGTTGATGTTGAGAATATATTTGTAAGCAGGTAGGTTTGTTTCTCAGTTCTAACTCAGTGAGAACAAAAAGCGTGCTTCCTCGTTCACGAAAGTGAAAGTGTAGGATTTATACCCGAATTGCATGCTGGGATAAGACGTGGTTTGTTAATTATACCCCTTACCCCTCAGGCTGTGTTTGTCAACATGAAGTGTATTAGTCATGATGGTGTGAAAAATCACATCTAGTGAAAATCTCGAGAGGATTGCCTGTTTTACCCCAGTAAATCGCAAGAGTTAAGAATTTTATTAGTTTGGTCATCAAGCCAATTAAATTTGGGACTGGTCCATAAAAGGACTTAAAAATCTAAGCTCGTACTTTTCTGTAACAATGCTTCGAAGTCCAAACTTCGAGTGAAAATTCAACCAAAATGATGCGCGCGAGCGTGAATTCACGCATGCGCAAGCGTTCTGCAGACCTGTCTACAGGTTTAAGATATTCGTTTGACTACAGTTTGGTTTGTATACTACACACCGCACAAGGTTTGTGGTAAACTAACTGATCAGGCGTTTCTAGTTTGGCATTTAAAATATTATCATCCGGTATGTCAGAGTACGTAGCTCTGGGCTTAAAAAGAGCAAACTTGTAGCTAGTAAATCAGTCAAGAAATATAGTCAGTCCAGAAGTGTAGTAGAGAAGTCTAAAAAGTCCGTCTAGAAGGAACCGGTACCTCCTCGCATAAGCGAACCCCCGAAGAAGTCCGAATAATTAATAAAGTTATACTGTATAGTGAAAACACATAACACTTCTCAGTTAACTACCAAGAATACCTTCGAGAATTAGCATTAATTTCTTTAATTTCAAAGTTGGATCTTCAATTTGTCAGCTGTCAGTGAATTCACATTTACGTAAGATGCCAGTCAAAATTTCGGAGCCGATTTGTCAGTTGTCAGTTACATCTCTGGTATAATCAACTAACAGTCTATTAAGGTGTGCTAACCGCGGTGGGGAGCGAGTAGTAGCTAAGGTTTCGAGCGCTAGTTAAGCGTTTGTCATTATTAACCCCACCTACTCCTCATTTATCGCTCCAGAGAGAAAATATTATTTTGAAAACACAAATGTGACATGATCGTGTGCAAACAGTTGGTCACGTGATCTCAGGCTAGACATGCGCAGTGTAAGGTTGAACACATGTTAGTCGCTTGCATCGTGTTCGTGTTCACGGTCAAATTCACTGAAAACGACAATCTTTTGAAAACAATTGGTCACGTCATCTCAGTCTGGACATGCGCAGTGTAAGGTTGAAAACATGTCGCTTGTATCGTGTGGACGGGAAAATTCACTGAAAACGCTAAGTTTTAAAAACAATTGGTCACATGATCTCGGTGTAGACATGCGCAGTGTAAGGTTGAACACATGTTAGTCGCTTGTATCGTGTTCATGTTGACGAGCGAAATGACCTGAAAGCGATCCTGTGGAGGCAATACTTTCATTCCGTTCTCAGTGAGTTGACTTTGTTTGTTTTTCACCCTTACTCAAAGGGTTTTTTCCTCCGGATTTTTCGGTTTTGCTCCTCCACAAAAACCAACACGTTACGTTCTAATTCAGATCTGACGATGATTTTGCCGGGGTCTGGCCGGCTGTCGGGGAATGGACACTCATATGATAACTGGGTAGGTACGGCCATGGTGCGGCCATGGTGTCCAGGACCAGGTCCGGGTCATCCAGCGACTTTCCATGGTCCGTAGCAAATACAGATACATCTCCTTAGTATCATGGTCCGTAGCAAATACAGATACATCTCCTTAGTGTCATGGTCCGTAGCAAATACAGATACATCTCCTTAGTGTCATGGTCCGTAGCAAATACAGATACATCTCCTTAGTGTCATGGTCCGTAGCAAATACAGATACATCTCCTTAGTATCATGGTCCGTAGCAAATACAGATACATCTCCTTAGTATCATGGTCCGTAGCAAATACAGATACATCTCCTTAGGGTCATGGTCCGTAGCAAATACAGATACATCTCCTTAGTGTCATGGTCCGTAGCAAATACAGATACATCTCCTTAGTATCATGGTCCGTAGCAAATACAGATACATCTCCTTAGTATCATGGTCCGTAGCAAATACAGATACATCTCCTTAGTATCATGGTCCGTAGCAAATACAGATACATCTCCTTAGTATCATGGTCCGTAGCAAATACAGATACATCTCCTTAGGGTCATGGTCCGTAGCAAATACAGATACATCTCCTTAGTGTCATGGTCCGTAGCAAATACAGATACATCTCCTTAGTATCATGGTCCGTAGCAAATACAGATACATCTCCTTAGTATCATGGTCCGTAGCAAATACAGATACATCTCCTTAGGGTCATGGTCCGTAGCAAATACAGATACATCTCCTTAGTATCATGGTCCGTAGCAAATACAGATACATCTCCTTAGGGTCATGGTCCGTAGCAAATACAGATACATCTCCTTAGTGTCGTGGTCCGTAGCACTGAAATACAGATACATCTCTTTAGGGTCATGGTCCGTAGCAAATACAGATACATCTCCTTAGGGTCATGGTCCGTAGCAAATACAGATACATCTCCTTAGTGTCGTGGTCCGTAGCACTGAAATACAGATACATCTCATTAGTGTCATGGTTGTAGCAAATACAGATACATCTCCTTAGTGTCGTGGTCCGTAGCACTGAAATACAGATACATCTCCTTAGGGTCATGGTCCGTAGCAAATACAGATACATCTCCTTAGGGTCATGGTCCGTAGCAAATACAGATACATCTCCTTAGTGTCGTGGTCCGTAGCACTGAAATACAGATACATCTCCTTAGTATCATGGTCCGTAGCAAATACAGATACATCTCCTTAGTATCATGGTCCGTAGCAAATACAGATACATCTCCTTAGTATCATGGTCCGTAGCAAATACAGATACATCTCCTTAGGGTCATGGTCCGTAGCAAATACAGATACATCTCCTTAGTGTCGTGGTCCGTAGCACTGAAATACAGATACATCTCATTAGTGTCATGGTTGTAGCAAATACAGATACATCTCATTAGTGTCGTGGTTCGTCTTCCAGTCGTCGATATAGCCTTTCCGATTCAAACAAGGAACAAATCAGAGCTTTTAATCATAACATAAGCCGACTTATCTACCATAGATCAAGCATTATTTACGCTAATCATGAAAAATTGAAAAATTGAAATCACTACCGCGTTTTGGGGCTAGTGGCGTCATGGGTAGAAATATTGGCTAACTCAGAAAATCGAGAATGGAATGTCCCGTTAGTGGGACTAGCGTTTGCCTGACGAACCTCAGAATGGCTGCGTGACGACCCTAAAAATGGCTGCGTGACGACCCTAATAACGGCTGCGTGACGACCCTCAGAATGGCTGCGTGACGACCCTAAGAACGGCTGTAGCGACTAGGTGAGGGTTGGCACTATCCTGATGACGGTGAACTTAAATTATTATCTCTGTGCACGTTTGCTGTGATGCAAAAGAGAGGTACGCGCGGGGGTAGGGTGGGGGTATAGAGCGGTTCTAGAAAAGACTGTATAAGAATATCTGTCAGTCTCATCCTAAAGCTCAGCAACCTCCTCTTTCCTTCTACCAGATAACAAGTCCAAAAATATATGACAACACAAAGTCACACAAACCTTTATAATGGACATTGACTAAATTACGTGATATGTCCAAATGCTAACAATACTCATATTGTCATAGCCTCTAATATAAACTAATTATTGGAACTTTAATTACATTTGTCATACATTATAATATATTCCTTGATAACAAAAGCATTATTGAAAAACACAGCGCTTAAAGTGTTTGAGTACTTGAACGAATTTTAAGTTAACGCCTGCGCAATACTCTATTTCTATGTTGCTACTCTGGATTCTCGGTAGCAGCCGAGGTTTTCACAACAAATCTGTACCACCTATCCTACATGAAAACTACACTCGACTATAAAACAGTAGTTCAGGAAATTGTCCAGTGTTACGGCATGTGCGGCCGCCTCGGTTTTGATTAAATTTAAATGTCACATTTTCACATTTAACCACTTCCCTGCCATTGTAACCACTTCCCTGCCATTGTAACCATAGAGACGGAGGGCCATTTATTACAGCCTCGATCGTATGTGACATACCAGGGTCCAGACAAACTGGTTTCTCCAAGGTTATAGTAAACCCATAATCCCCATCTGTCATCTCGCTATCCGTCGTAAACGTTGATGAGGAATTGTAGAGCGTAGATGTAGAGTCTTTCTTCCCTCCTTTGTAAATGGTAAGGTCTACTGTTTATTGTGACCCACGACTACCGCACAATCTCACACCAGTGAGGTGAACCTGACTACTGACGCATTCTCGTTCCCAGTGCCTCCTCAGCTAACTGAAAAATCGGAGGCTCTGGTAAGACACGAAACCGGATGTCCTAGATTCTAGGACATTGAAACTGCGCATGCTCATAGCATTCTCAGTAATGGCGGACTTCAGCTTCATCGAAGCTATTCAGAGGGTCCACAATAGGTTTTACGGGATGCGGGATTGGGCATTTTTTGGACACGGGATTCGGGATATGAAAGAAAATGAGGCGGGATTTCGGGATTTAAACTTTTGACGGGACGCGGGATATAGATGATTTTTGCTGCGAGATACGGGAAATAGAGGCACCGAGAGGCGGGATTCGGGATTTTCGCTATCTGCTTATTTGTATTACTTTAGTTCGCTAGAGAAAAGAATAAAACCCGACGTGGTCAAAACCGGTTTAGTCAAAAGAACATTTCACTGGTTTCTCAGGTGTCAATCACAAAGGATTAGTCTGGCATGGAAGTGAGATTCGTATACCTGGAGCGCCCAAAAGCCGCCAATAGACCTTTTGCAATAGACAGTCACGTGACTTGTTGGCCCATAGTAACGCCATACTGGGTTGCAAGCTAACCAGCTCTCCCTTGACAACCAACAGAGATTGACTGAGCCGTGGTATCATAGCTGGACTTCGAAGCGTTTTTTCGTCTTACTTACTAAATTCATCTCGAAATAAGTCTTATACAGAACAAAAGTAAAGGTTGTTCTTTACTTTTGATCCGGTATTTTGTCAAATATGCGGCGCAAAATAGAGTTTGGACGCTCAAACGAACTCACCTCGAATCTCAGGCATGGCAAACATGGCGGCCGCTAAACACAACTTAGTGAACTCTTTCGATTGCTTGTTTTAATGCTAGTGAATAATCGGTCAAACACAATAAGCTTTTGCTCAGGACTCAAAAGAATATCGGGGAGCATATTATAGAATACCCCGCAACTTGGATCATTAATAATTCATTTTCTCAAATTTTCATACAAACCTTCTAAAAACCCAACCCTGAAATTTTAAAAAAAACCTAACCATTTTCGACTCCAAATCATTCATAGAACGACCCTACACACACCTGCACTATAATGGAGAATTTAGCATAGTTTAGCAAAGTTTTCAAGTGATCTTTCGAAGTTGCGGGGTATTCTATAATCTATTAAACCAATATGGGGATAAATACTGTTTACTCTAGGCGCTCGTTCATGTACTTAAATAAAATCCTGTGTTTAACTTTAATTAAGGCTATATTTAAGCTACGAAAATATTCATAAATGTTGTATTATTTAAAATTAAATGTTCGTTTCCTTTGCCTTAACTTAGAAAAGGACAGGCTATGGCTAGCTACATGTACTTGAGGAGATGCAGAAATTATCTTAGAATATTATTTTAGTTTGATACTGAATCTGTGGGTGTTACATGTCCAGTTTTGAAGCAAAGAAAAATATCAGGACTTTGATAAGTTTTATATATCCCTACTTAGTCATTGGAGAGAATGTTATATATTTTGTTTCTTATTTTGCTATTAGCCAGTAACAGGCATACATTATTAACCACTCGCTATAAAATTTTAATAATATTAAAGGAACACTAGTACTGTCAATTAACCCAAAAATGATAAACATTCTCATGACTAAAGACAAAAATATTACCCTGCAAGCAGAGGATTCTCATCTCTCTGCCAGGCATGAGAGTATGCAGTGTACTAGCCGAGAAAATTTGAGACAATTTTGATAAAGGATGGCAAAGATTTGAGTGGATGAAAAATACTGCTTTTAAGAGAAATTTAGAGCAACTTGAAATATGTTCACTGTAACCGAAATCAAGTTTATAGAGGCCCGGTTATTAGGGGGAGGTGGGGTGCTGTTATCCCGCCTTATCCCTATATTTTTCAGGATAGTTAATCACTTATCCCTGAGATGCAGATGGCTGTTATCGATTATCCCGATGGACTAGCTTTGGTTATCCCTTATCCCTACTGTTTTCTGGTTTGTTATCCCTTATCCCAGTCATTATTTTGCTAGTTATCCCTAGTTATCCCCAATACCCCTAACCAGGCCTCTTCATAGAATTAGCTTTTGTAATCCACTGGTAGTCATCCTTTATTGAAAAATTTTGAAAACCATATCCGGGCATTCACATAGTATTACTCTTCGAATTCAGGGTGTTATCAGTTTGTAGTTTTGTTTTAAAGAAACTTGAAGATTCAATTCCAATGACAGTGCCCCTTTGACATCCATTAGACCATGTAAAAGTATATATTAGATTAATAAACACTATCAGATATATTCCTTAATTTTTTGGTTTTATATGCCTTGCTTCTTCCTGGGGGTACTCCCATATATGGACTATACGGGGATGATCCACTGGACAGGGTATGGTTTTTCGAGTTTCTGGTCTTAGACAGGGTATCCATTTTCAGATTGACAGATCTTGAACAGGCCGGCCGGGTATGGTATTTATCACTTTTGACATGACATTTATCTGATGTAAACATCATACTCATTACCAGATATCGATTTGTAATCAGTTTATCCCTGACCTCTAAATAAAACAGTCGACTTTATAGACACTTCTTGTGGATTCTTGT
Organism: Actinernus sp. WN-2022; assembly: GCA_030867875.1. Lineage (NCBI taxonomy): Eukaryota > Metazoa > Cnidaria > Anthozoa > Actiniaria > Actinernidae > Actinernus > Actinernus sp. WN-2022. The sequence continues at coordinate 30,791,509 of JAOWCC010001210.1, forward strand.
TGTATTTTCGTCTTATAGCAGGGTATAAAATTTTAACACTTTGTCTTCAACAAGGTATGGAAATTTGAGGTTTTTTGTCTTAAACAGGGTAAGGGTTTCAGAGCCCCAGCGGCACACCATTACCCAACTTTGGGTAGAGTAACCCCCCCTCCCCGGGTAGGCCTGAGCGGATTGTGCTCCTAAAAGTGGCATATTATGCCGCTAGCACTGCTCCAAATTTTGTCGAATTATGCCCAAATTATGCCAAAGTTCAAAAATTATGCTCGTAGATTACACAATTATGCTCACAAAAAAACGTTTTTCGAAGACGGCCGGCATTAGTTGATGCGCGGCATTTTTAGTTGTTCACACAACATTTTATAGACTTTTTAGTACCAACAGACACAGAAACCAATCAGGCGTGACTGTTCCCACGCTCTGAACAAAATACGGCTTTTGGGCTTTTTTCACGTTTAACGCACACTCGTTAAGTGAAATTCAGGTATTTGCTTTGGAAAAATTTAGAATCTAAGCAAAATATACCAGCTGATAATTCGGAAAGGCACTATAAAAGCAATAATAGCATTGCTTTTGGCTTTAATGCTTCAAATTATGCTACAATCTGGTAATTATGCTCGAGCAGTGCTTCTTTGAAAAATTATGCTCGTTTGCTCCAATTATGCCAAACATTATGCTAGCACAATCCGCTCAGGCCTATCCCCGGGTCCTGACTGTATGAAGTATAATTAACAATTAGACCCGCAGCCCGAATGGGCTACGAGTCAATAGCCCATGAGGCGCAGCCGAATGGGCTATTTAACTCGTAGCCCATGAGGGCGAGAGGTCTAATTGTTTTAGTATAAACTAACTAGTCGGACAGTAGAAATGATAGAAAGAAACAAATTGAAATTGAAAAAATGTTATTATGACATTAAATTATGTCGTGAAAATGCGTGCAGTTTTTCTCTACCATGGGCTATCACAAATAGACCTATAGTAGCGTAGCCAATCAGAATGCAGGATTTGTAATAGTCCACTAGTTGGTTTATACTAATGATTGATATCCAGACTTACGATGCCTAATTTGCACTTAAAGAAAAACACCAAGTCTAAGTATTCCAACCAGTTAAGCTTAATTAATTTAACAATTAGATTAAATTAAATAAATTAAATTCTTAAGTTCTTTATCATTTTCTAGCATGTCACTTTTTGAAACATTAGAGTTGATGTGTTTGCTGCAGGAAGCTTACAATATGTTTAATAAGTTCTCAATATTTCATGTCACCACACCAAACATAGGAAAAATATAGTTGAGAAAAACTGACTCCCTCTTTATAAATATTAAAGAAAAAGAGCTAGCCTGCAGAAAACATACCGATTTACAGGTGCCAGAGCACTAACTGATTGCTATATGGTTAATTATAGACACATGATAACACAAGACCAGTTCTTCAAAGTTAAATATTTTATTTATTTTTCATTTTTTCTTCTAGAACTTTCACAGTGCAAATACAGAGCTTGGCCTTCCTGTATGTGGTCATATCGACCATTGCATTTTAATACTGACACTGTCACCATTCGTCAATGTTTCGTGTACTCTCCAAAGTTATAAACCTGAGAAATTAACGCCGTAATTACTGGTTTATATAACATAGTATAAAAGAAAGAAGGAATCTGCTCAACTATTACAATACTATTCGTTTAATTATGACTACTTTACCTTGTTGAGCGGCCGCCATGTTTGCCATGCCTGAGATTCGAGGTGAGTTCGTTTGAGCGTCCAAACTCTATTTTGCGCCGCATATTTGACAAAATACCGGATCAAAAGTAAAGAACAACCTTTACTTTTGTTCTGTATAAGACTTATTTCGAGATGAATTTAGTAAGTAAGACGAAAAAACGCTTCGAAGTCCAGCTATGATACCACGGCTCAGCCAATCTCTGTTGGTTGTCAAGGGAGAGCTGGTTAGCTTGCAACCCAGTATGGCGTTACTATGGGCCAACAAGTCACGTGACTGTCTATTGCAAAAGGCCTATAGAGAGGGCATTATAATCTTAGAACCTCTGGCATCCAGGGTAGGGGCTTCGTGAGCCTTGTTTTAAATTATGGCCACTGATGAACAAGCTGCGGATGACGGTAGGTGGCATGTGGTGGATATCATAAATTGTGTTGCCCTTTTTTATGAAAAGGGTGCGAGTGGCAGCTCTTCAGTCCTGCGAAAAGAATAATTTCGGACTGAACTTCCAAGAGCCACAAAGACTTTAAAAGCGGTTAAGGAAGCTGTCAGGTGAGTACCGGTCGTAGTTATATTTCTATTCGTAAACTCCACTTGTTTTGGGTATTGTAGAGGTCTGTAGAGACGTAGTTGTAGAACTATCTAGCATAGCATTTAAGATTTTACAGCAGTCTACACGTGTAGTTTCCATGCAAGTCGACTCTATAACGTATATATTAAACTCTAACGTAAGGTGACTACTCACTAGCAGTGCCCAGGATAGTCGAAAGAAAACTATGGCAAGCCAAACGGGACAAAAGTGTGTCGAAAAAAATATTACTAGACGAGTTAATATTATCATTATACGAGTTCAAGAGTTTACTAGACGAGTTTAAATTATCACTACACGAGTTTCACACTTTACTAGGCGAGTTTCGATTATCACTATACGAGTTTCAAACTTTACTAGGCGAGTTTAAATTATCACTATACGATAATTTTATTCACTATACGAGTTTCAAACTGTACTAGGCGAGTTTAAATTATCACTATACGATAATTTTATTCACTATACGAGTTTAATAATTTACTTGACGAGTTTGATAAAACACTGCACGCGATAAATATCACTGTACGAGAAAAAAATATCACTAGACGAGAATATCGATTGATTATTGATTGATATAGATACACTTGAGAAGACGGTAAACTGGTCAGCGTGCTAGAAAATACAAAATGGCGGCTGAAACTCTTTCAATTGATGATTTCAAAGACCTGTTAGATTCACTTGGAAATGCAGTAAACCGAATTGGTTCAGCGTATGATAATTCAGACAAAGCATTATTAGATAGATGCAGAAAAAAATTGGAGAATCTTTTAAGGGTAATGATAGCTGTTTCTTTGAGTCAAAGTTATTTTCTGTCTCCCTTACTGCTGAACCTCGTGGACGAACTGACGGACTGCCTTGTCATGTTGTTGAACGCTGTTTGTAATTTTCTCAGTCTTGAAGAAGGTGGCAACGAGAGGAAGGTTGTTTCGTTTCACGAAAGTACAGGGGGAAGACCGGCCTATAATATACCCAAGGATATTATCGAGCAACTTCGTGAAACTGGTATGAACTGGAAAAACATTTCAACCTTTTTAGGAATTTCTGAAAAAACACTCTACCGCAAGAGGATAGAGTTGGATGTAGAGGATGGCTTCACCGAAATATCAGATGAGGATTTGGATAAACAGATAGAAGAAACCCTTGCATTAACGCCGTACAGTGGTGAATCTTACGTTAGAGGGAGTCTTAAAGGTAAAGGGATAATAGTCCAAAGAGCAAGAATAAGGGATAGTCTAAAACGGTTGGATGGAATCGGGAGAGCAGTACGGAGAAGGTATGCCATTTGCAGGCGTAGCTACAATGTGGCTGGTGCAAATCATTTGTGGCATATTGACTCCAATCACAAGCTGATTTCGTGGAAATTTGTCATACTGACATGGGTGCATTGATGGGTACAGCAGAACTGTGGTGTATGTCACTTGCCGAGCCAACAACAAGGCGAGCACCGTTCTTGAACTGTTTGAAAGGGGAGTACGTGAATATGGACTCCCCCTAAGGGTTCGAGGAGATAAAGGGATGGAAAATGTGGACGTTGCCAGGTACATGATCACTAACCGAGGATCTGATAAAAGGAGCTTTATTGCTGGGCGGAGCGTACACAATCAGAGGATTGAGCGGCTTTGGGCCGAGGTGAACCGAGTAAGTTCAGCATTCTACAAAGACCTCTTTGAATTCCTTGAGAACAATGGCATTCTGGACTCCCTTGATGAAGTACATTTATTTGCATTACAGTATGTTTATTGTCCTAGAATTAATGCATCACTGGATGAATTTTGTCGTCAGTGGAATCATCATGGGATTAGGACATTAAGTCATCATTCCCCATTAGCTTTGTGGAATAAGTCGCTACTAGACACTCCAGATGAAACAGCAGTCCTGAACTGGGATAACTATGGCCTTGATTATGATGGCCCAATCCCGGAGGTCACAACCAACAACAATGTTGCTGTTCCAGAATCCATAATACAACTCACAGACCAGCAAATTCAGCAACTGAATTGGAATGTGGACCCACTATCTGATGATGGAAATTGTGGGATTAATCACTTTTTAAATGTCCTAACGATAACGCCAAGTTTTGAGTAGAGTTTTTAACAGAAGAGAAGAGAGAAATTGCAGCTTTTGTAGTTTTTTTTTCCAAAAAAAAAGAATGAACTTGGCTGAAGATAAAGGTGAAACTCTTGGAATCACTCATTATCTTTAGCATTTGTTTATCAAGTTTATTACTGAAAGTTAAATTATTTTACAGAGAGAAATGTGCACCATCAAATTACATCAGCAAAGATCTCAAAATCATTTTGGATTATAGAAAGACCTAACTCTGTCAAAAGTGCATACAGCACAAAAATGGCAACAAAGTTAATGTTTAATAGACCAATCTGCAGCCTTAATACAAAATGTTCCCTGACTGCATATAGTTAGAGCAAACTATCGATATGTCAGTGAACCAAAAAAACTAAATAATAGGGTTTATTAAAGTGCACCTAACCTCTAAAATTTTCCGTTTTTGAGGATAACTGCAAAAGCTTTAGGAACACATTTGTGAAAAAAAATTTGGGATACATTTAATCCTAGATTTTATATCTGCGTTTGAAAACCGAAAATTTGTACTTTTTTGCGGTCTACCCGCCCCGCTGGCCATTATTATGGAGTGCGCAACTATTGAATCGCCAGCCAACAGGAAGGGTGATCTGGACAATGACGTAAGAAAAGGAATGCGCTTTTTTAGAATTGTAAACATACAATATAAAGTTATGTCTTCTCTCGATGCACATATGTCTGAGTCAGACAGCGAGGTTTTTTCCACGGAATCGGACACATCTGAGGAGTTACAGACCTTCGAACATGTCGAATCTGTTGTTTTTGTGGGAAAACGCGAGGCTGGTTTGCACGAAGTTCCTTTTCTTACGTCACGCTCCTTATTTGGGCACGAGTATAAAGCATTGGCCGAGCGGGACTAATGTGAATGGAGAACAACAAGGCGGGGAATTTGTCAAACTTTTACCGCCCATAGAAAATCAGGGATGTCCTAATCAATTTTTTTCCTCGAATATGTTTAAGACATCTAGGAAATTGTTACTGCAAATTTACAATTTTGAGGTTAGGTGCACTTTAAGCAATGAAATAGGCTCATTCCTATCAGACATGCTGTAAGCCCCAGAGGGGGTACTCTGGAAAAGCCTCTCTTTTTCTGATTTCTGTTGCTCTTGTTTCGGTTGCTCTTGTAAGATTCTGATATTTTATTTTATATTGTTTTATAAGTCACAATGAATCAAAAAAATAATAATTAATGTAACAATAATCTATCAATATAAAAGGATATTTAATATGGAGATAACAGTCTCAGTCTTTCTTGTGATTTCTGAACATTGCTTTTACAAGATACTGTTACTTCATAACTAATATTAAAAACAGTAACTTTTAAATTAATTAAAGGCATTAACAGCAACAACAATCCGTAAATTGATATGAAATGAGTACTTCTTTTTTTCTGGTCAACAGAAGGGCTCAGAATGAAAAACAGTCAGACAATTACTGCGATTTTCGTTATTCTACAAACTCCAACGTTCAAAAACCAACGGTTACTTGGCGTTTGGACTTCCGTCTTTCAAGCTTCCAAACATGTCCCGAGAGAAAACCAACCCGGCAATCATGACTACAATACAGACTGTAAGTTCAAGTATGATTGGTTGGTTTTCTCTCTGGGCATGTTTGGAAGCTTGAGTGACAGAAGCCCAAACGCCAATGACCGTTGGTTTTTGAACATTGAGAGTTCGCAGAATAACGAAAATCGCAATAAGTGACAATTAAATTACTGTTCTCATTTTATTGTGCACTTCAGATATGGATAAAATGTATATAACATCAAGTGACTACTCTAAGTTATAACATCTGCATGAAAATGCAAACAAATTACCTAAATACAACTTCATGACAACGTTTTACAAAATGAAGGTTATATCAACTCCTTTTCTTGGCATGTTCATACATGCAGCGTACGTTTAAATGATACTGAAAGCCCATGCAGCTATTAACTTAAAGATATTCATGAACTCGAGGGAATAATCAACAGGGGTGCGCAGGTATGGGCAACTGGACGGCGCATGCATGTTTACTTCCTCTGAGCTGAACCCAACCTCAATCTTGTCAACTGTGATGATATTGCTGCCTGTGGCAAACCGTAGAAAGATGCAAACAAGATTGTCATCAAGGGATCTGACAAATCTTTTTAGATGGTCAAAGCATTCCCTCTGCTGGTCTGTTGTTGGATTTGCTGAAAACAGCTTGCATATTTTCCTGGCTGTAGGTTTCTTTTCTTCATACAGGTTTACAAGACTGTTGATATTCTCAAACTCTTGGAATTATTTCAGCTTCCTCACTATGGGTAGCCAAGCATTCGCAACATATTTGGGCCGCTGAATGAGCTCTTGATGGGCAAGCTCTTCCAGGATTCTTGGCATGTTTTTTTTAGGGCAGCCTGAAGCACTTGTAACTCGACAAAACCTCCAATACCTCGTCATCCTTTTCTGGATCTGGACACTCGTCTGTAATGCTTCTCTTCAGAAAACGGCTAAAACTAACCCAAAATGGAAAAAAAACAATGTATGTCAAATATTAATTCAGTGTATAAATCCTTGTTTGGTCTTTGCCGCGACATGACACATTGAATCCGAACAATGAATCAGTGAGTGAAAGGGGGAATTTCGCAAACTGTCAAACGAGCCATACGAATGTACGTCGTCATTTTAATACACTCGCCCAAGCATCTCTAGTAAAATAAGAAATAGAGAAAATTGAGCTTCTTGTTGCAAAAGGGGAGAAGCCCACTCACCCGATTTATTTTTATTCTTACTTTAATAAGGCGTTTTCCATTTATCTGTCCGATTTGGACAGGGCTATTGTACAAAAGGAAAGGTCCGCTCTTTTTAGACGTAAAACTCGACGTTTTCAAGTTGTGTTTTGCAGACAACAGTCAAATCGTTTACGACTGCATGCATTTTCACGTGCAGTTATTGTATTTTGTAAATTAAAACTTGTTTTATGCAGTCATGGTTTCTTACCTCTCTTATCATATGCGTTGTAGGATATAACTCAGTCTGGCAGAACTTCATAGTTCTCCTCCCTGAGTAGCCAATCTGTTCTGAAGCAGTTCATAGAACTGAATCAGACCACTCTGTTCGTGTAACCCTAAGTACCTACTGTGTCCTTCATTTGGATATTGAGCGAAGTCAGGGAGAATGGGGGCGCGTCCTAAACTAAACGCGTCCTAAACTTTGACTTCGCCCGCTCATATCGATGTCCGAATGAAGGGAAAAGGACTGCTCGCAGTCTAATTCGAATGCCTACGTGCGGAGTCTCCCAAAAGAAAATATCGAATAGACTTAGTATTAAAATGCTCCTGTTAAGCCTCTTCTTCTACATTAAAAAAAATGTTTCATTGAAATGAAAATTATAAAAAAACAATGACACATGACAGAAATTAAAAATAAAGGGAAGATAAAACTCAGAATATGCCGGTTTAGGTTGGATTATTAATTTTGAATGTTAAAGTTTTTGCCGGGAGCGGTAACGGGGGCAACAGAGATGGATTGGCCAACATAGCCGAGCTGTATCAGCCGGTAGGTCTTTCTGTAGAATTTGACCACGTCGTCTATGTTTGTGATGCACAAACGAACTGCATCAAGGTATTTACAACCGTCCACAAAACAGCGGAATTTCTGATTGCTGTAGGGAAGATTTATAAAGCCTTCTCTATATCCACGAGAAGCGTCAGCCGTACACTCTATGTAGTCTGCAAGAAGCAACTGCACTAGTTGACAAAAGTCTACTACTCCTACGGCAAAATGAGGCTGGTATCAGAGATGCGATTCCCAAGTTACCCAAGTCTCTCAATGGACTCCAAGGCAACGTGGCGTCTAAGACTGGAATCGGTTGCAATGCTTGAAAGTGGTATCGAACGGCTTGACGAAGTCCTAGCAACACTTCAATACAATGCGGCAAACCTCCTCAGTTGTATGACACTGGATGTCGAAAACTTGCATTCTGTGGTTCACCATAAAGTCGATCCCTTGTGCACTGTGCTGGATTATGCAATGAATTTTGGCAACGCAGTAAGGGAAGCCTAAAAAACTACTCATTGGGCCGCATTCTACTACACGAATCCCAAATCATGGTACCCTGTCCCAGAACGCGCCATGTCACTTTCTGAAATCCCTCTTATGCAGCCACTTCCCCCCGCAGCAATTGCTCTAGAAGACACGCAGCGTATGAGGGAGAGGGCTCATGCGTATGGGTCCTCTGTACGTCAGCGCACGGTTAGACAGGAAACCACTATGGCAAGAACCGGGACACTTCCTGATTAGATGTACACGAGATCAGTCAAGCCAGGAGAGGCTGTTTGCTTCGATGAAGTATATGCCCCTAACGGTGTCGTAAGTGTCAATGTATTTAGCTTTGCAGCTAATTGGGGACACTAGTCCTACGATTTTACGTCCTTATCCGAGAAGACGTGAAGGTCTAACCGTCAGTACGGCTGTATTATGTAAAGGCAGCACCTTCTACTCAGTTATTTTAAGACCCTGAGTGTTGGTCCGGCCGGGGTTTAAACCCGCGACCTCCCGCTCGACAGACCGGAGCTTAACCACTGAGCTAACCGCACATGTAGGTCATGAAGTCCATGAACAAGAAGAGTACGACTCGAGTAGTGAGGAGGAAACTGAGCCAGAAACGGAAACGGAGAAACATATATAGTATTAACTGTAAATACCGTATATGGCTTGAGAGAATAGTCGAGAGCCGCAACGTTTTGCGTGGCGAGAGAGTATACATTTATAAGTTATACCATGGCATTTCGGGGTATTAGTGATTTAAATTGCCCCGAGAGCCGGGGGAAGATTTGTAAAAGTCCCGAGGCCGCTTCGGCCGACGTCTTTAGTTTCGGCAGAGAAAACTAAACTTCTCAGAGATTTGTTCCGTTCCTCGGCGATCATGGTATAACTGATCGTTATATCCCTATAAAGTTACACCTGATCATGAAGAGCACAAGACTTGGATGAATTACAGAGTGGGCTAGTGCTTGAAAAAGATAATAATTTCAATTTATTTCACATTAAAAATATTTACAGAACTGCACATTTAATATTAGCGGTTATGTTCGAATTGTAAGTCGAATTTTTATGTTGGCTAGCACTTACGTGTTAGCAATTCAACTCCTAGTCCCTTTGCTTTTGCAATGGATCGTTTGCAAATTGATTTGCTGTCTCGGGAGAGTTCTTGATCAGCAAACGTTCGGTTGGCCATATGCATCAAAGGCAACGTACCTTGGCTCCACGAGTGTGTGTTTTCAGTTTCGTTCGGCTAGTAGGCAAAGAAAAACTTTATCTCTTGACTTTTGAATAAAATCGTTCTTCTGTTCAGTCATATTTTCAAACACAACTTCTACTACGACAAAATACTCGTTCTCATGCCGGAGAATCGGTATTTTATTCGTAAAACCGGAAGAAAGCGCTGTGCGCAGCAAATGTTTTATTTTTCTTCATCGCGCAGCCGATTTGGTTAGCCAATCAAATTAGAGCCTTACCTGTGTCTTACCAGAGCCTCCGAATTTTCAGTTAGTTGGGGAGGCACTGGGAACGACAATGACTACTGACGGTGAACGTGATGCAGTCGGCTGCGAACGAGCCAAACCTCTTACATGAACCAGTATTTTTCATTCCTTTTCGAGCCTTTGTTTTAAAAGTATCAAGTGATGATGGTTTTCCTCCGACTGATCCAAAATATGTAACTAATTCAGTGGCTTCCTTCATATCTAGAATTTCGGTTCGAAGAACAAATTCTGAAAATTGCTTCAGTGACATTAGTGGAAACCTTATCAGGTGAATTGCTTTATCGCCGAGAACAGCTCTCTTTGATTTTCCATCTTCACTCAGTTCTTGTTCTTCATTTTTCTTACAAGCCCATCGATGTACGGCCTGGAATAACACTACCTCTGTTATGCAGAGAGTGTCCCTCTCTAGAATGTTACAGAGTGTTTCTTGCGTGACAGTTAGAAACGGCTCAGATGTCACGGCTCGTTGGGTCTCACAATCAACAATCTTCCAACAGATTTCTTCCAGCTTTTCATCCTCAAGTTTCGCGACCTGTGGTAGAACAGTGAACACATCCTCTGGTCCCAGCTCTTTCTCAAGATACTGTGTGCATTTCTTAACCAGTGAAGGAACAAAGTACTTCTTAGCGAGGTACAAAACCTCCATAACATGACTTCCGGTCAACTGCACTTCATCGTAGTACATCCAGCGAAACAGTTCCAGTAATCCTTCAGCGGTACAGTCTGGTAGGTCGATAGTACGTTGAGTCTCGGCCAGTTCACTGTAGAACATGGCTTCGAATACAGGACTGCTGATAGCCAGTACGTACTTATGGGCAGGAATGGTGATCGTGTCGCCTTTGGAGTCGACAACCGAGAACTGTACATCACTAAACATGCTGTTGTTGTACATGTACTGGTTACGTTCCTTTATAGTGTCGCGTACAGTTTGCCATTTGGTATCCATTGCTTAACTGTGGTGTTTGTATAAAGCCGTAGGATTCGTAGCCGAATTGCATGCTGGTATACGAGTTGGTTTGGTATACGCACTCCCCACCCCTCCGGCTTATTTTGTCAACATCAAGTTGTGGAAGGGTAGGCACCCAATTATCATCCAAGTACCGCCCCCTCCTCTCCCCCGGGGGCGATGCTCTCTTACAGAAATACAAACACGTGATTTATGGGGCACTGTGTAAGTGGGAGCTAGCTATCATGGCACTTAGGCCCTTATCGGCGATTAATCTTGCTAGCATTTATTTTGGCCAGGAGCTCCTGTTTTGGCATACTTTTGCAAAACGTTTTTTCTCTCTTTGAGCACTGCAGCATTTCTCTTTTTTTTAGAAGCATAAAACACTGAGAAACGATTCAATTGTTAATTCACATTTTCCGCTTCAATGGAAAAGCTGGAAATTTGCGGAAAGTGTCGTATAACTAGATGGATTGGGGCCGCGCAAACTGGGTAAGACCGGAAGTTTAGTAACAACTCCGTTATTCTGCCTGCATTACCAGGGTGCCGCGTGTAATAAATATTAAAGTTTAATATAATCGCTCACTCTAGAAATTGTGTCAATTTAGTATTTATTCATTCATTCATTTATTGATAAACGTCGCCACATTAGTGGCAGGGAAGGCACCATTACGGGGTTCCGTTAAAAAAGACAAAGATGAAAACTATAAAAAGTACATAAATATGCTGACAACATAGACTGTTAATTAAACTCGGATAGGGACGATACGAGTGACATTTTACACGTTTGAGGAATTTCAACGTCAGCCGCAAACATATTCAGTAATATAAAAAAATGAGGATCTCCTTAAGCTGTCCTAATGAGCAGTTAGTGCCTCTCAAATTTGGTGACAGAGTATTAGTTATCCTCGCTCTGAAAAGTTACAGTATTAACCGTTTTGGGATATTTAGTAGCATGCCTCTGGATGGATCTGTGCGCCTGGTTTAGGCTATCGTAGAAGATATGGATCACATGAAACAACTAAAGAATGATTTAACATTGCATGGTGTTTGTTGGATACAACACTTACAGGTTTTATTTAGTATATAAGATTGTCGTAATGCAAAGTAACTGTATGTTGATGTTTTAGTTTGTAAGTACGCCGCGTTTTTTTTTTAAGTTTCTGGCAATGGTCCCCCCGAGGGGGGGGGGGGTGTACTCCTGTTTGTGACGTATTATGTATGTGCCGCCGGGGTGGGTCAGGGTTTTGAGCTCAGTTTGGGCAGGTAGGGTCAGGGTTTTTACCTGATTTGGGCAGATCAGGGTCAGGATTTGAGTATAATTGTGGTGCAGTTAGGGTCGGGGTTCAGTATTTTTTTAGGCAGTTAGGGTTCAGTGTTTTTAGCTACTATGTAAAAAAAGACATTCTGTTGCCGCATTTTGATCGCCTGCCCACATGCAAGCACTGAGGTTCCCATACATCGTGACGCCGCTAATTCGTACTTCAGTACTTATCTATGTACTTCATCTGCTGATTTGTTTACCCAATGCCACGTCCCGACTTGAAATGTTCCGTATTTTGCATGCAATCCCGGTACGCAGTATACCGGCCGGGATATATATCCGACCGTGTTTTGAAAACAATGTAAGGAAGGGGCAATCAGGGTTTTTCCAAAAAAAGGGAGGCAATCAGGGTTTTTCCAAAAAAAGGGAGGCAATCAGGGTTTTGAAGCTCGGAATGGGTCAAACAGGGTCAGGGTATGAGCCTCTTGGCCTCACATACATACCCATTTTTCATGTAAGCGGTACCCCCCCCCCCCCCCCCACACCCCCCCCCTCCCCCGGGGGAAAGGCCTTTGTTATAGTTTCTCGGTCATATGACACTGAAGTACTTAACATGCGGTTGACCAAAGCGTTGTAGATGGTAAGTAGTGTTTCACGAGGAACGAAATACTTAAAGCATTTGATTACACTAATGCTAGGCACGATCATTCAGTTGAAAATCTGGCTTTCCCAGTTTGGGTTTGATGTAGAAAAAAATAAATTCCATGCGCTGAAAACATGTCAAACCGGTTTTGTTGAGCCGTTGGTAAGCGAATGAAAATTACCGCTACATCCAGCACTCACGGTTGGGCCTGGTAATGAGCGCATTATCCAATCAGGGATGATGTTCAAATTCTGAATAGAATGTTCGCATAGAAGTGAGATTCTCAACGGATAACACCAGAGATTCTTCGTTTTCCCGCCTTTTTATTTGTTCGAGCTTCTGTCACCCAGGGTACATGCCGAGAGATTTGTGGTAGAAATCTTTGAGGCCAAAACCAGACTTTCAGCTACAACCACAATTCATTTCGGTCTGAGCACTTTAAAATAGTAACCGTCCTGCCATACAAGCAAACTTCAATACTTTAGTCTGAGTGAAGTGAATGGCAAATATTGTGGCTTGTCGTCCTCCATATGCAGTTACGTCACGTGTGACGTCACATACGACTTAGTGGAAACACTAGAAGACCAAAGAGCCAAAAGTACAGAGACAGCCACTCAAGTGGTTATGGGTAACTGGCCCATGTATGTTTAATTGGTAAATGTCTTAAAGACCCTTTGTCCGAGCCCATGGTGCTTTGCGCGTGCAAATGATTTTCCGCGTAGGCTACGAAAATCAGAAAGATCAGTGTTTTTATTGTGTGACTCTCGAATCTTTCGAAATCCATCTCTAATTTGGGCAATCATGTAATTATTTATAGATATTAATTTGTTTATGTTTAACTAACTTTTTTTTTGCTCTGACGAAGGGCTAGCGATCGAAACGTCAGCTGCTACTCGCTTCCCCCGGCTGTTAGCATACCTTAATCGACTTTAGTGCTGTTTATAGCAGTGTGAATAATCCACCGGCAGACCACATTTTGCTTTCTCTAGGTCTACAAGAGAACACTTGCGTTCAAAAGGAGTACTATGCGAGTTTTCTGGGGATTTGCTGCACTAAGGACTGTCGGGCTTTGTTGGAAAGACAAAGTAACCAAGGCGCTGCGAAGGGTTTATTAGATCACAGGTAGCCCAAGCTTAATAATCTTTTTTGCCCCTGAAAACCGGCAAATTTTGCTGAAATTCGCTGTAACGTGGCACAGATATAGTTCAGGAACACAAACAGACACTGTATATGTTTCTGTCGATTTTTATTCAAGATTTACGTTGTACATGGAAAAGTAAAAAAATATCATACAAATGCTGTTAAATATTATACAGATCCCAAGCTTGGGCTAGGTGTGATTACATGTGATCATGACACATCTGGCATCATAGGAAACCCAAGCTCTGTGTTTTGAATTATAAAGGTTTGTAGGAGATTTTTAACGAGGATTTGGTTATAACCGTTAGGCCAGAAATACTGAAGTAAAATCAATGCAAACTTACCTGAAGTCTTTATCTGTTCTTTATAGGCTCTGTATGCAATTTCAGCGGAGTTTCCTGTGATGGCATCAAGATCCGGTTTCTCACGGCTCAGTTCCACTAAAGTGAAACTTCAGATTTTCATTTTTATTAGCAGAGAGAGCAATGCTCTTAACCCTTTTTTCATCCTCCAGTACTCCAGAAGGTCCTGCTACCAAAACTACGACCGCGGGATCAAACTCCGAACCGCCGACTTCAACTGTTTCTTTCGCTGCCGGAGTGTGACTCGAATACCGTGATACTAGAGTACGACATTTGCACTCAAAACTGATATCATTATTCGCAAGGAAATTAAAGTATAGATCTTCAAATACAGCTAAATAATGCTGGAGACATGAAAACAAGCTATCAAGAGTATGTATCTGCTTGTGTCAGTTATGAACATTCGCACTCGTAAACCGAAATTTGAATCTATTTATAAATTAGGCATATAACTGGTTTCCTGCCGAATCATATTCGAAGCATATCCGGGGAAAATTCATTAGTTCTATTGGGTTTTTAATCTGGTAGAAATTATGAAATTCGTTACCCAAAGCGTTACCCTGGTTCCAGAGGTTTTCTCTATGTATTTTCTGCGAGCGACGGTTAAGCCGCGAAGCAGCGAGAAGGCCTTCTCATTGCTTCGCAGCTCGGGCACGCTGGCGCCACTTCGCGGCTTAACCGTCGCTCGCAGAAAAAACATAGAGAAAACCTCTGAAACCAGGGTACGAAAGCGTATGTCTACTTCTTTTATAGCTCTTATGGATGTTTTTTTTTTTGCTAATTTGATTCGGATTGGGCTACCTGTGTCGCGCGGTCAAAATGGGGCGAGGAGAAAAGGGAAGGAGGGGTGAGGGGAGTGGAAGGGGAGAAAAGGAAATAAGAGCCTGCAGGCAGGTATACCTTATAGGGTTCTCCGCGTACGTCGATGAACGCAGCTCTCCCATTGGCTAAAAGTGACATATTTCAATCAAGTGATCAATCTTGCATGGTAAAGTAAAGTAAAGTAAAGTAAAGTAAAGTAATATATGTCTTTATTATACATTGATATTGTACATATCAGATGTTACAAATGTGTAAATGAAGTAAGAAGGTAATATTAAAAGCTATCATAAAATCATACATGGATATATATAATATGGCAAAAGGCTTGAATTAAGAAATTAGATTATGCCCTGATTATACTTAAAAAATAATATATTTACAAAACTACCTTTAAAACGCTCTGTATTATAAACTTTAGGATATACGGCGGTTTGTTTTCTTGAATAACAGGCGCGGTTACTTAGCCACTCAAAACTTGAAAACGTCCGACGGACGCTTTCAAGTTGAGTAGGTTTTTCTATCGCGAGGAATAAGAAGTAATCAAACCGTCCATATCGCAGCAATCTCACAAGTTAGTGCACCCTAGGTCGTAACTTCAGAGTGTTAAGTCCTTCCCCTTTCATATTTATTAGAAATTTCCATGTTTGGATGTAGTTTTACAGCTGTAGCCTGTAGGTCATGTTTCGATGGCATTCACAATGCCTTCGAGGCCGCTCAGGTCATGGTGGACGAAGATTGAAACGTGGACGCAAAAGGTTTTTTGAGAGCCAGAGAGAACTTCTTTAGCTTCAAACGTATATGAGAATTGCTCACAAGGCTACCGTGTGTGAGTCCCTGGAGTTATTTGGGCTTCAGGGAATTCTTTCTTGGAGATATCGCAGAGTCTCGACAGCATAGTGTAGTCCGAAGATGTCCTTTGTCACGGAAGTGCACAAAATTTCACAATCAAGTCTGTTTGGAACTCTGAAAAAAGATATAACTGGGCAAATTCTGTCACATTTCTCCTACAATATGTTCAGTATAATACAGTGTGTTTAGTTCTCTCTTGTAGAAAAATGAGGGAGCACATATGCTAATACATTCAAAAGTTTAAAAAGCTACCACAGTCGGGATTTGGGCTCTCAAATTCTCAAAACAAAGCTCTATTTAAAATTCTGAAAAGAGATCTATTCGGCCAAATTCGGAACACCAAATTCTTTCAGCTTTCTCCTACAAGATGTTCAGTATTATAGTCGTCTCCTGTCACTCGAAGGCCGACACGACGGGCACTGCATGCCGCTGTCAGCGAGTTTAGTACAGTCACGCGGAGTGCGTACTATTTATAGCTGGATTAGACTAGTTTCTTCTGTAGCCAATAATCCCCGGGGGGGGGGGGGGGGGGGACTCTCCATAACAGTAGACGGGGGTGATCGTCGGCAAAATCAATTTTAACCGTAAGGGATAGCACATTGGGTGTGGTCAACAGCAAATTTACCCCTAAGAGATAGCACATTGGGTGTGGTCGAAGAAATTTTTAACCCTAGGAGATAGCAATAAAACAAACACATTTTCAGTTTTCCTGAATTTTATTACGGTCCTTAAGACACCGCCATCGAGCGCATCTCTTTTCTGGTGACTGTTGAGAGTGCTTGTCTAATTTGACATTTATACTTGTGATAATAATTTTGTATTTGTTACCGACAATAAAGCCGGAAGTATTAAGCGATCAGTTTCAGTTGACTGTGTGGTTTACTGTAATATAAGTTCCGGGCCACCATTAGCGTGAGACCCCCTAAGGGATAGCAGACTCTTTGAACACCCCTAAGGGATAGCAGATGGTAGAATTTTATACCCTAAGGGATAGGACGATCACCCCCGTCTACTGTTATGGAGAGTCCCCCCCCCCGGGCAATAATCACTTATATAGATTCAAACTTGTGTTGATTGCTCAGAAGACTATGGTGCCTGATCTCCTGGGATTATTGTGGAATGAGAGATTGTTTTCTGTGAGATTGCCTACACGTTTGCGACCACAGCATAGTCCGCTGCGTGGTAGAAGTCCGTAAAGTGACAAGCGACTCTGCACTACTTCAATTTTTCTGCTTTCCTGCAGTAAATATATAGTCATTTATATAGCTCCAAACGTATGACAATTGCTCATAAGGCTATATATCGTGTGAGTTTCTGGGAGAGTTCGTAGAGTTTTGACAGCATATAGTGTAGCCCAAACTGTCCTTTGTTATAATGTAATATGTAAATTGAACAGTGTAAACTTGAATTTGAACTTGTCACGAAAGCGTGGACTGACTAGCGCTCTTACAGATGTACGGCCTCTCGTGCACTCGATAAGAACTTCTATAGCCTCAAACGTATGACGACTGTTCACAAGGCTATCATGCATATGTGTGAGTTATTTGGGCTTCAGTGACCTCTTTCTGGGATATTTTGTTGACATCATAGTGAAACTCCAAGCGTTTTTGCATATATATATTAAATTAAGTAAACAAGTCCAAGGACTACAGAAAAGCTGATCGAACAACGTATATATTGATAATTCTACGATATTTCGGCTGGCCAAACCAGCCTTCTTCAGGTAGATCTTACAAATGAATATTTCACAATGGCAAGTATAAATATCAAGGTGATTACACAATCTAAGAGGAAAAAGGAAATGACGTAAGTAAAAATATGGATATGAGATAAAATAAAAACACGGGTCTACAAGATAACATATTAAGTTTCATCACGTTTGTTCATGCCGAGAGGCTCGAGAGTTTTAGCTATGTCGATAAGATATGACTCTCTGGCTTTACGAATAGAGTCTCGCGAAGAATAAATTATTTCTAAGGGGATAAGTTGCATGTCAGTATTAGAATGGTTAGAGCAGGAAAGGAAATGTTCAGAAACTGTGGTAGGTTTAGATTTAATATTAAATTTGTCAACTGCTCGTCTGTGTTCATTAAATCGGTCTTTGAGCCGTCGTTTAGTTTCACCGATGTATTGTAAGCGGCAGCGATTGCATTGTACCATGTAGATAACGTTACTGGTGTTACAAGTGATGTGTGACGATGTCTTGTCGTTGGTTAAGTCGGTGAATACGTTTACGTTCACTATTAGATAAATTATCAGAGATGCGATTAGGTTTATTAGTGGTAATTTCAGTTTTAATAGCATCTAAAAAAGCATTTAAAGCAGTGTCTCTATCAGTGGGAGGCGTCCAAGTGCTCTTAAGGTGAAAGGGATTAACAGGTTGGTTTGAATTAGAAGTGTTATAATCGTGAAAATATTCTGTTAAAGTACGTTTAGTACGAGCACGGAGTGTTTTTATGGACAAATTACTGTCCGTTAATCATCTCTTCTCTTCGTTCAGTTCGGCTACCCTATTTAAGTATTTAATGGTTATGAAAGATATAAATGTTATAAAGGTTACTAGTAACTACATTAAGGAGATTTTAAATATTTACAACGAGTTTGTAGTTTAGTTTTCTTTCACTTTGTTGGATACACACCAATGTAAACAAGTTGTTTGTACAATCAATCAATCAATAAACTATTGATTGATTGATTGATTGGTTAAACGCATACGTCGAGAAAAGTCATGTATGTCAGCTGTAACTTCCGGCCAATTAATGTGTCGCGGTGTGGGGCAGAAGGTTAAACCACGAGCAAGTATTAGGGTTTCGTCCTGAGAAAGTGGTACGTGTCTGAGTTAAATTAATAACCACGGTAGTGTCGAGTTTATTATAAATGTTCTTTATAGCAGAAAGGTTGGGTGGTTTATTTTTACGTCTATTGCGTTTCTTATTAGGGTTAGTCGTAAGAGGTGGAGCATTATCGTTAGCGTGACTATGATTATTAGTGGTATTGGATGCGGTATTGTGCCGATTAGTTCTGTATTTTAAAATAATTTCTCCCTTTTTGCGTCTTCTATTAGAAAGTACGGACTCAAGAGATAAAGCCATAGAGTCAATCTTACCTGTAAAATAAGTGTAATGTTCACGAGTACAAGTTCTAAGTAATTGTTCCTTATGGTCAGAGAGTTCCTGTTTAAGTGATTTAATGTTTTTACAACATTCTGAGGATAGCAGTTTCAGGTGTCGTCGGGCAGCATAACACAAAATGTTTTTCCATTGTTTATAAAACCAGAAGTTGTTAGGTGTAAAGGCTGGTGTGCATCTAGGCATAAGTCCATTTGGTATGAGGTTATTGTCGGAGTAGAATTTATAGTTGATGAGATGGTG
This sequence comes from Actinernus sp. WN-2022, assembly GCA_030867875.1. NCBI lineage: Eukaryota > Metazoa > Cnidaria > Anthozoa > Actiniaria > Actinernidae > Actinernus > Actinernus sp. WN-2022. The sequence goes on from JAOWCC010001210.1 coordinate 30,810,816, forward strand.
TTGGTAACGGACGAGTTTTAACTGGATGCGTTTAGTGGCGTTGAAAAGCACAGTAAATTTAGGTATCAGCAGGTTATAATCAGTTGCAGTGTCCATTAGAGTGACAGGAGACGAACTAGGGCCAGGATTCGGTTGAACCGGTCCATACAAATTACGAGAGAGCTAGATCCACCAAGCGTGATTGCGGCGAGGGAAAAGAGTAGGGTGAAAAGTCCTCTTGGTAGGGTAACGTTCCAATATTTGTTGTTACCAGCTGAGCCATGATGATTACATTTAGAGATCGAGGAGTTTGCATGAAAGGAGTCAATGTGAATTCTCCACGAGCTGATGTCGATGCCCCAGGGGCGGATCCAGGTTTTGAACTGAGTGGATTCCACTGACACGCGCATGCTATTTCCGGCATTCTGGGAGCATCTGTAGCCCACCAACCACATTTAGAAAACATCACCAGAATGATCAAATTCCAAGAAAAAGAATACAAGTACAAGTTCTAAGTAATTGTTCCTTATGGTCAGAGAGTTCCTGTTTAAGTGATTTAATGTTTTTACAACATGTTTACTTATTAGTATTTTTGGCTGATCAGATCTCTCCGCAAGATCCAACGTATCACCGACAGAATTGTCGTATACGGTTTTTGCAATTTTTTATTATTCGTTACGTTACTTTTTGAACCGTAGGTCTATTCTATAGATCCGACTTTTCTTGTTATCCCACTTCACACTATGGGCACAGGGTCGGATCCAGACTAGATCAAGTGGATTCCGGAATCCACCCAAAATTCAACACTGAAGCTTGGTGTAAATTTATTTTCAAGAATAAAAGTAATCAAATAAATGAACCGAGTCAAATAATCTTGTCATTTTATATCGTATTGAGACTAGGCATAAATAGATTGTGCTCGGCAACTTTTGAGCAACTTTTAGCGTTTTGAGCAACTTTTTGTAGTGCGAGCAACCTAAAGCAACTTTTGCCTTCCTTGGCAACTTTTGAGCAACAAATCGGTATAAAACTGATCCAAACTATCAAAAAGGTCTTTATTTAGAAGGTTTTTATTAAAATTGGTCAAAACTAAGGATAGTTAATTGATAAATGATATACAAATAAAATAAAACTGGCTTTACGCGCGCCCACGCAAACTGGACAGCAGCTATCTATTTAATATCGCCCGCGAATTATCCAGCGGTTATTCGCTCCATGGTCAATATCACATTAGAAAGTACTACTATTGGTAGTTATGTTGAACTTTAAGATTATATTGAATTACACATCCAACATTCCATGTTTTAAGTTGTTATCTAGAATAAATTGGCTCGCCAAAGTGAGCAACTTTTTCAAATTTTGGTGGCAACTTTTTCAATTTTTGGCAACTTTTGAGCAACTTTTAGCCTTTTTTTGGAGCAACTTTGGCTGGATTTGCTAGCACAATCTATTCATGCCTAATTGAGACAGATTACCTTTTTTTTTTTGCGCGCTGCGCGCGGTGTGCGAATGGAGGACTAAATTATTTATCGCAGGGTAGGGACCCTAGGGATTGCTCCTGTATTATCCACTGAATTTTGCGAATTCCCGCCGATTTTTCTGTGATCTACTCAAAACTATTTTTTATTGGCTGAGAAAAAAACATTGTTTTAGTATCCACTCAAACTCGCATCTGATTGGCCAATCCCACCCATTCTCCACTCGTTATCCACTTGACATGGTATAAAAGGCGCTACGCCTTACCCTACCCCTCTCCGGCTGTGTTCGCTCAAAGAAGTTGCTGTATAATTAAAACTTCATCATGGACGTTCAAGTACCGAGAGGTCAACCAATATTTAGAAAGCAAGACTGCTCTCCCTTCGACATTGGCGTTCTCTTTTCCGTGAGCCGTTATTCCAATGCACAAAAGCTCGAGCTAATTGAGAATCTGTGGAAACCAGATCCCCTGCATGAATTTCCAGAGTCAATACAAAGCGGCAAATCTCGCAAGTTCAGGTTCGTATGGACGCAGAAATTCCCCTGGTTGGCATACTCCAAGTATCTAGATGGGGTATTTTGTTTACCTTGCGTTATGTTTGGTAGGGATTGTGGTCGAAACTCGAATAAACTCGACAAACTAGTGAAGTCCCCGCTTACGTGCTGGACAACAGCGGTGGATCGATTTCAAAGACACTCGAACGGTAAGTGCGAGATGCACAATTTCTCCGTAATCGCTATGGACAATTTCATGAAAGTAATGAGACCACAGGCCGTCCCAGTTGACGAGCAACTTGACAATGTACTACAGCAATTTATTGCTAAGAATCGAGCGATCATGTCGTCTTTGTTTAAGACTATCATTCATGCCCACAGAGATATGCATCTAGACCTTGAAAGCATCATTCATCTATTTGCCAATCTCCACCCAAGGAGAATGAGGATGGAGAATATTTTCCAAGAATAAATTTCAAGAATTATTATCATTGTACCTGTATGTATGGTATTTTTTTATTCCCTCCTCTTTCTTCCTGTCACCCCCTAATAATTAAAGTATTTCAGCCTTCATGGAAATTTGGCTGATTAATATTATATTGTTCAATTTTCAACAGGTTTGTTTGAGTTCTCTCCCTTGGACAGACATCAGAGTTTGACTTAATGCATGATTTTCAATCTTGGTAAGTGAAATTACATACAATATGTGATTGCTTTATTTTTACTAAGCCTGTTAAAATATTTTAAACAACATTTCATTATTTTGAATTTTTCCAAATAGGTTTGTTGAGTTCCTCCCCTAAATGGTCTGTATATAACAAGAGAGTCAAAGCTGTGCCTGAACTTGTTGCAGCAGCAAATTGCTAGAAATCGGGAGATTCTGAAATCCCTTTTAAAACTAATAAGTTATAATTTTCTGTGGAACAACAACTTAGCTCATACTTTATTCGAATTATTTTACCATAGAAATGTTTTTTTTTCTTGGAATTTGATCATTCTGGTGATGTTTTCTAAATGTGGTTGGTGGGCTACAGATGCTCCCAGAATGCCGGAAATAGCATGCGCGTGTCAGTGGAATCCACTCAGTTCAAAACCTGGATCCGCCCCTGGGGCATCGACATCAGCTCGTGGAGAATTCACATTGGCTCCTTTCATGCAAACTCCTCGATCTCTAAATGTAATCATCATGGCTCAGCTGGTAACAACAAATATTGGAACGTTACCCTACCAAGAGGACTTTTCACCCTACTCTTTTCCCTCGCCGCAATCACGCTTGGTGGATCTAGCTCTCTCGTAATTTGTATGGACCGGTTCAACCGAATCCTGGCCCTAGTTCGTCTCCTGTCACTCTAATGGACACTGCAACTGATTATAACCTGCTGATACCTAAATTTACTGTGCTTTTCAACGCCACTAAACGCATCCAGTTAAAACTCGTCCGTTACCAACACCATCTCATCAACTATAAATTCTACTCCGACAATAACCTCATACCAAATGGACTTATGCCTAGATGCACACCAGCCTTTACACCTAACAACTTCTGGTTTTATAAACAATGGAAAAACATTTTGTGTTATGCTGCCCGACGACACCTGAAACTGCTATCCTCAGAATGTTGTAAAAACATTAAATCACTTAAACAGGAACTCTCTGACCATAAGGAACAATTACTTAGAACTTGTACTCGTGAACATTACACTTATTTTACAGGTAAGATTGACTCTATGGCTTTATCTCTTGAGTCCGTACTTTCTAATAGAAGACGCAAAAAGGGAGAAATTATTTTAAAATACAGAACTAATCGGCACAATACCGCATCCAATACCACTAATAATCATAGTCACGCTAACGATAATGCTCCACCTCTTACGACTAACCCTAATAAGAAACGCAATAGACGTAAAAATAAACCACCCAACCTTTCTGCTATAAAGAACATTTATAATAAACTCGACACTACCGTGGTTATTAATTTAACTCAGACACCACTTTCTCAGGACGAAACCCTAATACTTGCTCGTGGTTTAACCTTCTGCCCCACACCGCGACACATTAATTGGCCGGAAGTTACAGCTGACATACATGACTTTTCTCGACGTATGCGTTTAACCAATCAATCAATCAATCAATAGTTTATTGATTGATTGATTGTACAAACAACTTGTTTACATTGGTGTGTATCCAACAAAGTGAAAGAAAACTAAACTACAAACTCGTTGTAAATATTTAAAATCTCCTTAATGTAGTTACTAGTAACCTTTATAACATTTATATCTTTCATAACCATTAAATACTTAAATAGGGTAGCCGAACTGAACGAAGAGAAGAGATGATTAACGGACAGTAATTTGTCCTCGTACTAAACGTACTTTAACAGAATATTTTCACGATTATAACACTTCTAATTCAAACCAACCTGTTAATCCCTTTCACCTTAAGAGCACTTGGACGCCTCCCACTGATAGAGACACTGCTTTAAATGCTTTTTTAGATGCTATTAAAACTGAAATTACCACTAATAAACCTAATCGCATCTCTGATAATTTATCTAACAGTGAACGTAAAAGTATTCACCGACTTAACCAACGACAAGACATCGTCACACATCACTTGTAACACCAGTAACGTTATCTACATGGTACAATGCAATCGCTGCCGCTTACAATACATCGGTGAAACTAAACGACGGCTCAAAGACCGATTTAATGAACACAGACGAGCAGTTGACAAATTTAATATTAAATCTAAACCTACCACAGTTTCTGAACATTTCCTTTCCTGCTCTAACCATTCTAATACTGACATGCAACTTATCCCCTTAGAAATAATTTATTCTTCGCGAGACTCTATTCGTAAAGCCAGAGAGTCATATCTTATCGACATAGCTAAAACCCGGGGGGGGGGGGGGGACTCCCCATAAAAATAGACGGGGGTGCTCGACCTATCTTTTAGGGGTTAAAATCGTTAGCAGTGCTATCTCTTAGGGGTCTTCCAAAGGTCTGCTATCTTTTAGGGGTCTCCGAGACCCAAAATTTTTGTGACCGAGAAAAAATAGCGCTGGATCCTCGAGCATGAGACCCCACAAGTTGAATCGGTATTTACGGCTTCGATATAGAGTTTGATCCATCCGAATATTAAAGACGAGGTTATGGGGCAGAGCTTTGTCTCTTATTTCCTTTAGTTTGCACAAATTTGTCTTTTGGAGTGCTATCTTTTAGGGGTAATTTTTTTGTGAGCCACGCCCATATTGCTATCTTTTAGGGGTGAATTTCATTTCTCACGTCGAGCACCCCTGTCTATTTTTATGGGGAGTCCCCCCCCCCCGCCCCCCCCCCCCCCCCCCCCCCCCCGGGGCTAAAACTCTCGAACCTCTCGGCATGAACAAACGTGATGAAACTTAATATGTTATCTTGTAGACCCGTGTTTTTATGTTATCTCATATCCATATTTTTACTTACGTCATTTCCTTTTTCCTCTTAGATTGTGTAATCACCTTGATATTTATACTTGCCATTGTGAAATATTCATTTGTAAGATCTACCTGAAGAAGGCTGGTTTGGCCAGCCGAAATATCGTAGAATTATCAATATATACGTTGTTCGATCAGCTTTTCTGTAGTCCTTGGACTTGTTTACTTATTAGTATTTTTGGCTGATCAGATCTCTCCGCAAGATCCAACGTACCACCGACAGAATTGTCGTATACGGTTTTTGCAATTTTTTATTATATATTAAATTGCTCAAAATTCGCACATGCGCAGCTCATGACCGTGCCCCTTTAACCGTAGGCAGCAGTGATCGTAATGGATGATTACAAATAGAGTTAACTTTATTAAAAATGTGTCGGTCGCTTTTCTCTAAAAGATTATGAATGCTAATAAGCTCTGAAGAGTACTCTCTCTTATGGCATCTTTTAAGAAAGCGCTGTACTGTGGTAAGGTCGGATTCACTAGAGCCATAGACAGATAAACCGTAAGTTAATTTTGGTAGGATGAGTAAAGTAAAGCAACTTTATTTAAAGTGTCTATGAACCTTATTTTATTTTATTTTAGACATCAATTCTATATCAAGTGAATAGTAGAATGGTACAATATATCTTGCTTTGAATGCTGTGCTGCTGAGTTAAGGAGGTTTTAATATCCAAAATGCTAATTACATGACGTCAAGGGAGGCATCAATTATTAAACAATTTTTTTGTTAGAATTAAACAAATTTTTCAAATTATCAGTGTTATACCCATGGTTCAAATAAAATGATGTTAGAAATTTGTTTTCCTATATCAGTAGAAACGCCCATTCACAACCACTAAGAAGTGAAACCTCCTCAACTCGGCGGCAAAACATTCAAAGCAAAATATATTGTACCATTCTACTATTCACTTGATTTAGAATTGATATCTGAATTAAAACAATATTGTTCATAGGCACTTTATAATTAACGTCGGTAACTCGTGACAGTCTGGTTAAACTGATAAACTTGAGGCCGACGGGAGTCCTACGATTTTACGTCCTTATCTGAGAAGACGTGAAGGTCTAACCATTTCTCCTCAGTTATTTTAAGACCCCGAGTGTTGGTCCGGCTGGGGTTTGAACCCGCGACCTCCGGCTCAACAGACCAGAGCTTAGCCTACTGATCTAACCGGGAGGCGGTATGCTTGAAATTGGGATTTTCAGCGGCAGATATTTTCACATCAGCTTGAAATCATAAAAAGAAGAAGCGGTAAACTGTTGAATCATAAAGATGTTTCTTCCCTTCCCCTCCCCCCTCTTTCCCTTTTGACCGTGCGCCACAGGTAGCCCAATCCGAATCAAATTAGCTAGCAGGCTAATTCTATTATAATACTATATTTTTATAATAAACAATCGAAAGCATTTTAGTTCTACTAAAAGCTAGCCTTTTATTTATGCGGCCGTTGATAAAAAAACTAATCAAAACATTGCATATTGGCGCAAAGCACCATGGGCTCGATCTCGTTTCTCAAAATGTGTTTTGTCCCTGCGCGCGCAGCATTTGTTGCGATGTTGCTTCCGCGCAAATGTTTGCCATTTGCTCGCCGGAGCACGAAAACAATGTTCTTGTTTCTCGGCACTTGTTTGCCCCCCCCCCCCCCCCCCCCACGAAACATTACTAGCAACATGATCGTGCTTCCGCAACAATATTTCGGCCTCATTTACCTATTCAGGCCTTTAGTTTTCTGTTGCTAGAAAGAAAATGATCTTTTTCTTGAAACGAAATATTTACTAGCACGTTTCTTCCTTATTTATGGTTTAATTGTTATATTTTTAGAGAGTATGCAGTAGAAAAAATTAAGAGGGAAAATTAAATTTTAGCATAGTGCAGATTCTCTGGCATACTGAAATTTATAAAATATGAGAATCACCAAATATTCTATTATAATCTTGGTCAAATTAGTTGAAAAATTAAAACCTTCCCTCTCTCCTATTTCAGTGATGGTAAATATGGTCCATTTCAGATTTACTACGCTCTCATTATTGAAACGGGGGAGGGGGTCGGGACGAGGGGATTTTTTCAACTTATTTTGTCCAAGATTGTAGTTTACGGCCAAGCCCTGCCGTTAATGGTAGTTTTGAACTTTATTTTATAAAGCATTTAAATCTGATTCAAACTGACTCGTTGTCGTTCATTTATACGAATTCAAAATCGTTTGCATGGGCAGGGCCGTAGCTGAAGGGGAAAAGAAGTCGGGGAGCCCTCGGCGGATCGGGAGCGAGGGCCATAGGCGCGAGCAGCTAGGCAGGTCTGGGAGCATGCCTCCTAGAACATTTTGAAATCTAGAGGCTCGGAAATGCTATTTCCAGCGTTCTCCATGAGCTATTTGTGATTTACGCGTATCGCGAATTACTTCCTATACTGTTCCCGGGGAAGGAAAATTCCTTACTTCTTTGGCTCCACTGTGGGACTTTTGAACACCAGTCCTTGCTTGTCCCCAATGTGCGACATTTGAACACCTTGCTTGGAAAATTCCCAGTTAATTCTTTGGCTCCACCATGGGGCATTTGAACACCTTGCTTGTCCCCACCGTGCGGCATTTCAACACCTTGCTTTGCTCCACCGTGGGGAATTTGGAAAACAAAATTAAAGATCATGACTAATGCCCGGGGTTTCGCCTGGGGGAGGGATGGGCATTGTTGGAATTGACTGGTAAGAAACTACACTCATCGAGAAAAACACAGTTCTGGAAATTGTCCACATCTATTCGTTGTAGGGAAATTAAATTTTACATTTCCACATTGAACTACGGCACTGCCATTCTTTCCATTGTAAGACACAATACCCCTGATCTCAGCCGTAATTGTGTGTACTATACCAGGATACAGACAAACCGGTTCGTCCAGGTTTATAGTAAACCCATAATATCCATCTGTCATCACGTTATCTGTCGTAAACCTTGATGAGGAATAGTAGAGCCTAGATGTATAGCCTATATTCTCTCCTTCGTAAATAGTAAGGTGTACTGTATACTGTGACCCGGGACTATTTCCGTACAATCTCACACCAGTGAGGTGAACCCGACTACTGACGGTGAACGTGAGGGAGTCTGTGTTACCACCGAATCCCCATTGGTTTGTAGAAAACGAGCGAAACCTCTTACATGAACCAGTAGTTGTCATTCCTTCTCTAGCCTTTGTTTTAAATGTATCCACTGATGTTGGATTTCCGTCTGAGCCAAAATATTTAACCAATTCAGTGACTTCTTTGATATCGAGAATTTCGGTGGAAAGGACAATTTCCGAGAATTCCTTCAGTGACATTAGTGGAAACCTTATCAGGTGAATCGCTTTATGACCGAGAACAGCTCTCTTTGATTTTCCATCTTGACGCAGTTCTTGTTCTTCAATCTCCTTACAAGCCCAGCTATGTACGGCCTGGAATAACTCCACCTCTGTTATCCTGAGACTGTCCCTCTCTAGAATGTCGCAGAGTGTTTCTTGCGTAATAGTTAGAAATGGCTCAGATGTCACGGCTCGTTGGGCCTCACAATCAACAATCTTCCAACAGATTTCTTCCAGCTTTTCATCTTCAAGTTTCGCGACCTGTGGTAGAACAGTGAACACATCCTCTGGTCCCAGCTCTTTCTCAAGATACTGTGTGCATTTCTTAACCAGTGAAGGAACAAAGTACTTCTTAGCGAGGTACAAAACCTCCATTACATGACTTCCGGTCAACTGCACTTCATCGTAGTACATGCAGCGAAACAGTTCCAGTAATCCTTCAGCGGTACAGTCTGGTAGGTCGATAGTACGTCGAGTCTCGGCCAGTTCACTGTAGAACATGGCCTCGAATACAGGACTACTGATAGCCAGTACGTACTTATGGGCAGGAACGGTGACCGTGTCGCCTTTGGAGTCGACAACCGAGAACTGTACATCACTGAACATGCTGTTATTGTACATGTACTGGTTACGTTCCTTGATAGTATCGCGTACGGTTTGCCATTTGGTATCCATTTCGTAACTGTGTTGATGTTGAGAAGTGTTTGTATAAAGCAGGTTGCTTCCGTGTTCTCAGGAAAGTGAAAGCGCATGATTCGTAGCCGAATTGCATGCTGGTATACGAGTTGGTTTGGTATACGTACTCCCCACCCCTCCGGCTGATTTTGGCAACATCAAGTCACGTGACTTGTTGGCCCATAGCAACGCCATACTGGGTTGCAAGCTAACCAGCTCTCCCTTGCCAACCAACAGAGCTTGACTGACCCGTGGTATCATAGATGGACTTCGAAGCGTTTTTCTTTCCTTCTTACTAAATTGATCTCGAAATACGTCTGATACAGAACAACAGAAAAGGTTTCTCTTTACTTTTGATCCGGTATTTTGTCAAATATGCTGGACAAAATAGAGTTTATACGCTCAAACGAATTCACCTCGAATGTCGGGCTTTTCGTAAACATGGACAAGGGTCCCATAATATGTTCACCCTAATAAAAAATACAAATAAAAACATTTAAAGAGGTAAAAATTGTATTGTACATGGCATAACCTATCATGCCATGAGAAGTAATAACGAAGGAGTGGGAGTTTATAAATAGAGCAGTATTTTTGCCAAGTGTTAGTAAATCTGGGAAATTATTTTCATTTTTGGCTTTTTCTTCGGGTAGAAGAGCACAGAATGCGTCATCAGAATGGAATTTATGAATACATATTCAGTCCATAGAATTTAATGAACATGGGCTGAAATCACTGTAGATTTCCTTTTGATATGATTCTAATCAATATCTTTCATAAGCCTTGACGTACTGTTGGTAGGTAACTCCTGTCGTTGCTCCGAGTGTGGAAATCTGGCAATGTGGAAATGTGATGGAACGTTACTGTTGGTCACCCTGTCCTTGCTACGAGTGTGGAAATGTGGAAATCTGGCAATGTGGAAATGTGATGGAACGTTACTGTTGGTCACCCTGTCCTTGCTCCGAGTGTGGAAATGTGGAAATCTGGCAATGTGGAAATGTGATGGAACGTTACTGTTGGTCACCCTGTCCTTGCTCCTAGTGTGGAAATGTGGAAATCTGGCAATGTGGAAATGTGATGGAACGTTACTGTTGGTCACCCTGTCCTTGCTACGAGTGTGGAAATGTGGAAATCTGGCAATGTGGAAATGTGACGGAACGTACTGTTGGTCACCCTGTCATTGCTCCGAGTGTGGAAATGTGGAAATCTGGCAATGTGGAAATGTGACGGAACGTTACTGTTGGTCACCCTGTCGTTGCTACGAGTGTGGAAATGTGGAAATGTGGCAATGTGGAAATGTGACGGAACGTACTGTTGGTCACCCTGTCCTTGCTCCGAGTGTGGAAATGTGGAAATCTGGCAATGTGGAAATGTGATGGAACGTTACTGTTGGTCACCCTGTCCTTGCTACGAGTGTGGAAATGTGGAAATCTGGCAATGTGGAAATGTGATGGAACGTTACTGTTGGTCACCCTGTCCTTGCTACGAGTGTGGAAATGTGGAAATGTGGCAATGTGGAAATGTGACGGAACGTACTGTTGGTCACCCTGTCCTTGCTCCGAGTGTGGAAATGTGGAAATCTGGCAATGTGGAAATGTGATGGAACGTTACTGTTGGTCACCCTGTCCTTGCTACGAGTGTGGAAATGTGGAAATCTGGCAATGTGGAAATGTGATGGAACGTTACAGTTGGTCACCCTGTCCTTGCTACGAGTGTGGAAATGTGGAAATCTGGCAATGTGGAAATGTGACGGAACGTACTGTTGGTCACCCTGTCCTTGCTCCGTGTGTGGAAATGTGGAAATGTGGCAATGTGGAAATGTGACGGAACGTACTCTTGGTCACCCTGTCCTTGCTCCGAGTGTGGAAATGTGGAAATCTGGCAATGTGGAAATGTGATGGAACGTTACTGTTGGTCACCCTGTCCTTGCTACGAGTGTGGAAATGTGGAAATGTGGAAATCTGGCAATGTGGAAATGTGATGGAACGTTACTGTTGGTCACCCTGTCCTTGCTCCGAGTGTGGAAATGTGGAAATCTGGCAATGTGGAAATGTGATGGAACGTTACTGTTGGTCACCCTGTCCTTGCTACGAGTGTGGAAATGTGGAAATCTGGCAATGTGGAAATGTGATGAAACGTTACTGTTGGTCACCCTGTCCTTGCTACGAGTGTGGAAATGTGGAAATCTGGCAATGTGGAAATGTGATGGAACGTACTGTTGGTCACCCTGTCCTTGCTCCGTGTGTGGAAATGTGGAAATGTGGCAATGTGGAAATGTGACGGAACGTACTCTTGGTCACCCTGTCCTTGCTCCGAGTGTGGAAATGTGGAAATCTGGCAATGTGGAAATGTGATGGAACGTTACTGTTGGTCACCCTGTCCTTGCTACGAGTGTGGAAATGTGGAAATCTGGCAATGTGGAAATGTGATGGAACGTTACTGTTGGTCACCCTGTCCTTGCTCCGAGTGTGGAAATGTGGAAATCTGGCAATGTGGAAATGTGATGGAACGTTACTGTTGGTCACCCTGTCCTTGCTACGAGTGTGGAAATGTGGAAATCTGGCAATGTGGAAATGTGATGAAACGTTACTGTTGGTCACCCTGTCCTTGCTACGAGTGTGGAAATGTGGAAATCTGGCAATGTGGAAATGTGATGGAACGTTACTGTTGGTCACCCTGTCCTTGCTCCGAGTGTGGAAATGTGGAAATCTGGCAATGTGGAAATGTGATGGAACGTTACTGTTGGTCACCCTGTCCTTGCTACTAGTGTGGAAATGTGGAAATCTGGCAATGTGGAAATGTGATGGAACGTTACTGTTGGTCACCCTGTCCTTGCTCCGAGTGTGGAAATGTGGAAATCTGGCAATGTGGAAATGTGATGGAACGTTACTGTTTGTCACCCTGTCCTTGCTACGAGTGTGGAAATGTGGAAATCTGGCAATGTGGAAATGTGATGGAACGTTACTGTTGGTCACCCTGTCCTTGCTACGAGTGTGGAAATGTGGAAATCTGGCAATGTGGAAATGTGACGGAACGTTACTGTTGGTCACCCTGTCCTTGCTCCGAGTGTGGAAATGTGGAAATCTGGCAATGTGGAAATGTGATGGAACGTTACTGTTTGTCACCCTGTCCTTGCTACGAGTGTGGAAATGTGGAAATCTGGCAATGTGGAAATGTGATGGAACGTTACTGTTGGTCACCCTGTCCTTGCTACGAGTGTGGAAATGTGGAAATCTGGCAATGTGGAAATGTGACGGAACGTTACTGTTGGTCACCCTGTCCTTGCTCCGTGTGTGGAAATGTGGAAATGTGGCAATGTGGAAATGTGATGGAACGTTACTGTTGGTCACCCTGTCCTTGCTACGAGTGTGGAAATGTGGAAATCTGGCAATGTGGAAATGTGACGCAACGTACTGTTGGTCACCCTGTCCTTCCTCCGAGTGTGGAAATGTGGAAATGTGACGGAACGTACTGTTGGTCACCCTGTCCTTGCTCCGAGTGTGGAAATGTGGAAATCTGGCAATGTGGAAATGTGACGCAACGTACTGTTGGTCACCCTGTCCTTCCTCCGAGTGTGGAAATGTGGAAATGTGACGGAACGTACTGTTGGTCACCCTGTCCTTGCTCCGAGTGTGGAAATGTGGAAATCTGGCAATGTGGAAATGTGATGGAACGTACTGTTGATCACCCTGTCCTTCCTCCGAGTGTGGAAATGTGGCATATCAAACAATTGGTGTCGTTCAGAGTAATATTTGGGCCTGACTAGTTGCTTGTGAGGCATACGCTCATCCTTTTCAAATTTTGCTATTGATTTGTTTAAAAGCACTTCCTGTAGCCTACGTTGTATCCGCCTCTCTTCTGCCGGCTCGCTACACTTCCTGAACGTGTTCTAGTATTCGACTATCCGTCCTGCTTTCCAAATATGGAATACATTGACCATATATGGAATATCACAGGGACTGCTCTCAGGAACGACACTTTTCTCAATAAATTGTTTGATATGAAATCTGGCAATGTGGAAATGTGACGGAACGTTACTGTTGGTCACCCTGTCCTTGCTCCGTGTGTGGAAATGTGGAAATCTGGCAATGTGGAAATGTGACGGAACGTACTGTTGGTCACCCTGTCGTTGCTCCGAGTGTGGAAATGTGGAAATCTGGCAATGTGGAAATGTGACGGGACGTACTGTTGGTCACCCTGTGGCACTTAGCGGGCCCGCCATGTTTTGCTTCCGTTCACGAAGAAGTTTATACAACCGTACAAGTACTCAGGTAACTCGATCACCAGCTAACCTGAAAACTAACTCCTACCTCTCTGGAACTAATGATATTTTACCCTGGATTTTGTGTTAACACGCCTTGTTGTAGAATTCTGCCAAGAACGCCAGAAACGCGCACAAGAACGACAACGTATATTTTCGAGTTTAATTACAGTCAAATGGCTTCCCACAAACAAAAAACGTTTTTGGCAAATACAGAGGCATGTTAGATGCCGATTCAGCCGACTAATAACTTCTCTTTACAATTTGCACCCGACTAACTCGATCGAACTGTACTGTAAACTATAACGGGCTATAACCTCTTAACTTTTCGCTATATATATAGGCAATATTTTCAGTATTTTGGATCCCGGCCCTCATGATCAGGACAATAATTATTTGTCCATTGAAATTTGCTTGAAATTTCTGGAGCTGTCGCGGCCGCTTTCGCTTGCTCCTTTTTCTAGTACAAGGACGTTAGGGAGACCATGATCACTCTTTAAAGCAGCTGCAATAGGCAAAACTTCCTTTATCATAACAGTAACAGGGTTTTTCAATTTACAGAACTACAGTAATATGATACATATTTTCACTGTTTGTTTGGCTCAATCCCGATTTCTGATAAACTTACCCACCCATCTCTCCCTTGGATATGCATAGTTCTATTAATAATTAACCAATAATGGTTAGGGTTAAGTGTGGGTGTTTCCCAAAAACCGTGATTGATCCATTTGGTTTCACTGGACTATTCTATTTCCCAACAGTATTTCCTTAACATCTCAGGGGTTACTCCCATATGCAAACTACAAACCTATGTGCCACCGGATAAGGTAGTGCGTATTTTACATGACTTCTCTGTATACCTTTTCCTTGTATTGTGATCCCTAAGTGATTGATCATTAATTTGTTTCTGTCCAGTCACATTGATGTGCTGTATCATCCATGGACAAATGAAAACAAAAAAATGAATCTGAAATGTTGGTTAATGGTTTCCATTTCCGATTTGTCTTACCCTCAAATGAAAATATTTGTGGCACACACCCATCCTAAATTTACAGGAGTACCCCCTGGGACGTAGTTAGAACAAGAGTATCTAAATTATTCTTATGTCAAAATAATATTGTACATGGACTCTACATGGATGTAGACACTTTGCTATAATAAGGCTCCATAATGATTAAAAGTAATAATTATTGGTTAAACATCCAATAAATTTATTATAATATCAATGTGATAATAACTGGAGTAGTAATGTTAATAATACTCCCTTGTGACAGTAACAACAATATTTTAACAAACACTCCAAACATCAGAAGCACCTTGGCTAATATTGCATGGGCTGCATCCCACAGAATTTAGGACCCGGATGACATAACATACACTTTGTATACTTATTGTTAAAATCTGTATCATGAGTACCACATTGTGCTACTAACATAAGTGTTGATTGTACAAATTGACACTAAGTGAAATGGAAGATGCAATCTACAGTATTTTTTTACATGTCAGGTGGTTGATGACATTCTAAATTGTTCAATATTTCCCTAAATTCCTCAAGACGATTCTAGTTTGTTTTAACTTTTGTTACTTCCTGCTAGCTTGATAAGAAAAAAGTGAAATTGCTCTTCTACATTTGCAACTTGCATGTAATTTTGACTGTTTCTCTTTCTACTGTCTTTTTCTTGACAGAGTAGATGGTGTTGGAGATGTGAGACTTGATTATTTTCAACAAAAATTGCCTGGCTTGGCCTCAATACAGATTGTGGATCTACAGACATGAATGTCATCCGGACCATTTTTGACATATCACACTAATCTGTGTTGATCCCGCTTAAAGGTGCTGTGTGTTGACATTATGCCATCTCAAACGTGTTTTAACAATAACAGGTTTGGTTTAATAATTATGACAAAATAATGCAAATGCTATAATGCCAAATAAAGAAAGATATGGTACATGTATGTGGTTCTGCTGACCAAGCTTTACATTAGAGAATTGCTATGGTTTTATGGACACCTTTAA
Organism: Actinernus sp. WN-2022; assembly: GCA_030867875.1. Classification (NCBI taxonomy): domain Eukaryota; kingdom Metazoa; phylum Cnidaria; class Anthozoa; order Actiniaria; family Actinernidae; genus Actinernus; species Actinernus sp. WN-2022. The sequence continues at coordinate 30,826,512 of JAOWCC010001210.1, forward strand.
AATGTAAAGCCAGCTGGTGCAAAAAGTGAGACAAATAACAAGTTAGTATCTTGGGCTACTGACCTTTTTTTTTTACAAATATTAACCAGAACCACATACCAGTAATTCTATGTTTTTATTTGGTCTACATGTAAGTTAAATCCATCTGGGGTTTGAATTTACCTGGGTAAAGCGGTTACACGAAGACCGTTGAATATCACACCCCAGTAACCTTGTGGCACAAAGGCCTATTGCACTGTCAGATCCTCAAAATGTGATTGGCTGAACTATCTGCATGGGGTCACAACTATCCCTAAGACTTATCTCGGGTGCTATCAAGAGAAAGTTCCATTGTTCTTTCTTTTGTAACTATGGAAATATACCTAGGTACGTTTTCTCTTGGGGAAAGTGGTTAGACATGAAAACACTAATTTTCCCTGGTAAATTAATTCCAATATACCTAGTAGAACTGGTCTAGTGTAACCGCAGCTATTATTGCCATTTTTCAAAAATGTGACTGACCCATGGCCAACTACACTATACTTGTGGGTGAATCCATACAAAGGATACTTATAGTGTGTGTAATATGCAAACCTAAAGTTACATTCTCGTTTTGTGCTCTATAGATACCATGTAAATCCAAATTCAAGGCTTCAAGTACACTGTATACTAGCTTGGCCATACCTTACAAACTGATTAATGGATAATCCCCTATAATTTGCAAACCAAAAGTTTGGCAACATTAGTTTACATTTTCCAAAGTTATACAATATTGTTTTCTGATGAATGTGTGCCTAAAATTTCATATTGTTCAACAGGGACTTGGATTTTCTAATGGATTTATTTTCTGCAAGTTTGCATATAGCACTTAGAGATCTCAAGCATGTTAAAGTGCCACTACGACGAAATTTGACCATTTCTTTTGCCACTTTTTTGTATTCCATAAGAACAAACAGTGGCAGAAATATCCAAATCAGTGAAAACATTTTGAATGGGGCCAATTAGACCACACATTTTAAAGAGAGTTTAAGGTCAAAATCACGTCCGCCATTACTCGAACCCGTTCCCGTGGGCGAGGAATGCCTAGTCATTTTTTAGCGTATGTGACGTCATACACTTAACGCATCGTTCTCAAGTTGCTTCGAACCCATACATTTCTTCTTATGTTGTCGACAAACTCACACTGCGAATTTTGCTGTGGTTTAGTAAATAACGACCTAAAATCTGCATCAGATTCTTCAGAACATAGTAATGTGTCTTACTGTTTAAATTTATTGCCGGATGTTGATGATTTAGGGGGAAATAGAGCCGCTGGCGACCGAGTTGAAACTGAGCTGGACGAATGAATAGTCGCTAAAATCGCTTGGGAAGTGGCCTGCCAGTAAGTAGTGCTAGCTAGCAGAGGTTTCTTATCTTTTGGGGGTAATTTTTCCCCAGGGTATTTTCCCTGGTTCGGCTTTCAGGTTGTGCTGTTACTGGATCCGGGCTACAGTGAGAATTCAGCGGAGAAATCACTAAGGTAATGATCAGCAGTTTATAAGTCCTAAGTTTGTTCGTGTTTATAGTGAAACCCGGATAATTGCTAGTTCGTAAATGAGAGATCGATAATTTATATCTGTGTCCCGGCAATAGATTTTCCGGCGAATCTACATTCTAAAATACAATGTAATTGCTATAAAATTAAATCGCTCTCCTGACTGATCTGCAGCTTTTACAGTGGCTATCACAGAACCAAACTTCGCGCCCCCCGTTTCTGTTTGACACAAACAACTGAAACAAGGTACTTCATGAAACAATATTGGTGGTTTCTTCTGTGGTTTATTGTCTTGAAAATAAAATTAGCAGTAAATTAAAAGGCATACTACATCGATAGGTTTATCTGTTTATAGGAAACAGCAATATGAGTTATGTATGATAAACTACATGTATGTTCTCAGCAAACGTAGCCGCTTATTTTTCGGTCAATCTATACTAGTACGGTCTTACCGGCTATTCCATGTGATACAAACAATTATGGAGAAGCTTCTGTCCTCAAAACGTACACAAACCATCCTTGCATGAGGCTTGAAGAGAATTACAAACCGTATTCTTGGTACTCAACTATAAAAGGCTTGAATTATTCGTGTAGCGAAATGCCAGCTTTGTTGTTCGTTAAATTGCTACAGTCCTGTACAATGCACAAACTATTCAAAACGTTTTGTTTGCTTTTCAAAGCGGGTAAATGGTACACTTTCTTACTACATATGTTAGTTCGCGTGAATGTTTGTATGGGAAAAGTAGCCACACGTGGTGTTGTGGGAAGTTTTGACTGTGACATTTCCCAGTCACTGGTTGAAAGAATCAGTCTCGCCGGCCGGCTAATTTCAGAGCGTTTTCTTGACTTTCTATTTTCGTTCTAAACATAGTTTGAAAAAAGCTCCAACTCGACGCGAATTTGTGCGAATTACTTCAAATTTTCACAGATTGTTCGCAATTTATATCAGCTAAAAAACCCGTGTCGGCGATTTTTTTAATTTTTAAAAGAGAGGCGCTGAGAGCGATTCCCGCATCTATACTTGGATTCGCGTTAGCAGTTTCACGAAGACCAAAATATCTTCAGAACGGCTTCGAATTTCCACAATCGCCGACACAGTTTCGTAAACAAGGTCTGTGGGAGTCCAGAAAAGCAAACAGATCTTAAATTCATTAAATTGCCGTGGAGTTGGAGCTCTTGGAAACCAACTCGCTTGTTCGGAAAAGAAGTTTATTTAAAATCGCACTTTTATCAAAATTACAAACCTTAGGTATATTGTTGTAGCCAATTTTATAAGCTTTAAAATGAGGTATAATTTATCTAAATACGACGAATATTCGAGACGCTACTTAATTTTATCCGGAACAGTACCCTGAAGGTATATGATAACCTTAAGTGTATGACGTCACGTACGCTAAAAAAGTGACCAGGCGTTCCTCGCCCACAGGCACGGGTTCGCGTAATGGCGGACGTAAAATTCAAGATTCGGAGTCCAAAAAATAAGACTTCCCGTCGTCGTATCGAAAAACGGTTTGAACTGGTAATAATATAGCCACTATACTTTACGAATATGAGAAAAAATTGATATGTCAAAATTTGATCGTAGGGGCACTTTAAGGCCTGGTTCATTTAACGGAAAATAGATTTACGTTAAAAAATGTTTTCTGACAGAAATAACAGTTTAAACAAAATCTAATTACACCGTAATACTAATATCAACTTCCTTAAATTTGTTAAGTCGATGGTTGTCGTATCACGTGATCGATGACGTCATAATTAGAGAAAATCGTTTAAGTGAAATGCGGCTGCGACGATAGCATATGAATATAAAGTAACCCTGCTAAAACATTACTCCTCCCGCAGTGTTTCACACCACGCTTAGAAAACATGACTATCATGTAAAGATAAGGAGATATTAAGGGTACAAAAAAGTCACGTGACCTATTTTGTATATTTTCGCCTTAATTACTCGTTAACGAAACATTGTAGTCATCTTTTCTAAGTTGATTTAGGTAAAAGGCTTCAACCTCAACTAAACATATCCACTCATCATCCTTGCTGTTTTAAACTCGGAGCCGCGTTTTTGATTTACTGATTTTGTGTTCTATGTCACGTGACAGACCACGTGACACGTTTTACTACACACAAACCACTTAAAGTAGTCAAGAATGGCGATATCTATTATCGTGAGAAACTTGGGGTACTTTCCATATTCGGCTGTGCTGAAATAAAGAAAACAGTTTTTACCCGAAATGTGATCCCTGAACCAGGCCTTAACATGCTTGAGATTGTGAGGACTGCACAATATTATAAGTAGGCATCTAGTGAAGCCTACACTTTATGAATGTTCAAGGTTAAATGCAATCATGGCGAACAATTTCGTACAGTCAGCGGTTGTCATTGCGGGCGCGTACGTGAAAATCTATTTTTAAAAAGAAAGCCGTTGATGAGTATTTATAGAATGAGGAGAGGTTACATGGACATCGACAGTCAAAATGGCGGACGAGCTGCTGTTTTCAACGTCCTGCGCGAAGGGAAATGTAATAGCTGAACGAGTCGGGTCTGTCCCTTTAAACTTTGTACGTTTGGGAAGGAGAGTTTTGGCGTTAAAATGCAGTTATTTACAGGACGTTTGGAACCACCAAAGCAAGTATTTCAACTCGTTTTTCTGGCGTTAGAATCTACTTTGGTATCTGCAGAACAGATTCAAACTTGTGGACCTCAAACATGAACTACTCGGAAGTCTTTGTGATTGAGCTTTATGACTGGCCTTTACAGTATTTAACAGAAGATGTATGGCGGCTCTAGCTAATTTGGGTCGTTTTTTAGCAGAGCATCGGGAACCGGTTTAATCATCCACAACTTGTTAGCAATCATAGTCGAGGGCAGGAGCAGGCATGTTAACTGAATTTAAAACTTGTGGACCTCAAGAAATATAAATATTAAAGCAGCAAATTGGAAAATTGCGAAAAGGTAAGCCTTGTCTTCACTGTTTTCACTAATTTTGGAACGACGTGTAATGCATTCTACGCATGCGCGGCGGCCATGATGTACGATATTGTTCGCCATGTTCAACTTGACTCATATACACTTCTCTAAAAAGTGTTGTCTGCTGCCTTAAGTGCTTCAGCTTCCCTTCTACTTGTTTTTTCGTTTTGGTATTGACAGGTATTGAGGAAAGGAATTGGAATTAAGTATATGTCACACAGAGAGTTAAAAGTTGTCATCAAAAAAGATACATCATTGGACACCACATCACAAATATTTGGCTTACCTCTTAATTACTGTGTTCAACATAACCTCAAGCAGCAGGGGGGCTGAGCGGAATTCTTGCATGTAATTTTGTTGTATCTAACGATTTCATTTAGATAAAACACAACGAAAACCAACATGTGACACAACAAAAACAACACATAACATTCAGACATCATCAGTATTGCCCATCGATCTCGATCCCCCCTGCTGCTATTGTTATTACATTTGTTGTACACATTATTGTATTTCGATGCCCATTTAAAGAAAGGCTACCATATAGCATATCACCCATCGTTGCACGTTTATTGTATTTCGAAAACCATTTAGAGATACGATATATATAGGTATATCATCCATCGTTACATACCCATTGTTGACCACTATATTGTATTTGACAACCATTTAGAGATAGGCTACCATACAATATATCCACCCATATGCATCGTTACATGCCCATTCGTTGTACGTTTTATTGTATTTCGACAACCATTTAGAGATACGATATATATAGGTATAATTATCATCATTGCTACTATGGATGATCTGATTGATGAGTATGAACCAATCCCAGAAAATAATGAGAGATATGACTTAGACATACAAGGGCTATTAATAACACTTCCAGATGACCAATGGGTAGAACTCTTGATAGATGCTAAGGATATGTTTGAAGTCGATGGTGCAACTGCCGTCTTCTCTACGTGGAGAGTAGAAACGGAAGACCCACTTGATATTGGCAACATTAATGTCGCCGATGGTATCGAAGTAAGAGCTGGTCGATTGGCTTTGGATGTCCGTATGATGGTTTGCATATTACACACACTACGAGTATCCTTTGTATGGATTCACCCACAAGTATAGTGTAGTTGGGTCAGTCACATTTTTGAAAAATGGCAATAATAGCTGCGGTTACACTTAAGACCAGTTCTACTAGGTATATTGGAATTAATTTACCAGGGAAAATTAGTGTTTTCATGTCTAACCACTTTCCCCAAGAGAAAACGTACCTAGGTATATTTCCATAGTTACAAAAGAAAGAACAATGGAACTTTCTCTTGATAGCACCCGAGATAAGTCTTAGGGATAGTTGTGACCCCATGCAGATAGTTCAGCCAATCACATTTTGAGGATCTGACAGTGCAATAGGCCTTTGTGCCACAAAGTTACTGGGGTGTGATATTCAACGGTCTTTGTGTAACCGCTTTACCCAGGTAAATTCAAACCCCAGATGGATTTTATTGGGGCCAGTTTTACTGGGTAAATGACTTTATCTGGGGTAGTGTAACTGCAGCTATAATTTGTAACTTACATGTAGACCAAATAAAAACATAGAATTACTGGTATGTGGTTCTGGTTAATATTTGTAAAAAAAAAAGGTCAGTATAGCCCAAGATACTAACTTGTTATGTGTCTCACTTTTTGCACCAGCTGGCTTTACATTTTAAAGGTGTCCATAAAACCATAGCAATTCTCTAATGTAAACCAAACCTGTTATTGTTAAAACACGTTTGAGATGGCATAATGTCAACACACAGCCCCTTTAAGCGGGATCAACACAGAAGTGTGATATGTCAAAAATGGTCCGGATGACATTCATGTCTGTAGATCCACAATCTGTATTGAGGCCAATTAAGCCAGGCAATTTTTGTTGAAAATAATCAAGTCTCACATCTCCAACACCATCTACTCTGTCAAGAAAAAGACAGTAGAAAGAGAAACAGTCAAAATTACATGCAAGTTGCAAATGTAGAAGAGCAATTTTACTTTTTTCTTATCAAGCTAGCAGGAAGTAACAAAAGTTAAAACAAACTAGAATCGTCTTGAGGAATTTAGGGAAATATTGAACAATTTAGAATGTCATCAACCACCTGACATGTAAAAAAATACTGTAGATTGCATCTTCCATTTCACTTAGTGTCAATTTGTACAATCAACACTACATGTTAGTAGCACAATGTGGTACTCATGATACAGATTTTAACAATAAGTACAACAAGTATACAAAGTGTATGTTATGTCATCCGGGTCCTTTCTGTGGGATGCAGCCGGCATGCAATATATTAGCCAAGGTGCTTCTGATGTTTGGAGTGTTTGTTAAAATATTGTTGTTACTGTCACAAGGGAGTATTATTAACATTACTACTCCAGTTATTATCACATTGATATTATAATAAATTTATTGGATGTTTAACCAATATTACTTTTAATCATTATGGAGCCTTATTATAGCAAAGTGTCTACATCCATGTTAAGAGTCCATGTACAATATTATTTTGACATAAGAATAATTTAGATACTCTCGTTCTAACTACGTCCCAGGGGGTACTCCTGTAAATTTAGGATGGGTGTGTGCCACAAATATTTTCATTTGAGGGTAAGACAAATCGGAAATGGAAACCATTAACCAACATTTCAGATTCATTTTTTTGTTTTCATTTGTCCATGGATGATACAGCACATCAATGTGACTGGACAGAAACAAATTAATGATCAATCACTTAGGGATCACAATACAAGGAAAAGGTATACAGAGAAGCCATGTAAAATACGCACTACCTTATCCGGTGGCACATAGGTTTGTAGTTTGCATATGGGAGTAACCCCTGAGATGTTAAGGAAATACTGTTGGGAAATAGAATAGTCCAGTGAAACCAAATGGATCAATCACGGTTTTTGGGAAACACCCACACTTAACCCTAACCATTATTGGTTAATTATTAATAGAACTATGCATATCCAAGGGAGAGATGGGTGGGTAAGTTTATCAGAAATCGGGATTGAGCCAAACAAACAGTGAAAATATGTATCATATTACTGTAGTTCTGTAAATTGAAAAACCCTGTTACTGTTATGATAAAGGACGTTTTGCCTATTGCAGCTGCTTTAAAGAGTGATCATGGTCTCCCTAACGTCCTTGTACTAGAAAAAGGAGCAAGCGAAAGCGGCCGCGACAGCTCCAGAAATTTCAAGCAAATTTGAATGGACAAATAATTATTGTCCTGATCATGAGGGGATCCAAAATACTGAAAATATTGCCTATATATAGCGAAAAGTTAAGAGGTTATAGCCCGTTATAGTTTACAGTACAGTTCGATCGAGTTAGTCGGGTGCAAATTGTAAAGAGAGGTTATTAGTCGGCTGAATCGGCATCTAACATGCCTCTGTATTTGCCAAAAACGTTTTTTGTTTGTGGGAAGCCATTTGACTGTAATTAAACTCGAAAATATACGTTGTCGTTCTTGTGCGCGTTTCTGGCGTTCTTGGCAGAATTCTACAACAAGGCGTGTTAACACAAAATCCAGGGTAAAATATCATTAGTTCCAGAGAGGTAGGAGTTAGTTTTCAGGTTAGCTGGTGATCGAGTTACCTGAGTACTTGTACGGTTGTATAAACTTCTTCGTGAACCGAAGCAAAACATGGCGGGCCCGCTAAGTGCCACAGGGTGACCAACAGTACGTCCCGTCACATTTCCACATTGCCAGATTTCCACATTTCCACACTCGGAGGAAGGACAGGGTGACCAACAGTACGTTCCGTCACATTTCCACATTGCCACATTTCCACATTTCCACACTCGGAGGAAGGACAGGGTGACCAACAGTACGTTCCGTCACATTTCCACATTGCCAGATTTCCACATTTCCACACTCGGAGCAAGGACAGGGTGACCAACAGTACGTTCCGTCACATTGCCAGATTTCCACATTTCCACACTCGGAGCAAGGACAGGGTGACCAACAGTACGTTCCGTCACATTTCCACATTGCCAGATTTCCACATTTCCACACTCGGAGCAAGGACAGGGTGACCAACAGTACGTTCCGTCACATTTCCACATTGCCAGATTTCCACATTTCCACACTCGGAGGAAGGACAGGGTGACCAACAGTACGTTGCGTCACATTTCCACATTGCCAGATTTCCACATTTCCACACTCGTACCAAGGACAGGGTGACCAACAGTACGTTCCGTCACATTTCCACATTGCCAGATTTCCAGATTTCCACACTCGGAGCAAGGACAGGGTGACCAACAGTAACGTTCCATCACATTTCCACATTGCCAGATTTCCACATTTCCACACTCGTAGCAAGGACAGGGTGACCAACAGTACGTCCCGTCACATTTCCACATTGCCAGATTTCCACATTTCCACACTCGGAGCAAGGACAGGGTGACCAACAGTAACGTTCCATCACATTTCCACATTGCCAGATTTCCACATTTCCACACTCGGAGCAAGGACAGGGTGACCAACAGTAACGTTCCATCACATTTCCACATTGCCAGATTTCCACATTTCCACACTCGTAGCAAGGACAGGGTGACCAACAGTAACGTTCCATCACATTTCCACATTGCCAGATTTCCACACTCGGAGCAACGACAGGAGTTACCTACCAACAGTACGTCAAGGCTTATGAAAGATATTGATTAGAATCATATCAAAAGGAAATCTACAGTGATTTCAGCCCATGTTCATTAAATTCTATGGACTGAATATGTATTCATAAATTCCATTCTGATGACGCATTCTGTGCTCTTCTACCCGAAGAAAAAGCCTCATTTTTAAAAGAAAAATATATATGGTTTTCCAAGTGTTAGTAAATCTGGGAAATTATTTTCATTTTTAAAAGAAAAATATATATGGTTGGATGCTATTTTGTGAATTAATTGTAAGAAGCTTAATTCAGGTGAATAAATATATTTCTCCTTTGCTTCGTTTGTGTGATATAAAGGCATTCTCAACTATATAAAACTGATCAGTATTTCTAAACCAAATATTTTCCTCTAATAATTTTATTTATTTCAAGTTTCGCCAAAAGGCTGGGGACGTGAGAAAACAATAGGGCACAAACTCCCCTACAAGGCTTTCACACCCAACCAAACTCTCAGGAATAAGAACGATAAACCCAACCCCATTACACCATTGATAACTAATTAATACTAAGTTAAATATACTAAATAATAATTATTATAAGGGAAGGTACATTTAATGTGGAAAGGGGGGTATGAAGTTGTTGAAATTGAAACTGCACCCCCCTGGTAACACTAACTTCAGTATTTTTCGACCCTCCCCCTACATTCCCTAAAATATTTTCGGACCCCCTCAACATCTTCATACCTCCCTTTCCATATTTGTATAAGATAGATAATTACGTTGAAGCAACAGTATACTAGGAAAGAATAATGGTATCTTTAGTTAGGGAAAAGTATTACTTATCATTAATGATTTACTCAACATGGAGATGCCAACGTAAGGCTGATGCAGTGACATTTGGGACATTAAATTACTTTATATATCATCTAATATTGTTGCCATCAAAAACATTATGTAAGCGCATCAAATAAAATGATTTCAGTTGCCATTTGAAGGAAGTGAGAGACTGAGCAGCCTTTAACATTCTATTGAAAAAAGAGTCACAAAAAGGGGAGGTTCTTGTATACTGAGTATTAAGGTAATGGTCCGGTTTGGCCACAGCAGGAATGCCCCTGATTGTATACCTGATTTGCACTTAAAGGCCCACTGTCATCCGGGATGCTTTGCGCGCTGGGGTACATTTTCTCACATACGGAAAATGTTCCCAGACCGCCATTACGAATATTACGCGAGTGACAAAGCAACAGTTTTCATCGTTCTCCAGCCTTAGTTTCTAAACTCTAAAAGTTATCCATTTTGTAGTTTTGCTTCGTTCGGGTGTTATTTTGTCAATTGTCGTACGTGTGTTGCAAGTGGACCATATCAGGCATATGCCTCGAAAAAAGACGGAGAGGCCGAAAGGAAGGCCAAGTCCTCCTGGAACGCCAAAGTTTCTAAGGATTAGGGTTTCAGTATTCAAGCTTTGGAGGGAAAGGAAAGAGTGTTTGGGCTTTGCTAACTGCACGGACAGCGCATTTGCTGAAGTTTTGCTGCACAGATCTTCCGATGAAAGCAGAAACGTTGCGAGGTGACTATAAACTACATCGAAACCACTACACCCTATGCATAAAGGACATTTTGATTACAACTGGATTTATCCTGTCAGCAATGAATATTTGTGAAAACCAACATTGTCACATAAAATAACATGCAACAATAAGTAATTCTGTGAAATTTGAGTACCATAAGTTACTTTGCTACAGAGTAATAAACTTTTGAAATAAGAGAGATTTGTATGAAAATAGTCAGCCATGGCCCTACCAGCCTCGCTTTCATGTTTTTCCTGAGCCTTAAATGGTAATAACTTTGGAGAAATTTGTGATAAAACTATTAAATTGCATATGATGAATAACTTGTACTTGCTCTTTCAGGTTACAGCGTCAATTGTTCTTCAAATGTTAAAATTCTGAATTTATGTAAATTAGTTTCCAGCTTTATGCATAGACCCATTCGAAAAATGGTGTCACCAAGCTTTGGTTGTAATGAAATGTTGGTACCAAAATAAGCACTGTCACTTCAGAGAGCATGCAAAAATGAGTACGTTTGTAAAATTTAAGGAGCATAGCACCAAGTGTTGCGAAGTTACCGAGGTTCAAAATAAGAGGGTTTTGTATGAGATTCAGGACGTCAGGACTGACTAGCCTCGTTTTCATGTTTCTTCAGAGTTTCAAACGTGGATTGCTTTGAAAGGATATATTCTTCTGTTATCAAAGAGCTACATGTTGCTAACATGAACTCGCTCTTTCATATAGGCTAGTTAATTCTTCAGAAAATATTGAATATCAACATTATGCAAATTAGCGGCAGCATTTTTCGAATGGGTCTATAGGGTGTTTGTTTTCCTTCATGTATGTTTGCATTGCCTTTTTATACCGTTTTATATTTCCCAGAGAGGCTGGCCTGGTTTTTCGCCCAACTACATCAAGTGCTGTCGGTGAGTTTATGTGGAAAATAGACATCATACATGTACATGTTTTTTGAACCTCTCAAAGATAATTTATACAGTAGGTGTAATTTACGACTCCAATCGAAAATTTCCAATTGAGAATCACTAGAAAATCAAATCTTTTAGAACGACAAAACTCCACATGATCTTGCTCCATCCCTTGGCCTTATCATTCACTGTCAATATTTGGGGATTTTGTCGTTCTAAAATGTTTAATTTTCTAGTGATTCTCAATAGTAAATTTTCTATTGGAGTCGTAACCTAACACCTGAAACCTAACACCTGACCCTCGCAAGCGGACGAGATTTATGTAAACTCAACCGCCATCTCTCGACTGTTCTGAACTTATCAGTGATTATGTTGCTTTATCATTAACATTGTCGAACCAACTAAACGTTTGCGTGTGACTGTCGTATAATTTACACAGTGGCTTTGGCTGATCATGATGACGAGGGGAATCTGCTGCCTTATTAGTGAATGTGATGTCCACACCAATTCGTGCAGGGATTGCACCTCGTTTCCTACAGGCTACATGCATCCGATTCTGTTGGTTCTACGCGTGTATCTGTTGAAGCTCAGTCAAGTTCAGTACCCAATAGGTAAGTAAAAATTGTTGCCATATACAAATACATTTTATAAACCCATGTATAAACCCATATTTACATGTAGGGTCATTCCACAGTAGATCGTATGTCACAGAGTCTACATTCAGAGAGATTTGAGGTATCAAAAATTCAAATCTAGAATTTCAATCCCAGTGATAGCACCTTGGTGGGGTAGAGGGGTATAAGTAGTATAAACAATAACATTGAGGATAATAGTATTTAAAAGGGTTCCAAGATATGTGACCATTTATGGCTGTCACGGAGTCTACATCAGAAAATCCTCAAATTTTGAACAGCAAAACTTAGTGTAAAATCTCTGTGAAGTTTTCAAGTGTTATGAGATGTGGTTTGCATTAAGAGGAGTAACATTCTTTCCTGTTTATAGAAATACTAAATAACTTCTTGTGGTGTCTTATTTGCTCGAGTAAAATATTGCTTTTTGAAGGTTGTTGCTGTCACGGAGTCTACGTCACGGAGTCTACTACAGGGCACAAAAACTAAAAATAAGGAAGGAAGTGTTTAAGTGCTCATTAGAGCACTTGAGTGCATCAGCAAATGCTTTAGTTAATAGAAATTACCATCCATTTTCAGCTATTTGATGATTAGAATTAAAATTTGAGAAATTGTCACAGAGTCTACCTAAAACTTGATCATATCCTTTCAAGACCAATCTTCAAGTTACTAAATTGTAATATATTAACAGAAGTACTGTCAACAATGTTCTGATTAAGTCATTACAGAACTACAACAAGGTCAAGCTGCAGATACAGTAAATAAAACAGTCCCTTTTTCAAAATAGAGGTGATAAAGTCTCTTTACAATCAGCCATATGCTTAGTCCATGGTTCAGTACTGCATGATAATAGCAGGATCAAGTGCTATAAAAATACCAGTCACTAAAGATGGCATATCAACTAGAAACTCTACACGATGCTAACATGGTAATAATTTGTAAAATATGTAAAGTGTAATCGTGGTATTAAATAGAAAAAATATGTATGTATATATATGACTATGGTCAGTCAGGCCATTCTGTTTTGAACCAGTTTGAAAACAGTTTTGAGTTCATCCAAGTGCAAGACTTCAAATGGACCATTCCCCTGCAGTGTAAGTGGGCCATAAAATACACATGAAGGGTGGACATTATCAATGTCATCTCTGGTTGGCCAATCAAACCTCTGTGCCCCAACTTTATAAAGGAATTTGAATGGTATGAGGGAGCTGCCATTGGGTACAACATCCAGTGCTCTACCAATGTAATACATGCGGACATAGTCACCCTTACCAACATGCCTGATATGGGCCATATATGGCCCTTGTATGGGTTTTGTATGGGCCCATTCAAGTTCCATATATGGGTATGTGATGGGTTGTGCATGGGATTTGTATGGGCCATATGATTCCCATATATGGGTTACATGCTGTCTAAATGGCAATATTTTCAAACCCATATATGGTCCATATCTGGTCCATATATTGCCCATATAAAAGTATATGGGAAAAGTATGGATTTGTCTAAAATCCAGATGGTTCCCATATATGGCCATATGGTTTTCATATATGGGGAGTATATGGGTAAGATTAATTATTTCTAATATTTAGGGATGGGTAATACATGGGTTGTGAATGGGAATACTATGGGTAGCATATGGGATAAGCGTGGGAGTGATATGGTGAATATATGGGAGAAGCCATTGTCCCAGACTTATTCCATATAAAAACCACACACTTGCCATACTTTTCCCATACAGAATCCATAGGTTTCCCATATAAATGCCATATGAAACCTATACCATTTACATAGTATACCCATACCATTCCCATTATATTCGCATTCCTTGCAAATTTACCCATATCATTACCATATCTTACCCATACCTTTGCCACGATACCCATGCCTTTACCATACACCACCCATGCCTTTACCATACACAACCCATGTCATTACCATATATCCTCCATACAATACCCGTCATTACCATACAGTTCCCATGTCATTACCATACAGTTCCCATGTCATTACCATACAGTACCCATGTCATTACCATACAGTTCCCATGTCATTACCATACAGTTCCCATGTCATTACCATACAGTACCCATGTCATTACCATACAGTTCCCACATCATTACCATACAGTTCCCATGTCATTACCATACAGTACCCATGTCATTACCATACAGTACCCATGTCATTACCATACAGTTCCCATGTCATTACCATACAGTACCCATGTCATTACCATACAGTACCCATGTCATTACCATACAGTTCCCATGTCATTACCATACAGTTCCCATGTCATTACCATACAGTTCCCATGTCATAACCATACAGTTCCCATGACATTACCATACATTCTCCATACAATACCCATGTCCTTACCATACATTCTCCATACAATACCCATGTTATTACCATACACCTGCCATACAAAATCCATGTCATGATACAGTAACATACAAAAATGTACCCATGATATCCATAAATTTTGTTTTGATTCACACCCCCAGTATACTCTAGCAGCTGTGGAATGTACCTAATTCTTTGCTATGCAAGTACATGCAGTAGCTAATGTCTTAATTCATATAAATATTAGAACTCTCAACCATAATTCAATTAACAATGTCTTTATTTTCATTGATGCCATGGTATAAACACATACATGTAGATGTCTAACCTGTATTACACAGAAGAAAATTATTATAAATTTATAGGAGTGCATCAAACTACTATATTTAAAGTTTGTGACATACATGTACAGTACGTTTTATATTTTCAACATCAAATATACAAAGTACTGTTGTTCTAAACACCGTTACAATCTTGTACCAAGCATTGTTTTCGTTGGTATTTAATACACAAGTTGCATGTGTCATTTTTCGTGATTATAAGCATGCAGGCAGTTACTTTAAAATGTGTTTAATTCATGAATTAAGCCGCTTGTACGAGATAATAAGTTATTATGACTTATTAAATAAATGTTGAATGCTTAATAAAAATATTGATTTGAAGAAGATCTAACATGTCTATACATCGAATCTACTGTATGTTCGAAATAACCATATACATGTAGCTTTATTATGCTTAAATTAACAGACTTGATGATCTTACATGCTTTCTATAAATGTGATAATGTAGTTGACTCAGGGCTAATTCCCTCACTAACTTCATATACATGTATCTGCAGCCATTATAGTTCACCAGGAAATTCTCTCCAATTCTGATTGGATATTGATCAAATGATGCATGGGCAGGCACTATTATACAAATAGAGTCTGTCCATCAAGGAACCTTTATACATGAACAATTAAGTAGTGTGTCTGTCGAGGAACTATCGGCTGAGAGTGGAAAACGATTTTGTGATGAACAATAACGACAAACAGACTGGGTTTGTCTTGGAACTATCGGCTGATAGTTTCCCTTGGAAATTTGATGTTCTTAAAACTAGCATATAAGCCCTCAAACTTTGTCCTCTCGCTTAAATCTGTTTTAAGAACATCAAATTTCCACAGGCAACTATCAGCCGATAGTTCCTCGACGGACACACTCTATTTGTATAATAGTGTCCACTGAGAGCGGAAGACAATTTTGTGATGAACAATAACGACAAATAGTGCCTCATAGCTTAATTAATATAAAAAATACACATGCAAGGCTTTGATCAGGTCTTAACTCACTAATTCAATTTGACTATTAAATTGAAGATCACCTTTGTGTAGTTTTATTTGGTAGTTTGTAGTTTGTAGTTTATTTAGTATAAACTAAAATGGTTAGTGCTTCCAGTAAACTTTCTCGACCTGAAAAAAAATGAAAATCTAAAAGTTATGTTTAATTATCTACCTTTAGGAGGTTTTAATGCTACTGAAATACATGTATGGCAACATGAGGGAAATGAAGAATGGTGCAGCAAACAATAATATTACTGCATGGTCCTTAGTAACAACCATGCAGCAGTAATGTTTACCAGTTTACTGGCTCCTAATATAATGTAAACCCTGAGCACTGCTACATAGTTAGTACAACTAAGTATACTTGAATTTAACAACTTAGGGACTTCAAAACAAGCCAGCAGCTGCTAGAGCTCATCTGCTAGAGCTCTGGCAGCTGCTTCAAGCACATGGAGTTCTAACTTATATTTAATACACATACCATGTATATATGCTGTCCTTTTTAACAGAGAAGTTTCAGACTTACAGCCAAATGAATCTGAACACTGGCAGTGTAACCTAGCACCCCTAATTTCGGGCTTAAGTCAGTGCGGGCAGAAGAACTCAGACTCAGATCTCGCATGGTAACTAGTTAGAAAGTAGCAAGGGAGGAAACTAAATTCAAGTGACAGTACAATTGAGTAACAAATAACCAGGAAATGAAAACAGAACCAAAAATTCACATTCATCTCGCTCATACAGCTGCCGGCAGGAATAGCTTAAATTATACAAGGGGGCAATTCCACAGTATTTTGCATGTCATGGAGGGGAAAATCACAAGTTAGATTGAAAGGTGCCTAACAAATTAGATACTTGAATTTAAACAAACTTTTGAACCATCATGTTTTATCCATTTTCAATAGCTCTTTAGGTGTGATGAATTTCAATATGTTTTGTAAAATATCCAGGGATATATTATTTTTAATGTTAGCTGTCACGGATGGGACAGAGAAGTCACAAAAAGTACAATGCCAAAACTAATCCCAAATTCCTGTGAATATATAAAAGCTATAACTTTAAACACAAGTTTTATTAAACATTTAGTTCATCAAGTAACAAAAGACATCAAATAATCAAATGTTTAATTTCTCTAACTTCTCCAGCTAGGAGGTAAGTCAAAAGGACCAGCATCACAGAGGGGAAAGTTTTGTTCCATTTTTGATAACAATGCCATACCAATTTTGTCTTATTTAATCCCACTGGAATATTAATTTAACTTATATAACATTATGTAATTATCCTCGGAACATAAACAAGGCTGTAAATGTCAATCTATGATACTAGTTACACTTACATGGAGCACATGGCAAAGGTTGCCCACAATGCATTGCTGCTATGAGCATGCTCAAATGAACTTTTGCCTACAATGCATTACTGTGTATGTACTGTATCGTGTGGCGATCATCAAGCCATCACGTGACTTTAGTTTCCTCCCTTAATTCTCATATTAGAAACTACAATGATGTAGTCAGGGGATTAGGCCGCTAGCCCGTGAGGGATCTGAGTCCGAGTTCCTCTGCCCGTGCAGAGTCTAAGCCTGAGATTAGGGTGTTTGGAGATTCATTCGGCCAGAAGACTGAAGCTTCTCAAGCTATGTTAAAAAGGCCAGCATATACATGTAAATGGTACATGTATGTGTATTAAGTTAGAACTCCCTGTGCTTCGAGGTACAACATTAGGTAAATTTCTCTTTATCAACAACAACAACGATTTATTGTACCCACAATAAGGAAAATATAATTATTACAATCATAAATTTAAATATTTAAAGGGCACTGGGTTCCCAAAATAACCAGAAAAGCTAAAAATGCCAGGAATCCAGTTACATGCAGTAATTTATCAATAGACAAATTAATAAACTTTCCTCATTTTATTTTATTTTGGATGCCTAGTACTTTCCTATGTTGACATCTTACTCAAAAACATTTTGAAAGCCACATGTACATGTACATATACACATACATGTATATATATGTAGCTGCCTGCACCCTAGTGAGAGAACTAGGATTTACTGATTGGAACTGGAAATTAAGGGGGGCTGCTAAATATGTTGCTCTCTGGCCCGACCTTTATACTCAGTCAATGCATGGCCCCAATGATCGAGTCAATGTTTTTTTATCACATGACCACTTTCCAATTACAAAACAACAAGCAAAAAATCTAGCAGGGGTTGGGCTCACATCAAATATGTAAAGCCCCCATCACATGACTTTTGTAAATCAGGTTTTGAAAGGAAATCATGCAGGCCCAGGTGGAAATCTTATTAAGATCTTATAAGATCTTATAAGATCTTATAAGATCTTATAAGATTCTTATAAGATTCTTGATAAGGTCACAAGATCTTAATAAGATTGGTAAATCTTAATAAGAACTTATTAAAACTTTGAATCTTATAAGATTCTTATAAGATCTCGCTAAAATATTTCAGGATCCTATAAGAATCTTAATAAGATCTTAATAATTTCTTATTAAGATGTTACCAAGATCTTGTTAAGAATTTTATAAGATTTCTATAAGAATCTTAATAAGATCTTATAATGCTTTCTTATCAAGTTCTTAATAAGAATATTATAAGAAATTTTATAAGAATCTTAATAAGATCTTAGAAGAAATTCTTATTAAGATCTTACCAAGTTCTTGATAACAATCTTATAAGATTTCTATAAAAATCTTAATAAGATCTTATAATGCTTTCTTATCAAGTTCTTAATAAGAATATTATAATTTTTTTATAAGAATCTTAATAAGATCTTAGAAGAAATTCTTATTAAGATCTTACCAAGTTCTTGATAACAATCTTATAAGATTTCTATAAAAATCTTAATAAGATCTTATAATGCTTTCTTATCAAGTTCTTAATAAGAATATTATAATTTTTTTATAAGAATCTTAATAAGATCTTAGAAGAAATTCTTATTAAGATCTTACCAAGTTCTTGATAACAATCTTATAAGATTTCTATAAAAATCTTAATAAGATCTTATAATGCTTTCTTATCAAGTTCTTAATAAGAATATTATAATTTTTTTATAAGAATCTTAATAAGATCTTAGAAGAAATTCTTATTAAGATCTTACCAAGTTCTTGATAACAATCTTATAAGATTTCTATAAAAATCTTAAAAAAGATCTTGCAAGATAAGTGAAAGAAAGTAATTACTTTCAAGATCTTATAGATCTTGACAATATCTTAACAAAATCATGCATAACTATGCCATTATGCATGACATTTCTAAAATCCTACATAATCTTACAAGATATTACTACACTGAAAGTTCTTACAATTAGATCTTACTTTTGGTACAAGTTAGATCTGGTAATACTTTTATAAAACAAATTCTAATGTAATGGTTTGTAAATGTTTACTTTTACTTATAAACCCATCCACCCACCCAGTTCTTATTTCACCTACAATACTTCTTACATTTGTAAATATTTTTAAAATATATTTTATCTTTATGCTAGATTAGATTTTAAATACATATATTTTTAATCTTAGTTTACACATGTATTTGTTATTACTCGGGCTAGCTCTCGGTAGCCCAGAGTTAAAAATTCGGTACCGTTTTTTGGCTCAAATTTTATCTTGAATGCATTTTTTTGGATATCATTAGTGGTACGTCAAGTGGCATTTGTTGTCTCCAATATAGTCTCTAATCTTACTGTCCTAGAATGCAAAAAGGTTTCGTATAATGCAAAAAGCCATTGTTTTTTACGTCGTTTTCATGACAATGTACATTGTACATGTATCTCGTTGACCATGTTTAAGTTCATATCATGGCCTTGGAACAGTATGTTCTATTGCATTTATATCGTAAAACGGCTTCTTAGTTCTTGAAAACTAAAGCCATTTGTTTCATGCTCCAGTACAGACAAGCGTTTTATTTTAATATAGAAACTCAAAACAAAAGTAGTCAAAAATAACTTTAGTAAATTTGTGTGTAAGAAAAAATATTCATTATAGTATAAAACTTACAAATACTGATTACTGTCTGCATGTTTTCTAAAATGTTAAAAAATACATTGAGGTACTGAATAAACTAATATAAGATCTAAACCAAAGGAATTAGATTACTTTGACAGGCACTCAATAAACTAAAGCTAAGATTACATGAACAAAAAGTCTACTAACAATTTATGCAAGATCTTCATAAAAGTTAGGTTTTTGTAAATTTTTCTTTGTATCCATGTCAATTACCAGTTACCTTAGGCATTTAATAAAGAGAACTATAAATGATTTAACTGAAAACGTTAGTGGAAAATTAATTTGACCTACATATATTTACAAAATAATGGCTTAATAACAAATTGTCAATCTGGTTTTCGTAAGCTGCATTCAACAGTTACTGCGCTACTTGATGCCACTGACAAATGGGCTTTGAACATAGACAATGGCTTGATTAACGCCATTATTTTCATTGACCTAAAAAAAGCGTTCGACACTGTTGACCACACAATTCTGCTACAAAAACTACAAAACCAAGGCGTGTGCCAGTCCAGTACCGCATGGTTTAAATCATATCTTAGTGGAAGAGAGCAGAAGTGTGTGGTCGACGGAATATTGTCAGACACTGAAGTCCTTTCCTGTGGCATTCCTCAAGGAACTATTTTAGGGCCTTTATTGTTTTTGCTTTATATTAATGACCTTCCAAATTGCCTAGAGTTTTCAAACACACAAATGTATGCAGACGATACTAGTATTACAATGGCAAGTAATTCCAGCACAGAGATTGAGCTAAAGCTCAACATCGACCTCAGAAACGTTTGTGAGTGGCTCAGATCCAATAGGTTAAGTTTAAACACGACAAAAACGGAATATCTACTATTAGGCTCACGACAAAGATCCTCCCATATGATTTGCCCAACATTACAGATTTCAGGTGAAGTCGTCCCTAGAATAGCCTCGGCAAAGTCACTAGGGGTATATATTGACGATTCACTTACTTGGGAAAACCATGTCGAGAAGATTTCAAGTAAAATCGCAGGTGCGATTGGCGCGCTTAAACGGATAAAGCCCTTTGTCCCAATGTCCTCCCTTGAAACTATGTATAAAACGCTTATCCAACCAAATTTTGATTACTGCAGCATAGTCTGGGATGGACTGGGCACTGAGCTTTCCAAAAAATTACAAAAACTTCAAAATCGAGCAGCCAGAATAATTACAAATTCAAACTTCGATGATAGTGCTGGCCCTCTTCTTGAAAAATTAGAATGGGACCGACTATCTACTCGCCGAAGTAAGCTATTGGCTATCGAAATGTACAAAGTGTACAATAATCAAGCGCCTAAATATTTAATTAATAAATTTTCTAAAGTTGTGACGCCATATAATACAAGAGGTTCGACAACAAAATTACAGTTGCCTCTCCCAAAAACAAACTATGGGAAAAAGCGTTTCGGCTACAAAGGAGCTTTTGTCTGGAATTCGTTACCTGAAGAGTTGCGACTTTCCAAATCAATTACTAATTTTAGAAATAAGCTGAACAAATTACCCCACTGCTTCTTTGATGCCCTGTAAATTGAGCATTTTATCCTTTTTATATCATCATTTTATATCATACTATATTCTTTATTGAAATATTGTAATATTTTTACACACGGCTTTTATGGAAAACAGTGTTGTATTAGACTGATAGAACGACCGTGTTTAAATAAAATATTTACTTACTTACTTACTTACACGTTATTGTTGACGTTAGTGGAGTACCTAGCTAATTGTAAAAAGGTTATCTAGACACAGATTAACCAAATCTATTAAAACAATTAAACATCGGAAATTCTTTCATTAGAATACAGTCGAAGCTCCCACAATAGGACACCCTCGGGAAGCAGTAAAGCTGTCCGTAACTGGAGCTGGCCGCTTACAGGAACGTGTAACTACAGAATTTGACTGAGGATATTTCAAACAGGGTTTTGTCAAGGCATCCATAAACAGAGCTGTCCGCTTACGGGTGTCTGTTAAGAGAGCTTCAACTGTATTCAAATTTACCCTCCATAACTCAAACCTTAGAAATGCGAGGAGCATAACTTTCAAAAGAAAACTGAACAATTTGTGGTGCTAGCTTTTCATCATTCTTTCTGCTACTGCAATTGAAAACAAACAGTAATGCAGGGGTTTCCCCTGGATATGCCTATTTAAAGTTGAAAACAAGAGGCTGGATGCAGCCTTAACTCAGGCTGTATCAAGGCACATGATCATCACCTGCACCTTGTTTGTAAAAAAATGTTTCTACATTCTTAACATTCCATTCTAGGGTGTGGTCACTAGGGAGGGGTGGTGCTCCACTCCTATTATTTATTAGGGATGGTGGTAGCACAGTGACTTTCACTTTCTCTCTGCTCCCCTAGTATATATACATGTATATGTAATTTAATATTTTTCTTGTATGTAAATTAAAGAAGTTGACCTTTTACTGTAAACACTACTTATTCATGCTGTTGTTCTGTTATAGTGCAGGTTCTGAGTCTAATAGATGATTGTCTCAATGTTTATATTTATCCCATATTATAAGTTGTATCCTGTCCATCTTGTGATGGAGCTATCACTATATTTCACTACTGTTCTTTATAGTTCTACAGTCTACCCTGCGGCTCTTTATCGCAGCTGAGTCGCTGATTGTCGCCTTGTGGCTCTTTCTCCAGCTCCACGGCTGTTCTCTCTAGAAAACCTCTGGAACCAGGGTATCTACAGTCATGTTAATCGTATTCGTGGTCAATCCGTGTTCGAAAATAGTACGAAATTAGTTGCAAAATATTGTTGATATAATTATTATCTGTATGTGATAATTGTAATACTCTTAATATTGTATTCTATCAGAAGTCCATATTGGTATTTGTTGGATTAAAGATTATTAACTGAAATGCCTGTTGGTTATCTCTAATTAAAAGCTTTACCCTCATTCCCAAAACTTCAGTCTGCTCATTATATTATAGAAGTATAAAGGAACTGTTGGAAGCCTTTCTTGAACCAAAACCTCGCCATCATCCCTGCGAAATGAATTCCCAGCTTTTTTGGAATTCCTAACTATTCCAAGTGATGCAAATGAGTGCGAGTCCACAAGGTTTGGAATTGCTGGGAATTCCTTGGAATTGTAGATAACAAATTAGATAAGGTTTGGAATAGTTAGGAATTCCTAGGAATTCCCAAGATTTCTAAGTCATGCAATTTAATTTAGGAAAGGTGTTAACTTTAATGCATGGAATACCTGGGAATTTCTTGGATTTCAAATTTATGAATTTTGGACAGCTTGGAATAGCTTGGAATTCCTAGGAATTACCAACTTTAAAGTAACTACCATAAAGGACAAATTACTCTATAATTTCGACACGAAATATCACTGCAGGCCAATGCTAAAATTAATCTCGACCATAATTTGCCCTCTAAAACATTTTTAATCTTTCAAAGTATCCATAGAAGGCTCAAGAAATCACTCGATCACAAGAAATCACTCAAAATCAATCATTTAACCATATAATTTATTTCTATTTAGCAAATTTCCTCTGGTTTTCCGTGGTGTGGACTCTTATTTACCACGATTTACGTCATCACATGGTCAAAATTTGTTGTGGACTCACAAGGCGCAGCCGAGTGAGTCCACAACAAATTTTCACCATGTGATGACGTAAATCGTGGTAAATAAGAGTCCACACCACGGAAAACCAGAGGAAATTTGTTTTTTACAACGATATTAGAAAACGTACAAGGAAGTTTCGTTACAAAGCGTGACAGCTTTGAAAGAGCCAGCGTTGTCTATAACTTTCTCGCGTCAGCACCGTTGTCTGGACTCTCATTTACCACCGTACTTCAACCAATCAGATCGCGAGATTACCGGCAGTTGTGGTAAAAACATCTTTTTCAAACGATCTAAATTACTTACAGAAGCGTAGATTTCTCCGGGACAAAAGGAACTGGCTCGCCGATGACTGTTCCGAGCCCTGGTTTTTCTCGGTTCTCCGGTTTTCCTCCTCCACAAAAACCATGCAACACACTAAATTTATTTCCAATTCGGTCTAATGTACCATTAAAAAATCAGAGTTCAGAGTCGGGTATTAAAATGGCTTTACGTGCTTTCTCAGGCAGACTTGGCAAAACAGTTGAAGACGGAGTTGGTTGACCATTTCATTAGCGTATTAGATTCCTCGGATATAGCCACAACATTTGCCAAATTAATCCTCAGATGAAGCGGGGATGAAGCACTCTAAATCTGCACTCAAAACATGGCGGCTTTGAACTAACAGATCCCAAGATGCATTGCTTTACTCTGAAGACCGCTGACGAAAATTGTGCGGGCGCACTCAAACTGCGCGCCATTTCGCTGTTCAAAAGCTAACGGCTTCTTGACGGCGGCTGAGGACATGGAATCTCTTATAATATCTGTATAATATGGCTTAAAGACTGAGCAAAGGAGTTTTCAAACCACCCAGGAGATTAGAAAACTATAAAGGTAAGATGCGATCATAAATTGTTGTGAATTGTTGTGAATTGTTGTGAATTGTTGTGAATTCAATGATGGCTTCACTCAGTTCAGTTTCAATCTTTCATATAATCTGACACAGCTTATAAAGTTATATATTTTATAGAATGTATGGTAGTGCATTTGAAACTCTGTTTGTGATTAAATTATTGTTGCTCTTATGCTGCAAAATTTGTATGTGTCATAATTGCTCACTCATGTACATGTATACATAAACAATAGCCTATTTGTGGTGCCTACTTGTGGTACCTAAATTTATGCACTGATATATTTGTCCACAGACATCAGTTCTGAAAAGAAAATTATTCCCAAGAGCAAAGCGCAAGGTGAATTATGAATCTTTGAAGAACTGATAATGTCCAAGGACAAATATCAGTGCATATTTCAGCAACAACAGTAGGCTATTGCTTGTTATTATTTTGCACATATTTAAGATCGTGCAGGTTAGAATTTGTCCCCAGTGATGGCAGACTGTCTGTCAAATGACTTAACTGACCAATCACGTGCTGAAAAATATGTGCTGAATTATAAATAATTTATATTACATATTTTTAAGATCTTATTACGTAATCATATAGGATCTGATCTTACTTGAGTCATCCAGATGTTATTAGTCTTTATATATTTTAAGTTTGTACATGCATATGTAAAAGTTCAGTCATTGAAATCACTATTTTCCTATCAAATGCATTCGAAAACTGACTAGCACAGTTGTAAGATCTTAATAAGAACCAGGAAATATCTTAATATGGTATACTCTTAATAAGAATAATTTGGTAAGATGATTTTAATAAGAACCTGTTTAAAGATCTTAATAAGAACCTGGTAAGATCTTAATAAGAACCTGGTAAGATCTTAATAAGAATACGGTAAGATCTTAATAAGAAGCTGGTAAGATCTTAATAAGAACCTGGTAAGATCTTAATAAGAACCTGGTAAGATCTTAATAAGAACCTGGTAAGATCTTAATAAGAATCTGGTAAGATCTTAATAAGAACCTGGTAAGATCTTAATAAGAATATGGTAAGATCTTAATAAGAACCTGGTAAGATCTTAATAAGAATATGGTAAGATCTTAATAAGAACCTGGTAAGATCTTAATAAGATTTTTCTTATTAAGAATCTTATAAGAATCTTAATAAGATTCTTATAAGATCTTATAAGATTCTTATAAGATTCTTATAAGATTCTTAATAAGAAATTATTTAAGATCTTAATAAGATTCTTATTAAGATTCTTAATAAGATTTCCACCCGGGAAGACCCTTAGCTTACAGCCTGGTCATAATTATGATAATACCATGATCGCCTCGGATTCCTTTGTTTGTTCACGCACATTTAATCTCTAAATTCCCCGGCTCATTACAAATGCAAGGGAAATTTAGAAATATATGCATTGTCTTCAACAGGGAAATTTCTAAATTTCCCTGCAAGAACAATGCATATTTCTAATTTTTCCTTGCATCGTAAAGAGGGAAAACTAGAAGACAATGCAGGCTGGACATGAGAGGGTGAAAAGCATCAACTCTTGCTCCCCCTCTAGCACGACTAGCCCTGTGCTCCCGGGTGAAAAAATTGAACCCAAACTGACCTGGCTTCATCATAACTTTCAACGTAATCCATGTGGGATCACGTATTTCAATCTGCACATTCTTCTCTTATTTCTCAAACCCGCTTCTTCCATGTGGGATACTTAAAACCATATACGCATGACCTTTAAATATTTAGTCAAGCACATACTGTAATTACATTGTGTTTTACTGCTATTCTTCTCAAAAACAACACACTTGTCTCCAGGTTAAGTCAAGGTCATTCAATCGAGCATTAAAACATTTTCGAAAGCAACTCAACTGCAACGTCTTTAGTTTAGGCATTGAAAACTAAACTTCTCAGAGATTTGTTCTGTTCCTCAGCGATCAGTATTACAAAGTTATACCATGACAATTCGGGAAATTAGTGTCAGATTAAATTTCCCCTCAAGCCTCAGGAGAGTTTGTAAAAGTCCCTTGGCCGAAGTGGCCTTGGGACTTCAACAAACTCTCCCTTGGCTTGCAGGGAAATTTAATCACTAATTTCCCTCTTGTCATGGTATTACTTATAATAAACCTAGCTACAATGTACAATGTATTTTAAATTATAAAGTCATGCAAGTGTAACCAGAACCACATACATGTACATGTACGTCTCTATTATTTTTATTACTAAATTGATGCCCGACTTCTAAACCTTTATTTGGGCTACCGGTAAATGCAGAATACCCTGCCACTGCAGGTTCATTAATAATGCATGTTCTCAAACCTCATACAAACCTTCTAAAAACTTCCCAAAAAAAAATCAAAAATCCTTAACCACCCCAAAATCATTCATGAATAGAATGAGTCTTAAACGCACCTGAGCTAGCTATAATGGAAAATTTTTGCATAGTTTAGAAGGGGTGCCAGGGTATTCTGCAGTCAACTAGGAGACCATATACAATGTATATGTACTTTCCTTACCATTGAAAACTTGAACGAGCTGCATGTGACCAGACTTTGGCCTGATGAGTGATGTAATATTTGACTTGATCATGAACTCAAGGCACTTTTAGTTGACCACAGCCACAGGACTGACAGCTCTATCTAGAAGCTCTGTTTATTTATACAATACAAAAGCTTTTGGTGAGCAACTAAAGGCCTGGGAAGAAATATAATAAGAAATACAACTGGAGCTTTCTTAATATTTATAACTATTTAAGCAGCTTCGATATTTTAACACGCATGCACTGATGCAGTCGGAGCCATGCAGTCACTCGAAGAGCATTTTGACAGTCCCATTTTCTGATCTAAAGAATCGTTCGTAAATTAAGATTAAGATTACAAAACGGCTATTTCTTCGCCAGAATGAGAAGAATTAGCGAACACAATGAAAGCTTTGTGAGATTGTACACGACATGAACTACATGTAGACACGTTGCAGTATGAATGCTTACCTTCGGCTTCGGCCTTCCCAGCTTCACAGCGGTTCTTCGCCGATTTATCCACAAATTAGTTCATGTCTCTCAGTAGCAGCAGTTACTCTAGTCTTTCTAGCAATAGAATCTAGTTATAAATGCTGATTTAAAGGTATGAAGGATGATGTTGGTCTTCTCGCCTCTGTTCACATCCACACGAACTGTGAAACCGACAATAATTTCGAAATACAAGTTTCAGCCAATCAGGAATGAAGTCACTATCCGGGACTTCAAATATCGATCAATTGTTCTAGCACAGGAAGCCCAAGCTCTTAGTCTGACAGTAGGGTTTAAAATGCACCCAACATACAGACGCAGCCAAGAGACAGATAGATGTCAGGTAAGTTTTATTCATTTTATTACAGTATGTTTATCGAAAAGCTAGATTTAAAAATTCCCATACAAACTTATAAAATAGCCATAAACAGTGCTTGGGCTACCTGTGATTCGGATGGCGAGGCTATTATTTATCTAATTTAAATAATACCAAACGAGTATGTGAGCGCATGGGAACATGAGTGTTTTTTTAATATTTTATTGATATTTTAATGATACATTGGTATATTTGTCCTTGTGTCTCCCCCCCCCCCCCCCCCCTGAGAGTTGCTCTAGAACATGCATGAGAGTTGCTCAATTACGCTCTCACGCACTCTCGCCAAATTTGAACCTGAGAATTGACAATCGTGAGTTACGTCAATTTTTTGTGACCCTCCTCATCCTCGACCTCATTTTACCGAGTTGTGAAGGCATTTCAATTAGCCGCAATACACGACGGTGTTCCCTCGTAGCTTTGGGTCCCTGTAGCTGGCCTCCCATGCAGGCGGATGAAGGCACCGCAAGTTCCCTTGGAAAATTAAGTCCGGTTATACCGGCGCCTCGATATCCGCTTGGTATCAAACGAAAGTATAAACGCACAAGTCGGTATATCATGCGCCGTGGTCTAGAGAATTTTTCTTCGCTGTTTTGACTTGTTTCAAGATATTAAAATGTTTCAAACATATAATATACCAAACAAAGCGATTTTCAATTTGCTATACGCAGTAGTTAGCATATCAGTCCGTGATCTAAGTTTGTGTTGAACAAATTTTGCGCTTACGCTGGTCGGATGGGCTTACGCATTAAATATATTTCCCATGTGCCTTAGTGAGCTCTTAAAGCATAGTCCATGCAGTCTTATTAAATAAATCTAAACAATGAAAGTGATACGCATATTCCTGTTAATTTGACTTATTTTTGCCCATACAAATTCCATCTACTGCCCATATCCTTGCCATATCATGGGGATCGTGTCAGCTATTATCGCTCTGCCCATATAATTCCCATACATATGGGTTTAATATAGGATCATGCAGTCATACGACTGAATGAAACATTTGTCCATGCATACCCCATATGTTTTCCACGTGTATCCCAGATGCTGGAAAAGGTATGGGTTCATGTCTGTGTGGTCTCTGTGTATCTTCATTCTGCCCATCCAAATCCCATATACTGCCCATATCTTTGCCATATCATGGGGGTCGTATGGGTTGTTACAGTCTCTGCCCATATCATTCTCATCAATGTCTCATGTATATGGGTTTCATATGGGATCTACGCGAATAAAGAACTATTTTAGCCCATGCATCCCCCATATATTTCCCATGTATTTACCAGATGATGGGAATAGTATGGGCATCTACCTATGTGTGCCATGTTTCGCCCATACAAATTCCACCTTGTATCCATATCTATGCCATATCATGGGAACCGTATGGGTTGTTACAGTCTCTGCCCATATCATTCCCATGTATATGGGTTTCATATGGGATCTACGCGAATAAAGAACTATTTTAGCCCATGCATCCCCCATATATTTCCCATGTATTTACCAGATGATGGGAATAGTATGGGCATCTACCTATGTGTGCCATGTTTCGCCCATACAAATTCCACCTTGTATCCATATCTATGCCATATCATGGGAACCGTATGGGTTGTTACAGTCTCTGCCCATATCATTCCCATGTATATGGGTTTCATATGGGATCTACGCGAATAAAGAACCATTTTAGCCCATGCATCCCCCATATACTTCCCATGTATTTACCAGATGATGGGAATAGTATGGGCCTCTACCTGTGTGTGCCATGTTTCGCCCATACAAATTCCACTTTGTACCCATATCTGTGCCATATCATGGGAACCGTATGGCTATTATCCTGTCTGCCCATACAATTCCCATACATATGGGTTTCATATGGGATCTGTTTCCCATATGCTTTCCATATATGGGTTTCATATGGGATGTGCTGCCCATGTATTTTCCATATGATATCATTTTAAACCCTTACTTTTCCCATATATGGTTTCTGAATGGTAGGTAAACCCATATTTATCCCATGTAACAAAAACTCAAACCCATATAGTTCCCATACCAGACCCATGTACATCCCATGTGATACCCATATGAATCCCATATGTTTGGTTTGGTAAGGGCAACTGCATAATATTTATCCTTCTGAATGGTGCTGGTTGATGGATGAAGTAAGGTCTGGTAGTGGAGCTCCAGAATCATGTGTTGCCTAAATGCTGGAATATCAGCCTGTTGGCAGAGCATATGGGTACTTGTGACTAAACACCTTGAATACAGACAAACAAATACACCGCAATCAATGCCATTTGATTGCTGTGGTATATCTTCAGGCTTGTTTACAACAAACTTCCAAAGACTTGTATCAAGGTTGGGGTCAGTCTTCTTCAGGATGTCCCACATCTTTTGCATGGCTGCTTCAGCTGGGGGCTTAACATATTTCCCAGATAGGCTGTCAAGAGCGATCATCGACTTTTCCTTGGGCAGTACAACCAGCAAAAACCAGTGTTTACTGGATACTGGGCAGCAAGGCACTATAATAACATCTTGCTCAAGGAGTTTTCCTTTGGCGGATGGTTGCCATCTGGAGATGGAAGACTTCTCAAATTGTTCCCAGGGAAATACAACAATGTTTACTGCAGCTGCTTGAAGCATTTGAAGGTAAGTATCAATGACAAAGTTGGAAAGAAAGTTATCTTCTGGCTTCACATGGCCTCCTCTTAGTGAGGATAGGTCACTTGGAGATAGCACTCCTTTGCCTTTGAATTTCACTTTACCACTAAGAATCCCAGCAACCAATTGAGCCTTATGGGGGGTAACAGAGACACGACCAGGGTTTCTGAATCTAGCACTTAGCATTGGTGGCAAGCCATAGCTAGCAGTCAGATTAACAGCATTAACTACAGGACAGCCTGGATCTCTTGCCACTGGTTCCTGTTCCCTTGCCACTGGCACCTGATCTTTGCTTTTGGGGTTCTTCTTGTAACTCTTTGGTATCAGAATATGCTCTTTGCAACCATCATACTGAGAGAACTGAGAGTTCTTAGCAATTCTGATGGTGGAATCATCAAGCTTGGCCACATAATGAATGGAGTGTGTGGAAGGAATTGCTTTGCATTTGCTCCACCTTTCACTGAGCTTCTCAGTAACCTCCTTCACTTGTTCCTCTGAACTGTATAAGACCTTTATCTTTTTGCACAATTTTTGAGCTGTGTCAAAGAACTCTTTAGCTGTGGTTACAACTGCAATTGACTGTAATATTGCATGCCAAACAGTCCTCTTTACCTCTGCTCCAATGCCATCACATGGGCCCTTTCCATGTGCAGTTTCGAAGAAATTCCATGTGGCATCACAGCCGAATTCTTCTTCATGGTAGATAACACTTGAAAGGTTGTAACGGTTTTTGAACTGTGAGGACGGACCATCAGTCCAGTAGTGGACCTTCTTTACTTCTGTTAGTTGTTTCACATCTTCAAGAATGGCAGAGTTGCATGCATACACAGAAGACTTCTCGTGAGACATGTCATCACTTACTACAGCATATGACTGATGCTGCAGTTTTCCATCCACATCCCTGTAGTACACAACTGCTGTGAACACTGTCACCATTTCATTGTGCCAGTGAGCTGACATAATCTCACGCTGATGTTTGAGCTGAAAATTTTCAGCAAAATCTTCATTTATTATTATCTCCCCAGGTGCCAGTGTCTCTTTGAGATAGCTCAACTCATTGTACTGGCGCTTTATGTTGTAAACATGCCTGCCAAATGGCTGAAGCTGAGCAATAAGATCATCTTTGGCCTCAGCCATTGTGTTGTCGACCTGTACTTTCTTTACTTTGCCATCATCAGTAGTTTCCCACTCATAATAGGAAACAGGTTGATCTTCATGACATTTGTCAAAAGTGTCATTGACTGACTCCTCAATATCACACTGTGTACACTCTCTGTACATGCATTTCACATTATTTTTATTGCAGACAGTTTTACACAGCAGATCTTCTGCTGTCTTGGGCATAGTTGGTATGATTTTCCTTATACCACTTAGAAGAAGTTTTATGTTCTCATGGTATTTGCATAAGCAAACTTCCTGATCTCTCAATGTTACAGGCACTACGTGTGGTGGCCTAAGGGAGGCAAATTTTGACAAACCAACACTTGTCTGTGACTCAGCTTTAAACAACTCATAAACCTCAGAGATGTTATACAATAATAACCTCTTTTGTCTTAGATCTCTTCCTACTGGAGTTTTTACAGACACACACTCTTTTCTTCCTGGGCACATTCGGCTAATATCATCCCTGAGATAGAATGCCTGAATTTCATGTATGCTCTCCTCAGACAAAGCATCAGATCTTTGCTTTCGGGGTTCTTCTTGTAACTTTCTTCTCTTCACTGCATTGTCACATACTTCAAGAACAGACTTCCTTTTTCCTGGTGACATGCCTTCTACTACTTTAGCTATCACATGCGTAGCTTTGGAAGGACTTTTTGGCAAATGCTGTTTTGCTCTTTTCACAGCTTTTCCCAAACTTTGGGGGCTTTTAAAAGTGCTAAAAGTACTTGCAGGCACCCTTTCAACCTTGCCTTTGCCCTCTTTTTTAGCTCTCCAATGCCTTTGTAGATCTGCCCTCTTCATCTTATATAAAGCCCTCTCTTTCTTTGTCATGGATTCTTTCATCCTAGAATATTCTTTTGCTTTTCTGTCTATCTTTTTTTCTACAAGCTTCTAGTCGTTGTTTATCTTCTTTCATCCTTTCTCTGTATCTTCATGTTCTTTCAGAACTGCTAGACATAATCTTAATTGTACACCACAGCTATAAGTGATTGCAGTACAACTCATATTACCCACAATCCTCTAGGAATAGGAATTGAGCATGCTCAGTAGTTTACTAGTGCCAGTCTCCAAGCAGATGTAGACTCTGTGACAAAAATCATTGCTTTCTTACTGTTTAAAAATATATAGAATCACGCTTTATTTTTTCACAATAATCTTACAATTATTATAAGCTAGAACTTCACAGGCTTTCAGCACAAAATATTTATTAATGAAAATTTTATCAAAACTTTAGTTGCTAAAATTGTCACGGAGTCTACATAACCCCCTTGGACAGCGAACTATGCCAAGATAAAGTTACACATCCTAGATTGTTTAGTGCTTTTAAGGAGATGACCAATAGTGGATTGTGTCTACGTGAGTTGCAATCTGTTTTTCATTTGTAAATTTTTATAGCTTATAGAATTAAATGTAGACTCCGTGACAGTCATTTGCCAAATTTGCATAAATGATGATAATTTATGCACCGATGACGTCAGATCACCAAAACCAAACATAAGTTAAATAAACTTCAGACATCACCCTGTAAGTTTTTAAACAAATGGGCTTCACTCAAGTGAATTTCAAAATTACATACATGTACATTGTACTCAGGCTCAAAATACTGTGGAATGACCCTGACATATATTTCATGTAAACATATCTAAGTTACATGTATATGTATTATTACTAATTATTCTTCGATCATTATAATTTTTTACTTCTATCTCTATATAGTATACACTTCATAGGTAGAGGTCAACCCGAAAGCCTTTGACCAATACACACAAATCCTGTAAGGCTCCTTTTTTTTCTCCTTCCCATATTTTCCTCTATTATTATACTTGTAACTTATGCTTTGTAAAATATATCCTATGAATAGTGTGAAATAGAAAAGTGAAATGGAATGTTCTACGATATAAATTATATAATTCTAAGCTTACTGCTACATTGTATAATACTGTACATGTATATTGGACCCTTGTTATTTATTTACCAGTGCACTCAGATCACAATGATCAGCTCTTTGTGTTCAGAAATTTCTAATAACACTGAGAACTGTAGTAAAAAAAAACACTTATCTCTACTACACGTTGATCTACTGTAAAAGTCTCATAAATGTAAATACTTTTTCTGTGATTTGCATCAGGTTATTTCAGCAGAACGACCCTAAGGAAACTGGCAACCCGTACTCGACTCTTTGAGACTCGAAGACAGAGTCAAGTGTTGGCAGTGATAGTGAAGGTTCTTCTGATGAAAATGTCTGTACAGCTCCAGATTATGATGGTGGTGATAATCAATTTGCTGATTTAGAACAAAGGTTTGTTCTTTTATGGTCAACATGTTAAATACAATGTCAGTTTTTACTCATCTTTGATAGTCAAATTACATGCAATAACTTGAGTACAGTTTATGAACTGCTTTTGCCTAGACTAGAGTATAGAATACCCCACCATTTTTAGTGCCACTTCTGAAGCTTTGTTAGTTAGTGCTGTCCACAGTCTTATAATTGCGTTGTTCTAAAATATTTGAATTTGGAGTTAATAGGAAGTTTCATGTTTTTGCAATATTATTCTTCACTCACTTCAGGACTGCACTAACTAATGAAGCTTCAGAAAAATGGCAGGATATTATATTATTGCTCCATGCTTTTATTTAGCATTCTTTATTCCTGCAATAAATATCCCTTTTTCACCATCTATTCTTTGTGAGGTACATTGTATGTATAAGTGTGACTGCAGTTTCCAGACAGTGTTCTAGTTGACCCTTGCAGAAATATGCTCATGGAAATTTCTCTCACTCTCTAATTCTTACATGTACACGTACATTGTAGTTCCACTCATGCATAGTAAGCTCCACATAGTTAGTGTTGCTGTATCCCACAACTGACAAGCCATCAAAGAATTCAAAAGAAACCTGGCAACTTTCTAACTTTCTGAATGATTCACTGATTTCCTACAATTTTATGAATTTCTTAAATGTTTGTGAATAACTTGTGTTTTCATCTAATGGGACAACATGGTGACCATATTTTCCCAGGAAGCATTGACTAGTCTGAGCTACTGTTTTTATTGACAAGCATACCCATGGAACTGTTTAGTCTGTTTGTATTTTGCAAGTTTGTGACCATTAATATTATAAAGCTCTGTGCCTCTTGTCATGTCTTCTCAAGTATGTTTCTATACTGAATATAAAATAAGAATGATATGGCATTCCTGAGGGTAAAATGTTGTGGATTTTGATGTTTACATTGTTTTCTTTTTAACCAAATCTTATACATAAAGTTGTTTAAAAATCAACTCTTAGAGTAGCTACATTGTGTACATTTTAAACAGTCCATAGAATATTTGATGTCCTATTATTAAAATAACATATTTATCTTTTTTCCCTTTTATCCAGTATAAGAATGATTGTGAAAGATCTCAATAGGAATGTTGATGATTACAGCTGCAGTGATGATTCTGATGATGATGATGGTCAAAGCTACACGTATTTGAGTGATATAAGGTTTGTTGCTTGGACATTTATTATTATAGGCGTAGACATGTATTTCTGTGTAATGATTATTTACACATTTCCTTGTACACCAATATATCTTAAAATCGACTTTATGATTACAGTATGGATATTAGCATTGATGACGATGAGAAAACTCTAACCATGGTTGATCCATATTATGGAGAATCTGATGAAGACTCACCATACATACATGTACAAGCACCTAGCAGTCTAGGGGAAGATGCATGATTGTAATAAAGAACCAGCTGACATACATTTGTACATGTACATGCATCTATGTGTAGCACTCTAGTGGAAGATGATGGAAGTCCATGTACAGAGCCAGTCAACATACCTAGCACTCTAGTGGAAGATAATGGCAGTACAGAACCAGTCAATATATGTGAAAGTGATAAAGAGCCAGGTCAGCAACATGAGGGGAGCAACTCAGTCGAGGACAACAAAGAGGAAATAATGAAATTGTTAGAAAATGCCTTTTCTGAGCTGACTAGTGTGAAAGACTTGGAGACATTTCTTTCGTTGCATTCCCATGTGAGGGTAATGGTATCAGTAGAGAAGCTGCTTGAGCTGAATGGCAATAAATGCACAGCAGAAGATAACGGCCAGATATGTGGTGAAGCCGAGTTTCGGTAACCCACATGGTGAACAGTTGTGCATCCCGTGTAGAAATCAGCTGGAAGTGCTGCAAAGGTCATTCAAGCAAGTGGGTGTCATCTGAAGTGCTGAGAGTAAAAATCAATGTCAA
Source organism: Actinernus sp. WN-2022 (assembly GCA_030867875.1). Taxonomy (NCBI): domain Eukaryota; kingdom Metazoa; phylum Cnidaria; class Anthozoa; order Actiniaria; family Actinernidae; genus Actinernus; species Actinernus sp. WN-2022. Next base: position 30,862,331 of record JAOWCC010001210.1, read on the forward strand.
CACATATGTCAATGACTCACTACTAGCTGCTGCAATAATTATTTCTGGAAATAATTACAGCAAGTTTGCATTATTATGTAAAGCACTTGGTCTCACCATTATTAGTGGCAACACATTTATGAGGTTTCAAAAGCACTGCTGTTCCTGTGGTCAAGGATATCTGGAGCAAGATGAACACACTGATCATACATGTAGGTATCCTTAAGCAGTATGAGGAAATTTGTCTGTGTGGCGATGGGAGAAACGATTCTCCTTGACATTCTGCACGATATTGTGTTTACACATTGATGTAGCATGCAACTAAGGTTGTTGTTGACATGGAGATCCTGGACAAGAGAGAAACTGGTGGGAACTCAGTAACTATGGAGAAGGAGGGTTTACGAAGGTTATTGGAAAAGATGGCTAATGTTCTCCCATTCAGTGAACTAGCTACAGATGCCTCATCGTCTATCATGAAACTGGTTAGAGAGATGAAAGGTATGGAGTAATATATACAATGTATTATACAATGTAATATTTAAGTTTGTTAATAGGACAATTAATGCAAACTTTAGATAAAATTGTGTTGAAGTAAGATACAGTACTTCAAAACAGTTAGGAGCTGACAGTCTGTATTGACATGTTATACTGTCAATAATAATTATTGTCTCTGTGCAAGAAGAGCTACTGGTCACATTGTAAATTCTCCTTTATATTCTTTGTTTCTCGGGCAGAATTTAGAACTTAATCAACAAAGTCACTTGCCTGTGTACATGTACATACACCTCATTCATAAGGGCATGGTCTCTGTATTTTAACAGTTTAGCTACATGTTCAACGTATGAAAAACAACATCCTTGCCATGCAAAAGAGCATACCAACATTGGTTATTCTGTAGAATTTTAGTGTTGATGCATAAAAGGCTGTAAAGTTACAGCGATTTGAAATTAGAGAGATTTGTATGAGAAAAACCATGTACATGTAGGCCTTTCCAGCCTCACTTCCATGTATTTTCTACATTTCAATTGCCAATAACTCGACAGCAATTTGAAACATTGCTTTCAAACTGTGGTCAATTACTAGTTTACATGTAGGTACAATCTTCCATGTGGTAGCAAAATACTTAGACCTGGTATACTTTTGTAACTGTGTCTTACATATTAACTAGTTACATGACTGTATGTTATTCCCTACTTCCAGTTATCAAGAGTCACCTGAAACACTTCCGTTACATACACGACTTTCATAATGGCCGCCTTCTAATTTGCATAATATGGAAGATAAATCTGTAGAGGGAAACCAATGCTACCACATGAAAGATCACATTAAAACTAGTAATAGTTTTGAGTTTTAGAGCAATGTGAAGAATTGCTGTTGAGCTACGAGCATTTCTAATGCAGAAAAACATGAAAGCGAGGCTAGAAAGGCGTCCATTGTTTTTCTCATACAGATCTCTCTAATTTCAACTGGCTGTAACTTCATTGCTTTTTAAGCTACAGCACTCAACTTTCACAAGTTCACTAATGTCGACATGCTCTTTCACATGGCAATGTTCATATGTTCTATAAATGTGGATAAACAACCGAAACGGAAAATCACATATGCAAATTAGGAGGTGGCCATTATGAAAGTCGTGTATGTACATGTAGTTCTGGCTACAAACCTAATTTATGTAAAACTTCTACTTTTAGAGATTCCTATTACAATTTTTGTATCGTGCTTCTGTTGAACTCCCTGCCACCTGAAATTCAAACCAGTTCCTCTATAGCTTCTTTCAAGAAATTGCTTCGCACATACTACCGTTCACTTCTACTACCAACTTTTGACCCAGACTGCATCAAAACATACATGTATAAGATATTCCAAATGTTGTTCTACAGACATATAAGGTCTGTCTGCTGCTGCTAACTTTAACTGTCCTTATAATATTTTTCTGATATTTTTTTAATGTGTTGTAAGTAACAGGCTTACATGTACATGTAGCTTGTTTGGACTTCAAGTCTTTGTCTCTGCCTGTAAAGCTATTAATAAAAATAAATAAAATTGTTTTTAACCCACAGAGAAATTACCCCAGCTCATGGAACTGTTCCACTCCCTTGACATTTGGCACAAGGCCAAAAAACTGAGCAAGTGTAGATTCATCAAGTGAGTGAAGTTCTATTAATTAATACAGGGCTGGAAATTGTGACCAATACAGTCGCAAATGCAACCAAATTACTCTCTTGTGCAACTAAAACTTTTCTGGCAGTCCCAAATTTGGTGTTCACCTAAATAAATGAAAGAAATGTCCCAAAGTCTTGTGTTTATGCCTCATTGGCATGGCATAATTTTTCAGCAAAATCATGCTCCATTTTACCTTCTTAATTTATCTTTAACCAGTAGTCTTTTTATATATATCGTGGCTGCAGCTTCTAGTCGTAACGACACTGGATTCTGTTTTTAGTGACTAAAAATTGCAAACTTGTGACCAAATTTTCATAACTAGTGCAACCATTAACTTTTGTTTAATTTCGAGCCCCATAATAGTAGTAGCTAGTGGAATTGGCCTATTACCATTATCTATACATGTATGCAGGTTTCACATAGTCATAGAGGAAAGTGATGAAGTGGCTGAAGGTGATAAAAGATTGCCAGATTTGTATTTCTATATTACCTCTTTTAAGCTTGTGTTGATGCTTTCAAGAATGTTGTCAACAAGCTTGTAGTCAGGTTATTGAAGTAATTCACACTGCTACAGATTTTGCCCCTAACAGGTTTCAACATTACACTCATCCATCATACATTTGTATATGCATGTATGAATGGATATGCAACAATTTCCATTGAATTTTTTTTGGAAACAGGCTGCACGAGTAAAAGGCTGTGAACCAATCAAAGAGTGGACTGAAGACATTGTCAATCATTTCTGGCACTGCTGTCAAATGTGTGAAGGAAGTGCTGAAGACCTCAAGGTACCATTTCTCATATTTATTTCTGTATGTAAGCTACATGTAATCAGGATGTGGCCTCAGTAGAAACCAACTAGTGTTCTATCACGAATCCTGCAGTCTGGTTGGCTAAGGAAGGCAAGTTTTCAACAGCAGAATAATGGCCACCAAAAAGTATTCTTATTTCAGTTTGAGATTATACATAACTATGGTAGTTGTTTTCTACTAAAACAATATTTTGACTACTCAATTGCAGTTTCTATGTTTGGAATTGGACCATCGCTTTTCAGAAAATGTTTTCAACAGATTTATGTACCGGTACATGTATTGTGAACTTGTGCATTAAAAAAAGGTTTTATGCAGATAATGTGAATTTGTGGTATTTAACACTTTTTATAAAATATTTAATTGCTGTTATTTTATAGGATGCTTGGTTTGGTGTTCTGCATCATATCTGTGGTGAGCACAAATGGGCAGGTGGAGCATGCAAACATACTCCAGATGCAGTTGAAAGCCAAGGAAAGAACTACCTCAGAAAATCTTCAAAGGGAATGGCAGCCTTGAGGAATGTTATCATGGATAAGCAGTGGCTAAGGAATTTTGCTTTTTATGTTAGGTTCAGGTAATGTCTGATCTGAAAATCTAGCCTGTACAATGTATGTGTTACAGGTCATATTTATTTTCAGGTCAATTATATTTTAACCTGGGTTATTTTTGGGGATTCTTTTAAATTAAATTCGTAATTGTAGTCACTGTGCACACCAGACGAAACCAACAATCTGCCAGTGCTTGCCAGGACATATTTTTCACTTGTATTGTATGTCAAATTGGGTACTAGATTTGTCACAAATTTTTTTAACCTACTGTAGGTAAAAAAAATACTTGCTACATTGTAGGTTGAAAAAATGATCTGAACATAAATTTGACCATAGTTAATAGAGTGGAATGGTTAGGAAACCCGGCAAACTTCAAAAGGGCTAACAAAGGCACTGCGATTTAGGTTGGAAGGGGTAAGACAAAAGATTGTGCACGATCATAGGTCATTAGCGTTCCCTGAACGACTGAACTCACATGTTTCTATTGGCTGATTGATTAACATGTTGGAATTTCTATTGTGTTTTGTGCACGGTGGTGGTTGAAAAAAGCTAACAAAGACATATAACAAAGAAGGTCCCTGAGTTTCCTAACCAATATTCCACTCAATTAACTATGATTTGACCTGTAACATAAACATTCTATTGTTTAAGTAATAGTCCAGTTCAGAACTGGGCAGTCCAAGGTTCTCAACCTGGGATGGCAAGGAATGCAGCAAGGTGCTAATTGTGGTATTGTTTCAATCTTCCACCGCATTGGCTTAGACATTGAAATCTTTCTAAATTTGAAGAATATTATTCTCATTTTTTAAAGCAGATTTGAAAACACACTAAACTTTTAAGCAAAAGCTAATTGCTGCTGAGCAAAATAGTTGTGCCTAGTATACAGATTTTCTTAATTGTCTCTGACTCTAGACAGCTTTTGTACTGTTTTCCTACCTACATGTACATGTATTCACACAATGAACTTGTCAAAAAGTTAGGTGTACATTGTAAATGATTGATCCATGAAACAATAGTGATGCGCATGAAGTGTGGTGTGGCCAAAAAAAGTGATGTTGATCATTTGCTCATTGCAGACATACAAGTGACCTTGAAAGTTATAATAGCATGCTAACCAAGTATGCTCCAAAACGAATGGCCTTTGAGTAAGTAAATTAATTATCACTGTCTTGTAGGGTAGTGTATGGGTTCCCTGTGCTGTTTCACACAGCACTTATGTCTTACACATGTTGTTGTAGCGTAAAACTAGGGATTGGAATTAAGTTTCAAACGGTATAGCAAATGTTTGTTAGCAGTATTTATTAAACATTACCAAAATATGAAGGGCATTGGTCACATAAAGTATCATTTTTTTGTTAAGATGTAAATACAGTAATATATTATACACAAATGCTAACTATAATACAGATGCTTCATCATTTGCATTGTTTAGGTAATTAAGGGCCTACAGTATATATACATGTACTCTTGTAAATAGGAAGTAATGTTAGAGGTTTTACCTAAAAGAATATATACCAACCATCATGCTTAGTACTCTATGGCCACCATTTTCTCACATTTCCAGTATGTTGAACATCATTGCACTGATGTTTTGTATGAGTTGCAATTTGAATATTTTTAGTCAAGTTTCTTTTGTAGTTTTCCTGTTTAGTTTGATATTTTCACAAATTGGAAATATACAAAATATAATAAAAGACTGTTGAGTCATATTCTTTAAAGGAGGATAGACTTGCTAATAAAACAATTACTAGCATTTTGCAGTTGGGTTGCAATCATTAATTTTATGCCCTTGTAATATAAGGTGAATAAAGTTGTATTGAATCTTACAAAATAATGATTCCTGTGTTTTTAGGTATCCCTACTTCATCATGAGAATCATGTTGGCTGCCATAGACCACAACATGCATCTTTTCAGAGGCAAAAAATTGAGTAGAGAGGGGGCAGATCGTGGCCACAGGAAGTTATCCAAGAGGACTCAGAAGTATCATGCAGAGCCAGTCAAAGAGGAGAAAAGCTACACCTATTTCCCCTTTTTGATGGCAAGAATGTTGAGTGAACGTTACCTATTTGAGGGAAGTTTTTCTCAGCCAACAGATGACAATCTGTTCAACCCAAAGCAGATTGCTCCCACTATTGGAATGAAGGCAGCACCATCCACTGAGCAACTAATGAAAGGCCCTTCACGTCTAGCAAAGCCAAATGTATAAATTAAATACATGTACTACTGTACCTAGGTAAATATGCAATGTCATTCAAAATTGAATGTCATGAATTTGTGATGGCATCACTGGACAACAACTTAGCATAATTATCAGATGATTCATTTGTAATACCCTCAATAAAATATCTGTATTCTGATTGGTCATAAATGAGTGCATAAACAGGTTATATTGTGCACAGTTGCATGCTCTCAGCAAATGTTTGCTCAGTCTATTATAAACAAAAAATTACATGAACTGCTTGTGCTATACATGTACATGATTTATGGGCACAGTGATATTTTGAAAGTTCTCAAATTGCACACCTAAAACCTTGTGCAATTTGAGAACTTTCAAAATATCACTGTGCCCGTAAATCATGTATAGCACTCACATTCATGCAATTTCCTTTTCATGTCATTATAATTAAGGAAACAAAAGCTCACTCAGAGAATTATGGTAACTGTAGACTAATCCCAATACACCATCATGTATTCATTATGTACATAGCCCATTACCACCTTATTAGTTGATCTCTAAGATAACATGTAAGACCAAGTTCATTGTTCCTACATTTGTATGTGCTTCCTTTTTTGTAGCTGCTTCCTTTCTCTTACTTGTTACCAAGCATTGAGTTTGAACAATAGTATACTGCATGGTTATGAAATATCATGAACTACTGTAAAAATTGAGAGGAAAAATCACCATCAGTAACTGTTTGCCAAAACATCCTCATTCCTTTCATTAGCATAAAAAAGCATCCCAGATAACAGTGGGCCTTTAAAGCAGTGGTCCTGGGATTTTTGTTTTTGTACTCTGGAAAACTCAACAAGGCTATAAAATATAAAAGGTAGCTTGTGTGAAGCCCTGCTTGTATTGCAAAGAACAAAATATTATGTCCCTGTTATTTTCTGTGTAGTATTCATAATACTTAGAGTGGTTTCAATATACATGCACTTGGTAAACGAAGGGACAGACCATTAGAAAATGTATGGGGGGGGGGGGGGGGGGGGAGAGTACCTGTTTTTTGTTCTCAATTTTTTTTAGGACTTCTATTGCTGCAAGATGTTTTGGGAGGGCATTGGACCTTGCACAACTATTTTAAAGGCATTCAGTATTTAGCTAATGAACAAAGTTTCGCTCTTCAATTTTTTTTATGGGTGATGTTGACTTGCTTATTTATATTTTTTTGGAGGGGGGGGGGGGTATGCAGTACCCCCCCCCCCCCCCCATACATTTTCAAATGGTCTGTCCCTAAGTCTATTGTATGCATAAAAAAAAAAAGAAAACACTGTCAATATTTTGTAATTAGTGCATAAAGTACAGAGATGGTTACCAACATTTATTGAAACGACTCTTTGGCCCGATTCAAACGTCGAACTTTTCATGCGCCGAACGCAATTGAAACAAAAGATAATTAGGCTGCTTCTTTTGATCTAATTAGGTTCAGCGCATGACAAGTTTGACGTTTGAATCGGGACTTAGATGTATGCCAGTGGGATCATGCTTTCTCATTTTCTAATTAGCATAACATCACTATGTAGTTAGCCTAAGAGATCAGTCTCTGACAGTACAAAACAATTTTGGAATGAAAATACAATGAAGGCGGTGTACATTTGACAGAAAATAAAGACCCTTTGTACTGAACATAATTATAACTACTGGATTTTTTTTTTAGTGCTGATTTTACATTCAGCTGTTTCTGAATCCCATATATCGCCCATCTGGGGAGGGATATACAACCTTCGAATTGACAAAACTGCACAGGATGGCACTACCCTTCTGTTCCCCTTTCCAAGTCTACCAAATCTCCAAAGTACAAATTGTCTGTAAGCTGCCTTACGGAAACTTTCCATGGTGAAGTTGAAGTCATCTGCCCTGATATCACACCAAGCCTTTATACACACTTCGAGGATATCCATATCCAAACATATGTTGGTAAAACTATCAAATCTGGTAATGCAGTTTACTCTCTTGCAACACACATTTTCTATTTCACTGTCCATTGGACGACAAACTCCACATTTGTACCATAGACGAAGGGGGTCTATCTTGCTCCTTCATTATGTTTTTGGCAAAATCAAGGCTGCCTCTTCCCATTGACAGTAAATTTAACAGCAAATAATCTTTCTGTTCGGTGTCTAACGAAGCAAGAAATCCCTGAAGATGATACAAGAGTGGCATTAGCATTATTTTAAAATATGATTATACTGCCAATTGCTAAACTGGCCAATGAGTCTAAAATGGTTAGGTTTTTTTATTTTCTGGTAAACTGGTTTTTATAACAACAATTATTCTTATATGGGATGCCTGAAGTAGCTTCGGTTTCTTTTTTCCTTACATTTCTTTTGACAGTGTAACACAAAAAAAATTACTGAAATTGATCTAAACATTATAATTATACTTGTGGATTTTAGTTACTGCAACAAAGAACTCGGAGAAACATTGGATATTATTACGGTGAAAATCAAACAAATGTAGCCGAGTGTAGGAATATCAAGACAAGCCTGGTAATTTTAGGATACAAGTTCTCTCTTCAAAAAAGCTAAACATGTGCATCAACTTAGAAAATGTAATAATACGGATGGATTTTTTGTGAACCATACATATATAAATCACAGCTCTATATTTATAAGTTATAATTTTCCTATTACATTGTAGCTCAAAGTATTACCGCAACTAAATGAACTGTAAATCATCCCCCTCCTTTACATGAAAATTTCATAGATCTATGTACTGATCATTGCCTTATTATTCCTCTTTCAGTTGTAATATCTCATTTGCTTGAAAACATAAATAATATTATCTGACCAAAAAAAGATAGTTCTGACTCGATAGCACTGTGGTTCTTTTCAGAACTTTCTTCCTCTTTCTATTGTATTTTATCAAAATGAATGTAATTTTACTATTTAGAGTGAAATAAAACTTCTTGTTCTTGTTCTTGAAGGAGTGAATTATAAATGAACCAAACGGCCAGGTAATTTACATTATTTTGTAGTTTCTCCGTTTATGAAAGTTATAACTAGTAATCATGCAAGTATAAAAAGGTTCAAAAGCCAGTGTCGAACATGAAATAAAGTCTGGCTGATACTGCTATGATAACTGTTTGTCTCTGTATTAACTATTATTAAAACTGACACGAGCCGTTTACCTGAATTTGTGACAGGTTTGCATCTCATTCTCAAACTGAACTTCTCCATCTGCTTCGACGGGAGCAACTTGTCCAACTACTGGTTCATTTGTATTCTTGGTACGCTATAGAATGAGAGAGATCACAGTGAATCAGGTAAGCCCATGAATTAAGTTATAAAGAAGAAGACGTCGCGGCTAATACCTGGTTTTTGCATTTCGCTTGACTGCATCCACATCGCAGAGAACAACCTTTTCTGCCGCTTTGCAAGAACAGAGCCCTCGACCACTCTTTCGTGAACACTGGCCTTTACAAGAACAAGTCACCTCGTTCGGCTCTGACTCCTAACCCCAGGTAAAGCAAAGAGAAGTTTAATAATACGAAGAAAAACTAGCAGTAAAGCCAAAAAAGTATGTAAAGATTAAAAGTGCGAATTCGCTGAAGTTCACCTCCATCGCCATTGGGGGCATTGGCTCTGTATCTTCATCTTCAACTTCATCCGCTTCCACAACTGAGCCATAATAATTAATGTCTCGCCTTGAGTCTTGTCTAGAAATTTCAATCGAGCTCTCGGCTGACATTTCGAAAGTTTACTAATTCGAGCAAAGCAAAGTTCAACAGAAAACAAATCGAAGTGGCAGAAGAAGTGAGAAAGCTGAGAAACATATGTTGGCTCAACTCTTGCGCGAATAGCGCGGCGGAAATAATTGACCAATCAGAATACCCTGTTCAGAACAATAGTAAGATTTCAAAACAAAAACAAACGGCCGCAAAGCCTCTCGGATGACAGTGGGCCTCTTAAAGAAAAACACTAAGTCTAAGTATTCCAGCCAGTAATTTAATAAGAGGAAGCATACTAAGCTAAGATTAAAAAAAAATTTAAATTCTTACTTCTTTAGCATTTTCTAGCATGACACTTTTTGAAACATTGGAGTTGACATGTTTGCTCCAGAAAGCTTACGAGGTATTTAAAGACCCTGTGTCCGAGCCCATGGTGCTTTGCGCGCGCAAATCATTTCCGTAGGCTACGAAAATCAGAAAGATCGTTGTTGTTATGTGACTCTCGAATCTTTCGAAATCCATCCCTAGTTTGGGCCATCGTGTAATTATTCATAGGTATATATGCTTAACTGACTTTCTTTTATCTTAACTTTTGAATATATTCTTTTTTAATTGAAACTTTAGTTCGAATATTTCTTCGAATCCCGGTCTAGAGTGGCGAGTAAAGGAATTTCGGGGAAAGGACCGAGACAGCGAGGCGAAGCGACTCGACAAATAATCCTTCAGCAGTCCACATTTTACTTTCTCTAGATCTACAAGAGAACACTTGTGGTTCAAAAGGACTACTACGTGAGTTTCCCAGGGATTTGCTGCACTAATGGACCGGCGGGCTTCGTTGGAAATAAAAAGCACAAAGCATGCAACCGCTTCTGGCATCAAGATCATTCGTAATTATAATTTCGCATGGCTAAGCTCCACTGAGGTGTTACGACGTATCTGTATATGTTTTGCATTTTTATTAGCAGAGAAAGCAATGTCCTTAACCTTTTTTTTTCATCCTCCAGTAGGTCCAGAAAGTATTGCTACCAAAACTACGATCGAGGGTCAAAGTCCAATCTGCCGAGTTCAGCTGTTACTTCGCTGTGAGTTTGACTCGAGTGCGAGTACGCGGAGTCGACATTTCATTTTACACTCAAAATATATCATTCGCAAGGAAAGTAGAGATCTTCAAATACAGCTAAGCAATACTGGAAACATGAAAACAAGGTAGCAAGAGTATGTGTTTTCTTGTAGAGTTGTGAAACGTCGCACTCGTAAACCTAATTAGAATCTAAAGACAGAACAACTTTTTATTTTTATTTTTTTATTTATTTTTAATTTTTTAAATTTTTTTATTTAAACATATATATTCTTTGTGTTTGCTCCAGGAGCAGGAGCTCATCTAGGGAGCTTACACAACATTTATTTACAAATTATTACTGGAAACGAAAGGAGGAACTAAGCTACATACATACATGATCATTACAAGACTTAAATTGAAACAACACGAAAATATTAATAGGCTAGAAAATGACAATACAGAAGGCGAGTTGCAAGGACAAATCAGAAAAAACGATTTGACTCCATTAGAAAGATTTGGACTTCCTTAAAAATACATTCGTTTTGTGTTAGTGATAGGCTGGAGTCTCCAAACAGTAAAGTTTCTGTATATGTCACCACATCAATCATAGGAAAAAATATAGTTGAGAATAATTGACTCCCTCTTTATTAAGAAAAAGGGCTAGCTAGAAAACATACTATTGCAGGTGTCAGAGCACTAAGATTGCGATATGGTTACTTAAAAACACATGATAATACAAGACAAGTTCTTCAAAGTTAACTTTTTTATTTATTTTCCATTTTCTTCTTCTAGATAGTTTGGCCTTCCTTTGGTCATATCGACCATATTTGCATCACTGACACTCAGACACTGACACTGGCCGGGTGAAGTTCGTCAATGTTTCGTGTACTCTCCGAAGTTATAAACCTGAGAAATTAATTTCGTAATTACTGGTTTATATAATATAGTATAAAATAAAGAATGAATCTGCTCAACTATTACAATACTATTCGTTTAATTATGAATGCTTTACCTTGTTGAGCGACCGCCATGTTTGGCAAATTATGCCAGGGTGAATTCGTTTGACTTTGAGCGTCCAAACTCTATTTTGCCCAACATATTTGTCGAAATACTGGATCAGAAGTAAAGAAAAACCTTTACTTTTGTTCTGTATCAGACTTATTTCGAGGTCAATTTAGTTAGAAGGAAAGAAAAACGCTTCGTCAAGTCCAGCTATGATACCACGGGTCAGTTGCAACCCAGTATGGCGTTGCTATGTGCCAACAAGTCACGTGACCATCTTTTGCAAAAGGCCTATTCTATCCCGTCACGCGTCACCGCACTGAGGGCTCACGTGAGATAGCATTGCGCCTGCGCGAACTCAGTGTATTAATTGCCGCCTTTTTAGCGGACAGATGTGGAGTTTTGATTAGCGATAATTTGCTTCTCAAAATGTCTGTAAACAGCACAAAAGAAGACCTTAAAGAACCAAAACGTGGTAAAGATGTTGTAGGAAAGAAAAGGAAACAGGGGGCACAAGAGGAAGCCGAACACATTGATTGAAGTTCAAGTCGTAGAGAATGGCGCCAAAATTGGCCCATCTCTTTCCACAGTTGGAAGTCGTGAAACACAACCTCTCTCGGCAGTAATGCAAGAAGGATTTGCCCAACTCTCCAGTAGCATGGCTAATGCCATCTCGGAGGCTTTTCAGACACTCAAGTCTGATTTAGAAGCCGCTTATGATGAGGAAAGCGGCACAGGCTCTGAAACCGGAGACCACGAGGTCGAGCTGACCCCGCGAAGAGGCGCCGTGAATCGCAAACAGCGAAAGACAGCGGGGAACAACCGGATAAATCCCTGGACGTGGACGCGTCTATGGGACAATTACTCGATAGGTCCACTAAAAACAAATCTGCCTCTAATGAGGGAAAGAGCGAAGTGCTTAATAGTTTAAAACAGGACCTTCAGAAAGAGGAAACGGGTCCAGATGTGGACATCGAGCTGGCGAGCATTATAAATACGTTGATCAAAGATGGACTGCCTGAAGAAAAGCTCTAGGATAAGATGAATAAATATCATCGCCCTGGAAATTGTGAAAGTTTGACGAAAGTAAGAGTCAATCAGGAAGTGTGGGATAATTTGAGACCAGCCGTGCGCTCCCAGGACGTGAAACTGCAGAAAGTGCAAACTTCTATGTTCAAAGCATGTGTGCTTTGACAGGCATGGTAAACAAACTACTCGATAAAATAGACTCGATCCCATCGGGAAACGAACTACTTCAAGAGGCTACAGATGCCTTTGCTCTGATTGCTAATGCAAATATCGAGCTCAACCACAGGCGAAGAGAATTGATAAAGCCTGACCTGCATAATGATTATAAGCATTTATGCTCCTCGAGTTCATATTCCCTCACAATAACCGACCAGTTATTTGGGGATGATTTACCGAAGTAGGTGAAAGAGTTGACTGAAGTCAACCGTGTCGGTAAGAAGGTTACCACAAGTACTGGTTCATCTTCTAGGCCTCGTTATCACGGTTATGATTCTAGAAATTCTAAAAACTACACTTACAGCTCAAATCGGGGGAGCGGATACCGCAATACCCGAAGGCCTTTTTTAGGCTGGCGATATAACGACCGGCAAACAAACAACCCAAGCCAGTCGAGAGGAAAACAAAACAGGGAAAGATGAAGTAAAGGTTGATAATCCAGGCCCTGTTAATACTGTTAATGTTGAGGTAAGAAACAGTTCACAATCAGTGTCTAATGACAAAATAGGTGGACGACTGAAACAGTTTTCCCTTCAGTGGCAGTGTATTACTACTGATCAGTTTATCCTCAATAGTGTAAATCACTACAAAATAGAATTCCTTGCTGGTTTCCCTCAGCAAGAGTTTGTGCCAAGGGAGATAGTTTTAACTCCTCAACAGCAATGCATTATAGAGGAGAAAGTTATCAAACTATTGCAAAAAGGTGTGATTATGGAAGCAACCCACTGCACAGGGGAATATATTTCCACTATATTTATACGACCTAAAATAGATGGCAATTATCACAGGTTAATACTGAATTTAAAAAACTTAAATGAACATGTAGAGTACCACCATTTCAAGATGGACACTTTGCCATCAGCCATAAGGCTAATGAAGCAAAATTGTTACATGGCATCTGTAGATTTACCTCTCAGTACCTATTGATGTGGAATACCCAAAAGTTCTCAGATTCTATTGGAGAGGAAAACTGTTTCAGTTCACATGTTTACCAAATGGACTTTCATGTGCACCACAACTGTTCACAAAAAAAATAAAACCTGTTTATGCTACACTTAGGCACTGCAAGGGACATCGATATCTAAATGTGGGATACATAGATGACTCGTATCTCCAAGGAGATACAGTATAGAAATGTAAAGCTAATATTGCAGATACATGTGGTTTATTTAAAAAATTGGGATTTATTATCCACCCTTTGAAATCACTGTTAAAACCAGTACAATCTCTGGTTTTTCTTGGATTTGTCATCAACTCCATCAATATGACAGTGAGTCTAACACCTGAAAAGATCAGGCGAGTCAAAGAAAAATGCCTTAAGCTTATCAGCAGTGTCAACATGTCAATTCAAGACCTATAGCAGAGGTAATTGGACTGCTAGTGCATGTCTAGTTTTCCTGAGGTGTATTACATGGTCCACTTTTTTATAGATATCTGGAAAATGACAAAACCATTATTTCCCTTAAGCAGAATAAGGGAAACTATCAGGCTCACTTAAGACTATCACAAGAAAGCCTGCTTGAATTACAGTTGTGGTGTGACAACATAGAGAATGTTGATTACTCAATTTGCATACCGAACTCAAAAATTGACATTACCCTGTACACTGATGCCTCAAACCAAGGTTGGGGTGCAGTTTTATGGGCACTGAGCAAACGGGGGGCAGATGGAATGATGTGGAATTGAAGAATCACATTAACTGTACTTTTTTTAATGGCTTACTTTTTGGTTTGAAGGCTTTTTGTAATAGTATGCAATCCCAGCATTTTCGCATTTATTCCGACAATACCACTACTGTAAATTACATTAACTCTATGGCTGGTACACACTCCATAGAATACAATTCTGTTGCCAAAACAATTTGGCTGTTCTGCATGGAGAGAAAGATATGGGTGTCAGCAGCTTATATCCCAGGACAAGAAAATATTCATGCAGACAAGGAGTCTAGGGTTTTTAATGACAACAAGAGAGTGGATGCTTTCTCTCCACATATTTCAACAAATTACTTATACATGGGGAGCCCACTATAGACCTGTTTGCTTCAAGGCTGAATAAACAGGTTTCTTGCTATTCATCCTTGAAACCCGATCCAGAAGCAACCTATGTGGATGCTTTTTCAATCAGTTGGGATAACCAATTTTTCTATGCTTTTCCTCCATTCAGTTTGATTGCGCGTTGTCTTCAGAATATAGAGATGGAAAAAGCAGAGGGTATTATAATTGTTCCAATATGGCCAACCCAGCCTTGCATGGTACTCACAGCTGTTACGCATGATAATAGATGTTCCAAAGACTCTTCCACAACAAGCAACCACACTGACAATGCCAGCGAGAGAGGATATGACTCATCCGCTCATCAAGAAAATGGTTCTGATGGCCTGCAGATTATCCGGAAGTCCCTCGAAGCACAAGGCATTTCTAAGAAAGCTGGAGATATCATTTTGCAGTCAGGGAACTCGAAAACAGTATTCCTCCTATATCAAGAGGTGGATTACATACTGTCATACAAAACAGATTGATTGTGTTTTCCCCTCTATTTGCCAGACTTTAGATTTCTTATTTGAATTATTTGAACATGGTATTGGCTACAGTGGCATAAATACTGCCAGGTCAGTTCCCTCATGTGTCTTAAAACCAGTGAATGGGGTTTCGTTTGGTGCTCATCCAACAGTCACAAGATTCCTTAAAGGGGTATTTGAATCAAGACCTACAGTACCAAGATACACAGAAACATGGACGGTTGGAAAGGTACTCAGCTACCTTAAGACAATCCCTAATACAGAGGATGTTGACTAAACCCATTAAGCAAACCAAACCAGGGGTTAAATCAGTGGCAGTCAAATTCACCCCATATCCAGTTGACCCTAATAATTGTGTGGTCACTACGTTGAAGAAGTACTTATATTTTAGCCCGCACAGAAAGTTTACGCGGTGATTATACACAGTTGTTTATTAGTTATTTGAAGCCATTTCACCCGGTGTCCAGGAGCACGATCAGCCGATGGATTAAAGTTGTTATGGAAAAGTTCGGGATTAATGCTGAAAATTTTAAGCCTCATAGTATAAGGGCTGCATCTACATCTAGAGCAAGTATGAGTTCAGTACCATAAGATCAGATTTTGACCACAGCTGGGTGGAGTTCAGCCACCACATTCGCTAGGTTTTATAACAAACCAATTGATGTTAACAATGGCTTTGCCAATAAAATTTTGCAGTCAGTGGATCAATAAACAATATTGTTTATGACTATATTGAGACTGCTTCATGTGTGCAGTGAGCTTTGAAGTCTCACGTGAGCCCTCAGTGCGGTGAAGGGATAGAATTCAAAAATTAAACGAGACTTACCTGTAAGTTGAAGTTTGATTGGAATTCTATCCGTCACCAGGCACTGAGGGATTACGTGCCCACCCTGCTCATGCCCTTCCCTATATTAGAATGGGTTTTTCTACTGCACACATGGTAAGAGCTTTAAAAACTGAGTTCGCGCAGGCGCAATGCTACTGATCTCACGTAATCCCTCAGTGCCTGGTGACGGATAGAATTATAATCAAACTTTAACTTACATGTAAGTCTCGTTTAATTTTTGAATTATCATCCTAATGCCGCCCCCCCCCCCCCCCCCCCCCCCCCTCCTCTCCCCTCGGGGGCGATGTTCTCTTGCAGAAATACAAACACGTGATTTATTGGGCACTGTGTAAGCGGGAGCTAGCTATATATATGGTTAGGTGTGGTGGCACTTAGGCCCTTATCGATTTGTCTTGCTAGCATCATACTTTGGCATACTTTTGCAAAACGTTTTTCTCTCTCTTTGAGCACTGCAGCATTTCTGGGTTTTTTTTAGAAGCATAAAACACTGAGAAACGTTTCAATTGTTAATTCATATTTCCGCCTCAACGAAAAAGCTTGAAATTTGTGGAAAGTGTCGTTATAACTAAATGGATTGGGGCTGCGCAAACTGGGTAATACTGGAACTTAGTTGAGTAACAAACCGCAATCATTCTGTCTGCATTACAAGGGTGCCGCGTGTAATACTTATTAAAGTTGATTATAATCGTTCACTCTGGAAATTGTGGCAATTTAGTATTCATTCATTTATTTATTTATTTATAAACTTCGCCACAAGTGGTAGGGAAGCCTCACAGAGCGTGTCACCATTACGGGGTTCCATTAACAAAAAAAACAAAGATGAAAACTATAAAAAGTACATAAATATGCTGACAATATAGACTGTTAATTAAACTTGAAAGGGGACAATAACAGTGATATTTTACACGTTTGAGGAATTTCAACGTCATAAACATATTCAGTAATATAAATTAAAATAATGTTTGAGGATGTCCTTAAAATGTCCTAATGAGCAGTCAGTAGTGCCTTTCAAATTTGGTGTTCCATATCCTCTGTCTGAAAAGTTACAGTATTAACCGGTTTGGGATATTTAGTAGCATTATTCTGGGTGGATCTGTGCGCCTGGTTCAGGCTCTCGTAGAAGACTTTACAGAAATATATGTATCACATGAAACCGGCAACTAAAGATTTAAAATTGCATGGTGTTTGTTGTATACAACACTTACAGATTTTATTTAGTATATAAGATTCTCGTAATGCAAAGTTTTGTGCATCACAATGGCTTTCGTAATTGTATGTTGATGGTTTAGTTTGTTCCCTCTTAATATACGGAACAGTTCAGCGTTACGTCTCATTTTTATTAAGTTTCTGCGAAAGGCGGGGGGTACTCCTGTTTGTGACGTGTTATGTATGTACCGCCAGGGTGGGTCAGGGTTTTGAGCTCAGTTTGGGCAGGTAGGGTCAGGGTTTTGACCTGATTTGGGCAGATCAGGGTCAGGATTTGAGTACAATATGGGTGCAGTCAGGGTCGGGCATCAGTATTTTTAGGCAGTTAGGGTTCAGTTTTTTAGCTACTATGTCAAAAAAAGACATTGTGTTGCCGCATTTTGATCGCCTGCCCACATGCAAGCACTGAGGTTCTCATACATCGTGACGCCGCTAATTCGTACTTCAGTACTTATCTATGTACTTCATCTGCTTATTTGTTTACCCAATGCCACGTCCCGACTTGAAATGTTCTGTATTTTGCATGCAATCCCGGTACGCGGTATACCGGCCGGGGTATATATCTGACAGTGTTTTGAAAACAGTTTAAAGAAGGGGCAATCAGGGTTTTTTTTCCCAAAAAGGGGGCAATCAGGGTTTTGGAGCTCGGATTGGGTCAAACAGGGTCAGGGTTTGGGCCTCTTGGCCTCACATACATACCCATTTTTCATGTAAGCACCCACCCACCGGGGAAAGGCCTTTGTTATAGTTTCTCGGTCATACGGCACTGAAGTAATTAACATGCGGCTGTACCAAAGCGTTGTAGATGGTAAGTAGTGTTTCACGAGAAACGAAATACTTAAAGCATTTGATTGCACTAATGCTAGGAACGATCATGCATTCAGTTGAGAATATGGCTTTCCCAGTTTGGGTTTGATCTTGAAAAAAATAAAGGCGAGAAAGAAGATAATAGGGCGATAAGAAAAAGAAGAGCCTCTGGTATCCGTTGAGAATCTCACTTCCATGCGCTGAAAACATGTCAAACCGGTTTTGTTGAGCCGTTGGTAAGCGAATGAAAATTACCGTTACATCCAGCACTCACGGTTGGGCCTGGTAATGAGTAGATTATCCAATCAGGGATGATGTACAAATTCTGAATAGAATGTTCGCATGGAAGTGAGATTCTCAACGGATAACACCAGGGGCTCTTCGTTTCCTCGCCTTTTTATTTGTTCGAGCTTCTGGTACCCAGGGTACATGCCGAGAGATTTAGTGGTAGAAATTTTTGAGGTCAAAACCAGACTTTCAGCTACAACCACAATTCATTTCGGTCTGAGCATGTCGCTTGTTGTTTGTTCGGGACAACCTATTTTAACTAGCTGTATCACCTGCTGCATGACAATAACCACTCGACTATATAAAACAGCAATTCTGGAAATTGTCCATCGCGATACCATGTGCCGCCGTTTGGTCTTAAGTTTTCATTAAATTTAAATTCTACATTTTCACATTGAACCTCATCTCTTCCACTGTACCCATAGGAAGACGACGGACCACTGATCACGGCCGCTATCGTGTATGGTATACCAGGGTCCAGACAAACCGGTTTGTACACGTTTATAGAAAACCCATAATATCCATATGTCATCGCGCTATCTGTCCTAAACGTCGATGGGTAAGGGGTGTGGTAGATAATTGAGTTCGAGTGTTTGTTAATAGTAATTTCCACTCTGTATAGTGACCCAGCCGGGACATTCGCACAGCCTTAACCCAGTCAGGTAAACTTGATTACTGACGGTACGACGTCTCCAAGATGGCGACTTGGTTAGTTAGTTCATAACATAACACCAGGATCCCATTACCAGGAGCGTCCATCGTCCCCATTGGTTCTGTTCCCAGCATAGGAGTAGACGTGGCTATATATTTAGAATTGCATTTCGCGCGAAATAAACAAAAGCCATGTACATGTTGTCTTAGCCAATCAGATAGCTATACGTCACTTCTCATTATTATTCATTATCGTTCTTCTCACTTTCAACGCGGGAATTTGAATTCTAAATATAGCCACATCTACTCCTGTGACAATAGAAGACGAAGAAATATCTTCGACGAAAGACCCGAAAGATAAACAACAGACACAGAGTTCTTCAACTTCAGGGCTTGATGTAGAGGAGCCGTACAGCGATGAGCCTATAGCTGACGAAGAGTGGCTGTTAGAATACAATCACGAACAAGAATTGCAATAATTATTATAGAATTTCGAACACCAGCTACAGTTACTTACATGAAAAATGGGTATGTATGTGAGGCCAAGAGGCTCAAACCCTGACCCTGTTTGACCCAAAATCCGAGCTCCAAAACCCTGATTACCCCCTTTTTGGGAAAAAAACTGATGCCTAAAAAATACTGAACCCCGACCCTGACTGCACCCAAATTAAACTCAAATCCTGCCCCTGATATGCCCAAATCAGGTCCAAACCCTGACCCTACTCCCGAGGCACATAGTACATAATACAGTGGATATAACGATACTCGATATAACGATGTTCCCGGTATAACGATCAACATTTGACAGCCCGGCAAATGTTACAGTAAATCTATGGAGAAAAATCCCGATTTAACGATACTCGATATAACGATATTCCCGATATAACGATCATAAACTGGCAGCCCAAACGTAAAATTTACTCCGATATAACGATAAAATCAATCATCGCGCGATGAAAAAGGATAAACACTTGAAAAATGACAATACTTTAATCAGTGACAAATGGAACTCAGAAATGAACATCATGAACACTTATTTCAAATGTTTAAGTTTTGTTATGCGTGCACACACATTAGTAAAAGTACACATAAACCCGCACAAGGCAACAGGACATGACAAGCTTCCTCCAAAGGTCCTAAAACTTGTGGCGGATGAGATAGCACCATCGCTCACACACATATTCAATAAGGTTATAAGGGACTGTACATGGCCAAAGGAATGGAAAATGGGCGAGTGGGTTCCTGTGTTTAAGAAAGAGAACCCTCAGGATAAAACTAACTATAGACCGGTAACTATACTCATTGCGGTCGATAAAATCTTCGAGCAGATAATCGGACAACAGCTGAGTGTCAAGTTTGAGAACATCTTTGACCCATTCATGTCCGCCTATAGAAAGCTTTACAGTTGCGAAACAACACTCATACGCTTAGTTGAAGACTGGAAAAAAGGCATGGATGAGGGGCATACAGCTGGGATCCTAAGTACCGACATGAGTAAAGCATTTGATTCCCTGCATCCTACATTGCTGCTTGCTAAGTTGAGGGCCTATGGATTAAGTGAGGACGCCCTGAGCCTAATGAGATCATATTTTAGTGACCGTAAGAACAGGACAAAGCTTGGTCACGTCACAAGCAGGTGGGAGGATGTCACTAGAGGCTGTCCGCAAGGATCATCGTTGGGACCACTACTCTGGAATATATACCAGAATGATATATTCTACGTGGACCGGAAATGTCAGCTGTCAGCATATGCTGACGACCATCAGCTGTACTTTTCTCACAAATTGTGTTATTTGCATATATTCTAGACATCGATAATAACAAGTCTACACAGAAAATTTCACATCGATGGGTGTTTGTTCCGGAGTAACCAAGCGTGTTTTCCGCATACTGGACTCGTGCTTCGACTTATGGACGTATCCGATTTGCACCGTGTTTTTCTCGCTGAATCGAGCGGCAAATTCTCCGCAGCACTGGCATCTTCTGAATTCGGAAATTTGCGGCGTGAAATTTTGTAAGTTCCTGTCAAACAGCCTGGTTGCACCACAGGCAGCCCAGACTCGACATATATTTCCCGCCTTTTGGGTTACCTGTGGTATGTTTCATAAGCGACCTCGGAAGAGTTTACATAATTGCTCCTTGTGAATTCTCTTTTCCGATTCCTACGAAATAAATCTTCAATAATAAAAGATTGATACTTAATGAAGTTTTGTGAGTGGTTTTTTGGGTGATTTGGGGACTTCTAAAGCAGTTTATTAGGCCTCAAGATTTTGACCGTTGGTCGCGGGTCTACCTCATAGCTACAAATATACACAAGGTATGCAGCTTCGAGCCGCTTTTCATCGATGTCACCTCACTCGCCGTCGAAATTCGACAAGAAATTCAAATCGATTTCGCCTCTGCTTTCGGCACACAAATCCAGACATGTGTAAGCACTTCTCGTACACATTTCAGGCCAAACGACGTGAAAACGGCCTGGAAAATAAATTCCGAATTCAAAATATTTCTCTCGGTATGTGATCTGCAGATTGATCGGTCCACAAATCAGCGGTAGACATCGCAGGCGGTGCTTTCAAGATGCGTAGGCATGGCAACTGCATCTTGAAAGCACCGCATAAATACTATAACACTATGGTCAGGCGAAACACCAACCCGCCACCGACCCCGCCAGCCGATTACGAGGAGATCCAAAGCTTGAAAGTGTCTCTGGCGAGAGCAAACGAGGAAATTACATGCCTGAAAACAGAACGAAGGAAATCGAGTAACGAACACGTATGTATATATAAAGTAGAAGGAAATTATATGGCAGCGAAAATGGCGGGAAGTCCCCCAAAAGTTCAAGGTCCAGAAAAGCTTCAGAGGCACACATTTGGAGCATGATCAGCGATATTTGTGAGAAATATAAAGTCCCTCTGGTGTCCAGAATTCTGCATGATGTGCAGTAAATGCTAAACCAAATCGCCGAAGAAGTAACCAAGAATAAAGGGTAAAGTAAAGCATCTAACGTGATGCTTGGGGAAAGTGCCCCAAAATATCTACAGTCCCATGTTGAAGTCTGAGCACTTAGGGATATTGAACACAAGCCTATAAAAAGAGATATATTGAACACAGGCCTAAAAGATATGTATCCCAGCTGGTTTACCCAGGTTGAAGTCCATGGCACTACAGTATGCCTGAGCACTTCGGGATATTGAACACAAGCCTAAACGAGATGTACGCCAAAAAATGTTTTTTGAGTTGTTCGGTGTCCCAGTAGTATAGGTGGCGTCAAAATTATACCACTTTTTTCTTGCACAAGGGCGTCATAAAGTGAATTCGGAAATCCACTTTATGACGCCCTTGCACAACAAAAAAGTTGTATAATTTTGACGCCACCTATACTACTAGGGGTACTAAGGGTCATCCAAAGTGTCACTAGACATTCTTGTACATAAAATCCAACTTGATAATCCTATTAGAGATATGATTACATATAGTTATATCGACATCGATTGCTCTGCAACAGCCTTACACCTAGAAATCTAAATTTGGAGTATCTGTTAAAGCTATCGTAATGTATAGTTATACCAAAGAGAGAATGGCAAGACCTCGTAGTGAGCCACTTCCACGAAGTCTAGCTCGAGAGGCAGGTGCTATTCTAGAGGAGAGAGATGGAATGCTCGAGGGGATGGAGATAGGCCGCCGTACTATCCGATGGCGCTTCTTCCAAGGTGTGGCAGGAGATTTGACCCCTAGGATCATGGAAAAGTTAGTTGCAAAGGTAACCACCAGCTTCTACCTGCGCTACAGCTATACCTATCGCATTCGCAATGTGAACGACGGACGCGTGATACTATTCTCCAAGACTGTCCCAGGCTCTCCATGGGTGAACATCCTAGGAGACGCAGAGGAGTGGATTGCCGACAGGGAGCTATCTCGATTGAATCCCGACAACATCAATCGACCAAATACCCAATGGGCCTTTGTGCGTTGGATCTACGTGGATGTCAAAGTCGTGATCGATCGTCAGCTTCTGTTGGGAACAGGTCCACTACCCCAATGGCTTCGCCATAAGAAAGGAATGCTTGCCCTTGATCGATATGGCGACAACCTATGTCTTTGGCGCTGCCTTGCCATGCATGAAGGAGCAAGAGTAGATAGGTGTTGCATCAAAGCTCGAAAACTTGCCCAGGACTTCTATCGCCTGACAGCGCCCACACAAGACGTTCCCAGAACTTCCTTAGACCAGCTGGAGGAAGTCGAGTTGCACTTTAGAATCGGCATTCGGGTGTATGAACCCACGGAGGATGGCGCTTGGCATCTGACGCGACATGCAGCTCACTACAAGCATACGATGACGATTGGGATATACGAAGGACACGCCTTCTATATCAAGGACATCAAAAAGCTAGGGCACATCTACGTATGTAACGATTGTAAGCAACGGTTCACGAAAGCCTCAGACCTTCAACGCCATGCAAATCGTTGCAGTCGTGGAGAAACAAAGATAGTTTGCCCTGGAAAAGTAATCAAAGCACCCCAGTCGGCATACGAAAAAGCCTTCTGGCCAGAGAGCACAGCCAGCAAAGTCGCTCTATGCTGGTTGGAACGCGAAACCGAAAGGATTGGGCAACACATTCATCATGCAGCTTGTGGACATGGTGGAGAACATTGGATAGAAGGAGCACCGGTCGACGGCTACGAACCTATTTCGAAAACCATCTTTCAATTTCATGGATGCTATTTCCATGGCTGCCAGAAATGTTTCCCTAGGGAAAGAGCTCTCTACCGTAAAACTTGTGAAAGAACGGCAAAGCTACAAGGAGCTGGTTATACAGTAGTGGAAGCTTGGGGCTGCTCCACAAAGAAGAAGAACAAACCGGTCCCCACACCAACACAAACTGTCTACCCACACTTCATAGTTTACGATTTCGAAGCCTATCTCGACACGACAAAAGGAAGACAACCAACAGACCACCTGACCATCGAAAACGTCCATATCCCAATATCAGTATCAATTGCCGACACGTACGATCGAACGCCAACCCACATCTGTCGACGCGATCCAAAAGAACTTGTAGCCGCCTTCGTCGAAGAACTCCAACGAAGAGCGCAGAACATCCAAGAAGTCGTTGCGGAACAGTTCTGCCCCAAGATACCTGAATTCTCCTTCGACACACTATCGAAGGAACAACGGATGAGAATCGACGAATGGGTCAACCAAGTTCCCGTTCTAGGCTTCAACTCTGGCAGGTACGATTTGAATTTGATCAGAAACTATTTCGTAGAATCTATTGCCGACACATGCAAGAAAGTCCGGGTGGCAAAGAAAGCCAACACCACTATGTTTCTCTTGACTCCCGATTTCCGTTTCCTCGATGTGATCAACTACCTTGGACCAGGTACTTCCTACGAACGTTGGATCACTGCATATGGATGCGAGTTGCAAAAGAGTTTCTTCCCATATGAGTGGTTTGACTCTCCTGACAAGTTGGATCACGTTGGATTACCAGACTATCCAGAGTGGGGTTCGAAGTTGAAAAGAGAACACCTACTATCTAGGTCAGAGTTCGAAGACTGCAAGCGCACCTTTCTCGACAAAGGAATGAAGACCTTTGCAGACTGGCTAAGATACTACAACAACCTAGACGTAGTTCCATTCCTAGAGGCACTCGAAAAGATGCGAGATTTCTATCATGAGAAAGGAGTAGACATGCTGAAAGATGCAGTGTCCATCCCAGGAGTCTCACTACAGTTCCTGCTTCGAGGTAGTGTAGAAAGGGGAGCTGAGATGTACGCTCCAAGTAAGGAAGCCTACCACATGCTGAAAGACGCTGTCGTGGGAGGTCCAAGCATAGTGTTCACCAGACTCCACGAAGCGGGAAAAACTAAGATTCGTAGTCACCAAGGTGGAACCAAGGCGTGTCGTAAGATTCTTGGATACGATGCCAACGCCCTATATCTTTCCACTATGGAATTCGAAATGCCTTGTGGAAAAGAAACGATCCAGGTCCAGCCACCGAAGGATTCGTTGAATGTCTACGTGGTGGAACGTGGTTTGGATATGCAGAAGTAGACATCGAGATACCAAAGAAATTGTGGAAGGAATTTGAGGAGATGCCCCCCTTCTTCTACAACAAGAAAATCCCCAAGGAAGCAATTCCTCCACAAATGTTGGCCTACCTTGAGAAGACTGGTAGAAAGCGCAGCGAGGAAAAGAAGCTAGTTGGGAGTCTCTCTGGAAAGAAGTTGCTACTCTATGCTCCTCTTCTACTTTGGTATCTAGACCATGGTGCAGTGATCACTGCTGTCTACCGCACGATAGACTACGAACCCAAAGAAATCTTCGGATGGTTCGTGGACCAAGTCACTGAGGCGCGACGCATGGGAGACGTAGACAAAAGTAAAGCTTTGCTGGCAGATGTGTTCAAGCTACTAGGAAACAGCGCCTATGGAAAGTTGCTCGAAGACTTGGGACGCCAAACGAATGTCACCTATACAAAAGACGAGAAGATTGTGGACAAAGCTTTGCGAAGTGTTTGGTTCGAAGACCTGGAAGAGATTGGTGAGGCATACGAACTCGAGAGTAGGAAGGACCAGATCCGAATCAAACGCCCTTTCCAAGTAGGTATCGCTGTGTACCAGCTCGCAAAGCTGCGTATGCTTGAGTTCTACTATGACTTCCTCGACAAGTACATCGATCGCAAGGACTTCGAGTACATACAGATGGACACGGATAGTGCGTACATTGCCATCTCTGGAAATAGCCTCGATGAGGTTGTAAGACCGGAACTGCGAGAGGATTTCGAAGCCGAAAGGAAGGAATGGCTAGCTTGGGACGAATGGAGCAGTCGTACACCAGGACTCTTCAAACTCGAATTCGAAGGACAGCGCGCCATTGCCCTATGCTCGAAAGCCTACTACGTCGATACGGGTGGAAGCAAGAAGTATTCCGCTAAAGGTATGTCTAGGCGGCACAACGATATTTCGTGGGATCGATTCGAAGCAGCCCTCCAGGGTAGTATCGACATAGCGAAGAACCGAGGCTTCCGACTATTGCCAGAAGGTATAACAACCTACGAACAACGGAAGCTTGGGCTATCGGCTTACTATGATAAAAGACGCGTTCTTCCCGATGGAATCCACACCGAGCCAATAGAGTACGCTGTCTAGCGTCTGGGTACAAACAGAATTCCTTTTGGTGGTAGTTCCGTATCCCTAGGAACAACTTGTAGCTCTTCACGAACGAATCCACGTTTGGGTGCGTCCTTCTCCCCTTCTCGCTTCACAAGGTAGTACAGCACAGGCTGTCCCGAAGATACTACACTTCGCGAAATGGTGTATATCTGCAAACTCCACACAGGATCAGTAGGCTACGTTTTTCACCTCCTTCCAATTCTCCTGGTGCATAGAGATATCGAACTAGAACGTCGAATGGTAGACGCTCTTCTCTCAATCCAACGGTGCGCGAATACGTAGGAGTCTTCAGATCTACTTGTCGCGTCACTACAGAATTCGAAGGCTCTTTTCCTGTTTGTCGAGTCACCTCACTATTCATAGCTTTGATAACCATTGGTAAACGAACTACCCATTCTCTACTACGCTCATCTGATCCTTCCGAAGTAAGTACCATCTCTTGTGCATACTGATACCCAAACAATCTCTCGGCTAGAGTTCTATTTGCTCGTTCGACGAAGCCTTGCGCTCTATGATTACCAGCCTCACCTCGTTGAACTTTCGTACCATGTAGTTCTAGCGTTTCAGACATACGTCCCATGAATTCTCTACCAGGATCTACTTGCAACGTCTTTGGCCATTCTAGTGGACTACGTTTATAGATTCGTTCGAATGCCGCAGAAACTTCACCACTATCTTTAGATGCCAAAGGTTCGGCTTCTTTGTATCGAGAAGCTACGTCGATTACCACTAATGCATACTTATATAGTTTCCTTCCACGTCCAGGACGATCGTGTGGTAGAAATATCAAATCAGCTTGGTGGACTTCATTTGGTTTTGATACAGTCCAATGCGGTCGTGGAATGTGTTTTGGTGGTGGTAGATATATTTGCCACATAGATTGCTTTTCCAACCAACTTCTAGCTACGTCTTCTGATGCTTTCGCTGCTACCGATAGCTTACCAATTGCAGAGTGGCCTTTCCAATAGCCCATAGGACCATAGAAGATATTCGCAAGTTTAGAATCCATCATACATCTATACATTCTAACCTAAAACAGATGGAAAAAAAAAAAAGGAAGGAATAAGAACCAGGCCTCATTCCTTCCTTTTTTTTTTCCGTTTTTTTTTTAGTAGTAACCTAGTAGTAGCTTAGTAGTAGCTTAAGTAGCTTAGTAGTAGCTTAGTAGTAGCTTTGTAGTAGCTTAGTAGTAGCTTTGTAGTAGCTTAAGTACATGTAGCTTAGTAGTAGCTTAAGTAGCTTACTAGTAGCTTAGTAGTAGCTTACTAGTAGCTTACTAGTAGCTTAGTAGTAGCTTAGTAGTAGCTTACTAGTAGCTTACTAGTAGCTTACTAGTAACTTAGTAGTAGCTTACTAGTAGCTTACTAGTAGCTTAGTAGTAGCTTAGTAGTAGCTTAGTAGTAGTACCTAGTACGTTTCTATAACCATTTACTAATAGCGTATCCAACGCCTAGCATTCCACCACCAACGTAGAGCAACTCACCAGTCTTCTGATTGTTTGAGGGTTGGTAGTAGTCAGATAAGCGGGGTTCTTTCATCTCTTTGAGCCGTTTTAGCTCTTTACGTAACTTATCGGATCGCACTAAGGCTTCGTTGGTATCTCTTTGATCGTTGCGTGCGTTACGTTCAAGACCTTCCTGCTCTTGTACATAGTCGTATCCGCTTTGACGTTTGATTCTATACGCTTTCATTTCACGTGCTAGTTTTTCGGTGGCTCTATCGTGTCTCTCTCGTTCTGCATCCATATCACCCTTTCCAATCATTCTAGCTAGTATACCACCACCAGTAAATGCCGTTGCATTCAAGATAGCCCCGAAAATGGCCATTCCAATTGCTGCTGCCATTACGGTATGAGCTTTTTCTTCTCAAGATATTGCTTTGCGTATAAGCTACCAAGTATCACGACAGTC
The DNA here is from genome assembly GCA_030867875.1 of Actinernus sp. WN-2022. NCBI lineage: Eukaryota > Metazoa > Cnidaria > Anthozoa > Actiniaria > Actinernidae > Actinernus > Actinernus sp. WN-2022. The sequence continues at coordinate 30,890,432 of JAOWCC010001210.1, forward strand.
CACTTTGCGTAATTCACTAGGGAAGAAGAAGGATCGCTAAGCATAGATTCCTTGGTAGTCTTTTTTACGATCCACCCAATACCAGAAGCGAGTCCAACAATTATAGATGCATCGGTTACCGTCTTCATCAATTCCTTTTCCATCTCGACATATATAAGTATGGTCTCGAGTCTTTAAGTGTTACTCCATGTCTAGTGCCGTTGGCTTTGCCGGAGCTGCAGGTTGTGTCGTGCTAATGGCGGCAACACACTTGTTGCCATCTACATACTTCTTGTACGCATAGTACGTTCCAAACAATGTAGCGCCAGTACCGATGACTGCGAGGATAGTCAGGTTTTCGACCCGACATTTCTCTACGTCGACTTCTTTGCATGATTCGCTTTCGCGCGTCAACTCTCTCTTCTGAGCTTCTCTAGCGAGCTTGTTGCTTAATGCTAGTGCCTTTCCGGCTGCAACGCGCTTTGGGTTTTTTACCTTAGTTGGTACAGTCGTTGGAGGATTCGCAGTTATCTGATCTTCCATCTTGATTCGATATAGTAGGTATATGTGGAGGTTCAACAGTTGTTCCAGGAATGACTACGTGGCCAGATATGTGGAATAGGACGCTAGCTAGAGCTACAAGGCGACCTGCTTTGAGCGATAGTAGGCCAGTCGCAGCACTGATTTCGTTGCGGACTAGAGGGTCTTCTTGTAGGTCCTTGATCAGTGCTTCTTGAGAATCTATTGGTACTAGGTAGGCAACTAGGCGGGTAGCTAGACGTGTCACACCGTCGACTAAGCCTTTCGTTACTTGCTGAGCTAGAACGGCCTGATACCTCCTATACAACTTGTCTATTTCTTTCTCAGGAAGTCTAGAGATGTCTCCTAGAGAAAAGTTCTTACCTAAGTATTCTTTCGTTACGCCTGTTGCGGCTAAGATCGAAAGTGATTCACGATTGTCCGATGCAACGTCTATGTCGGTTGGTGGTGGACCTGTTACGTCCTCACCGAATATCTCGAGTATTTCTTTATCCATGATAATATGTTGTAGGTGCTGGGAGCTCTAACACTACCTCGAAAGGATGGCGGAGACAGAAGCACATGCGAGCGAACTTATGGGATCCAAGTATCGTTCGTAACTCTTTGCATTCTTGCGAGCCTCCATAATCCTCAAATATCTTTTTGCCATCTACGGCCGAGGCTGTATGGAATGCTACTACGATAGCTACGTTCTCACGGAAGGGTTTACATATGCTCGTTAGTTGTTGGGACAGCACCCAAACGGAAAGCCCTATATGTCGTGCAGAAAAGGCTAAGTCCACTAGCTTGTCAGTTCGTTTCTTGACGTCCTTCGATGCGGCGCAATCATCGAGAATCAATAGAGTATTGGTACCTGACCAAAATGTTGTGCAAATACTCAAAGTAGCATCGATGGCATCCTGCGGTGGTGACATGACGAAGAAACGAGGATCTCGATTTGCAAATCCACGATACGTTTTGTTGTGGGCATACGTAGGACAAATCAGTACTATGTAATCGAACTTACCACGAAATGATCCACGAAGTTGTTCTATGAGAAACGCAGTCTTCCCACAATTCGTTGGACCGACTATGAGTGCGTTGAACGGTACGTGCTCTACGAGAGAATCCATCAGTATAATATACTCTGCAGAGATCTGTTCAATATCGTGGCCTGAGCATCCGCAAGGACATAGATGTGCATTTTCACATTTCCACTTCCCTTCGCAGTTCTATGTATGCGAATGTCGATGTCCTTTCCACTGCCGGTTTGTGCCAAGCCATCACCATGAACGGTGGAATCTTTTGCTGTGCGACAATCGATTAGGATAGCGAATCTATTTTCAAAGAACTTCTTTGGAGTCATAGAAGTATTGGGTGTACCAAACCAGCTTCTTGCAGCTTCCCAGAAATCTAGGGGAAGCATGCCGCTTGGAAAGAGTCTGTTAGGAATCCCGTTGACATCTACTTCTACCTTCGAAATATCGGGATTCGAGAATGCTTCACTATCTCGCGTGCCAATGGTAGGTGGATCTATGAATAGTAGAAGTAGTCCAGCAAAGGATCGGCGTGGAACGTTAACGTTTTGAGATATCAAAGTATCGGATGTTTTAGCGATATCTACTGTCTTGAAGTGAACAGCGTAGTTGTATAGGAATGCAGCACCTATTTCGTATTTGTGAAGTGCACTACTAGCCAGCGTTTCGTTCCTGATTGCTTCGTATTCTAGTTGGATGTTGGTAAGTTGGTACGTACCTATCTTCGTCGTATCCGATCCAATTACTACCTCGTTGTCAGGCGCTAGAGTCAACTCGAATGTAATCGTATTTTCTAAGGCATGTGGATATAGAACTCCATGTTGTGTCAGAATGTCAACATCTAATGGAATCCTATACTTGGAACCACATGCAGCTAGGAGCGCGTTGTCTGCAGCAGACGAAGTACTTGCGTCACCAGCTTTCGATCGTAGCTTATTCAAGTTCTCTGATTGAATGCCTTGTTGTATTCTAGACTCTCTCTCCTGCGTAGATAGGTATACATCGGAGTATGTTTGTAGGAGGTCTGGCCTGACAAGGTCTTCTACTGTTTCAGCTCCCATCCTACAGATTCTACGCATGACCAAGCAGCGTCCAACGTTCGAAACGACTCTGTTATTCGCATGTCCACCAGATAGTACGATGTCGCCCAATAGCGCTAAGCTACCAGGTACTAGTACTACATCTTCTGCTAGCTTTGGGACTTCTACGTATAGAGTCTCACCTGGATTGGCAGATGATCGAGTGAGAGTCTTCCTATACAAGTCTCGCGGAGCCTTGAGTGCACGAGGCTCTCTTCGTACTTGTGTGGGATCCAACTTTGATGAGATCATGTTGAATATAACTATATACATAGTTATGTTTAACATGGACGTTGATGGGAGGTATGATGAAAGAACTGATGAAGCTGAAGGAGGTGGAGACTACGATGACGACGATACTATCAATGTGGATGAGGAGTGGGATGCAACATTTCCAGAAGAGTCAGGAGAAATGGTCCCAATGAAAACCAGACGCGACTACGGTAAAGAAGGTGCTAGACCAAAGGATCAGGAAACCTCGTTTTCTAGAGAAGATGACGATTACTTCGACGAACTCATCGACTCGAAAGGCTCGAACGTTCCTAGAAATGAAAGAATCCTGGAGAGGCTGGAGGAAGAGAAAGTCCCAAAGTATACTGATCGAGGCGTAGTCTTCAAACAGGGTTTATCGGAAAATGCGAGACAGGATATATTCGAGACTGTCTGGGAAAAATACCACGATGTGGGAATTCGAGGCACGCTTGAGGTTGCAACCCTGTCTGATGGTAGAGTCGCTATCAAAGAGTATGGAAGTAAAGAAAAAGAGATTCCTATGACCACCACGAAAGGTGAGTTATATAAGAAGATGGGAAAAGGTCTCAAAAGAATCTTAGGACCTTCGAGGGAAGAAATGGTAGAAGAAGTCATAGTAGCTCGAAACCAATTGAGTGAGAGGATCGAACAAAATGAAGAAATACTCAAAGACCCTACGTCTACCGAAACTCAGAAAGAAAACGCTACTAATGAAATGAAGACCGATCAGGAGGAGCAAGCAGTCCTAGAACAAATAGAAGAAGCTATAGTAGAACGGATGTCACTTAGGGATCGTATAAGAATCATCTTTAAAAAGTATGGGGTCAGTATAATTAGCGTGGTAGCTGCGGTAAGTACTGTGATCGGTGTAATAGTTTCCAATCTGACGAAGGCAGTTTCCACGATAGTACCAGGATTTGGAGAGGCTGCCAAAGCAGCAGCTAAAACAACTGTCAAAGGCTTAAAAGCAATGGGCAAAAAGTTAGAGGAGATTCTACCTAAGATGATTGGGCCAATTGTGAGTTTCATATTCAGTATGGCTGCTGACGTTGTTGGAGTCTTAGCAAACAACATTTGGTTGTTAATCGTAGCAGCAGTGGTCTTCGTAGTGGAGCAATACAAACGCCGTTAACGAAACAACGTCCATGCGATTCCAGCTGCAGCAATGGATGTCACTGCGAGATTAATCTCATGTTGTGAGACAGCCTTTGCCTTTGCCTTTGCCTTTGCCTTTGGTACAGGAACTTGTTTCTTGTGCGTCGGCACCAATTTCTTATCTGGTGGTCCTTCCATAGGAAGAGGTGGGCGTCCTTTGACTTCTGCATTGATGTCGTTAGTGCCTAGCACCATATCTTTCGTAGCTTTCGGGATTGGATTCCTATAGTCATCTTTCTTACCAAGATAGTACACTAGATTGCTTGGCAATAATCGCACACCTGGAGCTATTGCTAGATCGAGCCTCTTATGCGTCCTCGTTATAGCAGTAAGATAGTTATTGTAGCTCACCACTAAATCGTTTTCGAGAATAGCGTCTTCGACTAAGCTCTTAAACTTTTCTTTGACGTTATGACTATATATGATGGATTCGTTCAAGTCGGCTTGAGCACCAAGCATGCAATATCCAAAAGCCTCGACAGATCTATTCAACCTACCCAATCCAACATCTGTCAAACCCTTTCCGATTGGTGGTGTAAACCAATTGTATTGCTTTCCTTCATGTTCATCGTTCCTAATGAAGGCCACAAGATCGCCCTGATCCTCCTTACCTCCTTGGTCTGCAAATAAATTATATTTCTGAGGCCATGTGGTTGCACCTTTGTCATAGCTTCGGACTCCATGGACGTTTACGTATCCTGTCGGACCCGGGTACAAAAGGAATATATCTCCTAGTCCATTATTCCTACCTCCGTGCCATCGGAAATCTGGTGTTCGAGATATACCAAATTCGATGCACAATTTCTCAAGAGCTGATTCGTTATAGCGGTTATCCATTTGCTTGAAAGCAGGGTCGCCAGGTAAAGGAACTCCATGAGTACCACCAAGTTCACGTAGAATTCTTCGTATTGTGAAATAAACATGGAATCGTAGGAACCCCTGAACGACTGGTGGATACGTTTTGAAAATAGGATCAAACAATGACACTCCACATCCAGAAGTCGCACACCACGTTGCGAAATTCAATTGTTGAGGCCAGTAGTGGAAATCCGGACCATGTAACCAATGGTAGGACTCAGTTGCTGTCGTATGCTTTACGACGGTCTCCTTGAATATATTTGGAACGCCTGCTTTGAACCTATCCGTTGGTGTGCCATATATCCATAGATTAGTGAGATCGATATCTTGTGCCGGTCCAGTAGAAGGAACTGCTGTAATAGGATATTTCGCACTCCTATCTAGGGTCAACGTAGATGGGAAACCTTTATGCACATCCCACAACGCATTATCGATACGTTTTTGAATCGTAGTAGGTAACTTTGAGACATCATCGCCGTAAACGACATAGCTAGAATCTCCATCTCGAAACCAAATACTCGTCGAATATTTGCCTGGACCATTCACTTCCGTAGAGGCATAGAACTTGCGAAGATCCGCATGTGGGTATTTCTTCTTGAACTTCGCTAATAGATCTGCATTCAATGTTGCGACCTCTCTACTTTTCACATCTTCTCTATCTATTCGAGCTTGATTCTCTCTCCTAGCTTGATTCTCAGCCTTTGACCGTATGTTAGCATTCGGTGTTGGGAACTCTTCCTCTTCGTCTTTCCCTTCGTAGTGGTAACTGAAAAGACCTCCGGACCTCCTCATGTTGAAGCTATACGTATATATAGTTATACCTTCAACATATAATGACGATCCTTAATGTCACCACCACATCATCCGACCATACGGTCTACTTCGACGATCCAATTCTTATCAATAACGCTTCGCTAGTTGAGGTCACTTTCGAGAACAGTTGGTTGAACCTAGAAACGCAGGCTACGTTCGAGTGGGATACCGGAGGCGTAGGGTTCCCACACACCATCGCTGTAGGGCACCATGATATGGAAAGCATTCAACCATACTCAAAGCCCGCAATCGAGGCTGGCATCGTGAAACTCGTGAAAAATCTACCTATGAGGGTTTGGGTCCTAAGTGTGATGAAACCAATCAAGTTCAGTAAGAATCTCTGCAAACTACTTAGCATCAAAGGAAATGAAGAGGAGGATGGAAACGTAACGCTAAGGGTGGGAAGATACGACCTGGCGTTAAATGATATCCAAACGATATATATCCACTGTGATGTGGTGGATTCCAGCTTTTCAATTCTCGATGGAAAGAGATCACAAGTCCTAGCTACGATAGAGATCCGAGGCGAAAGATTCGCAAAATCAACATACGCCTCACTACTCCCAACAACCACTCGAGCTCTTGGGACAATGCGGGGCAGCCTTCGACTGACTGTTCGCGATGAGAAAGACAACGTGGTAGACTTCCATGGTCGATCGATACGATACGTGTTGAAGCTTGAGTAAGTTATATGTATAACGTACAATGGAAGGCGACTCGATTCAACCGTTTCCATCAGCACCAAGTATCTATCCACAGATCGCTAACGACACTGGAAAGAACTTTAGACTGCAAACGATCCGAGACACGCTTTCGGACATAGAAGTTCAAGAAAGGCACTACGAAGGTGTGCGCAAGAAATATGCACGTTCTCAAGGAATAGTTCATGGTATAGAAGTGGTAACTGGAGGTCTATCTGTGATCTTATCTGGATCTGGATTGGGCGCAGCGTTGACTGGGGTTGGAATAGTGATTGGTCTACCACTTGGAGTTATTGGTGGGCTATGTGGATTAATTTCAGCATCTACGACCATTGGAGCTAAGAAGTTAGGAATGAAGGTTTCTAAGCATGAAAGGACAACTATGTTGGCAAAGGCAAAAATCAATACGATTCGCGATCTAGTATCGAAGGCCTTACGCGATGAAAGCATATCCGACTCCGAATACAGTCTCATCCTGAACGAAGCAAATAAGTATGAGACCATGAGATCCGAAATTCGTCGCAAGGCTTCCATAGGTGAAAAAAGTCCGGATCGGGTTCGAGCCGAACTCAAGCAAGAAGTGCAAAAGGAAATGCGAGAAAAACTTGGCAGCTTAGTAGGGTAAGAATCGACGTTTCCTATGAAAGAAACGAACATGGCTCTCACTTCCACTTCGCTAAGTCCTATCGCTAGTTAGCCCATGCTTAGTGTAGATTGGTTCGAAGTGGGAATGGTAAGAAGACAACTTCTTGACAAAACGCTTGACTGAATTTCCAAATACGTCACATCGCCCAATGACTTCGTTAAGAGACATAGACGATCCTAAACGACGTAGCACCTCGTAACTTGCTCCAACAACTTTCGTCTTAATTACCGATCTGCCTACATTGTTTTCTATTGCCATAGTAACAACCTCGTGGACTATTTGTTGAGCGTCTATAAGTACTCCTTGAGGATCGAGTTTAAGGAAAGTCGTTGCAATGTGAGGAACTATGCGATCGGCATCCAAGTCTACATCGATCTCATCGTCGTCACACAGAGAACGTATAAAGACCTCTCCTCTATGGATGCCTTTGTTGCTTAGTTGCATGAAGCGAGCAACCTCACCTTTAGATCGGACGAATCCACATTGTATGCATGCATGGTAGAGTAGAGAAGCTAGAATATGTCTCTTAGCATCGCTACGCTTGGGATGAACTTTCATTACTTGGATAAATGCGTCGGCTACGATTTCTAACGTGTTCATAGGGAACGATAGGTCATAACTTTGTTTGTAAATAGTGTTGTATGCTCGTAGTTCTTGTAGGAGTGTTCGTCGTTGCAGTTCCGTGTTATCGCTTTGCTTTGGTTTTGCTCGGTCTAGATCACTTTGATACTGAAATCCGTCCGGACCTACTATACGCAGTCGAGTAGTAATAATATCGATCTTAGTTTCTTCACATGGTTCGACCTCAGAAACAAGACCACAGGTGGGACATACGAATTCCGTTCCTTGTATTTCAAAGGGGCAGAGACAATCAGGACATGTTTCACTGGTGTTAATATGTTCCACTTGTGGTTTGATATTCAGGCTTCTACGAATTCCAGGACCAAACAATCTGACTAGCTCGTCCATGATACAACTATAGATGTTTATATGTTTAAATAGAAAAAAAAAAGAAAAAAAAGAATGAAGAGGGTCACGCAACGACTCTCTTCATTCTTTTTTTTTTTTCCGTGGCTATTCCTAATCGTCCTTCTCGCTCCTCAAGGCAGCCAACACCTCGTCGAGCGCACGGTTGAGAGACTCTCCGAGACCTTCCTCTGGTTCCACCACTCCTGGTTCCGTGGTCAATGCTACCTCAGCAGGCTCCTCCGGTTCCACCATGTTTGGCTCTGCAAGTTCCTCCTTTCTTGGATCCTCTAGCGTCTTGCTGGACTTCTTAGCGCGTTTTACATAGACACCGGGACACTTCATCTTGATGGCGAGACGGTCGCATCCTGAGCAAAGCTCGTAACTAGTACGACATCCTTTACCGCACTTCGAGCATGGTATGAATGGGACACAGCCTTTTGCGATTTGACAGTTGTGCTGGGCACAGAACTTCGATGTCTTCGAAATCCTCTTTGGGCATTTCGAGTCCTTCCCTCTCATCAACCAATCGCAAGTTACCGTCTCAGGCATTGTGGCGACGTCTACGTTTGAGTCCTTCTTCGACATGTTCGATCTGTATGGTGTTAATGCGTACTAAGATGACAACGTAAGCTAGTATTGTGGAATAAAGAATATATACTAATACCATTTGGTGGCGATATACAGTATACTAATCATTCCTTTAACAGATACTCAAGTTTGGACTTTTAGGTGCAGTTAAATTCAATCGGTCCATACCTGGCCTCATAAACATTCACATAGTAGTCTAATAGGGCATTTTCAGCCTCTATGGTGAGATGGGAGTTCTTAATGAACCACTTAATGAACCATCCAGAGGTATCAAGATAATCACTTCTACAGGCGCATAGTAGAGCATAATGAACGTATTCACACTCTACGGTTATCTGAAAACGTTGAATGAGCCACTTGATGATATTAAGCTGCCCATTCATAATGGCCTCTATCATAGCAAACATGACGGCATTGCTCTCTTTGGTGAACTGGAAGTGCTTAATGAGCCACTTAGCGATACCAAGGTGATTGTACCTTAAGGCAGCGTCTAGAGTATTATTGGTGTACCTATCCATTTTATTGAAACGTAAGTGCTTGGTGAGCCACTTAACAATATTAAGGTTGCCATGATCACTGGCGTAGATGAGAGGAAGGCTGTCGTCGATGTGGCTTGCGGAAATACCGAAAGTCCTAGCCAATTTGTCTCGATCGGCCTCGTTACGAGTGGACCTCAAACCAAAACATAGTACTTGTCTACGGAACTCTTGGTCTACGTCTTTGTAGCGCGCGAGAGATGCGGCACCGTTTAGGCGTTTCGATGTCCTTGCAATGCTTGAGAATGACGTAGGACCTGCATGCTCTACGATCTTAGTCAGAATTTCCATGGGGAGGCACGATATATAATCCATAGTGGAAGAGATCGATATACAGTATAGTAATCATATCTCTAATAGATACTCAAGTTTGGATTCTTAGATGTCTAGTAACATAAAAAAGAAAAAAAGAATGAAGAGAGTCCGCAATGACTTCCTTCATTCTTCTTCTTTTTTTTCATTACCTACGTTCACTCATCTTCTGCGGCTGCGTCCACACTGGCACTATGCTTAGTATTGACGGCATAAACGTCTTGTTGATCATATCTATTCTTCTTCGATGGTTGTTGTACTATGTCGATCTCAATATCTAGTGGGTATGAAAGTCCCATACTACTTGAGCAAATACTTGAGGCATTGCAAATACCATCGTGAATAGAACCTGGTAGGATGAGTTTGCTTATGTTGTCGATGTTAAGACCGCTAGAGTTCTCATCAACGAGAGGTTCGTACTTAGTGTTGTCCCCATCGGAGTACGACTTACTTTTGTCAAAGAATTGACCATTAGGCGTTCCAGTCTTCTAGTCGCACTTCATTCTCATCCTCATTATAGGATTGGGCAAGCGACATCCAGCATTGGTAGTAGAATTCGTGGAAATGAACCTTTGTACCATTGAAACCACCTTGGTATTGGGAACAATGATGGCGTCGTGTGGACTGCGTTTCCGTGGATTGCGTATACAGACCTTCTCGTTTTCGATTAATTTGCTTATTTCACTTTCAAAGGCCTCATCAAGGTATTCTACTAATTTGAATGTAGGACTCAACTTTTCATCTGCAGGAAGGTCCAATTCTCCCTTGTCATTTTGCTTAATTGTGATTCCATCTGCCTCCATAGGTATGATGGCATTCCACTTTTGGAACTGGAGGCAAGGATGTCTATCCCGTTTCTTGCCTGCATCTTGTTCGTTGTGTGGTGCTATCTTTCCCACGTGCTTTTCCCCTTCGAACCGAAAGACCGCAGGATGAGGTCCATCGCCAATATCAAAGAATACGGAAACATACTTGCATCCGTTAGGTCCGTTCCTAGGTTGGGTCCAGTCGAATGATACAACGGATCCATGAGATTGTCCATCTTCTTTGGCCTTTTCGAATGCTTCGACCACATCGCCTACATTGAAAAGCTTTGAACTCGCCATTCTCTCTTCGATATAAATATATAGTAATCATTCCTTTAACATATACTTCAAGTTTGGATTTTATGTACAAGAATGTCTAGTGACACTTTGGATGACCCTTAGTACCCCTAGTAGTATAGGTGGCGTCAAAATTATACAACTTTTTTGTTGTGCAAGGGCGTCATAAAGTGGATTTCCGAATTCACTTTATGACGCCCTTGTGCAAGAAAAAAGTGGTATAATTTTGACGCCACCTATACTACTGTCCCAGCTGGTTTACCCAGGTTGAAGTCCATGGCACCACAATATGCCTGAGCACTTCGGGATATTGAACACAAGCCTAAACGAGATGTACGCCAAAAAAAATGTTTTTTGAGTTGTTCGGTATCCCAGCTGGTTTACCCAGGTTGAAGTCCATGGGCGGCACCACAATATGCCTGAGCACTTCGGGATATTGAACACAAGCCTAAACGAGATGTACGCCAAAAAATGTTTTTTGAGTTGTTCGGTCGGCCCAGCTGGTTTACCCAGGTTGAAGTCCATGGCACCACAATATGCCTGAGTACGTAGAGGTTATTGACCAAGCGTGAGGTCAAGATGGGGGGATATTGGTCGAGTTCATTTTTTGCGTTTTTATGGACCGAGACGGACGAACAAGCTTGGTCAATAAGGTTTTTATTATATGGCACAAATGAATAAAATCACACTTTGACACACGCGCCAGGAACCCATTGCGTGGTAAACTGAAGAGCGAATAGAAATCAATCTAAAATTAGACTGAGTCTCGACGACTTTGCACTTGAAGTTCAACCTTGTGGCGTTCAAAACAGTTTGTTTTCCGACGTAAAAAAATGCGTTTTTATGGATGAAAACTGACCTGTACTTTACTTCAGATGGACTGAGTTTCAATGACAACTTCATCAGGAAGGCCGAATGCATTAACTATAAACAAAAATGTGCATATTTGTGGAAGATTTGAAAGTTGAAAACCGGCGTTGAAATCACTCGAGTGGCGATAACTCATGATCAGATAAGCACACTGCAAAACTTGACAAATAGAGCTGTAGAAGAATACAAACAAACTTGTAAGTATTAATCTAGTAAATACTCTTAATTTGTAAGCCATTTACCAAATGTAAATGCTGAATTTCTTAGCTCATACAATATAAAACCTGCTTTCTTTGATGAAACTGTGTGCTAACTCTAAGCTTACTCGTTTCCGTAATAATTTTATTTTTTTGTACCACGATTGTAGTAGCGTTGTGAGGTAGCCGAACTTTTCTTTGTGTTTTTGAAGTCACGGCCATTTCAGCTTCGCTATAGTTTTTTTTATCTCCGTAAGTCCAGCTTCGTTCAATTCAGTCGCTTTTGCTGCAGTTGTTTTCATCGAACTTGCAAGAGCCAGAAAAAACTGCATTATCCATTAATCCCTCTAAAAAGGTGAATTTTAGCTGTAAACGAAAAGGCAGAACGATTTTTAAATTAGTATTTGCCTTCATGTCACAAATTGTTTAGTTTCTTTCAAAATGTATGGGTTCTATCGCTATTTGTTTACGAAGAATTGTGAGCGGTTTTGTAAAATCCTGAGCGGGCAAGATGGAAAAATATTGCCCGCTGAGCAACCAATCAGATTGCAGCATTCAGAGTCATCTTGCCCGCTCACGGAGCTGCCATGTAATAATTCGGGATATTGAACACAAGCCTAAACGAGATGTACGCCAAAAAAAATGTTTTTTTAGTTGTTCGGTATCCCAGCTGGTTTACCCAGGTTGAAGTCCATGGCACTACAGTATGCCTGGCGCTTCGGGATATTGAACACAAGCTCAAAAGAGATATGGCAAACAAAATTTATTTCTTGAGTTGTTCTGTGGCACCACAACTAATGCCTGAGCACTTCGGGATATTGAACACAAGCCTAAAAGAGATCTACGCCAAAAAAAATAGTTCGGTATCCCAGCTGGTTTATCCAGGTTGAAGTCCATGGCACTACAGTATGCTGAGCACTTCGGGATATTGAACACAAGCTCAAAAGAAATATGCCAAACAAAATTTATTTTTTAGTTGTTCTGTATCCCAGCTGGTTTACCCAGGTTGAAGTCCATGGCACTACAGTATGCTGAGCACTTCGGGATATTGAACACAAGCTCAAAAGAAATATGCCAAACAAAATTTATTTTTTAGTTGTTCTGTATCCCAGCTGGTTTACCCAGGTTGAAGTCCATGGCACTACAGTATGCTGAGCACTTCGGGATATTGAACACAAGCTCAAAAGAAATATGCCAAACAAAATTTATTTTTTAGTTGTTCTGTATCCCAGCTGGTTTACCCAGGTTGAAGTCCATGGCACCACAATATGCCTGAGCACTTCGGGATATTGAACACAAGCCTAAACGAGATGTACGCCAAAAAATATTTTTTGAGTTGTTCGGTATCCCAGCTGATTTACCCAGGTTGAAGTCCATGGCACCACAATATGCCTGAGCACTTCGGGATATTGAACACAAGCCTAAACGAGATGTACGCCAAAAAAAATGTTTTTTGAGTTGTTCGGTATCCCAGCTGGTTTACCCAGGTTGAAGTCCATGGCACTACAGTATGCCTGAGCGCTTCGGGATATTGAACACAAGCTCAAAAGAAATATTCCAAACAAAATCTATTTTTTAGTTGTTCTGTATCCCAGCTGGTTTACCCAGGTTGAAGTTCACGGCACCACAGTATGCCTGAGCACTTCGGGATATTGAACACAATCCTAAAAGATATTTAGTTAGCCTACCTACGAGTAGCCGTTATACCCGTCGCGAAATTTGCGCAAAATCAGATCAAAACAACCAGACGCGAATTACCGGTCGCGAACTGCAGCTACCGACTGCAAACAACAAGACACGAGAAACCTGCTGCCAGGGTAACATCTCTCACATCTCGATATCTCCAAGATATCTCATCCGCTTTATTTTCAGTATCCGCGATAATAATTTGGGGTCCGAATAATAATTAATAAGCGAAGTCTGCGACGTTTCGAACAGTAATTGGCAAGCGTGTAAGTCGCATTTTCGTCTAATTAAAGTCAATTCCACATCGTGTCCGACTTATGAAATAATAACAAGATTATGTATTGTTGATTCTGAGAAATTAGTTGAAAGTCGGATAGGCACATACGGCAAACCAGATAAATCGTCGACCTCGATCGAAACGTACTGAAAATCGGACTACGAATGACTAAATTTCGTGCACTACCACGGGTAGTCGACTGATGAAAGGTAAAATGCAAAAGTAGTTCTTTATCACACATTGACACCTACGGATTACGATATCTAGGCGCTAAGGGACGGACCATTAGAAAAGTGATGGGGAGGGGGGTGGGGAGTTTCGAAGATGAAATCCTTTTTTTTTTTGGCCACTTTAACCCTTTCACTACTAGAGCGGCCCAAAGCGGCCAATATGAAGCATGTACCTGGGAAAAAATATTGCATCAAACCTAGACATGCTGGAAATACGATGTTGCGATATTATTTCAAGGGATGAATGACTTCAAAGCCACAGCTATAACTGGGATCGCTTGACTCTCCCACTTTGGAGAACAACTCATTTGTTTTGGTGATCGTTTTTCGTTTCTCCGATTTTCACCAATTTTGAGGAGCTGAAAATTGCCCTCCAAAATCCTTCCCATTCGCCCTTGAAATGAAAAGCAAACACAAAATCAGCACTCAGTCGTTACAGTACCTTCTTTAATCTTTCGAACCACCAGGTTTGTTTGCACAAAACACACATTGCGACTGTGAAGCATGCTATTCTTAATGCTGCACTTCTCTCCACCATGTTTTTCCTGCTCCCACCTCCAATTGCATGCTGGGTAATCAACAAAAAAATCACTAGGGGACCCCCCCTCTGGGACTCCTCCGGTTTTTTTTATAAGTCTTTTACCCCTACAACCAAGAGCGGTGATTTGGACTCAAGCCGTTGCTTTAAAGTGACAAAAACACATCCTAATAGGTTAAGCAGGGGGAAAAGACAACCAACTACAGAATTTCAAAGGTTTCAGTGAAGAATTATTTCATGTGTCCCAAAGCAGAAACACAAAAGAAAAACCCTATGAAACCCCTCACAAGGCCTACTAAAAGCAAACCAAGTACTTTTCAGCCGTCATCAGAAATAATGATGTCCTCTAGCTCTCTTACAGTGGCTTATTTGTCCAAAATTAGAGCACATTTCATTGGAAAACCTACAGAAGAAACCATACTCACCGCCGCCGAGTCTGTAGAATTCTGCCGAATGGCATCATGGGGAAAGTTTGAGCCCTTGGTTTAAAAAGTCAGCAGTATTTAACTAGTCCGGGCTAGCCAAACTGGAACTGAGGGGGGAGGGTTGAGTTAGCACTCTGCATTTCACCCATTGAGCCCAAACACGTCCAGGAGTGAAAGGGTTAATCACCACCCTACCCATGTCATGTGACCTCTTCTGTTTGCACTCAAACTTATTTTGCAGGATGTTAACATCCATTGTACTTGAATAATGTCAATTGCATGTGAAATGACCTTATATTTTGGACAGGAGAATTTTTTACAGGTTATCTATGGTTGGAAAGCAATATCCCAATTATGGACAAGAAAAGGTTGTGTCAGATCACATGATTGGAGGCATTAGCAACATGTCTCCCAAAAATGAAGTCTGAGCAACTTGAAGATGCATATGTTGTGCTTAATACAAATCTTTTCAATTAACTTGAACTTTGAACCACCCCCTCTGACCTTAGTGTTGGTTCTGAATTTTAGTGTCCAATAAGAGAAGACAGGGAAGTACATTTTTGCTCATAGTTCCTGTCTAGAAAACAATTACATCACAAAATTGGGTCAAATAATTGATTACTTGGTGAGTATCCAATTAATGCCGAGACTGAATGAAAAGAACAGAAAGTTATAATTTTTAATTTTGTTGTTGTTAACCCTTTCACTACTAGAGCGGCCCAAAGCGGCCAATATGAAGCATGTACCTGGGAAAAAATATTGCATCAAACCTAGACATGCTGGAAATACGATGTTGCGATATTATTTCAAGGGATGAATGACTTCAAAGCCACAGCTATAACTGGGATCGCTTGACTCTCCCACTTTGGAGAACAACTCATTTGTTTTGGTGATCGTTTTTCGTTTCTCCGATTTTCACCAATTTTGAGGAGCTGAAAATTGCCCTCCAAAATCCTTCCCATTCGCCCTTGAAATGAAAAGCAAACACAAAATCAGCACTCAGTCGTTACAGTACCTTCTTTAATCTTTCGAACCACCAGGTTTGTTTGCACAAAACACACATTGCGACTGTGAAGCATGCTATTCTTAATGCTGCACTTCTCTCCACCATGTTTTTCCTGCTCCCACCTCCAATTGCATGCTGGGTAATCAACAAAAAAATCACAAGGGGACCCCCCTTCTGGGACTCCTGTAGGTTTTTTGTATAAGTCTTTTACCCCTACAACCAAGAGCGGTGATTTGGACTCAAGCCGTTGCTTTAAAGTGACAAAAACACATCCTAATAGGTTAAGCAGGGGGAAAAGACAACCAACTGCAGAATTTCAAAGGTTTCAGTGAAGAATTATTTCATGTGTCCCAAAGCAGAAACACAAAAGAAAAACCCTATGAAACCCCTCACAAGGCCTACTAAAAGCAAACCAAGTACTTTTCAGCCGTCATCAGAAATAATGATGTCCTCTAGCTCTCTTACAGTGGCTTATTTGTCCAAAATTAGAGCACATTTCATTGGAAAACCTACAGAAGAAACCATACTCACCGCCGCCGAGTCTGTAGAATTCTGCCGAATGGCATCATGGGGAAAGTTTGAGCCCTTGGTTTAAAAAGTCAGCAGTATTTAACTAGTCCGGGCTAGCCAAACTGGAACTGAGGGGGGAGGGTTGAGTTAGCACTCTGCATTTCACCCATTGAGCCCAAACACGTCCAGGAGTGAAAGGGTTAAGTGTAATATTTGTTTATTTTTCATTTGTTCGCTGGGAATATTTTTTTTTTAAGGTTTTTTTTTTTGCAGCATATCAATTTTGTTTGTGATGAAAAAACAATAATGTAACAATAATAATACGTGTTTTAATATTGGACCTCTTGCAGTTGAGAACTGAATTACAGGAACAGTCAATATAAAAAACATATAACATATATAACAAACTGTATCAAAAAGAATAGCATTTGAAATGTTAAAATAACAAGTATCCGATAGTAGTTGATAGATAGGATCTCGTCATTGAAGCCTGTTTAATATTCAAGGTTGGTTTAAAGATCTGTATTTTGTTTAGTATTAAAATGTATTGCTTGCATGCCTCAAATAGGCAATATGGCTAATGCAGGTCAATTTGAGCAAAGATGTTAAGCATATATTTAATATTTGCATATTACTCTGATAATTATGGAGGAATGCTGCTGTACTGTGATAATAAAAAAAATATGACACACCAATCTTCAGCTGGCAATATATTTTTTGTTTTAGGTAACAGGAAGAATCACTTTTCTAATGGTCCGTCCCTAAAGTAGACACTTTAAAGTGACATGAGGCTGGACTTAATTAAATGGAATGCTCCTGCTTCCTAGAGCACCCCCTGGTGACAGGGGACCAATGCTCCCCTATCACCAGAGGGTAGTTTGGTTGCTAAGAGTGTCTGGCTCGAAAGTCGCCACCAAATCAGAAAAGAACACTGCCGACCACAATAACACCGGAACGAAGTTCTGCCAAAAGAAGCGCTAAAAACCATCCACGCAGCGTTACGAAATCATCAAAGCAGATCGTATTTTCGGAAGCACAAGCCTGTTCCTCGAACACACCGGTCCATGCATGTTTCAACCGTGTGCGATTCGTCGACGACAATACAAGCAAGACGCTTATGTAGTTCCGATGCAGGGTTCTTCAGCTGATCGCGAAATTCGCTCTCATTTATACTTCTTCTGCAGAACTAAACAGCAATTTGAAGTTGCACTTCTGTAGTTCCTCGGGTTTTAGGTCTGAAAGTTCGGCAGTAGGATATAACCTACCTCCATTATTGCGTTGCAGTTTGGGGTTCAACGTATCCATCCAACTTACACCGTATTATTTTGCTCCAAACACGTGTAATAAAGAATCATAGATAAGGAAGCATTTCACGCCCATACTAACCCAATATTCAAACAACAAAGGATTTTGAGATTTGAAGATAAAGTTTATTTACTCAATTTGGTAAAATTTATGTATTCGTATCAAAACACTTTACTTACTCGAGGTTTCGACAACTTATTTTTGAGGAAGTTACAATACCCGAAGTTCTGATTTATTTAATGTACCTTTGTTTAGAACAAATATAAGACAGTTCACTGTTAGTTTCCAAGGTCCTAAATTTTACAATACTTTGAGCTCAAATATACGTAACGCAATGTCCTTTTCTTCTTTCCATTTCAAACTTAAGAACTATCTTTTCTCCCGCAATTAATTAATTGTATTATCTTTCATGTGTGCATTTTAATGTATTTGTTTAGTTTTGTTAGCGTGTTGCTCTTGCCGCCTCAATCAGTTCATTAACCATATTAATTGTAAATAGGTAGCCCAGAACCTTTATGGTTTCTCTTGGGCTACCCCGCCACTTATTTTATTCTTTGTAAGATTACTATTTATATTTGTGGCAAATAAATTAAACTGAAATTAAACTGAAACTGAATGTTACGAATTCAAAATCCTTTCCAGGGGAAAGTGTATGGATGTGGCCGGGGGTGGGCGGGCATTTTCCTTACTTCTTTGACTCGCCGTGGGGCATTTGAACACCTTGCTTGTGACTAAAAAGCTACACTTATCGATAAAAAAGCAGTTCTGGAAATTGACCACGGCTATTCGTTGTAAGGACGTTTGGTCTTAAATTTTCAATAAATTTAAATTCTACATTTTCACACGGAACTACAGCACTGCCATTCTCTCCATAGTAAGAAAAAGGACCACTGATCACAGCCTCGATAGTGTGTGATACACCAGCGTCCAGACAAACCGGTTTGTCCAGGTTTATAGTAAACCCATAATATCCATCTGTTATCTCGCTATCCGTCGTGAACGTCAATGGGGAAGCGGTTTGGTAAAGAGTCGATGTAGAGTCTTTATTCGCTCCTTTGTAAATAGTAAGGTCTACTGTGTATTGTGACCCAGAACTGCCGAATAATCTTACACCAGTGAGGCGAACCCGACTACTGACGGTGAACGTGAGGCAGTCGGCTGCGTTACCACTGTATCCCCACATAGGTAAGTCACTAGGCAAACCACTGAATCTCTTACATGAACCAGTCTTTTGGATGCTTTTTCTATTCTTTGCTTGAAATGTTTTAAGTGATGTTGGTTTCCCAACAGAATTAAGATAAGTAACCAATTCGATTACCTCTATCATATCTAGGATTTCGGTATGAAGAACATTTTCCACAAATTGTTGTGGTGACATCAGTGGAAACCTTATCAGGTGAATCGCTTTATGGCCGAGAACAGCTCTCTTTGATTTCCCATCTTCACTCAGTTCGTGTTCTTCAATCTTCGTACAAGCCCAGCTATGTACGGCCTGGAATAACTCCACCTCTGTTATGCAGAGAGTGTCCCTCTCTAGAATGTCACAGAGTGTTTCTTGCGTGACGGTTAGAAACGGCTCAGATGTCACGGCACGTTGGGTCTCACAATCAACAATATTCCAGCAGAATTCTTTCAGCTTTTCGTCTTCTAGTTTTTCCGCCTGTGGTAGAACAGTGAACACATCCTCTGGTCCCAGCTCTTTCTCAAGATACTGTGTGCATTTCTTAACCAGTGAAGGAACAAAGTACTTCTTAGCGAGGTACAAAACCTCCATAACATGACTTCCGGTCAACTGCACTTCATCGTAGTACATATAGCGAAACAGTTCTAGTAATCCTTCAGCGGTACAGTCTGGTAGGTGGATAGTACATCGAGTCTCGGCCAGTTCACCGTAGAACATGGCCTCGAATACAGGACTACTGATGGTCAGTGCGTACTTATGGGCAGGAACGGTGACCGTGTCGCCTTTGGAGTCGACAACCGAGAACTGTACATCACTGAACATGCTGTTGTTGTACATGTACTGGTTACGTTCCTTGATAGTTTTGCGTACAGTTTGCCATTTGGTATCCATTGCTCAAGACTGTGACTGTGTTGATGTTGAGAAGTGTTTATATATTAAAAGCAGGTTGCTTCCGTGTTTTCATGAAAGTGAAAGTGCAGGATTCGTACCCGAATTGCATGATGGTATACGAGTTGGTTTGGTATACGTAGTCCCCACCCCTCCGGCTGTTTTTGTCAACATCAAGTTGGGGAAGGGTAGGCACCCAATTGTTCCGCCCCTCGTCTCCCCCAGGGGGCGATGCTCGATCTCTTGCAGAAATACAAACACGGTTCCATTCATTTTGGCATACTTCTTGAAAACGAGAATTTTTCCTCACTTTTTGCACTGCAGCATTTTCTATTTTTTTTAGAAGCATAAAAACTGAGAAACGATTCAATTGTTAATTCACATCACGATGGCAAATAAGGCCCATTTTCCTCCCACTACGTAATAACTTTAGACCATAAAATGCAAATAATTTGAAATTTTGTAGAAAGATAGTCCAAGAGATGGAAATCTCAAACATAGTAGTTTGGATGTAGTGATTGACAATGTGACGTCACTGTAACCGTGAGACCTTGGCGCCAAAATTAGGATTTTAAATTTGATTTCGAAAATATTTTCAGTGTGTTTTACCCTTTTGGTGAAGAAGTTCAGCGAAAACCAGATTCGGAATCTGATTAAAATGTCCAAATTTCTCGCGAAAGCGAAAGAATTTACCAAATATGGTCAACGTTTTGGGGTATTTACCGATGAACGTAACACGTTTAAGAAAATCTGACGGATACAAAGTGGACCGAAAATGAAAACAAATGTGTAGTTTTAAATCTTACAACATGGGGTATTAAGTTTCTCCTGACCTCATAATGATGTAACTGTGACGTATACATACGTCTATCTGACGTCATATAATATTTAACCATATAGTCCCAAGTTGAAAAAAAACTACAAATCATTATAATTGTTCAACTTAGCTTGAAAGTCTTTTACATGTTTTTCCTTTATTGCCTTCAGTGGTAAATACCCCTAAAGTTTGACTTTATATGGTAATCGAACAATTATATTCCTTATATTTCGGGAAAAGATGGCGAGAGATTCAAAACCAATTTCCACTTACAGCTTTAGATTGTTTTATGTAAATCAAATTAACTTTTCGGTTTTGTTTAACTCGATGATATCATGGTTTTCCATCTTAAAAAGGATCATATTTTCTTATTCCTCAGTTTGGCGCGAAATTCAGGCGTATGCCGTGACGTCACATTGTCAATCATCCACCTCAATCGCAAACCTCAAAAAAACATAATGGCCGCGTCAGGCAAAAAGGGCCTGGACGACATTCAAGTTAAATAATTCCTACAATGGCGTTCCTAATAACAGGTTGAAGAGTCGTACTGTATTCTTGACGAGGAGCGCTACATTTCATTCCTAACAATAAATGTCAGTTTCAAGAAATTGACAACAAAAATCAGGGGGGAAATTTACTTGATTTTGATGCAAGGGCCCGATTACAAATATGACCACAAAAATTAGGAATACTGTCAAAGGAGATGATTTTGATGTATGACGTTCATTTATACATGCTGGCATTAAAGAGTAAAAAATAAATAAGATGAACAAGATGATTACTTTTTGGCCAAAAAATGTCTTTTCTGCAGTCATTCTGCTCCCCGTAGCTAGCTCATAATATGATTTTAGCAATAGTACAAGTTACACTTAAAAACAATCATACGATGATAGGCAATCATTTGCGGCTGCTAAAATTCTGATCACACCCTCATGTAAAAATATCGTAAATTTCGTCTTCGATTTCACTTGTCGATTTCATTAAATCAACACTACTTGTTAGTAGCACAATGTGGCGCTCGTGATGCATATTGTAATCGCACCACAAGTACAAAAAACATGGTACAATTTCAAAAGGCATTTACATATTATGTCGTCCGGGCCCTTTTTGCCTGACGCGGCCCATATTATTCGTCTCTGGCTAAGGTTTACATCATTCTGATTTTTTTTTTCACACTACTAGGAAGCTTCCGGGAGGAAAATGACCCATGAAAGTTTCGTATAACTTGATGGATTGTGGCCGGGCAAACTGGGAGACCGGAAGTTTAGTAACAAACAAACAATAAAAAATTACATAAGTTTTCCAGCCACAACGCACGCTCTCATTGGCTGATTCAGGGGCACGTGGCAGTCATCAAAATCCAATGTTTCCCACCCGGGCAACAATTGATGAATTGTTGCCCGCCACGTGATCACATCGGTCGCGCGCGCCATTTGCTAGCTATTCGAGAAATATTTGTCTACCAAAATGTCTAGATCTTCATCAAAAGCTGATAATTTTTCGTCGAAAGTGAGCATTCAAAATGGAACCAGCTCCAAAGAAACAATTTACATCTTTATCAAGCGCAAGAGCTAAAAAAGGATGCAAGAAAGACACAAAATGATGCTCAAAATGCCGTAGCGACGCTGGCAGCGTTTTGAGTTGAAAAACAGCTTCCGGCCGAAAAGAAGACGACAAACCTCGCTCGTATCAGGTAGTAAAACTTATGTCTATATAACAAATCACTTAATGACTGTCCCTTCGGGAATCAGTTAGTTTTGTTTCCCCTCGATCCGAGGATCTCGGGGAAACAAAACTCACTGATTCCCTCGGGACCAGTCATTAAGTGTTTATTGTTGATTTAATATAATCACTCACTCTGGAAATTGTGGCAATTTAGTATACATACATACAAACTTTATAGAGTGTCCCCGAGGGGCTTTTCTACACACATTACAATATTAAAAATATAGAAAATGGTTAATACCAATTCTAAGATAATCTAAAGTCTAATGTACATTGTAATATAAATATTATAATATTCGAAAATAACCGCTGAATGCAAGGACTACAGACGCATGTACGCAGCCGGTTAGCCTCATTCTGAAGTTAAACATTCATAAATACCGTTTTTCACCTTTTCGCTGGTATTTATGAATGTTTAACTTCAGAATGAGGCTAACCCTGCTTACATACGTCTGTAGTTATTGCATTCAGCGGTAATTTTCGAATACGAAACTGGAGTATTGTAATAAGAGATGAATTAAAAGATAAAATATGATAAGATATGGTAAATTGCTGCTAATATCGATAATTATTAAGTAATAAGAAATCTGTCGAGCATACGTTTTTTCCAGCTTCTTCTTAAAGCTACTAAGGGAAGTTGTCTGTTTTTATCGCCAGCTTTTATTTGGCGATAATCGGTGTAGAAGATATCACGGAAGGCACTGATAAGTTACCCATGCACAAACATTAAACATGGCGGCGCTTCCAGTTGTTCAAAGAGAGGAGAAGGAAATCTCTCTCTAGCAGGGTAGGTTGTTCCGAAAACGAAGCCCCGAAAACTTATAGCAAACGGCAACGCTTGGTAAAAAATACAGACCACTTTAAAGTAATTTAATTACAAATGCCGTGACTCAGGTATGATACTCAGATCATTGATAAGAACTGTTACAGATTTTAAATAGCTTAGGTTCATTCGACTATCTTGTTGTTACGGTCACAACGTATTTGCTATCGTCTTTTTTATTTTCATTCTGAAGGCCCGTGAACGGTAAACTTATTCAAATTTAATTTTCGGCAGAACCGATTCGCCAATCGCCATAGCATCGTCCGCGGAAAATGACTGGAAACGACGTTCATCAGATGACTTGACCTAGTTCCCTTTACGTCCGCATATCTGGTTTCTAAAAATAGCTTGTGACAGTAAGATATCCCAAGGGCCTGACTAGGAGACTCCCTCTCTGTCCTCTATTTTCTCTCGATTGTACTTGCTGCGAGTCTCTGAGTGTGTATATATGTCACTGTATATCTATATATACTTACCTTGAACATGTGTTATTTGTGCAGTCCTTTTAGTATATTCTTATGTAATAGCTATTTTACATAAGTTCCATAGCTAAGCTACCGAGGTTTTGGAACAAATGTAAAGAATAAATATTGTTTAAGGACGGCGGCCCCTATTGCTAGTGCGCATATTTTCTGCGCATAAGCCTCAGTACGGGTGTCCCGCGAGTTGACCCGTAGTCACGTAAGGTTGATTGTGGAAATAAAAAAAATCACAACATTTTGTCAGTGGCTTGGAAAATGTGTTGACCTGATTTTGTTCTCATATTATCCTGCCTGGATACAATGAGTATATCTCTCAAAGGACAGAAAAGAAAGCGGAACGGTAAATTCTCTCGAACTTGGCTGAAGAGACGTATTTTGGGGCGGAGGCGGAATCAACTTGCGATCTGCGCGCAAATCCTGCGATTTTGAACGAATTCGCCGCCATATTGAACATCCCAGCATGCAACACTCAATAAGACAAATGTTATACTCGCTAGGGAGGGCTTAGTATAAAAGTGTCAAGGTCGTCCGAAATAGGCGGCAAAAATCAGAAACCGGTCTTTGTAACTTTTTAAAACGCACGGTGACCCCTGTTATTACTCGGGCTGCCTGTGGCAGCACCGAGTCTTAAAATGCAAGTCGTTATTTTTTTTATTTTTTTTATTTCATGTCAGACGGCTTCTGCGCATGCGTTAAAGGTCAAATTCGAACCAATCAGATTGCACTGTGCTGGTCACGCAAACAAAAGGTTAGATTTCCTCAGGCGCGCTCAGATAAGAAAGTTCAAAGCTCAGACTAGGCGAGACAAGGAGATATCAATTTCAAATAGTCATTGTCAGAAATCTATTCCATCGTGGGAAATTATGCAATACAACCTAAATTTGGGTCAGGTCCATGTTTTACGACAGAATAACCAGAGTCTTTCTACTGGATTCGGAGAGCTCGAGACATTATACAAGTCTGCTAATATGGGGAAAACTGAAACAAAAAATTAACTTTGACGGCAGAAACCCTCATATTTGAGCCAAGCGGAATATTTACATGATCCGCTAAGATTGTTACAAATCTTAGTTAAGCAGATGTTTTCAGTGTATGCCAACTGAAATGCGGCAACTACACGAACAAGAAGCATGAACTGCCAGCAAAGAGAGAGGAATTGATCGGAGACGTTAAATTACGTTATTGTGAAGAGGATCAAAATTCAAGTTCTTTGAGACTGTCTTCTGCCGTGACTCGTGAGAGAAATTGGAAAAGATCTAGCTGTTTCATTCAGACACTGGCAAATTTATTGAAAGCTACGGGCTTACTTTATGAGATTATTATTCATTGTGGAATGAAAGGAAACAGGTTAGCTGAAAGTTAAGTTCGAGGTAGGCTTCGACTTTCATTCCGATTCAGTGCATATGTGCACGAAGGTGGAAATTGCTTTCAACAACACTATAACAAAAGAACCAAAACGAAAGATTCAGTTATGTAAGTACTGTAAGTAAACTCTTTTAGATTTGAATACATTTCCTCTCAGTTTGTCTGTTAATGTACTTTTTCTTCTAATTATCGCTTTATTTAACATCTCTGTGATTTAGAGTATGCGTACCTCAGAATAAATTATTTGAAAGGTCAACTGAACTCTTGTGTCGATAAGCGCAAATGTTTTTGTAAAACAGTCTGTGAATTTGAGAAGCGGACTTAGAAGAGCTTTCTAATTAGGAATTACATGTTTTTCTTGCTATGAAATTTATGTTTCATTTCACATTTATTCATACAGTTTTAGCCGGACATTTCCCCGAGTTTTTGATCTATTTTCAATCAAATTCAAATGAAAGTGTATTTCATCTTCAAATTATCTCATGTGGCCCGAGTGAAAGGCCAGATGGGCTCTTTTCTACTTTCAACACACAGTCGCTAAACTGTACGAAATCTCCAAGAATAAATCCCTAATGTCCAAACTAACGGGAAAAACTGAAAGAGGAAATCCTTGTGAGAAATCGACGTACATATGAAGCTATATAAGTTATCATCGACTATATGGGAGTCAAACATCGAGCTGCTATGAAACCGCTTGTGACAGTTCGTTTACGCACTTTCATGACAAACGAACGTTTCTACTTTCGACGCAACGGTCGCTAAACTGTACGAAATCTCCAAGGATATATCCCTAATGTCCAAACTAAAGGGAAAAACTGAAAGAGGAAATCATTGTAACCAATCGACATAAATATGAAGCTCCAGAAGTAATTATTGAATACATGAGAACCCATAGGCATAGAGAAAACCGATAATAATGAACACGGTATTAGTTTCACCGATATTTGTGGCGTAACTGAACTCGCACTACAGCATAGCTTGAAATACTGTACGAAAACTCCCGTTTAAAAATTTCCTGATGCCGAAAGGACCGTAGCATTTAAACAAGATATCCTTCTGACCAATCGACATACATATTAAGCTGTGAAAGTATGTTTCCATTCCATAACAGCCGATAGTGCAAACTAGTAAACTGCCACTAGTAAATTGACCTTGCGTACTTCCGCGAGTACTGAACATTCTAGCGTCAAATGCATGTGTTACGTTTCCAAACTTTAGGACAAGAAATCTTCCATAGAATGTTCTATTTTTTTTACAGCTGAGAACTGTATTATTAAACATAAGAAATAAAACAATGGTGCCATTTGAAGAAATATATCATGTCAAAAGTGCAAACGAAGAAATATATATCTACGGACGCGAGCAGCTCGATCGTTTCACTTTGGTCAAACTCGGACTGTTTACGACTGGAACCTGCAGTTTTATCGGACCTGCAGACTAAATTGTAAACGTGTGGCCGTGTTCAGGCGAGTAAATCTAGCTAGCTAACCACAGGAGGTAGCGAGCTTCTTTAGTCTGAACAGTTTTTCTGCTCTGGTGATTAGCTAGCTAGTGGTCGGTGGAATACTTTGAAGTTCCAAGCTACCTAGCGAGGTAGCTTGAATAGAATCTAGCGCGCTAAAAGCCCATCGATGACAGATTTTAGTTATTTTAAGGTTTTGAAATGTACACAAATGTCAAGTCAGTGTTATCATCCGATCTAGCCGACTTCTAGCTCTCGCTACGACCACGTTCACTACTCGCTCCAAGGTAATTTCTCTTACCACGACAACTACCGGGTGTATTGTACGTCAATTGAGCCATCATGGATAACGAGGATCGCCAAACACCAGCTGTCAGTAGCAGTTTTTCGCACAGTTTTAATATTTTGGTTGAAATTTCAATTACGAAACACTTGTGCCAAGGGCAGTTATAGACCAAATTTCTATCTTTTAGAGAGGGTCTGAATGGGGGGGGGGGGGGTCTACATGTCAGTTGTCAGTTAAAATTTTGGCCATTTGTCAGTTGTCAGTTAGCCCTAGTTAATCATTACTAGAGAAAATTTACAATGTTTGACCCACAAAAACTAAATTTGTCAGTTGTCAGTTATTTTTCGGTTGTCAGTTGTCTGTAAAAAAATCGTCATTTGTCAGTTATTTTTAAGGCTGTTTGTCAGTAGTCAGTTAACCCCATTCATGCCCTCTTTAGAGATAGAAACAAACCAGAAGAGGGAAAAACAAAAAGTAAAACCTACTAAGTTACTAGGTCTGAACAGTACTAATTTATTAACTAGCTGCGAGTTGCTGACAGATATCTCAAGACTCTAGCTAGCTGCACGATAGTAGTCTGAACATACATACACACATGAATAAGTAGTGTTTTCAATATAAGATCAACTACTTTAATTTACATACGAGAAAACAAAAATATTAAATTACATACATGTATATATATACTAGGGGAGCAGAGAATGAAAGTCACCGCGCTACCGGCCACTCCTAAAGACTGCTAATAATTCTTCCCTTTGGTTATTACTAAGAGGATTTCAAATGAAAGTGTATTTCATCTTCAATCTCATGTGGCCCGAGTGAAAGCCCAGATGGGCTCTTGTTTATGTTATAAAATTAGAAGTTTAGCGTTTGGATATATTATATTTTAGAGAGAGAACTGATTATAATAGTGAAATGAACAAGCTGGTTCTAAACGAAAAGAATACCAAGGCGATGGTCATAGCGTCGTCAAGAAAAGTGTCCGAGTTCTCCGAGGACATTGCCGTCACCATCAACGGATCTCTAATTCAAACGAGAAATTACTTGGTGTGCATCTGGACCAAACTTTGAGCTGGTCCCTTCATGTAGATAACATATGCAAAAAGATTTGCCAAAGACTTGGGATACTCGGCGCATTCGTCACCATCTCCCACTTGATGCTCGTCTTGCATTTTATCAGTGCTTAGTGCTCTCTCTGATGGACTATTGCTGCGTAGTCACGTGGGGCAATACATCCCAGCAAAATTTAGACAGGATTCATCGACTTAATTCAGAAAAGGGCAGCTAGGTTGATTCTGGACACTGACAGTAAAGCGACATCATTGCCATTATTTGTCCAGCTAGGATGGCTCCCCATCCATGATAGAATTAAGTATTTTCGTTCTGTCACCGATTATAAAGCCTTAAATAATTTATCTCCCTCCTATCTTACTAGTTTAATTTTACCTTTTAATTCTGTTTATAGTTTTAATACCCGTGGCTCTGTAAATAATAATTTGAAGCTTCCTAAAGTGACTACTAAGGCCGGGATGCACACTTTTGGCTTTCTGGCATCTAATGAATGGAACTCTTTGGATTGTAGTATTAGAAACGCTTCTACACTCTCCTCTTTCCGCAAGAATTACTTAAAGATGGCTTTCTCCAAGATCAAAGAAAAACTGTGATTTTCTCTCCCTCCGTCTGTAAATATACCTAGTTGTAATGTTTGTGTAGTACTATTCAAGTTTTAGCTTTAATGTTATTTTAGTTTTACTTAGCTTGTATTATCTATAGTTACATTTAAACAGATTTGAGTATAGTGTTTTAAACCAGTATTATTATATTAGTATTCTAGGGCCTAGATGAAAATTACTTTTGTAATTCTAGTGACCCTGTTTGAAATTGTCCATCGCGATACCATATGCGGCCGATTATTAAATTTATTCATTAAATTTAAATTCTATATTTTCACATTATTGAACTTCATCTCTTCCATAATATCCATATGTCATCTCGCTATCTGTCCTAAACGTCGATGGGTAAGGGGTGTGGTAGATAATTGAGTTCGGGTGTTTGTTAATAGTAATTTCTACTCTGTATAGTGACCCAGGACATCCGCACAGCCTTACCCCAGCCATGTAAACTTGATTACTGACGGTACGAGGTCTCCCCATAGAAGACTTTTCTTTTTCTTTTCGCAACTAATAGTAATAGCCTATCGCTGCCAAAATGCAGAACAGACCGATTTAATAAAAGTTTCTTCCTGGCAATGGCCTATCATTTAAGTAGTATAGAAAGTGGGGGTTCTGGTGCAGCACCTCCGTTTTCTCACTTCGACCCAATCTAGCACCTCCGTTCATTCATTGTATGTCACATTCGATGTCCCCCTCCCCCAGCAACCAAATTTCTTGGACTCGTTTTTCATCCTATTAGAGGAGGGCCATATCTAAAGTATCGCAGCAGGTATGGACAACCCCCGCTCAATATATCGAGCCATTTTCTATCGAATTTTTTCTAATTATCCCCGCTTTTCCGCAAAAGGTGCACGATTCTACGCGGCATCATTAGAACGGTCATGCTACAATCGAGTAAATTGGGGCCCTTAAAACAGAAGCGGTCGTGCGCAGTTGGACATCCGACTCGTTTATAAACGTTTATTCTTTGCGGTGTGGAACCATACTCAGCAATTTGGATCCTAATTCCAGCGTTTGTCGCATACATGGTACATTTGCTCTCGATCAATTGGCAATGGGGATATGGTCGCCCAGCGAAATGGGATATCTTAGGTCGGCACAATTATGCCCAAACGCTTCTAGCAATGAACGCACTGAAATCGCCCTGCGAAGTCGACAAAAGGTCGATGAAAAGACTTATCAGCTCTACAAGTGCCCCATTTGCCATGAACGCAATTGCGTCTATCGAGAAGCACAAACTCGCGCCCTCGACGAACCAACAACGATATTCTGTACCTGTAGGCAGTGTGGTACGAACTTTATTGGATAGACCAGCGCCGAGATGTCGTTACGCTTTACGATCATCCAATTACCATGTTATTGAACGAATCACGCGCGACGTTTAGGCCATCCCAGCGTTCAGCTATTATGTAAGAGTAGAGCGTTCTCCAATTGATTTCGATGATCGTTTCTACATTTGTTGTGAGCAACTGCACCACATATGTTGTATACGCATCTCTTTGAAACACGTAACACGAGCAAGTCAGAGGAACCTCAGCGGGTGTTTTTCGTGCCTATACCCATATTCTCTATACCGAAGTGTTCACCGCGATCTTTACGAAAAACCATAGTTGCATCGTAAGGTTGCTTTTGTTTGCTCGAGCAAAAATGCGATATTGTACTCGATATAACACGTTTCTGCCAGGTAGTGTGATCGTAAACTTAGGAATTGTTTTAAGTATAGTTCGGGGTCGATATTCTAACTTTTCGGTAACGATAACGCCATAGACGGCTGGTCTAAGTGGTACTATATCCTTTATTTGTGTTGGTATGATAAGTGAGACGTCGTCGAATGCCGCTGGGTTTACGAGGGTGTTTGCATCCAATGACCCAGCAACGATTGCCACGTAGATGTTTATTAGCTGATTAGTTGATTGATTGTGGCTCAATGTAAATGATTATTTACCTATATCATTGACAGATGTTATTATACTCACCACCTGGAAGGCGGCATTCATATACCCTATTTGTCCACTTTTCACTGTGTTCGATAAAAAACTCTAATTTTGTTCGATCGACAGAGAGCTCAGCGTTATAGACGCCACATTTGCATAGGCCTCGACCCGAACCGCATAGTTGCTGTTGCCTTTCAGCCCCAGGGCCTGGTCTGTATTTTTTGGTAGGGTCATGGTTAACGTCTCCGTTGCATTTGGTTTGAATGTTTCTAGGATTCTAAACCCCTGGTGCTCTAAGGCGATGTTGGTTGTGGTATATGTGGCGTCAACGATCAAGAACGAGCTTACGCTGCTTGACGATGCCCAATTGCGAGTTCATGAGGAAATTACCACAATTGAACGTTTGGTCGCCCCATTTTTTGCCTCTATCGCCTCTTTCGCCCTTGTCACCCTTTTCACCCTTGTCGCCCTTTGACCCCACCGCACCCGGACTTCCCGTTGAGCCGCGTGGGCACGATGCCCCCTTTGGCCCCATGCTTCCCTTAGGCCCAGTTGGTCCAGCACCACCCGCATCGCCCTTTAGTCCCTGAAAGCCTTGTATTCCCTGTATGCCCCTGTCGCCCTTATTGCCCTTTGACCCCGCCACACCCGGACTTCCCGTTGAGCCGCGCGGGCCCGATGCCCCCTGTGGTCCCATGCTTCCTTTGGGCCCCACATTTCCTGCATTGCCCCCTTCACCCTTTTCACCCTTTAGCCCTTGTGAGCCCTGTATTCTCTGTATGCCCCTATCGCCCTTATCGCCTTTATCGCCCTTCGGCCCCACGCTTCCCATAGGCCCAGCTGGTCCAGCACCACCCGCATCGCCCTTTAGTCCTTGAAAGCCTTGTATTCCCTGTATGTCCTTGTCGCCTTTATCGCCCTTTGACCCCGCCACACCCGGCCTTCCCGTTGAGCCGCGTGAGCCCGATGCCCCCTGCGGTCCCACATTTCCTGCACTGCCACTTTCGCCCTTATCGCCCTTCAGCCCTTGAGAGCCCTGCATTCCCTGTATGCCCTTTTCGCCCTTATCGCCTTTATCGCCCTTCAGCCCCGCCACGCCTGTTCCCCCCTGTGGTCCAGAACCTCCCACGTCTTCCTCTATTCCTTGAAAGCCTTGTATTCCCTGTATGCCCTGTATGCCCTTTTCGCCTTTATCGCCCTTTGACCCCGCCACATCCGGACTTCCCGTTGAGCCGCGTGAGCCCTATGCCCCCTGCGGTCCCACATTTCCTGCACTGCCACTTTCGCCCTTATCGCCCTTCAGTCCTTTGGAGCCCTGTATTCCCTGTGTGCCCTTTTCGCCCTTATCATCTTTATCACCCTTCGGCCCCGACACACCTGTTCCCCCCTGTGGTCCAGCACCTCCCACGTCTCCCTTTAGTCCTTGAAAGCCTTGTATTCCCTGTATGCCCTTTTCGCCTTTATCGCCCTTTGACCCCGCCACACCCGGACTTCCCGTTGAGCCGCGTGAACCCGATGCCCCCTGCGGTCCCACATTTCCTGCACTGCCACTTTCGCCCTTATCGCCCTTCAGCCCTTGAGAGCCCTGCATTCCCTGTATGCCCTGTATGCCCTTTTCGCCTTTATCGCCCTTTGACCCCGCCACATCCGGACTTCCCGTTGAGCCGCGTGAGCCCTATGCCCCCTGCGGTCCCACATTTCCTGCACTGCCACTTTCGCCCTTATCGCCCTTCAGTCCTTTGGAGCCCTGTATTCCCTGTGTGCCCTTTTCGCCCTTATCGCCTTTATCACCCTTCGGCCCCGACACACCCTTTCCCCCCTGTGGTCCAGCACCTCCCACGTCTCCCTTTAGTCCTTGAAAGCCTTGTATTCCCTGTATGCCCTTTTCGCCTTTATCGCCCTTTGACCCCGCCACACCCGGACTTCCCGTTGAGCCGCGTGAGCCCAATGTCCCCTGCGGTCCCACATTTCCTGCACTGCCACTTTCGCCCTTATCACCCTTCAGTCCTTTGGAGACCTGTATTCCCTGTGTGCCCTTTTCGCCCTTATCACCTTTATCGCCCTTCAGCCCCGCCACGCCTGTTCCCCCTGTGGTCCTACTATTCCTATATCGCCTTTTAGTCCTTGAATACCTTGAGCACCATTGTCTCCCGCACTGCCCTTATCACCTTTTAGTCCTTGAATACCTTGAGCACCAATATCGCCTTTTAGTCCTTGAATGCCTTGAGCACCAATATCCCCCGCATTGCCCCTATCACCTTTTAATCCTTGAATGCCTTGAGCACCAATATCTCCCTTTTCACCCTCTCTTCCTTTCGGCCCTTGGATACCTTTTGGAACTTGGAGACCTGGGTCATCTTTATCGCCCCAATCGACCCGTCTTTCGGATCTTGGGCTTTATTGTCTAAGGCGTTGAAAATACCCATCGTATATTATACGGCCCACATTTTTTTCGCCCTATTAGAGGAGGACTACATTTAAGTATCACAGCAGATATGGACAACCACCAAAAATTAGCAGATGACCCCTATGGAATTCTCGATGGAGCAACTGAGGGCGATCTCCTTAAGTTATTAGCATACAAGCCAGAGGCGTTTAACGAGGCGGACGGGCCAGAGCCAGAGCCAGAGCAACGCTATTATTGCAAAAGCAGTAGCCCCCTCCCTATAAAATTCTTGAGTTATAGCCGATTTGGATGGATCGACCAACTCGAGCGGGAGTCGATTCTCAACCTATTCAACCAGGTTGTGCGCGCCTTTACTTTATCTTGCGATGAGCGTCGACTACCAAAACTCCCATTCCTATTCCAAAAAATGTTCGAGCTACGCGGAGACCGTAAGCGGGCGGCCCTATGCGACATAAGGCTCAGCGTTAGGGCTCGAGAGAAGTACGACAGGAACTGGCGGCGCATTCGCGATTGGATAGAGCGGGATGCCGCTACAAGCTTCGTAATATAAGTAAAACCGGCCCCTCCCCCGCTCAATAATCAAATGCGTCCGTTTCGTAGTTCCTTCGCCACCTCTTCTCGAACAAAGGCCCTTAGATCGTCTATGGTCGTTTTCGTGTCCCGCGTTTTTTGACGAATCTCCCGCATCATCGCCACGTACTTTTCGAGCTCTGAGAGGATGAGTGCGCACACTTGCTCATCGATCTTATTGTCTTGGAGGGCCTTAGAGATCAAGCCACACACCGTGCTCAATTTGGCCTTTCCAAAGATCACCGCCTGCTCGTATTTAATCAATTTTCGAGCGAATCGCTTTGAAGCGGCGGTTGAAGAGACTGAGATGAGACCCAAGAGGCCACCACCACCGCCCAGGGGAAACCCCACCACGACTCCGAGACCGGAAAGGCTGGTGGCTAGGCCGGAGACGCCAAATGCGACACTCAGACTCCCGGTGACCACAGCAATCCCGCGAAGGAGAGCACAGGCGCGTGAGTATTTCTTACGAACACCCGCGGAATCCTTTATGGAGGTAGGCCTGCACGTCACAGATCTTTTGGAGGCGAAACGCCTGCCCCTCATCGTTGGAGGAGAGTGCGGGATAGAGTTTGGATTTCATAAAAATATAGTGGTATATAATAAATATAATAATTTTATGGTTCTTCGGTACCGAAGGGGTATATCTGTATTTTCTGGGGAGTGGAGGAGTCGTGGGATAAGACATATGACTGCACACAGGGCTCACTACCCACCTTTAGGGTAGACTTCGAGTACCGATGATTCTCTTTTCCATCGATGACACCCTGTTTGAGGCCGCTACTCTGAAATTTCCTCCCCAGGGTGTTGAACGGATTATCGGCCAGGACCAGAAGGACTCCGGGTGGCGCAAATACTTCTATTCTTAGAGTATATGTCCGCCCCGCTCGCACGCCCCGGCTGACGTCGTCGCTAATAGGCAGGTGAAGAACCAGCGTTTCTTGGGTATTAGGAGGAATCTGGTCGGTTGCATAGGGCCCGTCGATTAGCCTCAGAGCCCCAGACGTTCCACGCCACAAGGATCTGTCGTGCAGAAACCCGAACACATTAGGAGCGGATTCTACGGCCCCACCAACCCCCGCTTGCCCAGTGTTAAAGAGGCCCATGAAAGTTTCGTGTCACCCGCTTCTTAGGCTTATCGACACAAATGAAGGAGAATGGTTGGCTGGTCGCTTTGTCGTATTGATCAGGCGTCACTCCAAGCTCGCTTCCAATACAGCTCCTCTCACGCTTGGATGGAAATGCCGCTATATAGTAATGCGAGCAATTCAACCGAACTGTCTTGGGGGTGGCGAAGAAGGATTGCGCTAGGTATATCGGACTACAGTTTTTATGGCGGCCGCCCGTGAAGTATTCCACGATTGGCTTCTAGTTCTTCACCGTGATGAAATCGTCGAATATAGCGACTTTCTGGGATTCTCGTTCAAGGGCCTCTAAAGGCACGATATCATCGATGTCGCTGCTGCTCTCCAGAATGGGGTATCCAACCTCCTCGCTTAACCCATCGAAAAGGGCACAAAGGTCGCGATACTTCTCTTGTTCGAGGTTGCGGGCGTACAAATATATCTTATCGTAATACAAAAGCGGGGCACGGAGCATGTGAACGAGCATGTTTGTCTTTCCGCCTCCCGATGGGGCAGCGATGAGCATTCTGAAGGGCTCGCTAGGCATATACGGATAGAGTTGCTTATATTTCGTGATTGCATCCTTTCCGCCATCGTAATTTGGAATTTCCAACTCTATATATTTATTCTTTCTATAATATAGATATGGATCTCAAAGAGTTTCAGCTGCACGCTCTTCCTCAGATAGAGGCGGGGCAGATGGTCGATCTCGTTCGCAAAGCCTTGAAAAAGGAGGAACACGCCAGGCAAGACGCGTATGGAGAACATAAGAAAGCCTTCGAGCCCGTCATCGAGGAACTCGAAAAGCTACGGAAAAAGGGTGTGCCCGAACAGCAAGCTTTACCCGCCCCTGCTGTAGATGTGCAGCAAGCCCTACCCGCCCCTGCGGCACCTATTGTGAATGTCGACTCCGGTTTGACTGTCAAAGAGCTGCAGGCGCTGTCTTCGTCAGGGCTACCAACACCGAAGGAAGCCTTTCAAAACAACGGCGAGCAGGAAGCTCGAGCCAACGCAGCAGAACTGAATAGATTCTTCGGTAGTAGGAAGATATGGTCAGTGGGTTCTAAAAAAGAAGAATGGGATGCCGCCATCACACTCGGTAAAAGGTATATCAAGACCAACCTCGATCTATATAGACTCGCAGACGCTTATAAAATTAAGGACTTTCGGGGGGTATTCAGCAGAAACAGCCTACCTAACGCACCCCAGGCACAGGAATGCGGGATCGTAAATCTCGATGCAGCAAGTGGGCCTGGAACGCACTGGGTGTGTTATCGTGTTGCTAAAGGAAGTCCTGCCGAGTATTTCGACTCATTCGGGCTCGACATGCCAGAGGAGGTTAGTGAGTACCTCTGCCCTTCGGTGCTCTATAGTGGCGATGAGCTCCAAGAGCGCTCTTCCATGCTGTGCAGGTGGTGGTGCTTGTACTACCTCATAGAGCGGCAGAGAGGGACACCCCTGCTCGAGGTGATTCACAACCCGGCGTTTGGAGACAATCATACCTTCATCAAAGCTTACTTCGGACTCTAAACTTTTTTTCTCGTGAATAATATAGGACCACGAAAATGAAGTGTATCACCAAAGTCGAAAGACACCACGAAAGGTACTTCATACCAGTCAATGTGAGGGCTAAGGGAAGCATAAACTTTTTCACCACCAATGCCTTACTAGCCCTCGACTCTCCCATTTCATACTGCACGGGCTCGCTCCTGACCAGCGGGGGCCCCGCTTTATAAACCTTGAATCGAAAGACATAACAACTCCTATATATTTGCGAGCTGTTGGATTAGAAGAAAAGCGTTTGCCGTTTGATGTTCTAGTTCGATATCTATATGCGCCAGGAGAGTTGGAAGGTGGGGCTAAGCGAGCAACTGGTCCTGTGTGGAGGCTAAAGACATATGTTGTTTCACGTAGTGCGATATCTTCGAACAAACCAGTTCTGTACTATTTGGAAAAGGATGCACCAAAGCGAGGGTTTGTGCGTGAAGAGCTACAAGTCGTTCCACCAGATACGGAACTACCACCAAAGGGCATTATGTTCGTACCCAACCGACCTAGGATAGCAGCTCGCAAATGAAATCATCTAAGTCTTCCTCCTCTGGAATGGTGTCTTTGTGCCCATAGGCTAGTGTATCGATTCCGTTTGCTGAAATCCATCGCTTAGAATCGAATGGCGATAGAGATACTTTGTTCATGTGCATGCCGTACATCCTATGACCTTCGCTTCGAAGCATATACATTCCATGGTGGAACACTTTCTTATCTAGTAAGCACCCTTTGTATTGTTCGTGACGAATACGATGTTTCACAACTGCCTTCTTGGTGCCTTTAGCTTTCCGAATCTCACCACCATCTGCTTTCAATATCGAGTAGAGCTTCGATCATATTCCAACATATTCGACAATGGCAACACCTCCACATTCGTCTTTCATCTTACCAAGTACTTTCTTGTTGTCGA
Organism: Actinernus sp. WN-2022; assembly: GCA_030867875.1. Taxonomy (NCBI): domain Eukaryota; kingdom Metazoa; phylum Cnidaria; class Anthozoa; order Actiniaria; family Actinernidae; genus Actinernus; species Actinernus sp. WN-2022. The sequence continues at coordinate 30,927,220 of JAOWCC010001210.1, forward strand.
TGTTGTACGACGGATGGTCCTTGTTGTAGTTGCTTGTATCATATAGATGTTTGTTGATTGTCATGTCCGCATAGATGTCTTCAGTTTCGATTTGTAGTAGTAGACTGTCAGTATCTGTATATAGTAGATTACAACGTTGTCCATACTGCTCCTTAAGCTCGTTATAGTAGACAGTCGTACATCAGATGTTTGGATAGATCTAGAATTGACATTCCAACATAAATAGGGCGGTTCAGAAGTAGCTTACTTTTCTAGTTGTGTACTTGCATAGCTTGGTTTATTCAAAAGGCGCTGCAGCTTGGGTCGTTCTGTGGAGCGCACTAGTTTGATATCTACGCGCTTACGTAGGTTTTCCATTGTTTTGCCAAATACGGTATTGTTCATCAGCTTGTAGAGATCTTGCTCAAAGGTGCTTTTGGCTTGTTTTCGTAGCTCTGTGTTCATTCGTATGTATGTCTCCATCCATGGGGATTGGTTGAATCGTAGTGCTCTATGGATCTTTTTCAAACGCATGCCAAGAGATAGGTATAGCTGTAGGTTGCGGTAGTGGAGCACATATCGCTCTTTATCTCGGAGGTTAGGTATAAGCTTTTCAACCTTCAAAGATCCGCTACCTTCGTATAGTTCCTCGAATAGATCGGTTTGATACTCTGATAACCAAGCTTTATCCACTTGCATTCTCTCGGGGGCTAGCGGATAGCCGTTGTGTGCGTCGTGAAGTTCGCTAGGATATTCAAGGTCAACTTCTAGAATGTAGCCCACATCCGAAACGCTTGCGTGTTGGGCGATTTGTTCTTCTGTTGGTGTACACCATTCGAATCCTCCCGTTGGTAAACATTGACTCATGGCCCATCCGTAAAGGTTGTTAGCATCGAGATAGAGTATGTGGCTATTTGGCTTATTAGGGTCGAAGTCTGGTACGTTTGGGTTGTTTGCTTTAGCAGTGCGCTGAGAAACCATGACTATCCCGCCACGTAGACCTTTCTCGATAAATAGATACATGTCGTAGTCAGTTAATAATTCGAGCTTCACGCCAGTCTTCTTTAACAACACATCCCACGATAGACCAGGGCTGGTGTAGTAGTGAGCCGGGTCTAAGCCATAGTTTTGCATACATGTTGTGCGAAAGGTCTCAAACACATCTGCTAGAAGAAGCACGTCGGTTTGGAGGTAAAGGTCGTGGTAGTCTCCCAATGTTCCACAACCAAATACATTCCAAACGTTTAGTGCGTGCTCGTAGTCTTCGTCAGATATGACCTCTAGACAAAGCTTGCTATATAATGCCTCTTTTGGTGGAAGAGAAGTCTCGGCAAATCTATTCCAAGCATCCATGTACTCGTATGGATAAATGCCCTTGCGCAACAGCAGCCCGTCCTTATCCAAGTCGTGCGTATATTTCGCGGTTTGTTGAAAGGTGTCTGGGGCCGCACTTGCTACCAGCTTATCGAGAGCCGATAGTAGAAATTGTGCGCTATCAATGAACCGTAGGTTTCCAAGCGAGAATGAAATGTATTTCTCCATATTGTTTGGAATGCAAGAGATAGCGCCCTCTGTCGTTGAGATCGATTGCATCAGCAGGTGAGCATCGTAACCGCGTAGGTTGTGGAATACAACTGGGATGGTAGGCGAGATGCGTAATTTGAGGTTACAGACTTTATGTGCGGCACCTCGAAACTCGCCTGTAATGTGGCAATGATCACGTACTCGGTCTCTACGGCCAATAGGCTTTTGGCAAATATGGCAATCGGTGGCTGGATTGAAGGCGCTCCAGTTTTCCTGCGACATACGTAGCGGCTCGGCCTTTTGGGCCTTTATCTTTGCCTCCTCTTCTTGTATACATCGCAGAAAGCGTTCGATAGTATCCGTGCCTCTATATAGTACGGGTGGCTCGCTGTGGCCATCAGAACGTATAACTATATAGCAAAACCCACAGGAAATATGTTCTTCTGTCTTTTGCGTGTTGCTTTTATTAGGGTCTTGGGCAGGTCCTTCGATTTTAGTGGTTAAAGCCTCAAGGTCGGCATAGATAATGTAGGGAACTTTTAGCTGTTTGTGGATATTCTGAAAGGAGACTATGTTGTTCTCATTGGTGGGCATTTCGATTCGAATGGCTCGGTCATCGATGCTGCTACACTCTGGGGTATGCTTTTCTAGTAGGGCATTGGTAGTGTACCCATGGAGACATCGCTCGCAGAAGTGCTTTCTCTCTTTATGCTTCGTTTGGTCGTAAAGGAGTTTGTTGAAGTTCTTGATCCAACAGTAGTGTTCCAGACCACTCTTTGGGCACTCTATAAGTAAGAGGTTGACGCGCTTCGAGAAAGTATCCTTCGATATGTGGTGCACAATCAAACACTTTTCCTTCGGATCCCAACCAAACACATTGATAGAAATGGCGTTTTGCTTCTCTACTCGTTTTATTTGTGAGATTGGCGTTGGTGCATCCACCCCATCGAAGTTTAACCCATCGTCTTCTTGGTACTTCGATGTCCTCTCTGGGTTTTGTTTGACTTTACACTCCGCGGCACGTGGCGACCAACGTAGGCAGTGGTTGTCGTTGTTCTTTACGTTGATCACGGCTTTCTTATTCGCGATTTCTGGGGGCAGTGGTAAATATGAACCTCCACGGAGTGGTTGGTATCGAGCAATGTTCAACCATAGAATGTTGACTCTATCTATAACCCAGTTTGATCCTCGACTGATCCACTTCTCAATGGAGTTATGGATCCGAGCATGTGCTTCTACTATTACCCCACGGATCTCAGCGCTATTGGTCAAGACGGTTTGCTCGCTACGAAAGGTAATTATCTCATATACTGAACCCTCGGGTTTGTCGAGTCGGAGTGTGATATTCAAAGCTAGCTGAACCTTAACACTACGGAGGTCTTGTAGCTCTTCCTCTAGCTTTTCGGTAGTCTGCCTACGCACACCTGCAAGGAAAGCAGCTGGGTCTGCTCCTAGAGGATTACCATCTGGCACGTCCATCTTCCATCCGCGTAAATAGTTTCCAATGCCGGGTGCTCGGACAAACGTTAGTGTATGATCAGCCATGACACAATACCTTATACTGGCCCTCCTCTAATAGGGTGTCAAAATGTAATTGAGTACTGTAGATAAATGTTTATGTATGTTCAGCCGTGACACAATACCTTATACCGACCCTCCTCTAATAGGGCGTCAAAATACAATAATGTACTATAGTAGTATAGAAAGTGGTGGTTCTGGTCGCTGTACCTCTGTTTGCTCACTTTGACCCTATCTAGCACCTCCGTTTATTCGTTGTATGTCACGTTTGATGGCCCCCTCCTCCTGCAAACGAATTTGTTGGACTAAAGTGGACCGAATTACAACATCCAAATGTACTCAGTGGATAATAGGTTGGGATTCGGTCCACGAAGGCCAATAAATTCGTTTGCCGGGGGAAGGGGGCATCGAATGTGACATACAATGAATGAACGGAGGTGCTAGATTGGGTCGAAGTGAGAAAACGGAGGTGCTGCACCAGAACCCCCACTTTCTATACTACTATTTAGCTAACAGCCGTAACATGTATTATGATTTATGCAGTAGCAGCGTCCATATGTACTATATATGCGAGTTGGCGTATTTACACCTTGGGCTGTTTTTAGATTATTTTCCCACGAATAAATGTGTTTCCTTGATGTTTTTTCACGAATGTTTTTCTTTGTTCGAAAGAAAAACAATAACGGCGAAGATAATAGCCTGTATCGTTCGTTATGCGTTCAGTGTGCGCAAGAAGTTACATTATTTGTTAGTAAAACAATTGAACGCTCTAGGTAATGATATAGTATGGGAGATGGACACTCTGGGTAATGGGCTCCTGGCAGGAGGTAGTTTACTCCAACAAGAACTTCTTCTTATTAAGTATGTGGGGTCTTCTCCAACCTCGTCCCCCAGGGTCTTCTCGGTCAGATCCAAGATGGCGGCTACTCAAAGAGAAGACGCTGGTAAAGGCTGAACTGTCACGTATTCTGATTGGCTCTTCGATTATGACTTAAGGGTTGTTCTAACAATGCTTTTTATTGGCCAAACGGACTGAGTCCAGAGAGATGAACTTGTATACGGGTTTAGATTGCTCAAATTTTATCGATAAAACTATTTTAAATAACCTTTAAACACGTTGTGTAGGCAGAGCAATAGATGAAGTGCATTACTGGGTAGTTTTCTGGTAAGATTCATCAATGGGAAAGCCAGGAGAAGCCGTTAAACCTGAACATGTGTTATCGATCGCTTCGCTTGAACACTCACGGAAAATGAACGGCTTTTTAGGATTCTCTTGTAGCTTAGATACATCCTGGTAACTTTATGATACCTTGCCACTGTTTCTTTATAGAAGTAAACTCCATTTCGAGTCATTCAGTATACCTGTTTTCACTGCATCGTTCGCCGCGTGGAAAAACCGTTAACTCCGGATTGGGATACCTATGGTTTGTACACGTCATGAACTGATTCCCATATTTAGCTTGGCCCCCATCTTAGATCGCCACATCACGTGACAAAATACTCCCAAAATCTGGGATTTTTGATCACGTGATCCAGCCTTTACCAGGGTCTTCTCTCTGAGTAGCTGCCATCTTGGATCTGACCGACAAGACCCTGGGGACGAGGTTCCAGCAGCCTCGGTTTTCACAACAAAGCTGTAACATCGCGTCCTACATGGTTAAAACTAAACTCGACTATAAAACAGTAGTTCATGAAATTGTCCGTTTTTGTTTTGATTAAATTTAAATTCCACATTTTCACATTCGACCACTACCCTGCCACTACACCCAAAGTAAGACGGAGGGCCATTGATCACAGCCTCGATCGTATGTGAGATACCAGGGTCCAGACAAACCGGTTATCTCGCTATCTGTCGTAAAGGTTGCCGAGGAATGGTACAGCGTAGATGTAGAGTCTTTCTTCCCTCCTTTGTAAATCGTAAGGTCTACTGTGTATTGTGACCCAGGCCATCCGCACAATCTCACACCAGTGAGGTGAACCTGACTACTGACGCTGAACGTGGTGCAGTCGGCTGCTTTACCAGTGTAATTCCATCCGTTATTGAACCAATAAAACCTCTTACACGAACCAGTCTTCTTAATACCTTTTCTGTCATTTATGATGGCATTGCTGGAATTGACTGGTACGGTAAAACCTACAGCCCCGCCGGAAATTATAGGGACATTTACCGCGTCCGTACCTCGTGCAATGACCGCGGTTTTTCCTCGGTAAACCTCGGTCATTTTTGCGGCCGTCGCAGTCGTTTTGAAAACGCCGCGGTCGTTTTGAAAACGCCGCAGTCATTCTTGGATGCGGCGCTAACCGAGGTCGTAACCGAGGTTCGGGATACAGTATACATGTGTCAACTTGAACAAGTGAGATTGTGGCGAACTAGTCAGTGCCGTGAAGTGCTTTATTTGAAAGTTAAACACACAAACAAAAAACGACAGTACATCGAACTGTGAGCTTTATGGGAATAACTCTGGCGAATTAGTCAGCGCCGTGGAGTGCTTTATTTGAAGTTAAACATACAAACACAAACAAAAAACGACAGCACATCGAACTGTGAGCTTTACAGGAATAAACTGTGATGAACTAGTCAGCGCCGTGGAGTGCTTTATTTGAAGTTAAACATACAAACACAAACAAAAAACGACAGCACATCGAACTGTGAGCTTTACGGGAATAAACTGTGACGAACTAGTCAGCGCCGTGGAGTGCTTTATTTGAAAGTTAAACACACAAACAAAAAACGATATCACATCGAACTGTGAGCTATACGGTGAGAAACTGTGACGAACTAGTCAGCGCCGTGGAGTGCTTTATTTGAAGTTAAACATACAAACACAAACAAAAAACGACAGCACATCGAACTGTGAGCTTTACGGGAATAAACTGTGACGAACTAGTCAGCGCCGTGGAGTGCTTTATTTGAAAGTTAAACACACAAACAAAAAACGATATCACATCGAACTGAGAGCTATACGGTGAGAAACTCTGACGAACTAGTCAGCGCCGTGGAGTGCTTTATTTCAAAGTTAAACACACAAACACAAACAAAAAACGACAGTACATCGAACTGTGAACTTTATGGGAATAAATGTGATGAACTAGTCAACAACAACTTTATTTTACCCTATTACTTACATATAGTATTTAGAAGAAGAAAAAAGAAATTGGAATATTTAAAGGAGTGGCACCCTGAAAAGGAGTGGCACCCTGAAATAACTAGAAAGCTAAAAATGCCAGGGAGCCAGTTTACATGGCTGAATTAAATTACTAGGTCGGAGAAATAAAAAACACACACATAGATACACACAGAAAATTCTACCAATTTAGTCTATTATTTTATACCATAAATATTATAGATACATATATTTGGGAGGAGGAAACCAGTCTTGTTATCTTAAAAATCAGTAGTTGCTATTAATATTTAAAATGTCTGAACTAAGCTAATATTTGCTTAGAAATTTGTTCTTTAGTTTTTGCTTAAACTGTCGAATTGAGGAAGACTTAATATGTTCTTCAATTGAATTCCAAACTTTTGGTCCTTGAAATCTGATATTAAATAATCCATAATTGGTTCTAGCTTTAGGAAGATCAGTAATAAGACTGTTTTGCTGCAAATCGTGTATTATAACTGTGGACACTTTTGACTGAAGTGAAAAAAGTATTGAAAACAGAGGGTAGAAGTTGATTGTGAAACTTGAACATAAAAACTGCAATATGGAAGGCAATGAGATCAGTTAGCTTTATAATATTCAATATTTTAAATAAAGGACTTGAATGCTCGTCAAACTTTGAAAATGTCATAATTCGCACAGCCTTTTTCTGTAGTACAATAAGAGGCTGGACAGTTGTTGGGACAGTTGTTAGTCAGCGCCGTGGAGTGCTTTATTTGAAGTTAAACATACGAACACAAACAAAAAACGACAGCACATCGAACTGTGAGCTTTACGGGAATAAACTGTGACGAACTAGTCAGCGCCGTGGAGTGCTTTATTACTCGGGCTGCCTGTGGCAGCACCGAGTCTTAAAATGCAAGCCGTTATTATTATTTATTGTTTGGTGTCGCACAATGTCTGCGCATGCGTTAAAGGTCAAGTTCACCACCAATCAGATCCCACTGTGCTGGTCACGTAACACTCGCCAGGTTAATTTATTTACATAATTTAATACAGTAAATCAAAATGGTCGACCCGCGAGGGCGAAAGCCTTCCAACAGGCTCAGGATATTTCCACTGGCGCTCTTGTTGACCATAAAAATACATGAACAACCAGGAGCCGTAATACATTCGATCAGCGCTGTCTGGACAGATCCAATGTACATTTAGAAACGTAAGCGAAATACAATATCCAAACACGTTTGGATATCAACGGGTATCGAATTATAATCAAAGGTTAGATTTCGTCAGGCGCGCTCAGATAAGAAAGTTCAAAGCTCTCAGACTAGGCGAGACAAGGAGATATCAATTTCAATGAGTCATTGTCAGAAATCTATTCCATCGTGGGAAATTATGCAATACAACCTAAATTTGGGTCAGGTCTTGTACAGCTAAGGCATGTTTTACGACAGAATAACCAGAGTCTTTCTACTGGATTGAAAGCTCGAGACATTATACATGTCTGCTAATATGGGGACTACTGAAACAAAAAATGAACTTTGACGGCAGAAACCCTCATTGAGCCAAGCGGAATATTTACATGATCCGCTAAGATTTTTACAAATCTTAGTTAAGCAGATGTTTTCGGTGTATGCCAACTGAAATGCTGTGCTCGTTTTCTGGTTACGGCTCAGTGGGGCAACTACACGAACAAGAAGCATGAACTGCCAGCAAAGAGAGAGGAAAAAGTACTTGAAATGCACAGCGCTAGCTGAAGTAGGGAATATATATAATATCTGAGACGTGAAATTACATTACTGTGAAGAGGATCAAAATTCAAGTTTTGTAGCTTGAGACTGTCTTCTGCCGTGACTCGTGAGAGAAATTGGAAAAGATCTAGCTGTTTCATTCAGACACTGGCAAATTTATTGAAAGCTACGGGCTTACTTTCTGAGATTATTATTCATTTTTTTGGGTAGTTCCAGGTAGGCTTCGAGTTTCATTCCGATTCAGTGCATATTTGCATGAAGGTGGGATGCTGTCAACAACACTACCAAAAGATCCAAAACGAAAGATTCAGTTAAAGTACTGTAAGTAAACTCTTTTTGAGTTGAATAAATTTCCTCTCAGTTTGTCTGTTAATGTACTATCGCTTTATTTAACATCTCTGTGATATAGAATATGCGTACCTCAGAATAAATTATTTGAAAGGTCAACTGAACTCTTGTGTCGATAAGCGCAAATGTTTTTGTAAAACAGTCTGTGAATTTGAGAAGCGGACTTAGAAGAACTTTCTCATTAGGAATTACAATTTTTTTCTTGCTATGAAATTTATGTTTCATTTCATATTTATTCATACAGTTTTAGCCGGACATTTCCCCGAGTTTTTGATCTATTTTCAATCAAATTCAAAGTCTGAATATGTCATTGTATTGCATTTATACACTTGAATTGCCAGTATTCTGTTGTTCAAATCCTGCGTTATCATAGTCATGTCATAAAAGCAATTAATAGACCAGACGTTTTTATGACGTTCTCACTGGCGAATTAAAGCACGACTTGTTACTAAGAGGATTTCAAATGAAAGTGTATTTCGTCTTCAATCTCATGTGGCCCGAGTGAAAGCCCAGATGGGCTCTTGTTTGAAAGTTAAACACACAAACAAAAAACGACATCACATCGAACTGTGAGCTATACGGGGAGAAACTCTGACGAACTAGTCAGTGCCGTGGAGTGCTTTATTTCAAAGTTAAACACACAAACACAAACAAAAAACGACAGTACATCGAACTGTGAGCTTTATGGGAATAACTCTGGCGAATTATTCAGCGCCGTGGAGTGCTTTATTTGAAAGTTAAACACAAAACGACAACACATCGAACTGTGAGCTACAGTATTGTGCAAAAGTCATGCAAACGTATTTCGACGAATTTCGCTCTTTGTTCTTACGAATGTCGCCGAAATTTCATCGAAATTTCGGGCAACTTTCGACGAAGAATCGATCAGATACGCGAAAATTCGAATGCCAAGGCGAAATATCGCCAACCTGTCAAAAAGTCAAGATTCTTAATAAAAGTCCCCGTCAATCGTGAATAGCTGTCAGCCAGACGCGTGTCTCATTTCTGACACACATACCGCGGGGGCGAAATTAATTTCAATTTACGCGAACTGACTGATCTGATCCGATGCATTAAAGCTCTTTTAATTCAAAAGGAATTGCACTTTCCCAGTAGAAGTTTTCTGGTAAGAGTATAAAAGTTTTTGCACGTCTTTCAATATGACAAACGTTGCTTCAAAACTCTGTTGATGTTCTGTAAAAAATCAGACTGACAAGTTCACGCCTGACTGATTGCACGTGGAAATTCAGAAGAGTTGAGATTTTAATACACAAACATTTACAATGATTTCTGCCGAAACCTTTTAATACTAGTAACAAGACAAGGATCTGCCGTAAATGTGAAACTACACTGAAGCAAAAGTTTATTTGGTGTTATGTTTTGCGCTCAGCGAGTGAGTCAAGCTTTAAAGCGGGTCACGCACCGCCGGTCTGGGAACTAAGCGAGCATCCGTTGTTTTGTTTATTTTACGGCTCACGATATTTTGATAACTGCATGGTCCGAATTTACTTGAAAACTTTATGCAATGACTTTTACAAAGCTCTGGAAGGCTGAAGGATCTGAATATTATTGTGGATATACGGATAACGTTTACAAAATTGAACACTTCCGAAGTTGAGACGTGCGATTTATAGTAACGCATTCCTTTCGTTTATTACCCTTCGATTCAAACCTGGTTCAAAGCATCGGATTTCTATTCTTGAAGTCGTGAAACAGACAAAGAATAAAGTGTTGATGTGTATTAACGAGCGGAGTCCGAGAAGTTAAAGCTTTTTTTTAATGGCGGTTTAGCGTGCCGAGTTTGAAGAAGTTTGTTTCCAAACAACGGCGCCGTTGAAATCGTGAACCAGACGAAGAATAAAATGTTGATCTGTATTAATGATGTGTATAAATACGGTGAGGGTAAAAGGAGGAATGACTTTGCGGAATGGCATGTGGCATAGCTTGCGGAATGACTTGCGGAATGACTTATGGCGCGAAAAAAAAAATTTAACGGTATCTTTTTTCGCGCCATTTTTAAAGGTTTACCGCAGTTTGTGATATCGTAGGCTCAGTATTTTTTTATCGGCGGCCATATTGGATTGAAAGCAAGGCTTCGGGGATTTTTGAGGGCAAAGATGGATAATTACCACTACTATGATCCGAATTGTACAAATAATAGCCTGAAAAGAAGTTTTAGAGATTGTTTTTACAGCTTCCGTTCCAATAAACAGCAGCTCGGAAGGCGATTTTGAAAGTACGATCGAGGATTCACTATAAAAACTGCACAGGTCAGACAGGTAAAATAAGGAGACCTCACTCGATTCCAGTACATGTGTATCTAAAATAAATTTACACTGCATAAATGTGGCAGTGTACTTTCTTAATTTTTTTTCTTGTTTATCTTGGCGATTACGAAGTCGATTTTGCATGGATAACATTAACAGTGATACTAGAGTAAGTATCGCTAATAATGTTCCTCCACCAATTCAATTTATGTATCAAAATGATTTGATGAATTGCGTGAAAATCTCTCTTCTAAGTAAATATTAGTTAACAAGATATACATGTAGCCAAATCAATCTATTTGTGAATTATCACAAATCACATAAAAACCAAACTGATTAAATACCTGAAAAAAAAAAAAAAGAGAATACTCTTTGGCCTGATTACTTGAGGCAAGCTGGCCCGGTTTACTGGGCTGATGGCTATGGCTGTCTGGCCCACCTTGACTTTGGAACGCACCACAAATTAAACTCTGCTATTATGCACTAGTCAGTTGTTTCCACCACCCCCCCACCCCCGCGACATACTTTGTAAGTAGTCGTATTCGACGGTTTCTGCATGCAGCTAACCTAGCATGTACCGAGCCGGTGTTCCATCATGAGCAGTGAAGAACGAGTGCCGAAGGAATCCGAGATCTCGTGGTTTTTTTCGAGGAGATTCGGAGACTAAATCGATCAATCGCTGAACGGTGGAATCAATCTTATCAAAAAAAAACGATGGGTATTCAGAAGATTTTTGGGTAGGGGTGTCGGCCGCGGAGACCTCATAACCTTGACCCCATCCCAGACCTAAAAATGCCGTTTACCATACCCTATCCCAGGCCAGACTTGAAGCCAAAAATATATACCCTATCCCAGACCCAAACCATTGACGACGCTAACGGTAGATGGAGAGGTGGAGGAGGAATAAACGTCCCTGTGGATACCTTTGTTTCACTCAGTGAAGCTGCGAAATGAATTAAAAGGCCTTTGTATATCATTGGTGCGGATGGAAGGAACATCTGCTGAAAGCAACGTTCGAGCATGAAAAAAGAACTGATATGTGACTATTACTATAATAACGTAAATTTAGTTACAGATCCTCTGTAACTGACAAGGTACATAAAAGAAGAAGGCTTACTTGAAGTCGTTTTGTCGTCCTATTTGTGTTCAGGTCGCTAGAACGGTGTTTTATGGAAGTCTTGAGTCATAAGCGCTTCACCCCTCTAACCAGTTAAGAACCTTGTATTACAGAAAATCTGTAACTAAATTTACGTTATTATTCCGAGTTATCGGAAGAACTCCCATACAAACCTTGAATGTAGAGCACTGCTTCAATATACATAGTCAGAACCACACAGCCTGTGGTAGTTTTTGCATTATCGACCAAACGTGATCTTGTGATGTTCACACAGCATGACAAAGAGTCCAGATACCGAACAGTTTTTAATTAAAATTACACTACGTACGAAAGCCGTTGTTTTATTTTAATATGGTCATCTTAAGCTGTAGTGTGATCGATAGAGCGCTAAGCATGGCGTCAACGACAAGTATATCAAAATCCATACCCTTTCCCAGACCAAAACCATAAAAAGGGATACCCTATCCCAGACCTCGGCAGCTCAAAAACCATACCCTATCCCGCGGCACGTACCCGTATAGCCCATATAGGGAGTACCCCACCCTCCCCCTCCCTACTTCCCGGTTCATGTTTCCTGCCTTCTCAAAATTAATATAGTTTCACGTATATTTTTACACTATTTAGGGAGACATTACAGTAGAGAAATTCAGATATTATGTATACGCATATTGAGAGAATAGATAATAATAAATAAAATAAATAAGGAATATGTTATCAGTGCCGCAGTGGACAAAGTAGCTAAAGGCTTTCGAGTTGGCTACTGCTTATATGTAAATAGTAGGCAGCTAACTGAGTTTCATACTACAATATATATAGTTAAATGAATGGTTCAACAGAGCAACAAAATTAAACTTGAGCGAAATTAGAATATAATATAAGGAGGAAGGAATGCAGATAAGGGAGAAGGAAAAATAAAAGAAAGAAAAGAAACGAGAGAAAGGGGAGGGAGGGGAGGGAGGGGAGGGAGGGGAGGGAGGGGAGGGAGGGATGGGAGGGGAGGAAACAAATCCCATTAGTGTCTCAAACCAGAAATAAACACATCAGTGATGAAGAGGAACAACTTCACAACACACAGGTAAGATTTCAGGACCATTTTAGTACAGTTTAATATTTTCTAAAAATTCCCATACATTTCTTGTAAAAATCATTAGGTTGGGCTGCCTGTGCAATAACGAATGAATTGAGCTCAGAATTCCGCTTTAACTCTCAATTTCAGCCGAAATGGCTTCAAATTTTCTTCAGAGATAAAGAACAACACAAAGAACAAGTGAGTGAAGTTTCAAGACCAATTCTATTTTATTTCTTTAATACGAGAATACCTGTACATTCACGGACTATTTCTAAACCACTCATAGTGAGCTTGGGATACCTGTGGAAATACACCAATATATTCGTTCTCTTCTCTTTGAATTCGAGCTAAGTAAAACGAGAGAATTAAACAGTTCTGCGTAGATTCTCTTGTGACTGAGTGACACGAAATGTAATACCACGTCTACACAGGAGCCCATTTGTAATGAGCTATTAGTCTACGGCATTCTGATAGAGTATTTCTTAACAAATATTTTGCCATGTCCACGCAGTATTAAATCTAGACCTGTTCGGCCGGAATACCCTCCCAGTCTAGAAACATTTGACCACAAATATTTTGAAGCCAGCCCAGTCCAAGGCATTCTCGCAGGGTAAAACACATATCAGCGGCCATCCCAGAGGGGTGACCCCGGGGAACCCCCGGGCATTTGTACAATGATTTCAACCAATCCCCCATACCCAAGGGCAGGATTTTTTAACAAAAAGTTACCAATAATCCCTACCCCCGGGACACTTTGGAGTCATTCATTCGATCAGCAGCTTTAATTACTTATATAATAAAGTGTAGATCATAACCTCTTTATTGAGGTTAAAGACAACACCTTGTTGCTATCTCTTCGTGACTGAAACTTTTTTTTTTGTCGTTTTCTTTAGTAGCATCGTCTATGATCCACTTTTTGGTGGCTTGACAATCGTCATAGCCATGTTGCCTTACATGCTCGATGTGCTCTACTGGTTGTAGTTAGTGTAGAGTGCATCCATTGCCACATTATTCACGTCTCATTCTGTACGTCTGGTATTGGTATTGTAAGGGAGGGCCCCGCCCCTGGATACCAGGTTTCCTCTTGTTCAGATACGTAGTCCTCCTGGTTAGGTCAGTGGTTAACCTCCAGTCTGTTGAGCGGGAGGTCAGCGGGAGGTCACGGGTTCAAACCCCAACCGGACCAATACTCAGGGTCTTGAATTAACTGAGTAGGTGCTGCCTTAATTTGTGAAACAATTGCAAATGGTTAGACCTTACGTCATCTCGGATAAGGACGTAAAATCGTAGGTCCACTGAGGGACACAGGCCCAGAAGGGACATTTTGTACTACTGTGACCAGGCTCTCATCCGATTGTCTCAAATCAAATCAAATCAAATCAAATCTATAACAAGATGTAGGATGGCTTGTAGAAAGTAGCAACTGAAAAATGTACTGAGATGGAAGCAAGAGCGAAAAGAATAACAATATTCATCTGCAAAAAGCATCCAGTCCCCCAGTCCCGGGATAAAACCAGGTTACAAAAGTGAACGAATCCCGTGGGATTTCCCCGTATGTCCCCAGGGTATCCCCCCCCCTTCCCCGATGGCCGCCGATAAGTGGCTTTAAATTGTGATTGAGTTAATGGCTATTGCAAGCAATCTAGCCGACCCATGCTGTGACTGGATATTTTTCTGATTGGCTCATGGAACCCCTGTGGTTTGTACTGGTTCAGTTGTCAACGCTCATTAATGGCAAACTGGATGGCATGTAAATCGCACAGAATGAGTGGTGGCGTCAAAACCACAACCCTTGTACTTGTATTCTCTCTATAGTACATTATAATACGCATTAATAATTCACGAGGGTACTGGCCAATCCCGTGTGCCGAACGACACCATATGATGGCCTCTGTATCCCGGGGGGGGGACTCCCTTATGTGAGGGGTACATGGATGCTCGTCGTACCTTTTAGGGCTGAAAATCAGGAGTTTGGTACCACTTAGGGTATCCACTATCGAACACATACATTTCTATGTAAAGCGGTACCTTTTAGGGGTCGGGTGTCAATTGAACAAAAAAGCGTTATCAATTTACATTTTTATTATCTTTTAGGGGTCAAATCGAAAACGTCCGACGAGCATCCCTACCCCTTTTATATGGGAGTCACCCCCCCCCCCCCCCCCCCCCTGGGCTCTGTATACCCCATACAAACCTGATTAATATATAAAACATCAGGGTCTGTATCGATATACAGACCCCAATGTCCGTGATACAGACCCCAAAGTCCGTGAAAGCTCAAGTGGTATTCTCTATCAGGTACAGAATACTAGCTAAGCTTGTGAGGGAGGTCTCATGACCGATCACTGACTTGACCGATCACTGACTTCCCCTATCCCGGGCCGGGCAAATTTTTTTTTGGGCCCCAGTTCAGATCCGTAAGCAACTTGACCATGAGGCCTTGCGCGCCCAATCCAAGATGGCGGACAAAGATGGCGGACTTGGGGAAAGGAAATTGTTCTCGGGGTGGTGCTAGTAAAATTTTGACAACTGTGATGACGTAATTCAAGAAACCACGTGTATTGCCATAATAAAGGGAGGAGTGGGTCAGTAAGAAATAATACGCTGTGGGTGGCTGGCGGCAACATACGGTTCAGGTTTTACTTTACGGAAGATTACCGGCTTTTGCACGGATCGTGGGATTTTTAGTATTCTTACTAACCTGGATTTTTCTAAATGGAGCCGAATAAGGGTTCGAAAAATCTCCGAAACTTGTTTCTTGAATACTCGATCGTTTAGAATACTTTGAGACATTTTTTGTGTAGTTTCCGGACATCAATCGAAAAGCTGCAAATTTTAAGTTTTCTAATTAAAAATTATAAGACTTTGATTCTTTTCCCGATACAAAAACATCAGGATATGTTTTTGTTGGTAATGTGCGAAGCGATTTGTATAACCCGGTATATATTCTCTTCAGAGAGATGACAATTAAGGGGATCTTTTCAAATATGAAAGGTAATAAATACCCGTAAGTGCTAAATGTAAAATAAAGTGAATATTTAATAAAACAACGAATTTCCTTACGCAAAGCACAAAGATCAACGCAAGTTAATTTGCTTTTAGTTTCGTGTTCGCCATTCACGCACTTGACGCGACGTTTTTGCGCGCTAAACTTATTTTCGGGGTCAACAGAGACTGAGTGCCCAATTTTAATTTATAAAGGGAAAAGGGAAGACGCACTCCAATGGCAGATTCCGACTTTGGAACAATGGTAGAGCCCCCAAATTTATAAAAAATTGTGTCGTAATTTCATAAGAAAATATACTGCTTTTAATTTGTAAAATATATTATAATATGAAGCCTTTTTTACTTTCCCAATACATGGTGCAGTTGTAAAACAACATTCATATATATTTATGTATTTGTTACAGTTGTACCAGGTAGAAAGGCAAGGGTACTAATCTATAATTTAAAATTTCTTCATGGAATATGGGTTATCCACAACAATCTTTAAATTTTATGGTAGTCATTTTCAATCAAAATATTTGAGGTGGAGTACTTGTAAATTTTAGACTTTTGAGTATGCTGTAGGAATATTTCATAAGGGTTGGGTGGGGATGGGGTGGGGGAGAGAGGGAGGGTAGGGTTATGCAGGTTATGTGTTAAAGACTAGACTTATGAATATATTTTGAGTATGATGTAGGAATATTTTATAATGGTTGGGTGGAGATGGGGTGGGGGAGAGAGGGAGGGTAGGGTTATGCATGTTATGTGTTAGACTACCCCTTCCTAGCTAGGTATACTGATTTGTTTTATTTCCACCTCTTTCCTCAGTTGAAGTCTAGTATTTCTTTACAGTAACAACATTTGCAAAAAATACAACAAAATGTACTTCTTTATTATCCAACACTGAACTGATTATTTGTGCCTGGTCAACAAGAGGATGCAATTGACTTCATGATCTCTTTATAAATAAGCTACCCTGTGGAGCTTTTGAACTTTTCAGTTGTGATATTTGAAGTAAATGTACAGCATGTAAATTAGTTGGACTAAGGCTGTGTTCATTAAGTATACCACAGGGGTGCAGGTGATTTATTCATAGTAACCCCTATCTTTTAAAAAAAAAAATACACCCCCCTGGCTATTTCCATATGCAAACCAGCATTATTACAAGCATAATTTTACAGAATTGTGATGTTGGGTCGTGAAACTCAGTTTGATACTAGTATGTAGAAAAGCTAAGAATAAACCATAAAATTACTGTTATTACTACCAGTACTTTGGTGTAAATTATTGTAAAAAAGTATTTGTTTCTAGTATTCCAAAACTACACAAGAATATATTGTTCTTTGATATAAAACATTCATTAATTCCTTACATCAGGCAACCTAGCTGCATACAACCCTAAGAAAAATGTTTTTAGGGAAGGCGGGAAAGTTTTTATATTTCAGATTATCGGAAATGCATTCTCCTGAATTTCCTAGCTCTATTTAGTGCATTTAGCCATTCTATTCACCTACCATTTTAAGTGTAGGTCTTTATGTGACAAACATGCATTAAAAAAAATTTACATACCCCCCCCCCCCAAGTCCTTTCATTAATGAATTTTAAGATCCCCCTTCCTTCTGTTAAAAAAAATTGGGATTCCCTTAAAAATCACCTCCCCCTCCCCATGTGGTATACATAATGAATGCAGCCTAAAGGAATAAAAAGAACCCTGTCATTCTTGGGTTGCAATTTTGTCACAATTGTTTTGTCAGAAAACCTAATACAGTATTTTTCAAGTGTTGAAGCTGTATTATGACCACAAATTGTATGTTTCCAGTTATATAAAATGATATATATACTATAGAACACTTGTTATATAAAAGCATGCATGTACATTTTTATTTGCTGATAAAACACTTTCACATTTACATGAACTGCGTTTAAAGGTTTTGATTACCAATGAATTGATCATTATTATTTAACACAAATTTTAAATTTAAAACGCCTGTTAAGTGTGTTCTAGTATATAATATTATATATTGGCACAAATAATGGATTCAAGCAATGTGTTGTTTAATTATAAATTAAAGAAGTACATTATATTGTATTTATTGTATATATTGTTATTGTAAATTTCGTCTTCGATTTCACTTGTCAATTTCATGAAATCAACACTACTTGTTAGTAGCACAATGTGGCACTCGCGATGCATATTGTAATCGCACCACAAGTACTAAAAACATGGTACAATTTCAAAAAGCATTTACATATTATGTCGTGTGGTCCCTTTTTGCCTGACGCGGCCGTCTCTGGCTAAGTTTTATATCATTCTGATTTTTTACACCCTACTATGAAGCTTCCGGGAGGAAAATGACCCATGAAAGTGTCGTATAACTTGATGGATTGTGGCCGGGCAAACTGGGAGACTGGACGTTTAGTCACAAACAAACAATCAATAATTCTGCTTTACAAGGGCGCGCGCGTGTAATAATTATTATTGTTACATAGCCATACGTTTTCCTGACACAACGCACGCTATCGTTGGCTGATTCAGGGTCACGTGGAAGTCATCAATATCCAATGTTTCCCGCGTGGGCACCAATTAATCAATTGTTGCGCGACACGTGATCACATCGGTCGCGCGGGCCACTGGCTAGCTAAAGGCGGGAAATATTTGTTTACCAAAATGTCTATGGGCATATTTTGAAGCACATCTGCCATCTTGGATTCATCATCGCTGAAGAACGGTTAGCAGTTGAAGTGTGATCCCAATGAATTCCAACCGTACATTATTCTACTTGTACCCAGTTGCGAAGTGAGTACTAAAAAAGGCAAAAACGCTAAGTTCTGATGAATTTCTATCTGTTTTCAACGAATTTTGAACGCGCAATGCGAAAGACGACATCACCAGTTCATTTTTCAAATCAAAAATGCCCTCGCTATTCGAAATTCTCCAATCAGCGTGCGCAAAATGTCTAGCTAATCAGTGGCCGAATCCCACCAGCCTGTACCAGGGGTACTTTCGACGCCATCTTTGATTAGGCGCGTAAAGACCCCTGGGAACGAGGTTGAATGAGTACATCTCTCAAAGGACAGAAAAGAAAGCGGAACGGTAACGTAAATTCTCTCCAACTTGGCTGAAGCGACGTATTTTGGGGCCGGAGGCGGAATCAACTTGCGATCTGCGCGCAAATCCTGCGATTTTGAACGGATTCGCCGCCATATTGAACATCCCAGCATGCAACATTCAATAAGACAAATGTTATACTCGCTAGGGAGGCTTAGTATAAAATTGTCAAGGTTGTCCGAAATAGGCGGCAAAAATAAGAAACCGGTCTTTGTAACTTTTTAAAACGCACGGTGACCCCTGTTATTTATGTTATAAAATTAAAGCAGTTCGACAGTTTAGCGTTTGGATATATATTATTTTAGAGAGAGAACTGATCATCATAGTGAAATGAACAAGATGGTTCTAAACGAAAAGAAGACCAAGGCGATGGTCATAGCGTCGTCAAGAAAAATGTCCGAGTTCTCCGAGGACATTGTCGTCCCCATCAACGGATCTCTAATTAAAACAAGAAATTACGTGGTGTCATCTGGACCAACCTTTGAGCTGGTCCCTTCATGTAGATAACATATGCAGAAATATTTCCCAAAGACTTGGGATACTTCGGCGCATTCGTCACCATCTCCCACTTGATGCTCGTCTTGCATTTTATCAGTGCTTAGTTCTCTCTCTGATGGACTATTGCTGCGTAGTCACGTGGGGCAATACATCCCAGCAAAATTTAGACAGGATTCATCGACGTCAGAAAAGGGCAGCTAGGTTGATTCTGGACACTGACAGTAAAGCGACATCATTGCCATTATTTTTACAGCTGGGATGGCTCCCCATCCATGATAGAATTAAGTATTTTCGTTCTGTATCCGTTTATAAATAATTTATCTCCCTCCTATCCTACTAGTTTAATTTTACCTTTTAATTCTGTTTATAGTTTTAATACCCGTGGCTCTGTAAATAATAATGTGAAGCTTCCTAAAGTGACTACTAAGGCCGGGATGCGTACTTTTGCCTTTCTGGCTTCTAATGAATGGAACTCTTTGGACTGTAGTATTAGAAACGCTTCTACACTCTCCTCTTTCCGCAAGAATTACTTAAAGATGGCCTTCTCCAAGCTCAAAGAAAAAGTGTGATTTTTTCTCCCTCCGTCTATGTAAATATACCTTTGTTCTAATGTTTGTGTAGTAATATTCAAGTTTTAGCTTTAATGTTATTTTAGTTTTACTTAGCTTGTATTATCTATAGTTAAATTTAAGCAGATTTGAGTATAGTGTTTTAAACCAGTATTATTATATTATATTAGTATTCTACGGCCTAGATGAACCTTGTTTAAATAAAGTTTTAAAAAAATCATTGAATTTTTAACCAAAAAATAGATACCTGTCAAAGTCGATTATGGTACCGACACAATTAATATTTATTAAAATAATCCATTAACGTGGCCTTAGGTAATTAAGCTGTTACTGTAGTGAGGCACCACCATTTCGAGTCTTCTTACTCATATTTATATAAATCACGCTTCATTCTTGGAAAATAAGAGTCAGCATTTTTTACGACATTTAAACTTGATTATCTTTGGTTGTGGGGGGGGGGGGGGGGGGGAGGGGGATTTTGATAGCCCCATATGTGACCTAAAATGTCCACTTCGACATAAAAAGAAAAAAATATCCTTGTATTAGGGGCCTGAATCCTTAAATAAAAAAAACGAGACTGCTAATCTCCACAAAAGAAACCTCGGATTTTAATGAATGTGTACCACCGTGGTCTTGTATTCATATCATCTTCACTTCCGTGTAATGAATGTGTACCACCGTGGTCTTGTATTCATATCATCTTCACTTCCGTGTACAGTATACAGCCCTACTGCATGGTACTAATACATCAGTCAGTTCCACAAACACGCATCAGCCCCCTCCTCCACCTCCTAGGACAGTATGGTGTGGCATTGGACACTACCGAAAATAATTATGGGAAAGGGACTAGCCTAGTAGTTTCCTCGTTGTTGACTGTGTACTTGCAGCAAACATTCTAAATGCAAGCGTTTACTGACAAAAGCGAGGGTCGACTTTGTGGCTGGCTTGGCTTATCCAGCAATGGCAGCTGCAAACGTTTGTGGTGTCAGTCGAAAGGTATAACGGTCCCTTGACTTTATAAAGTCCGATTCTTATTCATTTCACTCTGATGCAAATTGACTCGTAGTCGACGTTTATTTATACGAATTCAAAATTATTTCCATGCAGGAGAAGGTATTAATATAGATATGCCCTGGGGTGGGGCATTTTCCTTACTTCTTTAGCTTTGGCTCCACCGTGGGGAATTTGCAACAAAATTCAAAATCATGACTAATACCCGTGGGTTGGCCTGGGGAAGGGTTGGGCATTGCTGGAATTGACTGGTACGTAAAAACCTACATTTGTCGATAAAAAAACAGTTCTGGAAATTGTCCACGGCTATTTGTTGTACTGCGAAATGGATTTTCAATAAATTTAAATTCTACATTTTCACATTGAACTACATCCCTGCCATAAATTCCAGAGTAAGACACAGGGCCACTGCTCACAGCCTCGATCGTAACTATGTGAGATACCAGGTTCCAGACAAACCGGTTTTTCCAGGTTTATAGTAAACCCATAATATTCATCTGTCTTCTCGCTATCCGTCGTAAATGTTGATGAGGAATGGTAGAGCGTAGATGTAGAGTCTTTCGTCCCTCCTTTGTAAATGGCAAGATCTACTGTGTATTGTGACCCAGGACTTCCGCACAATCTCACACCAGTGAGGTGAACCCGACTACTGACAGTGAACGTGGGGGAGCGGGCCACATTAGTAGTAACCAATCCTTTTTTGAACGAGCCAAACCTCTTACATGAACCAGTTTTCCGATTACCTTGTCTATCATTTGTATTTAACGTTTTGAGTGATGTGGGTTTTGCGATAGAGCCAAAATATGTAACTATTACGGTGACTTCTTTCAAATCTAGAATTTCGGTGGAAAGAACAGTTTCCGTAAATTCGTTTAACGACATGAGTGGAAACCTTATCAGGTGAATTGCTTTATGACCGAGAATAGCTCTCTTGGATTTTCCATCTTCATTCAGTTCTTGTTCTTCAATTTTCTTACAAGCCCAGGTATGTACGGCCTGGAATAACTCCACCTCTGTTATGCAGAGAGTGTCCCTCTCTAGAATGTCACAGAGTGTTTCTTGCGTGACAGTCAGAAACGGCTCAGATATCACGGCTCGTTGGGTTTCACAATCAACAATCTTCCAGCAGATTTCCTTCAGGTTTTCGTCTTCTAGTTTTTCGGCGTGTGGTAGAACAGTGAACACATCCTCTGGTCCCAGCTCTTTCTCAAGATACTCTGTGCATTTCTTAACCAGTGAAGGAACAAAGTACTTCTTAGCGAGGTACAAAGCCTCCATAATATGACTTCCGGTCAACTGCACTTCATCGTAGTACATGTAGCGAAACAGTTCTAGTAATCCTTCAGCGGTACAGTCTGGTAGGTCGATAGTACGTCGAGTCTCGGCCAGTTCACTGTAGAACATGGCCTCGAATACAGGACTACTGATAGCCAGTACGTACTTATGGGCAGGAACGGTGACCGTGTCGCCTTTGGAGTCGACAACCGAGAACTGTACATCACTGAACATGCTGTTGTTGTACATGTACTGGTTACGTTCCTTGATAGTGTTGCGTACAGTTTGCCATTTGGTATCCATTGCTTAGCTATGTTGATGTCGAGGAAGTGTTTGTAATTATGTAGGTTTCTTTATTTCAATGAGAACAGAAAGCGTACTTCCGTGTAACATGAAAGTGAAAGTGTAGGATTCTTACCCGAATTGCATGCTGGTATAAGATCTTGGTCCCTAACCATCATGTTGATTCATTTTCAACATAATTTATTAGTGGACAACTTTCAGTAAAACATTGTATCATAAATCACATCTCGTGAAACGGAAATTTTGTTTGTTTGAGAGGATTGCTCAGTTTTACCGGAAACTTATTTTGTTAGAAAACGTTAGTTATTTTCACAAGAGTAGCGTGACCAACTCTACTTGTAAGTGTCTTTTAATAATTGAATATTAATATGTTCCGCTATAAATTACAGGTTTAATTTAATCAAGACTCTGTCGCTGTACTGCTGTTGTTTTCTTGATCTTCTATTCTTTTGAGATGGCTTGGTCTACTGAATTCATAACATTATTCTTTTTTTTGTCACGGTAGAACAAATGGGTGTGGTTTATTTGGAAATTATTATTTTTGTTATTTATAAAAGGGTATGTCATTCCCGAACAGATGATCAAATTCAGCACAAGGTACTCATCAACGTGGTCCGAAATATGACACCTGGGAGGCACACTACTACATTAATCTTGGCCACCGGGTGCAGACAATACTGTGACATTGTGGTGGGCACATACGTGACAAATCCGTTAAAGTTGAAACAGTAGCGGGGATGGAATCAGTGGAGAAGGGAACTTCAGTTTATTTTGAATCAAACGACAGAGCGGTGTTATGTGAAGAGGAGAAGGCATGTTGTCTGATGAAAATGTTGCAAAGGAATCTGATATCCCGTCAATATTTAGCGAGAAATGAAGGTGTGCGCTGATCTTCAATGTAAAAAAACTCTGCATTTCTAATGTAAGCTATGTAATTTCATGTAAGCTATGGTTTGCGAAGACAATTAATGAATTATCAGGAAGTGGTACACATCCCTTCGAAAACCTCTCTCGATTATATTGAAAGACTCACGGAAGAACTTTATCTCATGCTTTCGCTTGTCCATAAATTTCATTTGACAATCAAGTTCAAGTTCAATTTTATTTTGCACTATTTACAAGTTCAATTTTAACAATTGGTAGGAAAGAGTGGAGAAAAAAATAAAATAGGTATTCAAAGTTACAATTTCCAGGAAATGTGCATAGTGGCCAATCGTGCAAACGTTTTCATCTACAGCCTATACAAGAGACTAAATGGTCGTATACACGTGTCAGTTCGCCAAGAATATAATTGTTACGGTAATCTTCAAGAATTAGCATTATTTTGTTAAGTTGAATTCAGTAAAGATGAATTCTCCAATTTGTTAGCTGTCAGTAACTTCACATTTGTCAAGCCGAGATTTATCTTAAATTTTTGAAAACGTAAACGCAACACGCGCTCGAATATCGTTTACGTGTGAATGGTCAAATTCACGGCGGAAGGCGCAGACATTTAAAAACATCTGAGTGTAGATACGCGCAGTGTAAGGTTGAAAGCAGTCGCTTGTATCATTTTCGTGTTGACGGGCGAAACGACCAGAAAGCGACCGTGTGGAGGAAATACTTTCATTCCGTTTTCAGCGAGTTGAGTTTGTTTGTTTCCCACCCTTACTAAAACCCAATTAAAATAAGTTAAAACATATTTTAGCATACTTAACTTTATCTCCCTTGTCAACTTAATCACCTGTTATTACAACTAACTATACATAATCTGACTTTTAGGCCCATATTACACTAATCTACGTCCAAGAGTAAAGCCTAATTAGGGTCAAGAGGAAAGAGTTAAAAATACTGTAACCAGACTTCGAGTGGAAAAACATAAAAAGTAAAACATATTTTAGCATACTTAACTTTATCTCCCTTGTCAACTTAATCACCTGTTATTACAACTAACTATACATAATCTGACTTTTAGGCCCATATTACACTAATCTACGTCCAAGAGTAAAGCCTAATTAGGGTCAAGAGGAAAGAGTTAAAAATACTGTAACCAGACTTCGAGTGGAAAAACATAAAAAGTAAAACATATTTTAGCATACTTAACTTTATCTCCCATGTCAACTTAATCTCCGTTGTCCATAATATACAGGTTGATAGGTTAATTAAATAAACTGTTTATAAGGAGATATTAGCCTATTGTTTAATCTTCCTGTTCCAAGTGAGTGTGGACTAGCTTGGGGAGCTCCAAAAACAAGTTATCGAGATTTCTTTCTGTCCTGAATAAGATGATGTTTGGTTAATAACCCTGGTCCCAGTTCCTGAAAGCTCGATAAAACTAATCTAGGATAAGAGTAATCTTGATTTGCTAACTCTTGGTCTACTAGCATGATTTGGGATTAAAAACGTATTGCTTGATGACGAATGAGTAGTGCCTTTCAACTTGGAATACTAGAATAAAGAAAGACATATTTTACCAAGAGAACAAAAATCCTCTGGGCCGGGTTGTTCTAAGCAAGGTTAACTTTAACCCTGGTTAGCGCTAAATCTGTAATTGTAATCTGTACAGTTTAACCCCGGGTTAGCGATTTAACCCTGGGTTAGCGCTTAACCTTGCTTCGAATAACCGGGCCAAGGACTCCCGCTAGCAGCCAAGGTTAATCTTTTCACAACAAACCTGTACCATCGCGTCCTACATGGTTAAAACTACACTCTACTATATATAAAACAGTAGTTCAGGAAATTGTCCAGTATTATACGTTGTGCGGGCACATCGGTTTTGAGTAAATTTAAATTCCACATTTTCACATTTAACCACTACCCTGCCATTGTACCCATAGAAAGATGGAGGACCATTTATCACAGCCTCGATCGTATGTGATATACCAGGGTCCAGACAAACCGGTTTGTCCAGGTTTATAGTAAACCCATAATATCCATCTGTTATCTCGGTATTCGTCATAAACGTTGATAAGGAATGGTAGAGCGTAGATGTAGTCAAGTATTTATTCCGCACTCCTTTGTAAATGGTAAGGTCTACTGTGTATTGTGACCCAGGACTGCCGCACAATCTCACACCAGTGAGGTGAACCTGACTACTGACGGTGAACGTGATGCAGTCTGCGTTACCACTGTATCCCCATCCTAGTTTGAACGAGTCAAATCTGTTACACGAATCAGTCTGTTTTATATCCCCTCTGATCTTTGCAGTAAATGTTTTGAGTGTTGCTGGTTCTTCTCCAACAGAGCCAAAATAGGTAACCACTTCGATAACTTCGTTCATGTCTAGAATTTTGGTCGGGAGCACAATTTCTGAGAATTCCTTCAAAGACATTAGTGGAAACCTTATCAGGTGAGCCGCTTTATGGCGGAGAACAGCTCTCTTTGATTTTCCATCTTCACTCAGTTCTTGTTCTTCAATTTTCTTACAAGCCCAGCTATGTACGGCCTGGGATAACTCCACTTCTGTTATGCTGAGAGTGTCCCTCTCTAGAATGTCACAGAGTGTTTCTTGCGTGACAGTTAGAAACGGCTCAGATGTCACGGCTTGCTGGGTCTCAGAATCAACAATTTTCCAGCAGATTCCTTTCAGCTTTTCATCTTCTAGTTTTTCCACCTGTGGTAAAACAGTGAACACATCTTCTGGTCCCAGCACTTTCTCAAGATACTGTGTGCATTTCTTAACTAGTGAAGGAACAAAGTACTTCTTAGCGAGGTACAAAACCTCCATAACATGACTTCCGGTCAACTGCACTTCATCGTAGTACATGTAGCGAAATAGTTCTAGTAATCCTTCAGCGGTACAGTCTGGTAGGTCGATAGTACATCGAGTCTCGGCCAGTTCACCGTAGAACATAGCTTCGAATACAGGACTACTGATAGCCAGTACGTACTTATGGGCAGGAACGGTGACCGTGTCGCCTTTGTAGTCGACAACCGAGAACTGTACATCACTGAACATGCTGTTGTTGTACATGTACTGGTTACGTTCCTTGATAGTGTCGCGTACAGTTTGCCATTTGATATCCATTCCTTAACTGTGTTGATGTTCAGAATGTATTTGTAAGCAGATACAGATACAGATATTTTTATTAGCTCCTTGCACAACAAATGGTACATTGGAATATAGCGCTAATAAAATATAATTTAGTGTAAACATTAACATTTAGATGCTAAATCGATAAAATTGATGATCTTAAGATCATGCTCTCATATACATACTTTGCTGCAAAACGAGCTACTTCCATGGGTGAATTTATGACCAAATTAAATAACTGGTCATCAGACATATAACTTGTATTGTATTTTGTATTAATTTTAAGGGTGCAATAAAAATCGTTTCTTATCGTATCGTATGTTTCACATTTAACAATGAAGTGAAACTCCTGTTCTATGTTTTTATTTCAGCTGGGGCATATTCTATCTTCCAGTTTCGTGTAGGGCCTAGTCAGTACCTCAGTCCCTCTTTCGATTTGTAGGCGCAGTGATTGCTTATTCTGAGTTTTGTGAGAGCAACTCTATGATTTATATTAGGGACAGCCTTGATATATTTTTCTAGTTTGTAATCCGTTTTAAACAATCTATATGTTCTATGTTTGTTGCGGTGGTGGGGATTTTTACTTTGGTCATTAAATACGTCACTTAGCCAATGTTGATATTCCATGTCTTGTAATCTCAAATTTAATTTGAACAAGAAGCTAAATGCAGCTTGAACTACGGCGTATCTTTTGTAACGCGGATTATCTCACACCTGCGTGTTTCGCACATTCAACGCACAATCAGATATGAAAGTACACACACAGTCGATCTCATATATAACTCCACACGAGTCAGAATACGAGCGACTTCAAGAAAGCCAGGCTACCCGCCTAGGATAACACAGGTAGCCCAAACATTCTAGGATCCAAATACTATGATCACCTGATCGAAAACTCAAAATGAGTCAGGACACGAGTGAACACGAGTGCACAGCGGTTCATAATTTAATTAACAAAACAATTTTATTATAAAGAAATCACAGGAGTGTTCCTGTGTTCTTGTGTTGGCCCCTAACACAGTAGATGGTGTGTCTATTTATAGCCGTGAAGTTCTGGTATGCAATTACGTTGTCTTTTGTTCTCTAACTTGCGCTTTAGTATTTTTTAGCAGTTTGAACCGCGTTAATTACAATTTTTCAGTGCATCCTGATTGCTTACAAGTACTAGTGACGGCCTTTGTTCCTTCTCGCGGGAAACGCTATGCTAAAAATAACACTACCGTCTACGGTGTTGTGTGACAATATAAAGTGGGAAGAGGAACACTACTCTGTAATAATAATTGTTTTATCGTCTTAGTTGTTTCGGGTTACCTGTGTATCAGTGCGATACCAGACCAAAACAAATTGCATCCAAATACTATGAGGATCTGATCTAGAACACCACACAAGTGAACACGAGTACACTAGCTAGCGTTTCATCATTTAATTAACCAACATTTACAATTAAAAACATTCTGTTATCGTCTTAGATGTTTCGGGTTACCTGTGTAAATGCCGTGTGAAGCTGCAAAAGCAGCAGTTTGCGTTACTACTTGTGACCCAGTGTGCACCATGAATCGTTGCATGTGAGCAATGTTTTGATTAGTCTGATATTGAAGTCATTAAAAGTTTAAAGTTTCGAGTTGAATGCCGTAAATGGTTGGATAGCAAGTAGATTTGGTTACATACATGTATAGGTCTGTATAGAACTTACGAACAATAGAGCCTGATTTCTACGAAATCTAATAGAACAAAAACAGTATGTAGACTTATGATTACAGAGTTACAAAGTGAATATACAAGAAAAGAAAAACACTTAATTAAAATTATGTGGAATAAAATATAATAAGTCTTTTTCTTTTTCTTTAAATATATACATATAAATAACGTAACAATAAGTGCAAAATATATACCCTCTGTTTTCGTCGGGCTACCTGAGCTAACCTCGTGCAAACAAAACAACTATAAAACTGTTGATTGCTGAATAGATCGAGTGCCAATACATGGCAATTAAAATCCTTAACCGTTATGAGTTTGTTTATTAACGGCCGCATAAATAAAAGCTAATATATAATAATAATAATCGATTTATGTAGCGATATTCCCTAAAGTCCCATAGGGCTTTTCAATACAACAAGTGTTAAAAACTAACTTACTAAAAATGTTACGCAATAATACAGATACTGTAACGTATGCTTTACAAGTAATTCCCTATTTTATACCAGAAGGAAAATTGAATAATAATAACAATAATAATAATGGCTTAAATACTTGGCAACATATAATATACCAAAAGCTTTGAATTAAAAAGACTTGTTAACACTAGAATTAAAAGAACTAAGAGAATCAATAAACCTCATTTCCAGTGGTAACGAGTTCCATAAATAGGAGCAGATACCGAAAAAAACAGGAGTCCATGATTTCAATTATACTTCGGGACCTTGAGTAAATGTTGACTTGCCGAGCGTAGCTTCTGGACTTGTCGAACTAGTAGCTTGTCGAAGTAAAATTGTCTCGTTGTTTATTTGTTTCATGAAAGAAGTACACAGGCGCTTTGGGTACTTTTCACAACCACGCTTGGTAGTTTGAAACGTAATCGACATCACAGACACATAGACTTTAAAACAGAGCGATAATTTATATAAAAGAACGAAAAGCACATTAACAGACTATAGAATCCTTGTAAGTCTTGCAACGATACCGAAACACGATACCGTAAATTTTGAATGAGTAAGTCTATTAGGCCTACTCTGGGTCCTTAGGTCGCCGCGATGAAGTGCGACATTGAGCGACTTAAGGCGACATAAGCATTTTTTTACAAAAAACAATGAAATATTAGGCGACATTGGGCATTATAAGGCGACATTGGGCATTATAAGGCGACATTGGGCATTATAAGGCGACATTAGGCAATACAAGGCAACATTTGGTGATAGAAGGCAATGTAGGGCAACATTAGTTTGTAAAATAAGGTGACAGTGTGGCTTTTACCAATTGTCACATACATAAGGTGACATTCATTGACCATACATTGTACTGTATATCTAAAATACTACTACTACATGTACTTGTGAGTTTTTGATTGAAAGCTTTTCAATTAGAAAGATTAATTTCAATCAAAAATGCCAGTATGCATGTTTCCATATAAAATTTAAATTAAATAAACATGAACAAGTACATATTGACTACATGTATAACACATAAACTAATGTGTGTAATATTTTTAACCCATGGTAACATGCAGCAAATTTGAGATATTAATATATTAAATTTCAATATTGACCAATTGGGTTAGTGACTCATTTGTTTTTACTTTAAATGTCCCCATGAATGGCTCTTTAATAGAGCTGTTTTCAATTGAGTGTTGAAAACAATAAGTACCGGTAATTGGTTTAGTTTTGCGTTTGCTTATATTTTCTATTGGCTGTGAGAAATGTTTTGTAATTAATTATCAGTTCTAAACTAAAACCAAATGCAATCACGCCGTCTAGTGAGAGTTATCCACGATTGCATTTACTTTTCCTTGTGACTGGCTCTTGAAAGTAAAACCAATCATGAATTACTTCAGTTCCTGATTGGCTAATTGCATTTTCACTTGTTCCTGTGATTGGCTCTGTAAGTACTTTGGCTTTAGTTTTATGACACTCAATTGAAAACTGCTCTAAAAAATAATTAAGTTGGTTTTGGTTTAAGAGCAGTTTTCAGCTGTGTCATAAAACCAGAAAACATCAATGAACCAATCACAAACATGGGGCATTTGCATAGCTGACCACATATGTTGGAACAGGGGTGGGCAGGTGTGGAATAAGTCTTATTATTACATGGCAAGCCACTCTCAATGTCAAATCGAGTGTTTTGATTGGCTGGTGCTCGGTCGGGATTTTGCCGTACGGACCGTTACCATGATAACGGTCACAAATTCGCATATTTTGGTCTAAGTTCGGGAAATTGAAAACTCAAATCGAACCGGGTAAAACAGAGATCACTATGCACTTAGTGATGTAGTTTAACAGCACAAACATCGTAATAATACCGTTTTTAAAAGAGAGAAAGCCGGTCCATCAAAAAAATTGACCTGTAAATATAATTACAAAGCTTACCTCCAAAACGAACTTGACCATTTGTTGTCAAACATTATCATTGATGTACGCAAAGTCAACCAGAAAAGGACAGGTAAGAACTAGTTGAAATACAATGCCATCCAAAGGTCTAGTGCTACAGAGACAAGATACATGTCCTACTGATTAGGTTCTACAGAAGCTTCAGAAGTCACCGTCTAGCAGAGTTCAATGTACGTATACGGAAGAACCATATTCTCTGGCCGTCAACTACAAGCGAGTCCCAACATGAAGTCTCCACTCGGTATAGAAACGAAATTAGAACATAGCTCAGTAATGTATCAGGTAATGCAGGAATCAAACACCCCAGCAGCGAAATAACTGAATAATCCGACTCAATAAAGATAAACCTGCTAACGCTGATCCTGAAAGCTTCGTGGCTCTGTTGAGTGTTGACACGAGAACTCGATCCGTCCAGTCAGTGGAAGTAGCGAGTAAAACTACAAGACAACAACTCTGCCAGCGACTATCACCAGAGCCAGAAGGCATAGTCCATATTTCAACAAGTTTACTCCTCTGCAGCCGGCTTTCTTTCGGCTTAAGAAATTTGTCTTGAATGTCAGCATCCGTCCAGTTTACAAATTACAATCCCTCACTATAAACCAGGGAAGTTCTGATTCCATAGCCGGCAACCAGTTTTGCCGATCAGTAGCAAATATCAGAGATTTTCAGGTCCAGATTTTCCACTGATGTCCTCCCAGTCAAAGTTGTCCAGGATACAAACAAACAGCATAGAACTGTCATCGCCGAAAGTGTCCGACGAAGATCTTGAACTTTTTCGCCGACCACATGGCACTTGACTTTAGCGAACGGTTTGTTTTTCGAGTTGATTTAGTGGAAATATGTTCTTTTCTGATAGCTTTTTCTACGAATTCCACCTTTCATGCACTTTGAATTAGCAAAGTTTTCTAATTCTGAATTGATTCTGACATCTGACATTGTATTGCCATTCATCTTTTGTATTGATTTACGGAGAGCTGTTAAATAGATCCCGGAATAAATTCTGAACGGCTTCCACTTTGGTATGTAAATTTATGCAAATTAGGTATATGACGTTGTGTTACGGGGCGCGAGTCACGCGAGTCACTTATTTTCTCATTCTTCGTTTATCACAAAGTGCCATATAATAAACTACTTATTAACCTCACTCACTCGGTCTTTACGGGAAAATATCAGACCTCGGTCTTTTATGTGCGGACCTCGCTATCGCTCGGTCCGTACTGTCAAGACCTCGGTCTGATATTTTCCCGTAAAGACCTCGCTCTCGGTTAATAAGAAGTTAAGCTTCTTTAATAATAAGTTACTTTATTTGATTTCGAGACAAAAATCAAGCTTGAGAGTTGAGTACTCTGAATGCATGCATTTATTGTTGTAATAACTTAATATTATGTACCGATAAAAAAACACTTATGAATTTGAGTTTAGCAAGGCAAAGACACAAATTTATACAGTAGCTTTATTTATATATTTAAGCTTCTTATAGTTATATCTTGTAAAATTAAGAAAGGATGCGTTGGTTTTGTTTACACTTAAGCTTATTAAGTCTTAACTTACAGACACGGATTTACAAATTTAAAATAAGAACAAATGACATAACAAGTTTACACAAGGAAGTTGGAATTGTTACCTTCATTTGTGTCATGGAAAATACCAGAAACGTTTGTGCAAAAGTCGTACAAATTCCCAACGCCTCCATAATTGATCTTGGTGAGCCAGCACTTTGCTTTATAAACCAGTTCAGCGGTCGACTTCCACTAAAATGGTAGGTACTTCATATATGGTCTATTATATGTCTTCTATATAGTGCAAGACTGTTTTATATAAAGAAGACGCAATAATTGACCATATATGAAGTACCTAGGCTTTTTCAAAGTTGCCCACGGCTTTCTTGACCAGCGGATAGTCTACTGTACATGTAGTTGTACTGGAACCATTTACTTCACGTAAAAGCACGAAGTTCTAAACGCAAGTTGCAAAAGAACTAGGGACCCAAAAATGAAGCCATCATCGATTTGGATGCAACCGGACAATTTCAGGTAGATGCATATTTCTACATACAGT
Source organism: Actinernus sp. WN-2022 (assembly GCA_030867875.1). NCBI lineage: Eukaryota > Metazoa > Cnidaria > Anthozoa > Actiniaria > Actinernidae > Actinernus > Actinernus sp. WN-2022. The sequence goes on from JAOWCC010001210.1 coordinate 30,959,814, forward strand.
ATACTGCAGTCGACTTGTCATTGTCAATTTATTCAAGATTTTAGTTTTTTGTCTCCTACTCATAGCTATTCCTATTATGTTATAAAATTCCTGGCTTTCATTCATTTTAACTTGAGGTAGAGATGTGTGTGTTATAAACTTCAACTAGTGATAAATAATGAGCAAGGAGGATTTTGGCAGACATGTTGGATAAATTATAATAATTACCTTGATATGTTCACTATTCATAAAAGTATGATTATGTAAGTACTAAAGGGCACTGAACTACAACATGGGTAGCAAATACAGAGGAAATTTGATTATCCATGCTAAAAATAACTTTATGTACAGCTTAATTTTGGAGTCTTAAATGAACTTGTGCACTGGACAATGCAACAGAGTTGAAGAAAAGCATTAGCAATCCCAAGGAACCTTTCTGGATCGATACTTGTTCGTTCACATCTCCATTATATTGCAGTAGAACAATAGGCCGACACAGATTGAGAATTCCGTATGGCACGCGTAATCCAATCACAAAGCGAGGATTTCTCTGATGCTGTCAGCAAACAACCGGACAGGATTTGAATGTGCATATTACTATTTTTTTTGTTATTTATGTTCACAACCTGCTCAGTGAAACAGTTACCTAGTGCAGCTAGCCCTTCCTTTAATTGTCCTGCATGTCATCTTATGTACATTGTACTAAACCTGTCTGAGAATACCCTAGCATCCAATAACCCCTACCTATAATGAACACAACCATGACAATACACTTCCAATCATCCCAATACCTTTCCCAATACCAATCCCTTGGGTACCTATTTTTTTCAAGTGTGAAAGAGGTAGAGCAAATCCCTTTTATGGTATAGCTCCTTGTTTAGATTATTATTAGCTGTGTACAGATACATTAACATAATTAGTTACAGTTCTTTTTAGTCGGTCGTATAGGCAAATGTGTACCTTATGGGGTTCTCAACTATGAAGAGCAATTGTGAAATTTACTGGGGTAAGGTATGTAAGGGCAGTGGGACCTCGGGGGTGGGGGGCGGGGGGTGGTAAGGTTTAGTCACTACAACTGATATACAATGTAGGTGTAGAGATACATAAATTTGTATTCATTAATAATTATTAAAAACAAAAACACTTACAGTCTAAATATAGTTTTATAATAACCAGTTATTTAAGCTAAATGTGTAATTTCATATTATATCATAAGCCAATATAGGGCAACGTAAGGCGATATTGGGCGATATAAGGCGACGTAAGGCGACATTGGGCGATATAAGGCGACATTGGGCGACATAAGGCGACCTAAGGACCCAGAGTAGGCCTTCTATTGAGTCTTGACAACACAATGAAAAGTCTTGAATGAAATCCCGTTCGTAAGTCTAGAGTTTTGACTTAATTGAAGTCTGGCACACAATCTTGGCCCGTAGATAATTCCGAGTTGTATCCTTTGTCGTGGAACTGTTGCCAGAGTCCGCTGCAAGTGGGTGGACAATCTTTAGAGAATTCTGTGTGCCGCCGGGCCGACGCACGACTGCATAAACTAAATTATGCAACTCCACAAAGCTATGCGGGTCGATCTGATATCCCCTGCAGAAACTTACTTGTCATCTAGAATCCAGAACAACACTTCTATTGAACTTGCAATGAAACGAAGTCTAGAGTCTTGACAACACAGTGAAAAGTCTTAAAAAGGAAGCCTTCGTTATTAAAATCTGGAGTCTGGACTTAATAAGCCTGGCACACAATCTTGGCCCATAGCTCGTAGATAGGATCAACAGGAACAAAGTATGGTAACGAGAGTCACTGGTATTACATCTCACTGTGTATACACAAATATAATAATTAACTGGAACAAGATATGACAGACCATAGCGGCATGTAACGCAACGTCGAATCAAAGATATTAAGCGCTGCCCAAAATAAACCAATTGTTATCTGTGGACTGATCACGTTTAGTCTAATTGCTTGATCCTGCTATCTGCTGTGTGCCTAAAACATCTGACCTCAGATTGTATTTAGTAGTATATAAAGTGGGGGTCCTGGGACAGACCTTTGTTTTTTATTGCATGTCACATCCGATGACCCCCTTCCCCCAACGTATTTTTGGGACTTTGTCAACCGTCTATTGTACCCAATCCCAACTTATTATCTCTCGAGTACCATAGATGTTGTAATTAGGTACAATAGACGGTCAACAAAGTCCAAACAATACGTTTGGTTTCGGGGGCCATCAAACGTGACATACAATAAAAAACAAAGGTGCTGTCCCAGGACCACCACTTTATATACTACTATAGTCCCGCACGCCAACACAAGTACCTCCACCCCACTTTCTGCCATTTGTTGTCCACTTTATTGTATTTTAACGCCCAATTAGAGGAGGGTCAGTACAAGGTAATACACTATGGCCGAGCACATACTAACATTCGTCCGAGTACCCGGTCTTGGGGATTATTTACGCGGGTACGTGGAGGATGGACGTTCCAGATGGTAATCCTCTAGGAGCAGACCCAGCTGCTTTCCTCGCCGGTGTGCGGACGCAGAATACCGAAAAGCTCGAGGAAGAGCTCCAAGGCCGCAATAGCTTTAAGGTTCAGTTAGCTTTAAACATAACTCTCCGGCTTGACAAACCTGAGGGTTCAGTATATGAGATACATACCTTTCGGAGCTCGCAAACCGTTTTGACCAACAGTTCTGGGATCCGTGGGGTAATAGTAGAAGCACATGCTCAGATCCACAACATCATCCAGAAGTGGATCAGTCGAGGATCGACTGGGTTATAGATAGAGTCAACATTCTATGGTTAAATATCGCTCGATATCAACCACTACGTGGGGGTTTGTGCATACTACTACCCCCCGAAGTCGCGAAAAAGCATGCCATGATCAACGTAAAAAACAAAGACTACCGCTGCTTACGTTGGGCACTACGTGCCGCACTGTTTCCAGTTGAAATACAGCCCGAGAGGACATCGAATTACAAAGAAGACGATGGGTTGAACTTTGATGGGGTGGATGCGCCAACGCCAATCTCACAAATAAAACGCGTAGAGAATCAAAACGAGATCTCTATCAATGTATATGGTTGGGATCCAAAGAAAAAGTGCTTTATCATACACCACATATCAAAGGAGACCTTCTCAAAGGGCGTTAAACTCTTACTTATAGAGTGCCCAAAGAGTGGCCGGCAACACTACTGCTGGATCAAGGATTTCAACAAACTTCTATACGACCAAACGAAGCATAAATGTAGGAAACACTTCTGCGATCGTTGTCAACATGGATATACCACCGAAGCTCTTCTTGAGAAGCACAAACCAGAGTGCAACGGAGTCGATGACCGAGCCATTCGAATTGAAATGCCTACCAATGAGAACAACATAGTCTCCTTTCAGAATATCCACAAACAGCTCAAAGTTCCCTACGTTATCTATGCCGACCTCGAAGCTTTAACCACTAAGATCGAAGGACCTGCCGAAGACCCCAAGAAAAGCAACACACAAAAGACAGAAGAACATATTCCCTGTGGAGTTTGCTACATAGTCGTACGTTCCGATGGTTATAGCGAGCCACCTGTACTATATAGAGGTCCAGATACTATCGAACGCTTTCTACGATGCATACAAGAAGAGGAGGCAAAGATCAAAGCCCAAAAGGCCAAGCCACTATGTATGTCACAGGAAAACCAGAGAGCTTATAATAGGTCAACTATTTGTCATATCTGCCAGAAGCCCTTGGTTGGTAGCGATAGTGTACGTGATCATTGCCACATCACAGGCGAGTTTCGAGGTACCGCACATAGAGTCTGTAACCTCAAATTGCGTATCTCACCTACCATTCCAGTTGTATTCCACAACTTGCGTGGATATGATTCTCACCTACTGATGCAATCCATCTCCAAGACAGAGGGCGATATCTCCTGCATTCCAAACAATATGGAGAAATATATTTCATTCTCACTTGGCAACCTACGGTTCATCGATAGCGCACAATTCCTACTATCCTCTCTTGACAAATTGGTTTGTAGTACTATAGATGCAGCTGCAGACAAATGTAAACGATGTAATAAGACCGAGCTGGTTATCATTAACGATGACTGGAAGCTAGTTGGGACTTGCCCAAAGTGTGGAGAAGTGAGCATAAAGCAACTAGACCCGTCTCGCCTCCCGATAACCGTTACGCATACACCCCTGAATGCACATCTTCTTGGGCGTAAGGGCGTATACCCATATGAGTACATGGACTCTTGGAATAGATTTACAGAGACTTCTCTTCCACCAAAAGAAGCATTCTATAGTAAGCTATACCTAGAGGGCATATCCCACGAAGACTACGAACACGCACTAGAAGTTTGGAAGGTATTCGGCTGTGAGACATTGGGAGACTACCACGACCTTTACCTACAAACCGATGTACTTCTTCTAGCAGATGTGTTCGAGACCTTTCGCACGACATGTATGAAAAACTATGGCTTGGACCCGGCTCACTACTATACTAGTCCTGGTCTATCGTGGGATGCGTTGTTAAAGAAGACTGGCGTGGAGCTTGAACTATTAACTGACTATGACATGCATCTATTCATTGAGAAGGGTTTACGTGGTGGCATAGCCATGGTGTCACAGAGGCATGCTAAAGCAAATAAACCAAGCTTACCCGATTTCGACTCAGAGAAACCAAATAGCCACATACTCTATCTCGACGCTAACAATCTCTATGGCTGGGCTATGAGTCAATATCTACCAACAGGAGGGTTTGAGTGGCATATACCAACAGAAGAGCAGATCGTCGATCTTGCTAACGATTCAGATAAAGGTTACATCCTCGAAGTCGACCTCGAATATCCTCGAGAACTTCACGATGCACACAACAGCTATCCGCTAGCTCCCGAGAGAATGCAAGTGGATAAAGCTTGGTTCTCAGAGTATCAAACCGATCTATTTGAGAAACTATACGAAGGCAATGGATCTTTGAAAGTGGAAAAGCTTGTGCCTAACCTATATGACAAAGAACGATATGTGCTACACTATCGCAACCTACAACTGTATCTATCTCTTGGCATGCGTTTGAAAAAGATCCACACAGCACTATGATTCGACCAATCCCCATGGATGGAGCCATACATACGAATGAATACAGAGGTTACGAAAACAAGCGAAGAGCACTTTCGAGCAAGACCTCTACAAGTTGATGAACAAATCCGTTTTCGGTAAGACAATGGGAAATCTAAGCAAGCGTGTAGATATCAAACTAGTGCGCGCCTCAGAAGGAATCACACTACAGCGTCTCTTGAATAAACCTAGCTATGCTCGCTCCACAATCTTTGACAATGATCTAGCCGCTGTACACAACTACAAAAGCAAGCTACTACTGGACCGCCCGGTATATGTTGGAATGTCAATTCTAGATCTCTCAAAACATTTGATGTATGACTTCTACTACAACGAGCTCAAGGAGCAGTATGGGCAACGCTGTATTCTACTTTACACCGATACCGACAGCCTACTACTACACATTGAAACTGAAGACGTCTATGCAGACATGGCCACCCACAAACATCTATATGATACTAGCAACTACAGCAAAGACCATCCGCTGTATAGTATCGACAACAAGAAAGTACTTGGTAAAATGAAAGACGAATGTGGAGGTATTCCCATTGTCGAATATGTCGGACTACGATCGAAGCTCTATTCTATATTGAAAGTAGGCGGTGGTGATATTCGGAAAGCCAAAGGTACCAAGAAGGCAGTTGTGAAACATCATATTCGTCATGAGCAATACAAAGAGTGCTTGCTAGATAAGAAATTATTCCGCCATGGAATGCATATGCTTCGAAGTGAAGGTCACAGGATGTATGGTATGCATATGAACAAAGTATCTCTATCACCATTCGATAATAAGCGCTGGATTTCAGCAAACGGAATCGATACACTAGCCTATGGTCATAAAAACGCCATTCCAGACGAGTTAAACTTAGACGATTTTATTTGCGAGCTGCTATCTTAGATCGGTTGGGTACGAATAGAATACCCTTTGGAGGTAGTTCCGTATCTAGTGGTACTATCTGTAGCTCTGCACGCACGAATCCCCGCTTTGGCGCATCTTTTCCCAAATAGTACAGAACTGGTTGATTCGAAGATATCACGCTTCTAGAAATAATATATGTCTGTAAACTCCACACGGGATCAGTTGCTCGCTTGGCTCCACCTTCCAACTCTCCTGGCGCATAGAGATATCGAACTAAAACATCAAACGGTAGTCGCTTTTCTTCTACACGGCGGGCATAAAGAACGTCAAAACGGCATCATTAAACGTGACCAGATAATTGAAATGTACACCATTTCTTTACTTATAGTCTGAATTTGAAGAAATGTTGGTAACAAAATGAAACTACATATTTTAGGTGTTTTATGTTAGTATGATGACGTTGTTGTGACGTCATAAGCGATGCCTCCTTTTTTGGTGAAATACCCCCTTTAATAGATGTTACAAACAGACTACGCCATCAAAGGACCTTCATGACACACATTCATTTGGTGAAAATTTTAACATTCTACGATGATTACAGCCAACGTTATAGAGGAATGACTGTTGCTATGACGTCATATATAGTGACGTCAGGAGTTGTACCTAAATAAGGCTGCCTATTGTTAAAAAAATCAAGAAAAGAAAAGAATGTGACTTTTGAGTGCCAGACTAGTGCATTTCATCAATAAAACCCGAAAATCACTCAAAGGCTTTTTTTCTAAGGGCATGTATAAAAAAATATGACGTCATACTGACGTTGATGAAAATATGACTTCAATTTTAAGCCGGTTATGGACAAAAAATCAAAAATCAAATAACATACGATTTTAGCCACCAACGTATTTTATGACTGGACAAAATGTCATGCAACAATATTTAAAACTCTAAAAGATGAATGAAGCGATATTTTCATAAATGCTTTTGTGTTGTTTATTTCCCGCCAATTTTTGGCGGGAAAATGTCCAAAATTCAAACTTCCATAACTTTTGATTTCCTTAACCAATCGACATCGGGTTTTCGATTCCTTAATTCTCATCACGAGGAGATTTTAGCAATATACGACTGTCCGTTTTTAGAGGTAATGACCAGTTATAAGAAACGTATTACAAATGGGTAAATGACGTCATTGTGACGTCATAACGGTATTAACATAGCTTAAATTATCAGGTTATATTCCTTTTACGATTCTATACCCACCTACCAAAATTCAATCGTCTGCGTTGAAAACGTTTTAAGATATTGAACTCATGCCGTTTTTATGGTAGTTTGTGCCACCGTGCTAATCCAACAGTTCGCGAATACGTAGGAGTTTTTATGCTCACTTGCTGTGCCAACACAGTTTTCGAAGGCTACTTCCCTGTAAGTCGAGTCACCTCATTATTCATGGCCTCGATAACCTTTGGAAGTCGCAACACCCATTCTCTACTACGTGTATCTGATCCTTCCGAAGCAAACACCATTTCCTGTGCATATTGGTATCCAAACAACCTCTCAGCTACTGTTTTATTTGCTCGCTCGACAAAACTTTGTGATCTATGGTTACCAGCCTCGCCTCGTTGAACTTTTGTTCCATGTCGTTCTAAGGTTTCAGACATATGCCCCATGAACTCCCTACCAGGATCGACTTGCAACGTTTTTGGCCATTCTAGTGGACTACGCTTGTAGATTCGCTCAAAAGCTGCTGCCACTTCACCACTATCTTTTGAGGCCAAAGGCTCAGCCTCTTTATATCTAGAAGCCACATCGATTACCACTAAAGCATATTTATAGAGCTTTCGTCCACGCCCAGGTCGATCGTGAGGTAAAAAGATCAAATCAGCTTGGTGAACCTCATTTGGTTTCGATACAGTTTCGATACGCCGAGGCGGAGGTAGGTATATTTGCCATAGGGCCTGCTTTTCGAGCCAAGCCCGGGCGATGTCCTCAGAGACCTTAGCAGCATCAGCGAGCTTGTCAATTGCAGCCATCCCTTTCCAAAAACCCCTTGGGCTGTAATATATCGCAGCCAGATTTATAACCTTTTTTTAAACCCCACCCCTAACTTTTGTTTGGATTGAATCATGTTTCGGGCAAGGGCATGTCCCAATTGTTGCTCGTTCCAAGGGACGGCATCTAAGGCCTTAACCATTTTGCGGTCGGCCGTGTGCTTGCAAGCGAGCTTGTTGGCGCTCTTGTCACAAACACTGTAATCAACATCGTGCTGCATAGCCACCGCATCAGTCTTACCTGTCGGCGGTTGAAGGACCTCAAGGATCGAGCCGTCGGACGCCCACCGGACTTGCTTCTCTAGAGGATTACCAGGGCCGGTGTAGCGATGCTCCGGGAGCACGAATCCCTTCTTTGGCGCTATTTTAAGAATCTGTTTGTGGATATCGACCCCGCTGCCCAGCTTGTCCAAGGTCTGGGAGACCCCCTGGTCGATCAGCTGGCCCGCCATCCCTTTGATGTAGTTCGAAGCCACATTCTTCGTCATGTCGCTCTTGATCCCTGCTTTCTCCATTTGCCAGAGAGCTTTTGCACCAGCCTCGAAAAGTGCCGCGCCGAGGTCCCCGCCGGCTTTCGTGGAGACAAACCTGGACTTCGCCGTGCCACAGCTCGCACAAACAGATGTCATTCTTGTCCGGCCATTTTTAGTGGTCATCAAGGTCTCGGACCCTGGGACGGTCTGAGTTTGCTTCCTTTCCTTCACACAGTACGAAGCCATCCTATATCATTCACGAAAGAAAAAGCTTTAAAGTCCTAAGTAAGCTTTAATGAAGGCATGTTTGTCTCCAAGCGCCGGGTTGTGAATCACCTCGAGCAGGGGTGTGCCTCTCTGCCGCTCTATGAGATAGTACAAGCACCACCACCCACACAGCACGGAAGAGCGCTCTTGGAGGTCATCGCCACTATAGAGCACCGAAGGGCCGAGGTACTCACTGACCTCCTCTGGCATGTCAAGCCTAAACGAGTCAAAATACTCGGCGGGGCCTCCTTTGACAATACGATAACATACCCAGTGTGTTCCAGGACCACTCACTGCATCGAGATTCACGATCTCACGTTCTCGTGCCTTAGGCGCGTCGGGTAGGCTATCCCTGCTGAACACCCCCCGAAAGTTCGTAATTTTGTAAACGTCTACGAGCTTATATAAATCAAGATTGGTTAGAGGATATCTCCCAAGATTGGAATACCGTTGAATGGACTGTTCTTGCCTAGGATCAACCCGCATCCACTTTTTTTACCACCCTGCTGCGGCGGAGGCAAGTAAGTGGGTCGAGCGCTGTTCAGAGAAGCGGGATCCACCTGAAGGCCTCCCCGCCTCTTTAGCGCTTTGAGAACCAAGGGGATACCAATACTTGCCAGCAATGTGCCTAGAAACCCGCCCTGCTGTTTCTGGGTGAGCTGAACCTGTACTCCAGAACCTGAGTTCAGCGCTCGAAGAATTCGCTCCTTCTGCTTCGTGGTGAGGTACTGTTGGTACTGAATGAGTTTGTCCACCTTGGCGTTGGGGACCGAGAACAGCCCACCCCATTTTTGGAGTGATTTGTTGACCCCCCAACTAGGCCTGAGCGGATTGTGCTAGCATAATTTTGGCATAATTGGAGCAAACGAGCATAATTTTTCAAAGAAGCACTGCTTGAGCATAATTACCAGATTGTAGCATAATTTGAAGCATTAAAGCCAAAAGCAATGCTATTTTTGCTTTTATAGTGCCTTTCCTAATTATTAGCTGGTATAATTTGCTTAGATACTAAATTTTTCCAAAGCAAATACCTGAATTTCACTTAACGAGTCTGCGTTAAACGTGAAAAAAGCCAAAAAGCCGTCTTTTGTTCAGAGCGTGGGAACAGTCACGCCTGATTGGTTTCTGTGTCCGTTTGTACTAAAAATGCCGCGCATCAACTAATGCCGGCCGTCTTCGAAAAACGTTTTTTGTGAGCATAATTGTGTAATCTACGAGCATAATTTTTGAACTTTGGCATAATTTGGGCATAATTCGACAAAATTTGGAGCAGTGCTAGCGGCATAATATGCCACTTTTAGGAGCACAATCCGCTCAGGCCTACCCCCAACTAGCCAATCCAGAAAGAGCGCCGGTAGCTAGTGGGGCGGCCGCCTTCGTGAGCCACGGAAGAGCCGCAGCGCCTAAGCGAGCCATGGTTGGTAGCAGCGCTCCCAGGAAACCCCCCGTCTGTTGACGGATCTGAGTCGTGCTAATATCGATCTGGGACCTCTTACCCGATCGCTTGGCTTTCTCAAGCCGGGTCACCTGTCGTTGCGTCAACAGTACCGTATCAGAGCCTGAGAGCTGCTCGTGTGCCAAACGAATCGTGACGGGGGCTCGGTTCTGATAGGCCTTAGCAATTTTCCCCTTCTGTCCAGGGGACAAACTGACGTTGTACCCAATGTATGCCATGACTATACTTATAGAAAATAATTTACGCCCGAACTAACAACTTACCGCTTGATTGCAGGAGTTCGACGTCCTGACTATAGAGGACGAGGGCGTATACACTGTAGTCTGCGTTGGTTGCAGCTGAAAGCTTGTACTTGAACGTCAACTTGGTCGTGCCGTCTTTCAGATCCGGCTTCTGGTGGCGGAGGTCGAAATATAATACGGGAAAGATGCTCCCGAAATTTGTTCGCGTCAGTAGCGTTCCGCCATCGTAATTGTTCGTGTCGTAACTGTGCTTCAGGACGTCGCGGAACACCCGAGTCATATCGGTCGAGGGGGTGTACTCATGTTCAGGGTACTGATTCCCATTTCCAACCTCGAGATGACAACTAGAGTGGGTCTGTTGATTCGCCACGGAAAACGTGTTGTACAGGAAGGGGTTGGCCACTTGACTGTCCTGAGTGGCATCATTAGCGATCCATATAAACACACGCCGTGGGCGAGTAATACCAGACGTGATCTTGAATGCTCCAGTTTGTTGACGAGAGGAGTTCGAGCGCTCAATCATTTCCCGGAGGTAGGACCACTTATGGGGTTTCAGAAACTGACTCGCGTAAATGCTGGTGCCTGTCGCGTTGAAGACTAGTCGTGGGACCCACAGGTTGAACTTCGTGACGACTACGCGACAGGCATTCGCAGCCTGCCATATCAAGTTGGCGTCGCTCTCTCAAGCACCACACCGAGCTCCATCTTCATGTTGGGGAGCAGCTGATCCTCGAGCACGTCAAAGAATGCATACCGGTTGAGTGGGATTTCGGTGCTCACCGTGGCTGAAACGCCCAACACGCCCTTCCGCATGGCAAACCCTTTATTATAGTTAGCTTGCGCCACTCGTTCTTCAGCGAAGCGACTGGTATCCAAGTAGAAGAATGTGTTTGTGCCGGTCGTCTTTACGTACTCCCGACTATACTCGAGGAGGTTCTTCAGGTTCACGGCGTGGTTGACCGATTGACAGTCGTACAGCTGCATTCCGTTTCCTTTAACGGATAGCTCGTGGACAAAACTGCGTGAGCCGTTCACTATACCGTTGTGATCATCGACGGCTATATCGCTGCCATCAGCCAGCTTCACCACTTCACCACTTCATGAAGCGGACAAAGTACCAATCGAAAGGGTTTACCTCTCCGCTATTATCAGCAACGAATTGATAACCCGCCTTATTCTGGTGCGCGTCGTTAGCGACGACTGAAACGAGCGGGGTTTCTAAATCGAAGACCGCATCCTCATATCGCTCGACATACTTCGGATTCCTAAACGATTCCATGCTTACGCTATATATATGTATGAATTGAAAGACTCTCCCACCCTCCAGCAAGCGGTTGATCCGCTCCGCCGTAGTCAATTGCGTCGCTGTGGGGCGTTGTAGAAGCTCAACAATTTTAGCTCCGCCATCGGGTGCCTGTGGGGGCGCTTGGGTCACGGGTGTCTGTGTTGGTGCTTTGGTCGCGGACTTGGCTGCGGCGCTGACCGTTTTACCCAAAGCGCGCCGACCAAAACTTTTCTGTGAATCAAACAGACCTTCACCATGGACATGCCTATAGATAACCTTTCCCGCTGCGGGGTCGTAGCGCCTCTTGTATTCGTTATAATAAGGCATCTCTATATTAAAGCAGTGGTAATTTTTCGCTGGGCAAGATTAGCGTCATATACCAGTCGATGCCGTTGAGGTCTACGGGTCTGTCGAGGGAGTCGGTTACGAAAAAGCTCATGTGACTGATGCTACTCGACGTCAGGGGTGTAAAGAGTGCCCGCTTAGGCTCGACCGAGAATGGGTAAGAGCGCTTAAGATTGTCTGTAGGGATGACGGCGATTGTATTGCCGGACATACCGCTCACCGGAGAATCTGAAATGACATTGGTTTTTATGTGGAGAGAATCGATCGAGTTGGTGATGTTGGGTAGTTTCGTTCCGTACTCGGTTTTGGTTATGACCTTCGGCTCGAATCCTAGGAGTTCGCAGAATTTCGTCCCTTGGAGATCTATTTGATAGCTACCGATGAGCTCGATCACCACTTTGTAACTCGTAAGGACAAAGATAATGGAAATGCTCTTCGAATCGTGTTTTTCCTGCTTCATGGTCTGACGCAGGTGGTCGTTCAAGTCGTCGTACGAATACATACCGCTCGGAAACTGCACCGTATTCCATGTACTGCCGCCATCGGGGCTGTATTTCACGCTGTCGTTTTGATACACGGGAGTGATGTTATGCCAGGAATATGTCATAGAACGTTTATCAAGCGCTATCGAATGACTCATGTCAGACGGAAGTTGCAAGGTGGGAGTGTATTTGATTGTAAAGCTATCGGGTCGAGAGACCCCGACTTTCACCCGAGCCTCAGATTCGATGTAGAGCGCGCGTTCCATAGTGCCTATATTCTAAGTCGCATAATTGCGCAAGAGGGCTGAGAGATGGGTGTTGGTGACCTCCCCGAGGTCGCGCAGCTTGTGTGCTATGTCAGAAACCTCTTGCCTCACTTGCCGACTCGTATTTCCGCCCTTTATGGACCCCCCGAGGATCTCCAGCCGATCGAGCAGGTCGCCCGGACCGGTATAGTATATAGCCCCACCCCGTTTGCGTCGCCCCCCTTGATCCTGCTGTGGTAGTAGGGTCGCCCGACCCTGCTTAATAGCCTCCATCCCCTTGATATACCTTTTAGTAAGTAGGAGGGTTTTTTGAATTTCCTCTCTTTTCGAAGAACCGGCCTTTGATCGGCTCTTCTTCCCATCGAGTTTTTTATTCATGTTTGCTGCGGCGTCTCGAGCTTCCTGCTCAGCATCGCGTTGGAAGGATTCCTTCGGTGTTGGTAGCCCTAACGTGGATAGCGTCTGCAGCTCTTCGAGAGTGAAGCCGTAGTCGACATCCACAACAGGTGCCGCAGGGGCGGTGGGCTCGGGCAGTGCGGGCACGCCGTGGTTGGCATCATCAACAGGGGCGGGTAAGGCTTGCTGTGCGGGGCGCGGGTAGTGCCGGCATAGCGGCGGCTTCGACCTCTTCCCGTAACTCTTTGTGTTCCTCGATGACGGGCTCAAAAGCTTTTTTCTGTTTTTCATAAGTATCTTGCCTGGCGTGTTCCTCCTTCTTTAAGGTTCTATGAATAAGATTGACCATCCGCCCCGCCTCTATCTGAGGAAGAGCATGTAGCTGAAAAGCTTCGAGGTCCATATCTATATTATAGAAGAAATAAGTGCAACAAAGTTGGAATAAATCAACTTAGTTATATATATATACATATAACTATGGAGATTCCGAACTATGACGGTGGGAAGGACGCAATCACAAAGTATAAGCAGCACTACCCTTATATGCCTAGCGAGCCTTTCCGAATGCTTATCGCTGCCCCCTCGGGGGGTGGGAAGACGAACTTGCTTATTCACATGCTCCGCGCCCCGCTTTTGTACTACGACAAGATATATCTGTGCGCCCGCAATCTCGAACAAGAGAAGTATCGCGACCTTTGTGCCCTTTTCAGTGGGTTAAGTGAGGAGGTTGGGTACCCCATTCTGGAGGGCAGCAGCGACATTAACGATACGGTGCCTCTAAAGGACCTCGATCAAGAATCGTTATCTTCGACGACTTCATCACGGAAAAGAACCAGAAGCCCATTGTGGAATACTTCACGGGCGGCCGCCATAAGAACTGTAGCCCGATATACTTAGCGCAGACCTTCTACGCCACCCCCAAGACGATTCGGTTAAATTGCTCGCATTACTATATAGCAGACTTCCCATCCAAACGCGAGAGGAGCTGTATTGGAAGCGAGCTTGGAGTGACACCTGAACAATACAATAAAGCGACTTGTCAACCATTCTTCTTCCTTTGTGTTGATAAGCCTATGAAGCGGGTGACACGGAACTTTCACGGGGCTCTTTAACGCAGGACCCATCAAATTGTTTAAACATATTATATATCGTTATGGAATCTAAGCTCGTCGTTCGTCAAGAGGACATGAATACTCGTCAAGAGATGCTTGCTATGTCCATCGGAGACCATGTTAGTAAGATCATCACACTATTTATCGAGGAAATGCATCAAACTTTGGCGATAGAATTGGCCAAATTTCAAGTACTATTAAGAGCAGCCAGTGGTAGTAGTCTTCCGTTGGCTAAGGCAAGGAATCCACCTAAGGTTGGTAATGGCTCTACTAATTCTGGTATGGATACGGAAACGATTAGGAACGCTCCGTTATTCACTCGCATCCAATGGGCCAACGATCCTGAATTTCGACTTAAATTTGGCGATGTCGACGACGTTAAGATTCAACGTATTAAAGAAGTTCTTGCAAGTGATGAAGCCGTCATCAAAAAGCAAGACAACGATAATGAACGAAGGCTCGCAGAAGGAAGATGCCTTTGGTTGAAGATACTTACTGAATCGCAAAAGGCCGTTCTGCGTAACCTTTTTCAAACATGGAAGGCAAACATCGTTGTCGATTCCATGGAACCTCCTCTCGTACAAGACGAGGACGATACCAACGAATTCCCTTAAGCGACCCACAAGGCCCCTCGAAATTGTTTGAACATATTATATATCGTTATGGAATCTAAGCTTGACCTCGCACTCTCCTCCAATGACGGGGGGCAAGCGTTTCGCCGCAAATAAATCTGTGACGTGCTGACCTCCCTTGAGAACGCTGTAAAGGATTCCGCGAGTATTCGTAAGAAATACTCACGCGCTTGTGCTCTTCTTCGCGGGCTCGCTATGATCACCGGGAGTCTGAGCGTTGTGCTCGGCGTTTCCGGCCTAGCCACCAACCTTTCCGGTCTCGGGATCGTGGTTGGGGTTCCCTTGGGGGGTGGTGGTGGCCTCTTTGGGCTCATCTCGATCTCTTCAACCGCCGCTTCCAAGCGACTCGCTCAGAAATTGATCAAGCACGAGCAAACGATAGCTTTTGGTAAGGCTAAATTAAACACGGTGTGTGATTTGGTCTCTAAGGCCCTCCATAACGATAAGATCGATGATCGAGAGTTCACACTAATCCTCTCAGAGCTCGACAAATACGAG
This sequence comes from Actinernus sp. WN-2022, assembly GCA_030867875.1. NCBI lineage: Eukaryota > Metazoa > Cnidaria > Anthozoa > Actiniaria > Actinernidae > Actinernus > Actinernus sp. WN-2022. The sequence continues at coordinate 30,975,267 of JAOWCC010001210.1, forward strand.
GTGATGAGGCGGGAGATTCGTCAAAAAACGCAGAGCACGAAAAACCCCCTAACCGACTTGAGAACCCGCATTCGCGAGGTAGAAGCAAATCAAAAAGATTTTTTACGGGGCTGTTTTAATATAACGTATTAATATAGAATGGGAATTTTTAATGATTTGGATAATAAAGAACAAGATCCGAAAGGAGGGGCAAAAGGTGATAGAGGTGACCCAGGTCTCCAAGGTCCGAAAGGTGATACTGGTATTCAAGGACTAAAAGGTGACAAAGGCGATAAGGGAGATATTGGGGGGGCATTAGGTTCAAGTGGTTTATCAGAAAGTCCAGGAGGACGAAAAGGTGATAAAGGTGATAAAGGTGATAAAGGCGACACTGGTGCTCAAGGGTCTGGCGTTACGTACAGTAATCTAACATTCAATTGTGGTAAATTCCTTATGAAGCCTAGTAATTGGACGTCATCAAGCAGCGTATCCTCATTCTTAATCATTAAAGATGCGTACTCAGTGGGTAGGGTCACTCCAGAGCATCAAGGTTTTAAAATCAGTGAAACGTTTCCATTCCAATCAATAGGAAAGTTAACCATGACTCTACCAATCAACGACGATCCAAACATCGGATTAAAAAGTAATAGCGTATACACAATTAGGCTCGAAGTTTATGCAAATCTTGGAAACATAACATTAGGCTCTTTATCAATTGAGCAAAATTTAGGATTCATATCAAACACAGTAAAAGTGGAAGAATAGGATCCTCATATACGGCTTTTAAAGAGCTTAGCATAACCACGAGTACCCATATAGGTAAACTATCCTTCACAGTCACACATGATCAATCGTCTAATCAAATAATGACTATATACGTTGCCATTATTGCTGGAGCATTAAATGCAAACACTTTCGTGAATCCTACTGTCTTCGATGATAATGAGTACATTATCGAACAAAGAGTGCACGAATTGGTTCCTATCAAGACAGTCACTTATATAGCAAAGGAAATTTCGAATTTATGGCGCCACGCAGACATGGAGTGGGGAGACGTACCACATTTCTCCATCACGATATCTCACAAGAGTGCAACACATTTAATTCGATTGTCGTGTACGATTTACATTGGATGTGACGCGGGGGGAGCTAATGTATGGTTTCGATGGGTTGCAACTACGAGTCAAGGATTACTGGCTTACGTCAGTACGAATTCATTACCAAATAATATCATTCAAACCCGCAGCAGAGCTAGCTTCGGCTCACAATTAGCAATCAATCCAGAAACTCTTGCCTGTGTGTCCCATAAGGGATTCCATGTTCCCTTTAATAAAACCCCACACACATATAAATTACAGATAAAAGTGAAAGACACAGGCACTGTCACACTCAATAAGATATTCAATAATCAAAATGCTCCATGGAATAGTTATGTTACCTCAACTATGATTGTAGAGGAAGTCTCTGGGATAACAAGGAGTTTTGCTAGTAATGGGGATATAATATATACATCAGAAGGGCTCCTCTAATAAGCAAAAACCTCTCTAGAAAGGAAATAAATTCGATCTGAACTCAAGCAAGAAATGCGAGCAAAACGTGGCAGTATAGTGGGATAAGGTAGCTACTTTCACTTTGCAAAAAAAGCTTCGTATAAATTAATTCGTATGTCGGGTTCGTATGCAAATTTAGACCAAAAGTAGTATGTAAAGTGGTGGTCCTGGGACAGCACCTTTGTTTTTTATTGTATGTCACGTTTGATGGCCCCCGAACCCAAACGTATTGTTTGGACTTTGTTGACCGTCTATTGTACCTAATTACAACATATATGGTACTCGAGAGATAATAAGTTGGGATTGGGTACAATAGACGGTTGACAAAGTCCAAAAAATACGTTGGGGGAAGGGGGTCATCGGATGTGTCATGCAATAAAAAAACAAAGGTCAGTCCCAGGACCCCCACTTTATATACTACTTATTTCGATACCTAAGTGTTTAAAGTTTATCAATTACTTATGCGGTCGTAGACTGGAAGGCGCCGTAGTTTCGCCTGAGTCAACAATACTTCATCCATATTAATAACTCGGTTAGAGAGAAGATAGAAGCATATTGATTACTTCATGACGTGACGGTAGCCTTAAATCCTCTAAAACTCTCTAGCGAACATTTATCTTTCAACTAATGCGCATGCGTCCTCTTTATCGCTCGATCGCAGCGTCTCCGACCCACTTTGTAAGCGGCAAAGGTCAGAATTCATCAAAAAATTAACAGGACTGAACATTAATAATAATAATAATAATAATTTAAAAAAAGAAGCTGCACGCAGCTTGACCTCCGACGTATCTTTTGTAACGCGTATGATGTCATACACCTACGTGTTTGGCACATTACAAACGCACAATCAGATATGAAAGTACGCACAAAGTCGATCTCATATAAAACTCCACACGAGTCAGAACACGAGCGACTTCAAGAAAGCCAGGCTACCCTAGGATAACACAGGTAGCCCAAATATACTAGGATCCAAATACTATGATCATCTGATCTAAAACTCCACAGGAGTCAGGACACGAGTGAACACGAGTGCACAGCGGTTCATAATTTAAATAACAAAAAAATGTAATAAAATATAACAGGAGTATAATACACAGGAGTGTTCCTGTGTCCTTGTGTTGGCCCCTAACACAGTAGATGGTGTGTCTATTTATAGCCGTGAAGTTCTGGTATGCAATTACGTTGTCTTTTGTTCTCTAACTTGCGCTTTAGATTTTTTAGCAGTTTGAACCGCGTTAATTACAATTTTTCAGTGCATCCTGATTGCTTAAAAGTGACGGCCTTTGTTCCTTCTCGCCGGAAACGCTATGCTAAAAATAACTCTACCGTCTACAGTGTTGTGTGATAATATAATGTGGGAAGAGGAACACTCCTCTGTAATAATAATAATTGTTTTATCGTCTTAGTTGTTCGGGTTACCTGTGTATCAGTGCGGAACCAGCCCAAAACAAATTGCATCCAAATACTATGAGGATCTGATCTAGAACAACACACGAGTGAACACGAGTACACTAGCTAGCGTTTCATAATTTAATTAACCAACATTTACAATTAAAAACAAATTCTGTTATCGTCTTAGTTGTTTCGGGTTACCTGTGTAAATGCCGCGTGAAGCTGCAAAAGCAGCCCATTGCGTTACTACCTGTGACCCCGTGTGCACCCATGAATCGTTGAAGGTGAGCAATGTTTTGATTAGTCTGATATTGTGGTCATTAAAAATATTTGTTTGCAGAAGTACACAGTTTCGAGTTGACTGCCGTAAATGGTTGGATAGCATACATACATGTATAGAACTTACGAACAATAGAGCCTGATTTCTACGAAATCTAATAGAACAAAAACAGTATGTAGACTTATGATTACAGAGTTACAAAGTGAATATACAAGAAAAGAAAAAGACTTAATTAAAATTATTGGAATAAAATATAATAAGTAAGTCTTTTTCTTTAAATATATACATATAAACATATTAACACATAGTACACATACAGTGAATATACAAGTTATAAAAAAATATAAATAGATAAATGATGAAGGCTTAACGTAAGTAACAATAAGTGCAAAATATATGCCCTCTGTTTTTGTCGGGCTACCTGTGTTAACCTTCTGCAAACAAAACAACTATAAAACTGTTGATTGCTGAAGAGATCGAGTGCCACTACATGGCAATTAAAATCAGCAAATTGCCAGTTGAGAAAACCTTACGAGTTTGCTTAACCGTTATGGGTTTGTTTATCAACGGCCGCATAAATAAAAGCTAATATAAAATAATAATAATCGATTTATTAGCGCTATTCCCTAAAGTCCCATAGGGCTTTACAATACAACAAGTATTAAAAACTAACTTAATAAAAATGTTACGCAATAATACAGATACTGTAACATATCGTTTTACAAGTAATTCCCTATTTTATATCAAAAAGAAAATTGAATAATAATAACAATAATAATAATGGCTTAAATACTTGGCAACATATAATATACCAAAAGCTTTGAATTAAAAAGACTTGTTAACACTAGAATTAAAAGAACTAAGAGAATCAATCCCGGGGAATCAATAAACCTCATTTCCAGTGGTAACGAGTTCCATAAATAGGAGCAGATACCGAAAAAGCCCGGAGTCCATGATTTCAATTATACTTCGGGACCTTGAGTAAATGTTGACTTGCCGAGCGTAGCTTCTGGACTTGTCGAACTAGTAGCTTGTCGAAGTAAAATTGTCGTTGTTTATTTGTTTCATGAAAGAAGTACACATGCGCTTTGGGGAACAAATTTCATAATTTCTACCGGATTAAAAACACAATCGAGGCTATGAATTTTCCCCGGTGCTTCGAATATGATTTGACCTCGGCAGGAAGCCAGAAATATTCGTTTAGGACCTTTAGATTGAAATTGGATTTACGAAAGCAGAAGCAAACAAATTGGTAGCTTGAAATGTACTTACATCACAGACACAGAGATTTTAAATAGAGCGATAATTAGAATAAAAAGCAATTAACAGACAAACTGAGAGGTTATGTTCACTCATGAATGCAAAGAATCAGTTCGAATTTCTAAGAGTGAAAAAATGCGTCTGCATAGCCTTCCAGGCTATGTTTCGATTTCCAAAGTCTTATCCTGTTCAGTTTATACGGTTTCCAATGACAAATCCAACTTCTCTTTACTCTTAACAGCCTTTCAAGTCATTCCAGTGTTTCTTTACTGTCATTACGGTTTCTTAAGTTTTATTTCTCGCCAAAAATAAAATTATCTTTGAGTATCAATTTGGATTTAGAAAAGGTTACTCTACGGAGCAGGCGATACTAGAAATTACTGATTGCTTAAAAACTGCAATTGACAATAAAGAAATAACATGCGGATTATTTTTAGATTTTTCCAAAGCTTTTGACACCGTTAATCATGAAATTCTTTTATCGAAATTATGAAGTATGGTATACGTGGAACTCTACTGGCATGGTTTGATGACTACTTGACTAATCGACAACAATATGTTAGAATTGGAAACACCGATTCAGATTTACTAAATATGACTTGTGGGGTACCTCAGACTCAACTCTTGGGCCACTTCTCTTTACACTTTACATAAATGATATGCCTAACTGTTCTAATAAACTATCATTTCGAATATTTGCCGATGATACCAACGTGTTTTATTCAAGTACATGTATTAATGATGTGGAAAATGTGATGAATGAAGAACTTAATCAAATTTTTCGTTACTGTGCCACCAACAAACTTTCAATAAACTTAAAAAAGACTAATCTTATGTTGATAACCTCTTCAAAGAAAAGAATCCGAGACATAAGCATTAGAAATATTGAACAAAAAAAGTCATAAAATATTTAGGTATATACATCGACAATCATATAAGTTGGGAACAACAGATTAAACATGTAAATAACAAAATTGCAAAAAATACTGGAATCCTAAGTAAACTTAGATACTACATTGATTTAAAAATGCTGAAGCAACTTGATACACTAATTTATCCATATATCAATTAAGGATTGATGAATTGGGGTAACACCTATACTTCGAAATTGACAAAATTGCGTTCTTGTCAAAATAAATGCATACAAAATATGTTTTTTGCGCGAAAAAGAGAGAATGCCACCCCTTATTTTAATCTCCTTTGTATACTTATGCTTTATAACATTTTCAAATTAAAAATAGCTACTTTTGCATATAAAATTATAAATGAAAAGAGTAAAGTCCCAACAATATTTTGTGAAACTATTAAGATTGCATCAGATCGACACTCCTATAATACAAGATTTGCCGCCAGACAGAACTTTAGCAGACCTAAAGCACGAACAAATTACGGAATACAAACATTTAAATTTATTTCATCACAAATTTGGGAAACCATTGATCTTGGAATTAAACAGTCTAATTCAACCTCTACATTTAGGAAAAAATATACTCAAACTCTCCTTATCTCACAGACACTGTAATAATGTTTGACAATAACTCTTTTCATTTATTGAGGCTGAACTTTTTATCCACGTCCGTCCTTCCTTTTTTTCTTTCCTAGCTATGGTAGACATAGGCAGTGATCAACACGAAAGCTTCTTGCTACTTTGATCACTGCGCACGAATAATTTATTATAGTTTCTTCTCAGTTATGTAAATGTTTACTTACTATTGTTACGTTTTTATTTATCCTGTAATTATCTACTACCATGTTAACTAGAAAATGTGCGAATAAACTGAAATCTGAAATCTGAATCTGAATCTAAGTCATTTCCAGTGTGGATCATACGGTTTATCAAATCAAATCCAGTACAGTACAATAATTACGGCTTTTAGATCGAGTCAACTGACCTTTTTCGATTTCCTAAAACGGTCTCCAGTTCAGTTCTTCAGGATATTTACGTTCGGATCAAAAGCGCCTCATCTAGACCACTTTACCATAGAACCGTTCGTTGAAATACCGTTTTCAAATTAAGGTATATATGTATGAGCTCTGAGCCCGTGAACTTTGGGTGATCAGCCGTTTTTACAGATATAAACATAAAAGGCTCTTATATTTCAAAAGTAAGAACTACGGGATTTTTATGCGATTTTCTTAATTTTCTGCATCTGATCGGCGTACAGTTTGCCGACCTTCCCAATAATTATACTGAGGGAAGGCAAATTACTGTAACTCCTCAATAAGACAATATTGAACGGACTGGCTTGAAGCTTCACAGAAACTGAAAGAAATACACAAGAGACATGTAAGAATATTTTGACGATTTATTGAATTTCATTTTAGAGCAAACGGGCATTCGAACTAAAACTCCATACTGTATAAATTTCAAATATCGTTTGGATTCATACGCACATGTAGTCGAGTGACAGATCACAACTCAAGGAAAATAGACCCGGTGTCGTTTGGATTGGCTAACCGAGACAATAGCCGCGAGTCAAATTCATACAAGGGCACCCTGGCCAGTAGGTAGTTTTGATGATCGAAATTTGACCTCCCCACACCCATGAAATGTAACCTTTGCTGGGAAGGCTAGGCTGCTCAGCCAGCTTTTCAACGAACTTTTATCAGCCGGTATGGGAGTCAGTGTGCTGACGGCGGTTAGGAGTTCAAATGGACGGACTTCGAGAAAGAAAATGTCGTCGTGTGTGCTTGATAATACAGGAATGGATTAACAGTGGCATTCTATGGAAGGAACAACCTTTGGGCCGGGAATTCGTAGAGGTTTTGTGAACTCTGAATGCTTTTAAAGTGGAATTTATCGCTCTGGATGTCGAGCGTTGTCAAATCGAGTGTGCAGCCTTTTCTCTTTTTAAGAGAGAGGAGCTCCGAAAAGAAAACCCCGGCTGAAATCAGCTTAAAACCACCCAACAAGGAGAGAAACACGACAGAAGACATCACAGTGGCAAGGTAAGTCATTTTATTCAAATATTTTACAGTATTTCTGGCTAGTAAACGGAGTTCGCTACGCTCCCATACAAACCCTTATATTTACGTAACTTGAGCTTGGGCTGCCTGTGGCCTGACCAGGAGACTCCCTCTCTGTCCTCTATTTTCTCTCCATTGTACTTGCTGCGTGTATGAGTGTATATATGTCACTGTATATATATTTTGTTCTTTGCATACTCACCTTGAACGTGTGTTATAGGTGCAGTCCGTTCAGTGTATTCTCATGTAATAGCTATTTTACATAAGTTCCATAGCTAAGCGACCGAGGTTTTGGAACAAATGTAAAGAATAAATATTGTTTAAGGACGGTGGACCCTATTGCTATTGCGCATATTTTCTGCGCATAAGCCTCAGTACGGGTGTCCCGCGAGTTGACCCGTAGTCACGTAAGCTTGATTGTGGAAATAAAATAAAAATCGCAACATTGTGTCAATGGCTTGGAAAATGGGTTTACCTCATTTTTTTCTCATATTATCCGACAGAAAAGAAAGCGGAACGGTAAATTCTCTCGAACTTGGCTGAAGCGACGTATTTTGGGGCCGGAGGCGGAATCAACTTGCGATCTGCGCGCAAATCCTGCGATTTTGAACGAATTCGCCGCCACATTGAACGTTCCCAGCATGCAACACTCAATAAGACAAATGTTATACTCGCTTGGGAGGGCTTAGTATAAAATTGTCAAGGTCGTCCGAAATAAGCTACAAAAATTAGAAACCAGTCTTTGTAACTTTTTAAAACGCACGGTGACCCCTGTTATTTATGTTATAAAATTAAAGCGGAAAGACAGTTCAGCGTTTGTATATATTTTATTTTAGAGAGAAAACTGATTATCATAGTGAAATGAACAAGATGGTTCTAAACGAATAGAAGACCAAGGCGATGGTGATAGCGTCGTCAAGAAAAGTGTCCGAGTTCTCCGAGGACATTGCCGTCACCATCAACGGATCTCTAATTCAAACGAGAAATTACTTGGTGTGCATCTGGACCAAACTTTGAGCCGGTCCCTTCATGTAGATAACATATGCAAAAAGATTTCCCAAAGATTTGGGATACTTCGTCACATTCGTCACCATCTCCCACTTGATGCTCGTCTTGCATTTTATCAGTGCTTAGTGCTCTCTCTGATGGACTATTGCTGCGTAGTCACGTGGGGCAATACATGCCAGCAAAATTTAGACAGGATTCATCGACTTCAGAAAAGAGCAGCTAGGTTGATTCTGGACACTGACAGTAAAGCGACATCATTATCATTATTTTTACAGCTGGGATGGCTCCCCATCCATGATAGAATTAAGTATTTTCGTTCTGTATCCGTTTATAAATAATGTATCTCCATCCTATCTTACTAGTTTAATTTTACCTTTTAATTCTGTTCATAGTTTTATTATATGACAGGAGCTACTTCCGGTCAAATGGCGCGCGCTGATTGGCCGTTTAGCGGGCGGAATTCTCCCGTAATGCCCACGGGCAATACGGATTTTCCCGCTGCAGTGTTTGTGTACACGAACCCGTCGAATTAAAATTTAAAAAGTTAAAACAAAATATGCCATATAATAAACACCTTATTAACCTCGCTTGCTCGGTTAATAAGTAGTTATTAATACCCGTGGCTCTGTAAATGATAATGTGAAGCTTCCTAAAGTGACTACTAAGGCCGGGATACGCACTTTTGCCTTTGTGGCTTCTAATGAATGGAACTCTTTGGACTGTAGTATTAGAAACGCTTCTACACTCTCCTCTTTCCGCAAGAATTACTGAAAGATGGCCTTCTCCAAGCTCAAAGAAAAACTGTGATTTTTTTCTCCCTCCGTCTATGTAAATATACCTAGTTGTAATGTTTGTGTAGTGATATTCAAGTTTTAGCTTTAGTGTTATTTTAGTTTTACTTACCTTGTATTATCTATAGTCACATTTAAGCAGATTTTAGTATAGTGTTTTAAACCAGTATTATTATATTATATTAGCATTCTAGGGCCTAGATGAAAATTCCTTTTCTAATTCTAGTTACCCTGTTTAAATAAAGTAAACAAAAATCATTGAATTTTTAACCAAAAAATGGATACCTGTCAAAGTCGATTATGGTACCGACACAATTAATATTTATTTAAATAATCCATTAATGTGGCCTTAGGTAATTAAGCTGTTACTGTAGTGAGGCACCCCCATTACGAGTCTTCTTACTCATATTTAGATAAATCACGCTTTATAAATAATCCATTAACGTGGCCTTAGGTAATTAAGCTGTTACTGCAGTGAGGCACCCCCATTACGAGTCTTCTTACTCATATTTAGATAAATCACGCTTTATAAATAATCCATTAACGTGCAATTAAGCTGTTACTGTAGTGAGGCACCCCCATTACGAGTCTTCTTACCCATATTTAGATAAATCACGCTTTATAAATAATCCATTAACGTGCAATTAAGCTGTTACTGTAGTGAGGCACCCCCATTACGAGTCTTTTTACCCATATTTAGATAAATCACGCTTTATAAATAATCCATTAACGTGGCCTTAGGTAATTAAGCTGTTACTGTAGTGAGGCACCCCCATTACGAGTCTTCTTACTCATATTTAGATAAATCACGCTTTATAAATAATCCATTAACGTGCAATTAAGCTGTTACTGTAGTGAGGCACCCCCATTACGAGTCTTCTTACCCATATTTAGATAAATCACGCTTTATAAATAATCCATTAACGTGCAATTAAGCTGTTACTGTAGTGAGGCACCCCCATTACGAGTCTTCTTACTCATATTTAGATAAATCACGCTTTATAAATAATCCATTAACGTGGCCTTAGGTAATTAAGCTGTTACTGTAGTGAGGCACCCCCATTACGAGTCTTCTTACTCATATTTAGATAAATCACGCTTTATAAATAATCCATTAACGTGGCCTTAGGTAATTAAGCTGTTACTGTAGTGAGGCACCCCCATTACGAGTCTTCTTACCCATATTTAGATAAATCACGCTTTATAAATAACCATTAACGTGGCCTTAGGTAATTAAGCTGTTACTGTAGTGAGGCACCCCCATTACGAGTCTTCTAACTCATATTTAGATAAATCACGCTTTATAAATAATCCATTAACGTGGCCTTAGGTAATTAAGCTGTTACTGTAGTGAGGCACCCCCATTACGAGTCTTTTTACCCATATTTAGATAAATCACGCTTTATAAATAATCCATTAACGTGGCCTTAGGTAATTAAGCTGTTACTGTAGTGAGGCACCCCCATTACGAGTCTTTTTACCCATATTTAGATAAATCACGCTTTATAAATAATCCATTAACGTGGCCTTAGGTAATTAAGCTGTTACTGTAGTGAGGCACCCCCATTACGAGTCTTCTTACTCATATTTAGATAAATCACGCTTTATAAATAATCCATTAATGTGGCCTTAGGTAATTAAGCTGTTACTGTAGTGAGGCACCCCCATTACGAGTCTTCTTACTCATATTTAGATAAATCACGCTTTATAAATAATCCATTAACGTGGCCTTAGGTAATTAAGCTGTTACTGCAGTGAGGCACCCCCATTACGAGTCTTCTTACCCATATTTAGATAAATCACGCTTTATAAATAATCCATTAACGTGGCCTTAGGTAATTAAGCTGTTACTGTAGTGAGGCACCCCCATTACGAGTCTTTTTACCCATATTTAGATAAATCACGCTTTATAAATAATCCATTAACGTGGCCTTAGGTAATTAAGCTGTTACTGTAGTGAGGCACCCCCATTACGAGTCTTCTTACCCATATTTAGATAAATCACGCTTTATAAATAACCATTAACGTGGCCTTAGGTAATTAAGCTGTTACTGTAGTGAGGCACCCCCATTACGAGTCTTCTAACTCATATTTAGATAAATCACGCTTTATAAATAATCCATTAACGTGGCCTTAGGTAATTAAGCTGTTACTGTAGTGAGGCACCCCCATTACGAGTCTTTTTACCCATATTTAGATAAATCACGCTTTATAAATAATCCATTAACGTGGCCTTAGGTAATTAAGCTGTTACTGTAGTGAGGCACCCCCATTACGAGTCTTCTTACTCATATTTAGATAAATCACGCTTTATAAATAATCCATTAATGTGGCCTTAGGTAATTAAGCTGTTACTGTAGTGAGGCACCCCCATTACGAGTCTTCTTACTCATATTTAGATAAATCACGCTTTATAAATAACCATTAACGTGGCCTTAGGTAATTAAGCTGTTACTGTAGTGAGGCACCCCCAATACGAGTCTTCTTACCCATATTTAGATAAATCACGCTTTATAAATAATCCATTAACGTGGCCTTAGGTAATTAAGCTGTTAACTGTAGTGAGGCACCCCCATTACGAGTCTTTTTACCCATATTTAGATAAATCACGCTTTATAAATAATCCATTAACGTGGCCTTAGGTAATTAAGCTGTTACTGTAGTGAGGCACCCCCATTACGAGTCTTCTTACTCATATTTAGAGAAATCACGCTTTATAAATAATCCATTAACGTGGCCTTAGGTAATTAAGCTGTTACTGTAGTGAGGCACCCCCATTACGAGTCTTCTTACCCATATTTAGATAAATCACGCTTTATAAATAATCCATTAACGTGGCCTTAGGTAATTAAGCTGTTACTGTAGTGAGGCACCCCCATTACGAGTCTTCTTACTCATATTTAGATAAATCACGCTTTATAAATAATCCATTAACGTGGCCTTAGGTAATTAAGCTGTTACTGTAGTGAGGCACCCCCATTACGAGTCTTTTTACCCATATTTAGATAAATCACGCTTTATAAATAATCCATTAACGTGGCCTTAGGTAATTAAGCTGTTACTGTAGTGAGGCACCCCCATTACGAGTCTTTTTACCCATATTTAGATAAATCACGCTTTATAAATAATCCATTAACGTGGCCTTAGGTAAATAAGCTGTTACTGTAGTGAGGCACCCCCATTACGAGTCTTCTTACCCATATTTAGATAAATCACGCTTTATAAATAATCCATTAACGTGGCCTTAGGTAATTAAGCTGTTACTGTAGTGAGGCACCCCCATTACGAGTCTTTTTACCCATATTTAGATAAATCACGCTTTATAAATAATCCATTAACGTGGCCTTAGGTAATTAAGCTGTTACTGTAGTGAGGCACCCCCATTACGAGTCTTTTTACCCATATTTAGATAAATCACGCTTTATAAATAATCCATTAACGTGGCCTTAGGTAATTAAGCTGTTACTGTAGTGAGGCACCCCCATTACGAGTCTTCTTACCCATATTTAGATAAATCACGCTTTATAAATAATCCATTAACGTGGCCTTAGGTAATTAAGCTGTTACTGTAGTGAGGCACCCCCATTACGAGTCTTTTTACCCATATTTAGATAAATCACGCTTTATAAATAATCCATTAACGTGGCCTTAGGTAATTAAGCTGTTACTGTAGTGAGGCACCCCCATTACGAGTCTTCTTACCCATATTTAGATAAATCACGCTTTATAAATAATCCATTAACGTAGCCTTAGGTAATTAAGCTGTTACTGTAGTGAGGCACCCCCATTACGAGTCTTCTTACTCATATTTAGATAAATCACGCTTTATAAATAATCCATTAACGTGGCCTTAGGTAATTAAGCTGTTACTGTAGTGAGGCACCCCCATTACGAGTCTTTTTACCCATATTTAGATAAATCACGCTTTATAAATAATCCATTAACGTGGCCTTAGGTAATTAAGCTGTTACTGTAGTGAGGCACCCCCATTACGAGTCTTCTCACTCATATTTAGATAAATCACGCTATATAAATAATCCATTAATGTGGCCTTAGGTAATTAAGCTGTTACTGTAGTGAGGCACCCCCATTACGAGTCTTCTTACTCATATTTAGATAAATCACGCTTTATAAATAACCATTAACGTGGCCTTAGGTAATTAAGCTGTTACTGTAGTGAGGCACCCCCATTACGAGTCTTCTTACTCATATTTAGATAAATCACGCTTTATAAATAATCCATTAACGTGGCCTTAGGTAATTAAGCTGTTACTGTAGTGAGGCACCCCCATTACGAGTCTTCTTACCCATATTTAGATAAATCACGCTTTATAAATAATCCATTAACGTGGCCTTAGGTAATTAAGCTGTTAACTGTAGTGAGGCACCCCCATTACGAGTCTTCTTACTCATATTTAGATAAATCACGCTTTATAAATAATCCATTAACGTGGCCTTAGGTAATTAAGCTGTTACTGTAGTGAGGCACCCCCATTACGAGTCTTCCTACTCATATTTAGATAAATCACGCTTTATAAATAAACATTAACGTGGCCTTAGGTAATTAAGCTGTTACTGTAGTGAGGCACCCCCATTACGAGTCTTCTTACTCATATTTAGATAAATCACGCTTTATAAATAATCCATTAACGTGGCCTTAGGTAATTAAGCTGTTACTGTAGTGAGGCACCCCCATTACGAGTCTTCTTACTCATATTTAGATAAATCACGCTTTATAAATAATCCATTAACGTGGCCTTAGGTAATTAAGCTGTTAACTGTAGTGAGGCACCCCCATTACGAGTCTTTTTACCCATATTTAGATAAATCACGCTTTATAAATAATCCATTAACGTGGCCTTAGGTAATTAAGCTGTTACTGTAGTGAGGCACCCCCATTACGAGTCTTCCTACTCATATTTAGATAAATCACGCTTTATAAATAATCCATTAACGTGGCCTTAGGTAATTAAGCTGTTACTGTAGTGAGGCACCCCCATTACGAGTCTTCTTACTCATATTTAGATAAATCACGCTTTATAAATAATCCATTAACGTGGCCTTAGGTAATTAAGCTGTTACTGTAGTGAGGCACCCCCATTACGAGTCTTCTTACCCATATTTAGATAAATCACGCTTTATAAATAATCCATTAACGTGGCCTTAGGTAATTAAGCTGTTAACTGTAGTGAGGCACCCCCATTACGAGTCTTTTTACCCATATTTAGATAAATCACGCTTTATAAATAATCCATTAACGTGGCCTTAGGTAATTAAGCTGTTACTGTAGTGAGGCACCCCCATTACGAGTCTTCCTACTCATATTTAGATAAATCACGCTTTATAAATAATCCATTAATGTGGCCTTAGGTAATTAAGCTGTTACTGTAGTGAGGCACCCCCATTACGAGTCTTCTTACTCATGTTTAGATAAATCACGCTTTATAAATAACCATTAACGTGGCCTTAGGTAATTAAGCTGTTACTGTAGTGAGGCACCCCCATTACGAGTCTTCTAACTCATATTTAGATAAATCACGCTTTATAAATAATCCATTAACGTGGCCTTAGGTAATTAAGCTGTTACTGTAGTGAGGCACCCCCATTACGAGTCTTCTTACCCATATTTAGATAAATCACGCTTTATAAATAATCCATTAACGTGGCCTTAGGTAATTAAGCTGTTACTGTAGTGAGGCACCCCCATTACGAGTCTTTTTACCCATATTTAGATAAATCACGCTTTATAAATAACCATTAACGTGGCCTTTGGTAATTAAGCTGTTACTGTAGTGAGGCACCCCCATTACGAGTCTTCTTACTCATATTTAGATAAATCACGCTATATAAATAATCCATTAATGTGGCCTTAGGTAATTAAGCTGTTACTGTAGTGAGGCACCCCCATTACGAGTCTTCTTACTCATATTTAGATAAATCACGCTTTATAAATAACCATTAACGTGGCCTTAGGTAATTAAGCTGTTACTGTAGTGAGGCACCCCCATTACGAGTCTTCTTACTCATATTTAGATAAATCACGCTTTATAAATAATCCATTAACGTGGCCTTAGGTAATTAAGCTGTTACTGTAGTGAGGCACCCCCATTACGAGTCTTCTTACCCATATTTAGATAAATCACGCTTTATAAATAATCCATTAACGTGGCCTTAGGTAATTAAGCTGTTAACTGTAGTGAGGCACCCCCATTACGAGTCTTTTTACCCATATTTAGATAAATCACGCTTTATAAATAATCCATTAACGTGGCCTTAGTTAATTAAGCTGTTACTGTAGTGAGGCACCCCCATTACGAGTCTTCCTACTCATATTTAGATAAATCACGCTTTATAAATAATCCATTAACGTGGCCTTAGGTAATTAAGCTGTTACTGTAGTGAGGCACCCCCATTACGAGTCTTCTTACCCATATTTAGATAAATCACGCTTTATAAATAATCCATTAACGTGGCCTTAGGTAATTAAGCTGTTACTGTAGTGAGGCACCCCCATTACGAGTCTTCTAACTCATATTTAGATAAATCACGCTTTATAAATAATCCATTAACGTGGCCTTAGGTAATTAAGCTGTTACTGTAGTGAGGCACCCCCATTACGAGTCTTCTTACCCATATTTAGATAAATCACGCTTTATAAATAACCATTAACGTGGCCTTAGGTAATTAAGCTGTTACTGTAGTGAGGCACCCCCATTACGAGTCTTCTTACTCATATTTAGATAAATCACGCTTTATAAATAACCATTAACGTGGCCTTAGGTAATTAAGCTGTTACTGTAGTGAGGCACCCCCATTACGAGTCTTCTTACCCATATTTAGATAAATCACGCTTTATAAATAATCCATTAACGTGGCCTTAGGTAATTAAGCTGTTAACTGTAGTGAGGCACCCCCATTACGAGTCTTTTTACCCATATTTAGATAAATCACGCTTTATAAATAATCCATTAACGTGGCCTTAGGTAATTAAGCTGTTACTGTAGTGAGGCACCCCCATTACGAGTCTTCCTACTCATATTTAGATAAATCACGCTTTATAAATAATCCATTAACGTGGCCTTAGGTAATTAAGCTGTTACTGTAGTGAGGCACCCCCATTACGAGTCTTCTTACCCATATTTAGATAAATCACGCTTTATAAATAATCCATTAACGTGGCCTTAGGTAATTAAGCTGTTACTGTAGTGAGGCACCCCCATTACGAGTCTTCTTACCCATATTTAGATAAATCACGCTTTATAAATAACCATTAACGTGGCCTTAGGTAATTAAGCTGTTACTGTAGTGAGGCACCCCCATTACGAGTCTTCTAACTCATATTTAGATAAATCACGCTTTATAAATAATCCATTAACGTGGCCTTAGGTAATTAAGCTGTTACTGTAGTGAGGCACCCCCATTACGAGTCTTCTTACCCATATTTAGATAAATCACGCTTTATAAATAATCCATTAACGTTTCCTTAGGTAATTAAGCTGTTACTGTAGTGAGGCACCCCCATTACGAGTCTTCTTACCCATATTTAGATAAATCACGCTTTATAAATAATCCATTAACGTGGCCTGAGGTAATTAAGTTGTTACTGTAGTGAGGCACCCCCATTACGAGTCTTTTTACCCATATTTATATAAATCACGCTTCATTCTTGGAAAATAAGAATAATTTTCATGTGTTTTAAAAAGTGCTGAGTCAGCATTTTTCACGACATTTAACCTTGATTATCTCTGAAATATGCACAGTTACCCCCATTTGTGGGGGGGGGGGGGGATTTTGATAGCCCTATATGTGACCTAAAATGGCCACTTGGTCATAAAACAAATATCCTTGTATTAGGGGCCTTAGTCCTTGAATAAGAAAAGACTCTGCTAATCTCCACAAAAGAAACCTCGGATTTTAATGAATGTGTACCACCGTGGTCTTGTATTCATATCATCTTCACTTCCGTGTACAGTATACAGCCCTACTGCATGATACTAAACATCAGTCAATTCCACAAATACCCATCAGTCCCCCTCTTCCACCCCCCAGGACAGTATGGTGAGGTATTGGACACTACCGACAATAATTATGGGAAAGGGACTAGCCTAGCCTAGTAGTTTTCCTCGTTATTGACTGTGTACTTGCAGCAAATATTCTAAATGCAAGCGTTTATTGACAAAAGCGAGGATCGACTTTGTGGCTGGCTTGGCTTATCCAGCAATTGCAGCTGCAAACGTTTGTGGTGTATCTAAAGGTATAACGTTTCCTTTACATTATCAAGTCAAGCCCGTTCGCGACTCTTATTCATTTCACTCTGATGCAAATTGACTCGTGGTCGTTCATTTATACGAATTCAGTCAAAATTCTTTCCATGACGGAGAAGGTATATAGATATACCCGGGGATGGGGCATTTTCCTTACTTCTTCAGCTTTGGCTCCACCGTAAAAGAGCTCAGAGGTATGAAAACCCACAACTGAAACATTGTAGGGTCATTTGAACACATTACTTGTCTCCATCGTGGGGAATTTGCAACAAAATTCAAAATCATGACTAATGCCCGGGGGTTGGCCCGGGGAAGGGATGGGCTTTGCTGGAATTGACTGATACGTAAAAACCTACATTCGTCGATAAAAAAACAGTTCTGGAAATTGTCCATGGCTATTTGTTGTACGGGTATTTGAATTTCCAATAAATTTAAATTCTACATTTTCACACGAAACTACACTCCAAAGTAAGACCAAGAGCCACTGATCACAGCCTTGATCGTATGTGAGATACCAGGGTCCAGACAAACCGGTTTGTCCAGGTTTATAGTAAACCCATAATATCCATCTGTCTTCTCGCTATCCGTCGTAAATGTTGACGAGGAATGGTAGAGCGTAGATGTAGAGTCTTTATTCCCTCCTTTGTAAATGGTAAGGTCTACTGTGTATTGTGACTCAGGCCATCCGCACAATCTCACACCAGTGAGGTGAACCCGACTACTGACGGTGAACGTGATGCAGTCGGCTGCGTTACCATTATAATTCCATCCTGTATTAAAGGAGGCAAATCTCTTACATGAACCATTCTCCTTATTGCCTTCTCTGTTCTTTGCAGTAAATGTTTCAAGTGATGATGGTTTTCCAACAGGGCTTAAATATGTAACCAACTCGGTGACTTCTTTTAAATCTAGAATTTCGGTGGAAAGGACAATTTCCACAACTTGCTGTAATGACATTAGTGGAAACCTTATCAGGTGAATAGCTTTATGACCGAGAACAGCTCTCTTTGATTTTCCATCTTCACTCAGTTCTTGTTCTTCAATTTTCTTACAAGCCCAGCTGTGTACGGCCTGGAATAACTCCACCTCTGTTATCCAGAGACTGTCCCTCTCTAGAATGTCACAGAGTGTTTCTTGCGTGACAGTCAGAAACGGCTCAGATGTCACGGCTCGTTGGGTCTCACAATCAATAATCTTCCAGCAAATTTCCTTCAGCTTTTCGTCCTCTAGTTTCTCGACCTGTGGTAGAACAGTGAACACATCCTCTGGTCCCAGCTCTTTCTCGAGATACTCTATGCATTTCTTAAATAATGAAGGAACAAAGTACTTCTTAGCGAGGTACAAAACCTCCATAACATGACTTCCGGTCAACTGCACTTCATCGTAGTACATGTAGCGAAACAGTTCCAGTAATCCTTCAGCGGTACAGTCTGGTAGATCGATAGTACGTCGAGTCTCGGCTAGTTCACCGTAGAACATGGCCTCGAATACAGGACTACTGATAGCCAATACGTACTTATGGGCAGGAACGGTGACCGTGTCGCCTTTGGAGTCGACAACCGAGAACTGTACATCACTAAACATGCTCTTGTTGTACATGTACTGGTTACGTTCCTTGATAGTGTCGCGTACAGTTTGCCATTTGGTATCCATTGCTTAACTGTGTTGACGTCGAGGAAGTGTTTGTAATTAGGTAGGTTTCTTTCTTTCAATGAGAATAGAAAGCGTGGTTCCGTGTAACATGAAAGTGTAGGATTCTTACCCGAATGGCATGCTGGTATAAGATCTTGGTCCCTAACCATCAGGCTGTTTCATTGTCAACATGAAGTTATTAGTGGACAACTTTATAGACAACACAGTGTCATAAATCACATCTCGTGAAACGGAATTTTTGTTTGTTTGAGAGGATTGCTCAGTTTTACCCGAAAATTATTTTGTTAGGAAATGTTAGTTATTTTCACAAGAGTAGCGTGACCAACTCTACTTGTAAGTGTCTTTTAATAATTGATTATTAATGTGTTCCGCTATAAATTACAGGTTTAATTTAATCAAGACTCTGTCGCTGTACTGCTGTTGTTTTCTTGATCTTCTATTATTTTGAGATGGCTTGGTCTACTGAATTCATAACATTATTCTTTTTTTTGTCACGGTAGAACAAATGGGTGTGGTTTATTTGGAAATTATTATTTTTGTTATTTATAAACGGGTATGTCATTCCCGAACAGATGATCAAATTCAGCACAAGGTACTCATAAACGTGGTCCGAAATATGACACCTGGGAGGCACACCACTACATTAATCTTGGCCACCGGGTGCAGACAATACTGTGACATTGTGGTGGGCACATACGTGACAAATCCGTTAAAGTTGATACACTAGCGGGGATGGAATCAGTGGAGAAGGGAACTTCAGTTTATTTTGAATCAAACGACAGAGCGGTGTTATGTGAAGAGGAAAAGGCATGTTGTCTGATGAAAATCTTGCAAAGGAATCCGATATCCCGTCAATATTTAGCGAGAAATGAAGGTGTGCGCTGATCTTCAATGTAAAAAAACCCTCTGCATTTCTAATGTAAGCTATGTAATTTCATGTAAGCTATGGTTTGCGAAGACAATTAATGAATTATTAGGAAGTGGTACACATCCCTTCGAAAACCTCTCTCGATTATATTGAAAGACTCACGGAAGAACTTTATCTCATGCTTTCACTTGTCCATAAATTTCATTTGACAATCGCGCAAACGTTTTCATCTACAGCCTATACAAGAGACTAAATGGTCGTATACACGTGTCAGTTCGCCAAGAATATCATTTTTACGGTAATCTTCGAGAATTAGCATTATTTTGTTAAGTTGAATTCAGTAAAGATGAATTCTCCAATTTGTTAGCTGTCAGTAAATTCACATTTGTCAAGCCGAGATTTATCTTAAAATTTTGAAAACGTAAACGCAACGCGCGCTCGAATATCGTTTACGTGTGAATGGTCAAATTCACGGCGGAAAACGCAGACATTTAAAAACATCTGAGTGTAAACACGCGCAGTGTAAGGTTGAAAGCAGTCGCTTGTATCATTTTCGTGTTGACGGGCGAAACGACCTGAAAGCGACCGTGTGGAGGAAATACTTTCATTCCGTTTTCAGCGAGTTGAGTTTGTTTGTTTCCCACCCTTACTAAAACCCAATTAAAGTAAGTTAAAACATATTTTAGCATACTTAACTTTATCTCCCTTGTCAACTTAATCACCTGTTATTACAACTAACTAACTATACATAATCTGACTTTTAGGCCCATATTACACTAATTTACGTCCAAGAGTAAAGCCTAATTAGGGTCAAGAGGAAAGAGTTAAAAATACTGTAACCAGACTTCGAGTGGAAAAACATAAAAAGTAAAACATATTTTAGCATACTTAACTTTATCTCCCTTGTCAACTTAATCACCTGTTATTACAACTAACTAACTATACATAATCTGACTTTTAGGCCCATATTACACTAATTTACGTCCAAGAGTAAAGCCTAATTAGGCTCAAGAGGAAAGAGTTAAAAATACAGTAACCAGACTTCGAGTGGAAAAACATAAAAAGTAAAACATATTTTAGCATACTTAACTTTATCTCCCTTGTCAACTTAATCACCTGTTATTACAACTAACTAACTATACATAATCTGACTTTTAGGCCCATATTACACTAATTTACGTCCAAGAGTAAAGCCTAATTAGGCTCAAGAGGAAAGAGTTAAAAATACAGTAACCAGACTTCGAGTGGAAAAACATAAAAAGTAAAACATATTTTAGCATACTTAACTTTATCTCCCTTGTCAACTTAATCACCTGTTATTACAACTAACTAACTATACATAATCTGACTTTTAGGCCCATATTACACTAATTTACGTCCAAGAGTAAAGCCTAATTAGGCTCAAGAGGAAAGAGTTAAAAATACAGTAACCAGACTTCGAGTGGAAAAACATAAAAAGTAAAACATATTTTAGCATACTTAACTTTATCTCCCTTGTCAACTTAATCACCTGTTATTACAACTAACTAACTATACATAATCTGACTTTTAGGCCCATATTACACTAATTTACGTCCAAGAGTAAAGCCTAATTAGGCTCAAGAGGAAAGAGTTAAAAATACAGTAACCAGACTTCGAGTGGAAAAACATAAAAAGTAAAACATATTTTAGCATACTTAACTTTATCTCCCTTGTCAACTTAATCACCTGTTATTACAACTAACTAACTATACATAATCTGACTTTTAGGCCCATATTACACTAATTTACGTCCAAGAGTAAAGCCTAATTAGGCTCAAGAGGAAAGAGTTAAAAATACAGTAACCAGACTTCGAGTGGAAAAACATAAAAAGTAAAACATATTTTAGCATACTTAACTTTATCTCCCTTGTCAACTTAATCACCTGTTATTACAACTAACTAACTATACATAATCTGACTTTTAGGCCCATATTACACTAATTTACGTCCAAGAGTAAAGCCTAATTAGGCTCAAGAGGAAAGAGTTAAAAATACAGTAACCAGACTTCGAGTGGAAAAACATAAAAAGTAAAACATATTTTAGCATACTTAACTTTATCTCCCTTGTCAACTTAATCACCTGTTATTACAACTAACTAACTATACATAATCTGACTTTTAGGCCCATATTACACTAATTTACGTCCAAGAGTAAAGCCTAATTAGGCTCAAGAGGAAAGAGTTAAAAATACAGTAACCAGACTTCGAGTGGAAAAACATAAAAAGTAAAACATATTTTAGCATACTTAACTTTATCTCCCTTGTCAACTTAATCACCTGTTATTACAACTAACTAACTATACATAATCTGACTTTTAGGCCCATATTACACTAATTTACGTCCAAGAGTAAAGCCTAATTAGGCTCAAGAGGAAAGAGTTAAAAATACAGTAACCAGACTTCGAGTGGAAAAACATAAAAAGTAAAACATATTTTAGCATACTTAACTTTATCTCCCTTGTCAACTTAATCACCTGTTATTACAACTAACTAACTATACATAATCTGACTTTTAGGCCCATATTACACTAATTTACGTCCAAGAGTAAAGCCTAATTAGGCTCAAGAGGAAAGAGTTAAAAATACAGTAACCAGACTTCGAGTGGAAAAACATAAAAAGTAAAACATATTTTAGCATACTTAACTTTATCTCCCTTGTCAACTTAATCACCTGTTATTACAACTAACTAACTATACATAATCTGACTTTTAGGCCCATATTACACTAATTTACGTCCAAGAGTAAAGCCTAATTAGGCTCAAGAGGAAAGAGTTAAAAATACAGTAACCAGACTTCGAGTGGAAAAACATAAAAAGTAAAACATATTTTAGCATACTTAACTTTATCTCCCTTGTCAACTTAATCACCTGTTATTACAACTAACTAACTATACATAATCTGACTTTTAGGCCCATATTACACTAATTTACGTCCAAGAGTAAAGCCTAATTAGGCTCAAGAGGAAAGAGTTAAAAATACAGTAACCAGACTTCGAGTGGAAAAACATAAAAAGTAAAACATATTTTAGCATACTTAACTTTATCTCCCTTGTCAACTTAATCACCTGTTATTACAACTAACTAACTATACATAATCTGACTTTTAGGCCCATATTACACTAATTTACGTCCAAGAGTAAAGCCTAATTAGGCTCAAGAGGAAAGAGTTAAAAATACAGTAACCAGACTTCGAGTGGAAAAACATAAAAAGTAAAACATATTTTAGCATACTTAACTTTATCTCCCTTGTCAACTTAATCACCTGTTATTACAACTAACTAACTATACATAATCTGACTTTTAGGCCCATATTACACTAATTTACGTCCAAGAGTAAAGCCTAATTAGGCTCGTTACCCCCATTTGTGGGGGGGGGGGGGGGGGATTTTGATAGCCCTATATGTGACCTAAAATGGCCACTTGGTCATAAAACAAATATCCTTGTATTAGGGGCCTTAGTCCTTGAATAAGAAAAGACTCTGCTAATCTCCACAAAAGAAACCTCGGATTTTAATGAATGTGTACCACCGTGGTCTTGTATTCATATCATCTTCACTTCCGTGTACAGTATACAGCCCTACTGCATGATACTAAACATCAGTCAATTCCACAAATACCCATCAGTCCCCCTCTTCCACCCCCCAGGACAGTATGGTGAGGTATTGGACACTACCGACAATAATTATGGGAAAGGGACTAGCCTAGCCTAGTAGTTTTCCTCGTTATTGACTGTGTACTTGCAGCAAATATTCTAAATGCAAGCGTTTATTGACAAAAGCGAGGATCGACTTTGTGGCTGGCTTGGCTTATCCAGCAATTGCAGCTGCAAACGTTTGTGGTGTATCTAAAGGTATAACGTTTCCTTTACATTATCAAGTCAAGCCCGTTCGCGACTCTTATTCATTTCACTCTGATGCAAATTGACTCGTGGTCGTTCATTTATACGAATTCAGTCAAAATTCTTTCCATGACGGAGAAGGTATATAGATATACCCGGGGATGGGGCATTTTCCTTACTTCTTCAGCTTTGGCTCCACCGTAAAAGAGCTCAGAGGTATGAAAACCCACAACTGAAACATTGTAGGGTCATTTGAACACATTACTTGTCTCCATCGTGGGGAATTTGCAACAAAATTCAAAATCATGACTAATGCCCGGGGGTTGGCCCGGGGAAGGGATGGGCTTTGCTGGAATTGACTGATACGTAAAAACCTACATTCGTCGATAAAAAAACAGTTCTGGAAATTGTCCATGGCTATTTGTTGTACGGGTATTTGAATTTCCAATAAATTTAAATTCTACATTTTCACACGAAACTACACTCCAAAGTAAGACCAAGAGCCACTGATCACAGCCTTGATCGTATGTGAGATACCAGGGTCCAGACAAACCGGTTTGTCCAGGTTTATAGTAAACCCATAATATCCATCTGTCTTCTCGCTATCCGTCGTAAATGTTGACGAGGAATGGTAGAGCGTAGATGTAGAGTCTTTATTCCCTCCTTTGTAAATGGTAAGGTCTACTGTGTATTGTGACTCAGGCCATCCGCACAATCTCACACCAGTGAGGTGAACCCGACTACTGACGGTGAACGTGATGCAGTCGGCTGCGTTACCATTATAATTCCATCCTGTATTAAAGGAGGCAAATCTCTTACATGAACCATTCTCCTTATTGCCTTCTCTGTTCTTTGCAGTAAATGTTTCAAGTGATGATGGTTTTCCAACAGGGCTTAAATATGTAACCAACTCGGTGACTTCTTTTAAATCTAGAATTTCGGTGGAAAGGACAATTTCCACAACTTGCTGTAATGACATTAGTGGAAACCTTATCAGGTGAATAGCTTTATGACCGAGAACAGCTCTCTTTGATTTTCCATCTTCACTCAGTTCTTGTTCTTCAATTTTCTTACAAGCCCAGCTGTGTACGGCCTGGAATAACTCCACCTCTGTTATCCAGAGACTGTCCCTCTCTAGAATGTCACAGAGTGTTTCTTGCGTGACAGTCAGAAACGGCTCAGATGTCACGGCTCGTTGGGTCTCACAATCAATAATCTTCCAGCAAATTTCCTTCAGCTTTTCGTCCTCTAGTTTCTCGACCTGTGGTAGAACAGTGAACACATCCTCTGGTCCCAGCTCTTTCTCGAGATACTCTATGCATTTCTTAAATAATGAAGGAACAAAGTACTTCTTAGCGAGGTACAAAACCTCCATAACATGACTTCCGGTCAACTGCACTTCATCGTAGTACATGTAGCGAAACAGTTCCAGTAATCCTTCAGCGGTACAGTCTGGTAGATCGATAGTACGTCGAGTCTCGGCTAGTTCACCGTAGAACATGGCCTCGAATACAGGACTACTGATAGCCAATACGTACTTATGGGCAGGAACGGTGACCGTGTCGCCTTTGGAGTCGACAACCGAGAACTGTACATCACTAAACATGCTCTTGTTGTACATGTACTGGTTACGTTCCTTGATAGTGTCGCGTACAGTTTGCCATTTGGTATCCATTGCTTAACTGTGTTGACGTCGAGGAAGTGTTTGTAATTAGGTAGGTTTCTTTCTTTCAATGAGAATAGAAAGCGTGGTTCCGTGTAACATGAAAGTGTAGGATTCTTACCCGAATGGCATGCTGGTATAAGATCTTGGTCCCTAACCATCAGGCTGTTTCATTGTCAACATGAAGTTATTAGTGGACAACTTTATAGACAACACAGTGTCATAAATCACATCTCGTGAAACGGAATTTTTGTTTGTTTGAGAGGATTGCTCAGTTTTACCCGAAAATTATTTTGTTAGGAAATGTTAGTTATTTTCACAAGAGTAGCGTGACCAACTCTACTTGTAAGTGTCTTTTAATAATTGATTATTAATGTGTTCCGCTATAAATTACAGGTTTAATTTAATCAAGACTCTGTCGCTGTACTGCTGTTGTTTTCTTGATCTTCTATTATTTTGAGATGGCTTGGTCTACTGAATTCATAACATTATTCTTTTTTTTGTCACGGTAGAACAAATGGGTGTGGTTTATTTGGAAATTATTATTTTTGTTATTTATAAACGGGTATGTCATTCCCGAACAGATGATCAAATTCAGCACAAGGTACTCATAAACGTGGTCCGAAATATGACACCTGGGAGGCACACCACTACATTAATCTTGGCCACCGGGTGCAGACAATACTGTGACATTGTGGTGGGCACATACGTGACAAATCCGTTAAAGTTGATACACTAGCGGGGATGGAATCAGTGGAGAAGGGAACTTCAGTTTATTTTGAATCAAACGACAGAGCGGTGTTATGTGAAGAGGAAAAGGCATGTTGTCTGATGAAAATCTTGCAAAGGAATCCGATATCCCGTCAATATTTAGCGAGAAATGAAGGTGTGCGCTGATCTTCAATGTAAAAAAACCCTCTGCATTTCTAATGTAAGCTATGTAATTTCATGTAAGCTATGGTTTGCGAAGACAATTAATGAATTATTAGGAAGTGGTACACATCCCTTCGAAAACCTCTCTCGATTATATTGAAAGACTCACGGAAGAACTTTATCTCATGCTTTCACTTGTCCATAAATTTCATTTGACAATCGCGCAAACGTTTTCATCTACAGCCTATACAAGAGACTAAATGGTCGTATACACGTGTCAGTTCGCCAAGAATATCATTTTTACGGTAATCTTCGAGAATTAGCATTATTTTGTTAAGTTGAATTCAGTAAAGATGAATTCTCCAATTTGTTAGCTGTCAGTAAATTCACATTTGTCAAGCCGAGATTTATCTTAAAATTTTGAAAACGTAAACGCAACGCGCGCTCGAATATCGTTTACGTGTGAATGGTCAAATTCACGGCGGAAAACGCAGACATTTAAAAACATCTGAGTGTAAACACGCGCAGTGTAAGGTTGAAAGCAGTCGCTTGTATCATTTTCGTGTTGACGGGCGAAACGACCTGAAAGCGACCGTGTGGAGGAAATACTTTCATTCCGTTTTCAGCGAGTTGAGTTTGTTTGTTTCCCACCCTTACTAAAACCCAATTAAAGTAAGTTAAAACATATTTTAGCATACTTAACTTTATCTCCCTTGTCAACTTAATCACCTGTTATTACAACTAACTAACTATACATAATCTGACTTTTAGGCCCATATTACACTAATTTACGTCCAAGAGTAAAGCCTAATTAGGGTCAAGAGGAAAGAGTTAAAAATACTGTAACCAGACTTCGAGTGGAAAAACATAAAAAGTAAAACATATTTTAGCATACTTAACTTTATCTCCCTTGTCAACTTAATCACCTGTTATTACAACTAACTAACTATACATAATCTGACTTTTAGGCCCATATTACACTAATTTACGTCCAAGAGTAAAGCCTAATTAGGCTCAAGAGGAAAGAGTTAAAAATACAGTAACCAGACTTCGAGTGGAAAAACATAAAAAGTAAAACATATTTTAGCATACTTAACTTTATCTCCCTTGTCAACTTAATCACCTGTTATTACAACTAACTAACTATACATAATCTGACTTTTAGGCCCATATTACACTAATTTACGTCCAAGAGTAAAGCCTAATTAGGCTCAAGAGGAAAGAGTTAAAAATACAGTAACCAGACTTCGAGTGGAAAAACATAAAAAGTAAAACATATTTTAGCATACTTAACTTTATCTCCCTTGTCAACTTAATCACCTGTTATTACAACTAACTAACTATACATAATCTGACTTTTAGGCCCATATTACACTAATTTACGTCCAAGAGTAAAGCCTAATTAGGCTCAAGAGGAAAGAGTTAAAAATACAGTAACCAGACTTCGAGTGGAAAAACATAAAAAGTAAAACATATTTTAGCATACTTAACTTTATCTCCCTTGTCAACTTAATCACCTGTTATTACAACTAACTAACTATACATAATCTGACTTTTAGGCCCATATTACACTAATTTACGTCCAAGAGTAAAGCCTAATTAGGCTCAAGAGGAAAGAGTTAAAAATACAGTAACCAGACTTCGAGTGGAAAAACATAAAAAGTAAAACATATTTTAGCATACTTAACTTTATCTCCCTTGTCAACTTAATCACCTGTTATTACAACTAACTAACTATACATAATCTGACTTTTAGGCCCATATTACACTAATTTACGTCCAAGAGTAAAGCCTAATTAGGCTCAAGAGGAAAGAGTTAAAAATACAGTAACCAGACTTCGAGTGGAAAAACATAAAAAGTAAAACATATTTTAGCATACTTAACTTTATCTCCCTTGTCAACTTAATCACCTGTTATTACAACTAACTAACTATACATAATCTGACTTTTAGGCCCATATTACACTAATTTACGTCCAAGAGTAAAGCCTAATTAGGCTCAAGAGGAAAGAGTTAAAAATACAGTAACCAGACTTCGAGTGGAAAAACATAAAAAGTAAAACATATTTTAGCATACTTAACTTTATCTCCCTTGTCAACTTAATCACCTGTTATTACAACTAACTAACTATACATAATCTGACTTTTAGGCCCATATTACACTAATTTACGTCCAAGAGTAAAGCCTAATTAGGCTCAAGAGGAAAGAGTTAAAAATACAGTAACCAGACTTCGAGTGGAAAAACATAAAAAGTAAAACATATTTTAGCATACTTAACTTTATCTCCCTTGTCAACTTAATCACCTGTTATTACAACTAACTAACTATACATAATCTGACTTTTAGGCCCATATTACACTAATTTACGTCCAAGAGTAAAGCCTAATTAGGCTCAAGAGGAAAGAGTTAAAAATACAGTAACCAGACTTCGAGTGGAAAAACATAAAAAGTAAAACATATTTTAGCATACTTAACTTTATCTCCCTTGTCAACTTAATCACCTGTTATTACAACTAACTAACTATACATAATCTGACTTTTAGGCCCATATTACACTAATTTACGTCCAAGAGTAAAGCCTAATTAGGCTCAAGAGGAAAGAGTTAAAAATACAGTAACCAGACTTCGAGTGGAAAAACATAAAAAGTAAAACATATTTTAGCATACTTAACTTTATCTCCCTTGTCAACTTAATCACCTGTTATTACAACTAACTAACTATACATAATCTGACTTTTAGGCCCATATTACACTAATTTACGTCCAAGAGTAAAGCCTAATTAGGCTCAAGAGGAAAGAGTTAAAAATACAGTAACCAGACTTCGAGTGGAAAAACATAAAAAGTAAAACATATTTTAGCATACTTAACTTTATCTCCCTTGTCAACTTAATCACCTGTTATTACAACTAACTAACTATACATAATCTGACTTTTAGGCCCATATTACACTAATTTACGTCCAAGAGTAAAGCCTAATTAGGCTCAAGAGGAAAGAGTTAAAAATACAGTAACCAGACTTCGAGTGGAAAAACATAAAAAGTAAAACATATTTTAGCATACTTAACTTTATCTCCCTTGTCAACTTAATCACCTGTTATTACAACTAACTAACTATACATAATCTGACTTTTAGGCCCATATTACACTAATTTACGTCCAAGAGTAAAGCCTAATTAGGCTCAAGAGGAAAGAGTTAAAAATACAGTAACCAGACTTCGAGTGGAAAAACATAAAAAGTAAAACATATTTTAGCATACTTAACTTTATCTCCCTTGTCAACTTAATCACCTGTTATTACAACTAACTAACTATACATAATCTGACTTTTAGGCCCATATTACACTAATTTACGTCCAAGAGTAAAGCCTAATTAGGCTCAAGAGGAAAGAGTTAAAAATACAGTAACCAGACTTCGAGTGGAAAAACATAAAAAGTAAAACATATTTTAGCATACTTAACTTTATCTCCCTTGTCAACTTAATCACCTGTTATTACAACTAACTAACTATACATAATCTGACTTTTAGGCCCATATTACACTAATTTACGTCCAAGAGTAAAGCCTAATTAGGCTCAAGAGGAAAGAGTTAAAAATACAGTAACCAGACTTCGAGTGGAAAAACATAAAAAGTAAAACATATTTTAGCATACTTAACTTTATCTCCCTTGTCAACTTAATCACCTGTTATTACAACTAACTAACTATACATAATCTGACTTTTAGGCCCATATTACACTAATTTACGTCCAAGAGTAAAGCCTAATTAGGCTCAAGAGGAAAGAGTTAAAAATACAGTAACCAGACTTCGAGTGGAAAAACATAAAAAGTAAAACATATTTTAGCATACTTAACTTTATCTCCCTTGTCAACTTAATCACCTGTTATTACAACTAACTAACTATACATAATCTGACTTTTAGGCCCATATTACACTAATTTACGTCCAAGAGTAAAGCCTAATTAGGCTCAAGAGGAAAGAGTTAAAAATACAGTAACCAGACTTCGAGTGGAAAAACATAAAAAGTAAAACATATTTTAGCATACTTAACTTTATCTCCCTTGTCAACTTAATCACCTGTTATTACAACTAACTAACTATACATAATCTGACTTTTAGGCCCATATTACACTAATTTACGTCCAAGAGTAAAGCCTAATTAGGCTCAAGAGGAAAGAGTTAAAAATACAGTAACCAGACTTCGAGTGGAAAAACATAAAAAGTAAAACATATTTTAGCATACTTAACTTTATCTCCCTTGTCAACTTAATCACCTGTTATTACAACTAACTAACTATACATAATCTGACTTTTAGGCCCATATTACACTAATTTACGTCCAAGAGTAAAGCCTAATTAGGCTCAAGAGGAAAGAGTTAAAAATACAGTAACCAGACTTCGAGTGGAAAAACATAAAAAGTAAAACATATTTTAGCATACTTAACTTTATCTCCCTTGTCAACTTAATCACCTGTTATTACAACTAACTAACTATACATAATCTGACTTTTAGGCCCATATTACACTAATTTACGTCCAAGAGTAAAGCCTAATTAGGCTCAAGAGGAAAGAGTTAAAAATACTGTAACCAGACTTCGAGTGGAAAAACATAAAAAGTAAAACATATTTTAGCATACTTAACTTTATCTCCCTTGTCAACTTAATCACCTGTTATTACAACTAACTAACTATACATAATCTGACTTTTAGGCCCATATTACACTAATTTACGTCCAAGAGTAAAGCCTAATTAGGCTCAAGAGGAAAGAGTTAAAAATACTGTAACCAGACTTCGAGTGGAAAAACATAAAAAGTAAAACATATTTTAGCATACTTACTTTATCTCCCTTGTCAACTTAATCACCTGTTATTACACATAACTAACTATACATAATCTGACTTTTAGGCCCATATTACACTAATTTACGTCCAAGAGTAAAGCCTAATTAGGCTCAAGAGGAAAGAGTTAAAAATACTGTAACCAGACTTCGAGTGGAAAAACAAAAAAAGTAAAACATATTTTAGCATACTTACTTTATCTCCCTTGTCAACTTAATCACCTGTTATTACACATAACTAACTATACATAATCTGACTTTTAGGCCCATATTACACTAATTTACGTCCAAGAGTAAAGCCTAATTAGGCTCAAGAGGAAAGAGTTAAAAATACTGTAACCAGACTTCGAGTGGAAAAACATAAAAAGTAAAACATATTTTAGCATACTTAACTTTATCTCCCTTGTCAACTTAATCACCTGTTATTACAACTAACTAACTATACATAATCTGACTTTTAGGCCCATATTACACTAATTTACGTCCAAGAGTAAAGCCTAATTAGGCTCAAGAGGAAAGAGTTAAACATACTGTAACCAGACTTCGAGTGGAAAAACATAAAAAGTAAAACATATTTTAGCATACTTAACTTTATCTCCCTTGTCAACTTAATCACCTGTTATTACAACTAACTAACTATACATAATCTGACTTTTAGGCCCATATTACACTAATTTACGTCCAAGAGTAAAGCCTAATTAGGGTCAAGAGGAAAGAGTTAAAAATACTGTAACCAGACTTCGAGTGGAAAAACATAAAAAGTAAAACATATTTTAGCATACTTAACTTTATCTCCCTTGTCAACTTAATCACCTGTTATTACAACTAACTAACTATACATAATCTGACTTTTAGGCCCATATTACACTAATTTACGTCCAAGAGTAAAGCCTAATTAGGGTCAAGAGGAAAGAGTTAAAAATACTGTAACCAGACTTCGAGTGGAAAAACATAAAAAGTAAAACATATTTTAGCATACTTAACTTTATCTCCCTTGTCAACTTAATCACCTGTTATTACAACTAACTAACTATACATAATCTGACTTTTAGGCCCATATTACACTAATTTACGTCCAAGAGTAAAGCCTAATTAGGCTCAAGAGGAAAGAGTTAAAAATACTGTAACCAGACTTCGAGTGGAAAAACATAAAAAGTAAAACATATTTTAGCATACTTAACTTTATCTCCCTTGTCAACTTAATCACCTGTTATTACAACTAACTAACTATACATAATCTGACTTTTAGGCCCATATTACACTAATTTACGTCCAAGAGTAAAGCCTAATTAGGCTCAAGAGGAAAGAGTTAAACATACTGTAACCAGACTTCGAGTGGAAAAACATAAAAAGTAAAACATATTTTAGCATACTTAACTTTATCTCCCTTGTCAACTTAATCACCTGTTATTACAACTAACTAACTATACATAATCTGACTTTTAGGCCCATATTACACTAATTTACGTCCAAGAGTAAAGCCTAATTAGGCTCAAGAGGAAAGAGTTAAACATACTGTAACCAGACTTCGAGTGGAAAAACATAAAAAGTAAAACATATTTTAGCATACTTAACTTTATCTCCCTTGTCAACTTAATCACCTGTTATTACAACTAACTAACTATACATAATCTGACTTTTAGGCCCATATTACACTAATTTACGTCCAAGAGTAAAGCCTAATTAGGCTCAAGAGGAAAGAGTTAAACATACTGTAACCAGACTTCGAGTGGAAAAACATAAAAAGTAAAACATATTTTAGCATACTTAACTTTATCTCCCTTGTCAACTTAATCACCTGTTATTACAACTAACTAACTATACATAATCTGACTTTTAGGCCCATATTACACTAATTTACGTCCAAGAGTAAAGCCTAATTAGGCTCAAGAGGAAAGAGTTAAAAATACTGTAACCAGACTTCGAGTGGAAAAACATAAAAAGTAAAACATATTTTAGCATACTTAACTTTATCTCCCTTGTCAACTTAATCACCTGTTATTACAACTAACTATACATAATCTGACTTTTAGGCCCATATTACACTAATTTACGTCCAAGAGTAAAGCCTAATTAGGGTCAAGAGGAAAGAGTTAAAAATACTGTAACCAGACTTCGAGTGGAAAAACATAAAAAGTAAAACATATTTTAGCATACTTAACGTTATCTCCCATGTCAACTTAATCTCCGTTGTCCATAATATACAGGTTGATAGGTTAATTAAATAAACTGTTTATAAGGAGATATTAGCCTATTGTTTAATCTTCCTGTTCCAAGTGAGTGTGGACTAGCTTGGGGAGCTCCAAAAACAAGTTATCGAGATTTCTTTCTGTCCTGAATAAGATGATGTTTTGTTAATAACCCTGGTCCCAGTTCCTGAAAGCTCGATAAAACTAATCTTGTAGGATAAGGGTAATCTTGATTTGCTAACTCGTGGTCTACTATCATGATTTGGGATCAAAAACTTATTGCTTGATGACGAATGAGTAGTGCCTTTCTACTTGGAATACTAGAATAAAGAAAGACATCTTTTACTAAGAGAACAAAAATTCCTCTGGGCCGGGTTGTTCGAAGCAAGGTTAACTTTAACCCTAGGTTAGCGCTAAATCTGTAATTGTAATCTGTACAGCTTAACCCAGGGTTAGCGATTTAACCCTGGGTTAGCGCTTAACCTTGGTTCGAACAACCGGGCCCAGAACTCCCGCTAGCAGCCATTTAGGTTAATGTTTTCACAACAAACCTGTACCATCGGGTCCTACATGGTTAAAACTACACTCGACTATATATAAAACAGTAGTTCAGGAAATTGTCCAGCATTATGCGTTGTGCGGATACATGGGTTTTGAATAAATCTAAATTCCACATTTTCACATTTAACCACTACCCAGCCATTGCACCCATAGAAAGACGGAGGACCATACATCACAACCTCGATCGTATGTGACATACCATGGTCCAGACAAACCGGCTTGTCCAGGTTTATAGTAAACCCATACTATCCATCTGTTATTTCGGTATTCGTCATAAACGTTGATGAGGAATGGTAGAGCGTAGATATAGTGTCTTTCTTCCTTCCTTTGTAAATGGTAAGGTGTACTGTGTATTGTGACCCAGGACTGCCGCACAATCTCACACCAGTGAGGTGAACCCGACTACTGACGGTAAACGGGAGGCAGTCTGCCTTACCACTGTATCCCCATCCTAGTTTGAACGAGCCAAATCTGTTACATGAAACAGTCTTTTTTATATCCTCTCTGATCTTTGCAGTAAATGTTTTGACTAGTGTTGCTGGTTCTTCTCCAACAGAGCCAAAATAGGTAACCACTTCGATAACTTCGTTCATGTCTAGAATTTTAGTCGGGAGAACAATTTCTGAGAATTCCTTCAAAGACATTAGTGGAAACCTTATCTGGTGAATCGCTTTATGGCCTAGAACAGCTCTCTTTGATTTTCCATCTTCACTCAGTTCTTGTTCTTCAATTTTCTTACAAGCCCAGCTGTGTACGGCCTGGAATAACTCCACCTCTGTTATGCAGAGAGTGTCCCTCTCTAGAATGTCACAGAGTGTTTCTTGCGTGACAGTTAGAAACGACTCAGACGTCACGGCTCTTTGGGTCTCAGAATCAACAATTTTCCAGCAGATTCCTTTCAGCTTTTCATCTTCTAGTTTTTCCACCTGTGGTAGAACAGTGAACACATCTTCTGGTCCCAGCTCTTTCTCAAGATACTGTGTGCATTTCTTAACCAGTGATGGAACAAAGTACTTCTAACCTCCATAACATGATTTCCGGTCAACTGCACTTCATCGTAGTACATGTAGCGAAATAGTTCTAGTAATCCTTCAGCGGTACAGTCTGGTAGGTCGATAGTACGTCCAGTCTCGGCCAGTTCACCGTAGAACATGGCCTCGAATACAGGACTACTGATAGCCAGTACGTACTTATGGGCAGGAACGGTGACCGTGTCGCCTTTGGAGTCGACAGCCGAGAACTGTACATCACTGAACATGCTGTTGTTGTACATGTACTGGTTACGTTCCTTGATAGTGTCGCGTACAGTTTGCCATTTGGTATCCATTGCTTAACTGTGTTGATGTTGAGAATATATTTGTAAGCAGGTAGATTTGTTTCTCAGTTCTAACTCAGTGACTTCCTCGAACAAGAAAGTGAAAGTGCAGGATTTATACCCGAATTGCATGCTGGGATAAGACATGGTTTGTTAATTATGTATACCCCATACCCTCAGGCTGTATTTGTCAACATGAAGTTATTAGTCATGATGGTGTCACAAATCACATCTAGTGAAACTAAAATTTTGTATCTCGAGAGGATTGCCTGTTTTACCCCAATATAGTTCTTAGAAACCCTTAGTTATTTTATCAATTCACCAGAATAGCGACTTCTAATAATTGATTGTCCTACTACTGTTGTCCTCCTGATCTTCTGTCCTCTCAAGATAGTTTGGACTGGTTCATAACATTTTGTCTGCCGTTTTTAGTATAGTTTTGTTGATGGGGGACTTGCAGTGTTTCCCCTCAGGGGGGCTAGTGGCCCGTTTGAAGGAATTGTGTGCGCTCATTTCTATAACGTGTGCGCTTATAATTGTCTTCCCTTGAAAATCGCTCTCAATAACGTAAAGATGTTGGCTGCCTCAGTCGAATGGAAGAACGTTATCTCATGCTGGTATTTTGTCAAATGTTCGACAAATGCCCAGTGCCACGCTTGGTTTCGCTCTTATTACAACTTGGAGCTGAATGGTAATCGATGACTGAAACACCTGTCACACATTCCAGACTAGACCAGAAATATTACACCAAGGACTGCTGCCACGTACCCTGGGTACCAGAGATTCTACTGCTTCCCTTCGCGAAAGTTAGTAGATCCTCTTGTACCGGCAGGGTAGCTGCCACGTCAACGCGAATACGTTAAGTATTGTTTGAAAAGCGCGCAAATTGATTCATCTCCGTTTACAAGAAAATGATGTGCGAGGGTCAAGTTGATCAGTTGTGATCAGTAAAAATGTCGGTTATTTGTTAGTTATGTAACGGCGCGATAGAGTGAGCGACGTTCTAGTTGTGGGTGTTTTTCTCACGGTGATTAACTAAAATATCTAAACGTCTGTTCTAGAGCAAACCGTGAGAAAACTACCCACAAACAAAAAAAACGTGCAACCCTAAATCCCTTACCGCATTTGTATTTGCCGACGATTAACATGTTTGATAGTTTTGCAAAATGCTGTGCATGTCCGGCAATCAGCGGTAGAAATCGCGGGAGCAGCTGTAAATGCTACTAAATGGTTTCTGTTTAAAAATCTCGACACATCGCAAAACAGACCGGGGTTAAAAGGGAAATCGCAAGAGTTAAGACTTTTATTAGTTTGGTCATCAAGCCAATTAAATTTGGGACTGGTGCATGAAAAGCCTTAAAAATCGAAGCTCGTACTTTTCTGTGACAATGCTTAGAGGAGTCTAAAAAGTCAGTCCGAAGACTGGATAAAGTTGTACGGTATAGTGAAAACACAAAAGCTCCGTAACACTTGTCAGAGCTACCGTTTTAAGGGTAACCTTGGAGAATTAGCATTAATTTGTTAAATTTCAAAATTGGATCTTCAATTTGTTAGCTGTCAATGAATTCACATTTACGTCGTCAGAGGTCAGTTACAATTTCGCAGATTTGTCAGTTGTCGTCGGTTACATCACTGGTGTGATCAACTAAAAGTCGATTAAGGTATGCTAACCGCGCCGTGGGGAGCGAGTGAGCAGTTGACATTTCGAGCGCTAGTTAAGGCGTTTATTGCTCCAGAGAGGAATGATTCCTTTGAAAACGCAACTGATTCGTGTTCGTTTGGACGGTCAAATTTACGGCTGAAAACGCAAAGTTTTGAAAACAATTAGTCACGTGATTGTCTAGACACGTCTAAGTTAAAAGCATGTTAGTCGCCATTCTCGTTCCCAGTGCCTCCACAACTTACTGAAAATTCGTAGGCTCCGGTACGACACAAATGGGGCAAGATTGTGATTGGCTGTTGAACAACGGCTGCGCGAAGTTCAAAAAGTTAAAACTCTTCACGCACCCTGACGGTTGCCCTGTATCTCGATTTCCATTGGCCGAGAAAAACGAAAACGGTAAACATTGTAGATTTCTGATTGTTCATTTCCTATTGTTAACGGCAAGAGATAAGAGGACGCTTCGAAGCGAGGAAACTAAAATAAATTCCCTTCTTCGATGGTAAAGATCTGAAAGTTTTCTTTAGTATAAATTAAGTTAGATTTATTGAACGGTAATTTCAAGGTATTTTGTGCAGTTCAGCAAAAAAGTAGACAAAGCCGAAACCGTGTCAATATTTTGAATCAAAATAAATATTTACTTCACCAGCACCGACTGAAGGCGGATAGAAGAAGATCCGAGCGTTCGATACTTAGTATCATTTTCTCGAATTTCCGTTCTGTTTTTGTTTGTACAAAGGCCACTGCATAATATTGTTTCAATTCTGTGATTTTTTAATTGCACTGTAACGGGTAAAAATAAAAAGTTCCTGCTGTCATGCACAGTTTCAATGACCTAGAATCTAGGACATCCGGTCTATGTCTTACCAGAGCCTCCGATATTTCAGTTAGGTTGAGGAGGCACTGGGAACGAGAATGGTTAGTCGCTTGTATCGTGTTCGTGTTGACGGGCAAAAGGAACTGAAAGCGATCCTG
This sequence comes from Actinernus sp. WN-2022, assembly GCA_030867875.1. Taxonomy (NCBI): domain Eukaryota; kingdom Metazoa; phylum Cnidaria; class Anthozoa; order Actiniaria; family Actinernidae; genus Actinernus; species Actinernus sp. WN-2022. The sequence continues at coordinate 31,013,213 of JAOWCC010001210.1, forward strand.
TAGAGGCAATACTTTCATTCCGGTTTCATTGAGTTGAGTTTGTTTGTTTCTCACCCTCACCCAAAGTGTTTTTAATTGCCTCTGGATTTTCCGGATGTTAGGTAATAATTTGATCTGACCATAATTTTGCCGGGGTCTGGCCGACTCTCGGGGACTGGACACTCATATGATAACTGGGTAGGTGTGGCCATGGTGCAGCCATGGTGTCCAGGCCCGGGCGACCTTCAACGGTCATCCGTAGCAAATACAGATAAATATCCTTAGTGTAATGGTTCCACAGGCGTCTTCATTTCGTCGATATAGCCAAATCAGCGCTTTTAAATTCACTCTGAAATCATAACATAAAGCCGACTTTAAATTATCTACTATAGATCAAACATAATTTATGCTAATCATGAAAAATTAAAAAATCAAAACATCACCACCGCGTTTTTGGGCTAGTGACGTCATGGGTAGAAATATTGGCTAACTCAGACAATCGAGAATGGAATGTCCCGTTAGTGGGGCTAGCGTTTGCGTGACGAACCTCAGAACGGCTGCTGACGCCCATAAGAATGGCTGCGTAACGACCATATAAGGACGGCTGTGTGACGACCCTAAGAATGGCTGTGTGACGACCGTCAGAACGGCTGCGTGACGACCATAAAAATGGCTGTGTGACGACCCTAAGGATGGCTGCGTGACGACCCTAAGAATGGCTACGTGACGACGCTAAGAATGGCTGCGTGACTACCCTAATAATGGCTGTGTGACGACCCTCAGAATGGCTGTGTAACGACCCTCAGAATGGCTGCGTGACGACCCTAAGAATGGCTGCGTGACGACCCTAATAATGGCTGTGTGACGACCCTCAGAATGGCTGCGTGACGACCCTAAGAATGGCTGCGTGACGACCCTAAGAATGGCTGTGTGACGACCCTCAGAATGGCTGTGTGACGACCCTAAGGATGGCTGTGTGACGACCCTAAGAATGGCTGCGTAACGACCCTAAGAATGGCTGTGTGACGACCCTAAGAACGGCTGCAGCGACTAGGTGAGGGTTAGCACTATCCTGATGACGGTGAACCTAAATTATTATCTCTGTGCACGTTTGCTGTGATGCAAAAGAGGTGCGCGCGGGGGTAGGGTGGGGGTATAGAGCGGTTCTAGAAAAGACTGTATAAGAATATTTGTCAGTCGCATCCTAAAGCTCAGCAACCTCCTCTTTCCTTATTGAAAAACACAGTGCTAAAAGTCTTTGAGTACTTGAACGAATTTTAAGTTAACGCATGCGCAATACTGTATTTCTATATTACTACTCTGGACTCCCGCTAGCAGCCTACATGAAAACTACACTACTATAAAACAGTAGTTCAGGAAATTGTCCAACGTTATACGTTGTGTGGCTGCTTGGGTTTTGATAAAATTTAAATTCCACATTTTCACATTTAACCACTACCCTGCCATTCTCTCCATAGTAAGACGGAGGACCGCATAGCACAGCCTCGATCGTATGCAACATACCAGGGTCCAGACAAACCGGTTTGTCCAGGTTTATAGTAAACCCATAATATCCATCTGTCATCTCGCTATCCGTCGTAAACGCTGAAGAGGAATTGTAGAGCGTAGATTTACAGTCTTTATTCCCTTCTTTGTAAATGGTAAGGTCTACTGTGTATTGTGACCCAGGACTTCCGCAAAATCTCACGTGAACCTGACTACTGACGGTGAACGTGATGCAGTCGGCTGATGTACCATTGTTTACACGTCGTCTCTGAGAAAACGAGCCAAACATCTTACATGAACCAGTAGTTTTCATTCCTTTTCGAGCCTTTGTTTTAAAGCATCAAGTGAAACTGGTTTTCCTCCGACTGAGCCAAAATATTTAATCAATTCAGTGACTTCTTTCAAATCGAGAATTTCGGTGGAAAGGACAATTTCCGAAAATTGCTGAAATGACATTAGTGGAAACCTTATCAGGTGAATCGCTTTATAGCCGAGAACAGCTCTCTTTGATTTTCCATCTTCACTCAGTTCGTGTTCTTCAATTTTCTTACAAGCCCCGCTATGTACGGCCTGAAATAACTCCACCTCTGTTATGTTGAGAGTGTCCCTCTCTAGAATGTCACAGAGTGTTTCTTGCAGAAATGACAGTCAGAAATGGCTCAGATGTCATGGCTCGTTGGGTCTCAGAATCAACAATCTTTCAGCAGATTTCTTTAAGCTTTTCGTCTTCTAGTTTTTCTACCTGTGGTAGAACAGTGAACACATCCTCTGGTCCCAGCTCTTTCTCAAGATACTGTGTGCATTTCTTAACCAGTGAAGGAACAAAGTACTTCTTAGCGAGGTACAAAACTTCCATAACATGACTTCCGGTCAACTGCACTTCATCGTAGTACATGTAGCGAAACAGTTCTAGTAATCCTTCAGCGGTACAGTCTGGTAGGTCGATAGCACGTCGAATCTCTGCCAGTTCACCGTAGAACATGGCCTCGAATACAGGCCTACTGATAGCCAGTACGTACTTGTATATGGGCAAGAACGGTGACCGTGTCGCCTTTGGAGTCGACAACCGAGAACCGTACATCACTGAACATGCTGTTGTTGTACATGTACTGGTTACGTTCCTTGATAGTGTCGCGTACAGTTTGCCATTTGGTATCCATTGCTTAACTGTGTTGATGTTGAGAAGTGTTTGTACAAAGCAGGTTGTTTCCGTGTCAGGAAAGTGAAAGCGCAGGATTCGTACCCGAATTGCATGCTGGTATACGAGTTGGTTTCCGGCTGATTTTGTCAACATCAAGTTGTGGAAGGGTAAGCACCCAATTATGCCACCCCCCTCCTCTCCCCCCGGGGGCGATGCTCTCTTACAGAAATACAAACACGTGATTTATGGGGCACTGTGTAAGCGGGAGCTAGCTATATATATATGGTTAGGTGTGATGGCACTTAGGCCCTTATCGATAAATTGTGCTAGCATTTATTTTGGCATACTTTTGCAAAACTTTTTTTCTCTCTCTTTGAGCACTGCAGCATTTCTCTTTTTTTTAGAAGCATAAAACACTGAGAAACGATTCAATTGTTAATTCATATTTTCCGCCTCAATGGAAAAGCTGGAAATTTGAGGAAAGTGTCGTATAACTAGATGGATTGGGGCCGCGCAAACTGGGTAAGACCGGAAGTTTAGTAACAACCCGCAATCATTCTGCCTGCATTACTAGGGGCCGCGTGTAATAATTATTATTGTTGATAATATATATAATCGATCACTCTGGAAATTGTGGCAATTTAGTATTCATTCATTCATTCAGTTATTTATAAACTTCGCCACAAGTGGCAGGGAAGCCCCACAGAGCGTGGCTCCATTACGGGGTCCCATTACAAATAAAACAAAAGATGAAAACTATAAAAAGTACATAAATATGCTAACAACACAGACTGTTAATTATGCTTGAAAGGGGACGACACGAGTGACATTTTACACATTTGAGGAATTTGAACGTCATAAACATCTTCAGTATAAATATAAAAATAATGTTCGAGGAGCACCTTAAACTGCCCTAATGAGCAGTTAGTGTCTCTCAAATTTGGTGATAGAGTGTTCCATATCCTCGGTCTAAAACGTTACAATATTAACCGTTACGTTTTGGGATATTTAGTAGTATGCCTCTGGATGGATCTGTGCGCCTGGTTCAGGCTCTAGCTCGTAGAAGACTTTACAGAAATATATGGATCACATGAAACAACTAAAGATTTAAAATCGAATGGTGTTTGTTGTATACAACACTTACAGGTTTTATTTAGTATATAAGATACTCGTAATGCAAAGTTTTGTGCATCAGAATGGCTTTCGTAATTGTTTGTTGATGGTTTAGTTTGTTCCCTCTTAATATACGGAACAGTTCAGCGTTACGTCGCGGTTTTTTTAGGTTTCTGTGAAAGGCCTTTGTTATAGTTTCTCGGTCATACGACACTGAAGTAATTAACATGCGGTTGTACCAAAGCGTTGTAGATGGTAAGTAGTGTTTCACGAGAAACGAAATACTTAAAGTATTTGATTGCACTAATGCTAGGAATGATCATTCAGTTGAGAATATGGCTTTCCCAGTTTGGGTTTGATCTAGAAAAAAATAAAGGCCAGAAAGAAGATAAGAGGGCGATAAGAAAAAGCAGAGCCTCTGGTATCCGTTGAGAATCTCGCTTCCATGTGCTCAAAACATGTCAAACCGGTTTTGTTGAGCCGTTGGTAAGCGCATGAAAATTACCGTTACATCCAGCACTCACGGTTGGGCCTGGTAATGAGTAGATTGTCCAATTAGGGATGATGTTCAAATTCTGAATAGAATGTTCGCATGGAAGTAAGATTCTCAACGGATAATACCACAGGATCTTCGTTTCCTCGCCTTTTTATTTGTTCGAGCTTCTGTCACTCAGGGTACATGCCGAGAGATTTAGTGGTAGAAGTGTTTGAGGTCAAAACCAGACTTCCAGCTACAACCACAATTCATTTCGGTCTGAGCATGTCACTTGTTGTTTGTTCGGGACAACCTTTTTTAACTAGCTGTATCACCTACTGCATGGCACTAACCACTCGACTAGAAAACAGCAATGCTGGAAATTGTCCATCGCGATACCATGTACGGCCGTTTGGTCTTAAGTTTTCATTAAATTTAAATTCTACATTTTCACATTGAACTTCATCTCTTCCACTGTACCCATAGGAAGACGACGGACCACTGATCACGGCCGCAATCGTGTATGGTATATCAGGGTCCAGACAAACCGGTTTGTCCAGGTTTACAGTAAACCCATAATATCCATATGTCATCTCGCTATCTGTCCTAATCATCGATGGGTAAGGGGCGTGGTAGATAATTGAGTTCGGGTGTTTGTTAATAGTAATTTCTACACTGTATAGTGATCCAGGACATCCGCACAGCCTTACCCCAGTCAAGTAAACTTGATTAATGACGGTACGAGGTCTCCAAGATGGCCGCTTGGTTAGTTAGTTTATAACATAACACCAAGAATCCATTACCATGAGCGTTCATCTTCCCCATTGGTTCTGTTCCCAGCGTAGGAGTAGACGTGGCTATATTTAGAATTGCATTTCGCGAGAAATAAACAAAGGCCATGTACATGTCGTCTTAGCCAATCAGATAGCTATACGTCACTTCTCATTATTATTCATTATTATCATTCTTCTCACTTTCAACGCGGGAATTCGAATTCTAAATATAGCTACATCTACTCCTGTGCTGGAGGCCCAGCCCATGACATAGGAACGCTCCTGGTACTGATGGGCTCCTGACACTAACATATAACAAAATAAATAGATATAGATAATAATAATAATAAAAGTTATACTATTACACAAATATAAGTATAAATTATAATATTTACATCATCGTATAACCACTCTCCTTCCCAACAACGACACACCCCTAATTAAGGTAGCTAATGAAATTTCAGGTTAAAATTACCCACCACCCCACCTTACCCCTACCAATAGAAAACTTTTCTTTTTCTTTTCGCAATTAAATAGTAATAGCCTATCGCTGCCAAGATGCAGAACTGACCGATTTAAGAAAAGCTTCTTCCCGGCAATGGCTTGTCATTTACCTAGCAGCAGTAACACGTAGTATGATTTATGCAGTACTATATATGTGAGTTGGCGTAATTAAACCTTGGGCTATTTTTAGATTATTTTACCACGAATATATGTGTTTCCTTGATGTTTTTTTCAGGAATGTTTTTCTTTGTTCGAAAGAAAAAACAATAACGGCGAAGATAATAACCTGTGTAGTCCGTTATGCGTTCAGTGTGCGCAAGAAAGTACATTATCGGTTAGTAAAACAATGAAACCTGGTTCTATAAATAGCCCAAGGTGTAAATACGCGAACTCAAAGATGGACGCTCTGGGTAATGATATAGTATGGGAGATGGACACTCTGGGTAATGATATAGTATGGGAGATGGACACTCTGGGTAATGATATAGTATGGGAGATTGGACGCTCTGGGTAATGATATAGTATGGGAGATGGATGCTCTGGGTAATGATATAGTATGGGAGATGGACACTCTGGGTAATTATATAGTATGGGAGATTGAACGCTCCGGGTAATGATATAGTATGGGAGATGGACGTTCTGGGTAATGATATAGTATGGGAGATTGAACGCTCTGGGTAATGATATAGTATGGGAGATTGAACGCTCCGGGTAATGATATAGTATGGGAGATGGACGTTCTGGGTAACGATATAGTATGGGAGATGGATGCTCTGGGTAATGATATAGTATGGGAGATGGACGCTCTGGGTAATTATATAGTATATATGGGAGATGGACGCTCTGGGTAATGATATAGTATGGGAGATTGACGCTCTGGGTAATGATATAGTATGGGAGATGGACGCTCTGGGTAATGGGCTCCTTGCAGTAGGTAGTTTACTCCAACAATAATTTCTTGCAGTGATTAATAATTTGTAATGTTATATTTTCGTGATATTTACCTTTCTGTTACCCAGTTCCGACAGCTGTATTATATGGCTATATTATATAGCTATATTAAACAACTAGACTATGATCTGCTGATAGGTTCGAGTCAACTATCAGCCACAGAAACTGAGAGCTAGTTGTCTAATTGTTTAGTAGGAACCAACTTAAACTGAAACAAGAAGATATTTTGACATTTTGACGAATTGACATCCATTGTTTTTCAAATCAAATCAAATTAATTTCATTACAAGATTGTTATGTATAATCATTTAGAAATTACAATAGTAGCGATGGGGAGTCTACTACTAGAAAGCATAACATTGCTTATTCATTGTAGACCCCTTATTACAATTAGTTACAAGATAAACGATGGTCAACACGAGTGACATAATTTGTGACGAAATATTTTTTTTTTAAATCAAGGAAGAAATCAGGTGCTGCCAGTCTCTAATATTATTATTGAATGTTTCAGGTATTTGATTTGTATTGACTTTATGTATAAAAATAGCAATTTCCCATGTGTCATAGACAGTAAGTAAGCCTTGTACCTTAAAGTGCCACTACGACGAAATTCGACCATTTTATTTTCTACTTTTTTGTCTTCCAAAACGACACACAGTGTCGAAAATATCCAAATCATTGAAAAATATTACCAAAGGACCAAATTAACCTATGAATTTTGCAGAGAGTTTACCATCGATATCACGTCCGCCCGTACTGAAGTGTGTTCCAAATACGATTTTCGACCAGCGGTTTGCTGTCGTGACGTCATCTTCTCAACGAGTCGCTCTCGTAAATGCGTATTTCCATTCAAAACTTTGTTCTTTCCTTTCCTTTTTGGAAAAAAATAGTATAAACATGTACTTTACTTATAAGTTCGTGCGAAAGTTTGTGTGAACGTAGCTCCGCATGTTGCTGTTTTAAGAAGATGACGTTACGTCCGGTGGAAATTAACTCTGTCATGGCTCTGTCACGGAACCGGTTCGAGTAATGGCGGACATAAAAGCTCAAACTTCTGACCCCCAAAAATAAGACTTCCCGTCGTCATATCAAAAAGGTTTGGGTAGGACAAAATATAGCAACTTTACTTTACCAATACGCAAAAAATATCACTATTTCAAAATTTGATCGTAGTGGCACTTTAAAAATTGGTTCTGTATGTGACGAGTATGTCGATTTGGTGATAATTCGTCACTCTTTTCTGCAAAAGATGTATTCTCTTAAGGTTTGTGTGATAGGTGCTGGCCCAGATAATGTTACCATATTGAATGTAGGGATTAATTAGAGTTTAGTATAATGTTTTTAAGCTATGTTTAGGTATAGGAAAAAGCGAAGTTAACTTATATTACTCCTATGCTTTTTGAGATTTTTGAGGATAGTATGTGCTTTCCACTTTAAATGCTCATCAATTATGATTCCTAAAAAAATCTTTTTATTTGTTTTGTTGATGCATTCATTGTCAATTTTTATATTCAGTGAATTATGTTTTTTTGCGATTAGTAAATATCATGTAGTTTGTTTTTGTTACATTCAGGGAAAGTTTGTTTGTTTTAAACCATAGTGATAATTTTTCAAGTTCGAGATTAACAGTACTGATTATTCCAGTTTTCCAGAGATTTTGATTCATAAAATATATTAGCGTCATCAGCAAAAAGAGTAAAGAAAACGTTTCTGAGGAATGACAGGTGTCATTAATGTAAATTAGAAATAGCAATGGTCCTATCTATAGAATGGAGACTCCACAAGATATATTGAAGATATCAGATTTAACATTATTGAATTCAACGAACTGCTTTCTATTAGATAAGTAACTTTTAAACCAATAAAGAGGAACCGCCTTTTTCGCTAGTTGTAGCTTAGCCAATCAGATTGCAGGATTCGTGATAGAACACTACAACCCTTGCCATTTAAGTCGGACCGCTTCAGCAATTTCCGTCTATTTTTAACACAACCTCCCTCCCCCATTTCAATGTTGAAGGGGGAGGGGGGACAAGCGAAGTCATAAAAAATGCCCGCGATGTGTCGGAGGTGTTCTGAATAGCCTTATTTTGTCGGGCGGTCCTACTAAATATAGCCGTGATCATTTGATGTAATTGTTATGGACCATGGACATATTGTAATTCACTCTAGTGCGAATATATATGACAAAATAAACCAGCATTATATTATAACCCCCTCTACCCCCCAGTGACTCTCAACCCCTTTCACAAAATCCTGGAACCAGCCCTAGGCCTGGAGCTTGAAATGTTGACATAACCGTGTCGTTGCAAATTAATTCATATCATATTACGTTGTAATCGGTTTTGATTGGCTACCTCAAACAATCGAGAATGGAATGTCTCGTTAGAGGGGCTAGCGTTTGCGTGACGACCCTAACAACGGCTGCGTGACGACACTAATAACGGCTGCGTGACGACCCTAATAACGGCTGCGTGACGACCCTAGATAACGACTGCGGAGACTAGGTGAGGGTTGGCACTACCCTGGTGACTTTGAAATGGTTTCCCATTGGTTTTCTCTTTCTGGTCCAATCAAATCATAGAGTTACGATATATCACGGTTACTGCATGGTTACGGTAAGGCTACGGACATGCTGTAGTTTGTCCCACCCATACGAATCTCTGTGTATATTTGCTGTGATGCAAATGAGAGGTACGCGTGGGGGTAGGGTGGGGCTATGGAGTGGCTCTAGAAAAGGCTGTATAAGAATATGTGTCAGTCACATCCTAAAGCTCAGTAACCTCCCCTTTTCTTCTACCATGCCAGATAACAAGTCCAAAAATATATGACAACACAAAGTCACAAAAACATTTATAATGTCATTGCCTAGATTACGTGATATATCCAAATGCTAATAAACTCATTATTGCCTCTAATAACTAACACTTGGAACTTTAATAACATTTGTCATACATTAGAATATATTCCTTGATAATAAAACATTAATGAAAAACACAGCGCCCAAGGTGTTTGAGTTCTCTTATCAGAATTTAAACAAACTTTGTCACACCTGCCGATAATCTCCTAAAGCAGACCCCCACGGCGAAATATACATCTAATCAAGAGAAAGCCAATCTATTAACTCGTAAAGGAGTATATCCATATGAGTACATGGATTCGTGGGATAGATTTGCAGAGACTTCTCTACCACCGAAAGATGCGTTCTATAGTAAACTAACTCTAGAGGACATATCCGATGAAGATTACGAACATGCAATAAAAGTTTGGAACGTATTTGATTGTAAGACATTAGGTGATTATCATGATCGTTATCTACAAACTGATGTACTTCTTCTAGCAGATGTGTTCGAGGACTTTCGTACAACATGTATGCAAAACTATGGATTAGATCCCGCACATTATTATACGAGTCCAGGACTTTCATGGGACGCTTTAATAAAGATAAATGGAGTGAAACTCGAACTATTAACTGACTATGACATGTATCTATTCATCGAGAGAGGTCTACGTGGTGGTATATCCATGGTATCACAACGTTATGCCAAAGCAAACAACCAAAGTATACCCGATTGCGATCCCAATAAGCCATATAGCTACATACTATATCTTGATGCTAATAATCTATATGGTTGGGCAATGAGTCAATATCTACCAACAGGAGGATTTGAGTGGTATACACCAACAGAAGAACAAATAACCAATCACGCAATGGATTCAGATAAGGGTTATATCCTTGAAGTTGATCTCGAATATCCTCGAGAACTTCACGATACACACAACGACTATCCACTAGCTCCCGAGAGAATTCAGGTGAATAAAGATTTGTTCTCAGAGTATCAGACCAATCTATTTGAGGAACTATATAAAGGTAATGGATCTTTGAAAGTAGAAAAACTTGTACCTAATCTATATAACAAAGAACGATATGTGCTCCACTACCGTAACCTACAATTGTATCTATCTCTTGGTATGCGTTTGAAAAAGATCCATAAGGCACTACGATTCGACCAATCACCATGGATGGAACCATATATACAAATGAATACAGAGTTACGAAAACAAGCGAAGAGCACCTTCAAGCAGGATCTATACAAATTGATGAACAATAGCGTATTTGGAAAAACAATGGAGAACCTACGTAAGCGTATAGATATTCAATTAGTGCGTGCATCAGAAGGAAACAAACTACAACGTCTATTGAATAAACCTAGTTATGCTCGATCCACAATTTTTGATGATGATCTTGCCGCAGTACGTAACTACAAAAGTAAGCTATTGCTGAACCGCCCCATATATGTTGGAATGTCAATTCTAGATCTATCAAAGCATCTGATGTATGACTTCTACTACAACGAGATAAAGAAGCAATATGGGCAACGCTGTAATCTACTTTATACCGATACCGACAGTCTATTACTACACTTTAAAACTGAAGATATCTATGCAGACATGGCAACTCATAAACATCTATATGATACTAGTAACTACAGCAAAGACCATCCGCTGTATAGTATCGACAACAAGAAAGTACTTGGTAAAATGAAAGACGAATGTGGAGGTATTCCAATAGTCGAATATGTTGGACTACGATCGAAGCTCTATTCTATATTGAAAGTAGATGGTGGCGAGATTCGTAAAGCCAAAGGCACCAAGAAGGCAGTAGTGAAACATCGTATTCGTCATGATCAATATAAAGAGTGCTTAATGGATAAGAAAGTATTCAAGCATGGAATGAATATGCTTCGAAGTGAAGGTCATAAGATGTATGGCATGCATATGAACAAAGTATCTCTATCACCCTTCGATAGTAAGAGATGGATTTCAGCAAACGGAATAGATACAACAGCCTACGGTCATGGAGACGTTTTTCCAGACGATGAAGAATTAGACGGTTTTATTAGCAATATACTATCAAACGTAGTTGATACACTATCCTACAATCGTAAAAACGTCATTACAGAGGATGAAGACATGGACGACTTTATTTGTGAGTTGCTTCTATCTTAGATCGATTATGTACGAACAGAATACCTTTTAGTGGTAGTTCCGTATCTAGTGGTACTGTCTGTAACTCTTCACGAACGAACCCTCGCTTTGGTGCATCTTTTCCTAAATAGTATAGAACTGGTTGATTTGATGATACCACATTTCGAGAAATATAATATGTCTGTAAACTCCATACAGGATCAGTTGCTCGTTTTACTCTACCTTCCAATTCTCCTGGTGAGTATAGATATCGAACTAAAACATCGAATGGTAGTCGTTTTTCTTTCAATCCAATAATTCGAGAATATGTAGGAGTCTTTATGTTTACTTGTTGTGCCTCTATAGAATTTGAAGGCTCCTTACCTGTTAGTCGAGTAACTTCATTGTTCATAGCCTTGATAACATCAGGAAGCCTCAATACCCATTCTCTACTACGCGCATCCGATCCTTCAGATGTAAGTACCATCTCTTTTGCATATTGATATCCAAATAATCTTTCAGCTATCGTTCTATTTGCTCGTTCAACAAAACTTTGTGCCCTATGATTACCAGCTTCACCTCGTTGAACTTTCGTACCACGTAGTTCTAATGTTTCAGACATACGTCCCATGAATTCTCTACCAGGATCAACTTGCAATGTTTTTGGCCATTCTAGTGGACTACGTTTGTAGATTCGCTCAAATGCAGTAGCAACTTCACCACTATCTTTCGATGCTAATGGTTCAGATTCTTTATATCGAGAAGCAACGTCGATTACCACTAAAGCATACTTATATAGTTTCCTTCCACGTCCAGGTCTATCATGAGGTAGAAATATCAAATCAGCTTGATGAACCTCATTTGGTTTCGATACAGTCCAATGTGGTCGTGGTATATAGCGTGGTGGTGGTAAGTATATTTGCCATAGTGCTTGTTTCTCCAACCAACTCTTAGTCATGTCTTCTGATACATTTGCAGCCACCGATAGCTTACCAATTGCAGCATGACCTTTCCAATAGCCCATAGGACCATAGAAGATATTCGCAAGTTTAGCATCCATTATATATCTATATATTCTAACCTTCAACAAGAAGAAAAAAAAGAATAAGAACTCATCTAACCAACTAGTTCTTATTCTTTTTTTTCTTAGTATCTCGTCAATCGTAAAAATTCTCGTTTTTTAAAAAGCATATCGACTAATAGCATATCCAGCAGCTAGCGTTCCACCACCAACGAAAATCAACTCACCAGTCTTCTGATTGCTTGAGGGTTGATAGTAGTCGGATAAACGAGGTTCTTTCATTGTTTCGAGTCGTTTCAGTGCCTGACGTAACTTATAGGAGTGCACAAAAGCTCGGTTGTTATCGAGTTGATTATTATGAGCATCGCATTCGGCGACTTCATGTTTGCGCGTCCAATCGGACAATTTTTGACGTTCTTCGATATATGCCTCCCTAGCAGCATCGAATGTTTTCCATTGCCTTATCATGTCTCTCTCGTTCTATATTAGCAGTTTCATCTTTTCCACCAAACATCCTAGCAAGTACTCCACCACCAGTGAATGCCGCTGCGTTTACAATCGCCGTGAAGAGCATCATTGCGCCAGCTGCAGCCATTATGGTTTGGTCTTTTGTTTTTCGAGATATTGTTTTGCATATATGCTACCAGCTATTACTGCAGTCCACTTCACGTAATTTATAATAGAAGTAGAAGGATCGCTAAGCATAGATTCCTTGGTAACCTTTTTTACGATCCAACCAATACCAGTAGCGATTCCCGTTATCATAGCAGCATCGGTCGCTATTTTCGTCAATTCTTTATCCATCCTAATATATATCGTATATCTCTAGTCTTTAACTGTTACTCCATATCTGGTACCGTAGTCTTTATCGGACTTGCTGGTCGTATAGGACTATAACGTTCTTAGGAGTGTCATCTCTATATCTTCTGTATTGATAGTACGCTCCAACCAATGCAGCGCCCGTACCAATGACTGCGATAGTAGTATTAGTAGATATGTTTTTAGTCCAACTTTCATCTACGTCTATTTCTTTAGATAATTCACTTTCACGCGAAATCTCTCTCTTTTGAGCCTCTCTAGCAAGTTTATTACTTAGTGCTAGTGCCTTCCCAGCAGCAACCCTCTTTGGATCTTTCACTTTAGTTGGAGTTGTTTTCGGTGGATTCGCAGTTATCTGATCCGTCTGTTCCTCCATCTTGATTCGATATAGTATTTACTTGCGAAGGTTCAATAGGAGTACCAGGAATGACTATGTGATCAGCTATATTGAACAAAACACTAGCTAGAGCTACAAATCGACCGTGTTTAAGTGCTAATCGACCAGCCGCCATAGATATCTCATGGCGGGCTAATTGGTTTTCTTGTAGATCCTTAAGCAGTGCTTGTTGGTTGTCTAGTGTAGCTACGCACGAGAGTGTAGCTACGTATGAGACTGCGCGAGTAGCTTGACGTAGTACACCATCTACTAAGTGTACTGTTATTTGATTTGCTACTACGGCCTGGTATCTACTATGTAAACGTTTTACGTCCTTCTCAGATAGTTTAGTTATATCTGTTAGGGAGAAATTCTGTCCTAGACATTCTTTCGTTTTACCCAATACAGCTAATTAAGGTCTTAAGTTCTTCCCGCCATTCTTCGATATCCTCCAATTCGGTTGAAAATTCCAATTTGGTTGTAGGACAAGTAATAGCGCACTCATCTTTCAGTTCTCTGACGTATCCATCCAGTTCTTTGGTGTATTCATCCATGATAATATGTTATAGGTGCGGGTAGCTCTAACACTACTGCAAAAGGATGTCGCAAACAAAAACATATGCGAGCAAACTTATGAGATCGAAGTATCATTCGTAATTCATTACATTCTTGTGAGCCTCCGTAATCTTCAAATATCTTTTTACCATCTATAACTGATGCCGTATGGAATGCAATTACGATAGCTACGTTCTCACGAAAAGGTTTACATATACTCGTTAATTGTTGGGATAGTACCCAAATAGATAGTCCTATATGTCGAGCAGAGAATGCAAAATCTACTAGTTTGTCAGTTCTTCGTTTTACATCTTTTGATGCGGCACAATCATCAAGAATCAATAATGTATTGGTACCTGACCAAAAGGTTGCACAAATATTTAACGTAGCATTGATAGTATCCTGAGATGGAGATATAACATAGAAGTGTGGATCTCGATTAGCAAATCCATGATATGTTTTGTTGTGGGCATACGTAGGACAAATTAATACTATATAATCGAACTTACCACGAAATGGTCCACGAAGTTGTTCTATGAGAAATGCAGTCTTTCCACAATTCGTTGGACCTACTATAAGTGTGTTGAATGGAATATGTTCTACGAGAGAATCCATCAGTATGTAATACTATCTAAAGATCTGTTCAATATCTTGAGCTGAGCATCTGCAAGGACGTAGATATGCATGTTTACAGTGCTAACGATTTTGCCCGCAATTCTATGTATACGAATATCGATATCTTTTCCACCACCAGTTTGTGCCATTCCATCGCCATGAGCAGAGGAATCTTTTGCTGTACGACAATCGACTAGGATGGCAAATCTGTTATTGTAAAATTTGGTAGGAGTCATAGAAGTCTCGGATGTGGCAAACCATCCTTTTGCGGACTCCCAAAAATCTGGTGTTAACATACCTCCTGGAAAGAATCTATTTGGAACTCCATTTACGTCTATCTCTATCTTCGAAATATCAGGATTTACGAATGCTTCACTATCTCGTGAACCGGCGGTGGGAGGATCTACGAATAGAAAAAGTAATCCAGCAAATGATCGTCGTGGAACATTTATATTCTGAGATATCAAAGTATCTGATGCCTTAGCGATAGGTACTAACTTGAAGTGAACTGCGTGATCGTATAGGAATGCAGTACCTTTTTCATATGCGTGAAATGCATTCCTAGCTAGTGTTTCATTCTTGATTGCTTCGTATTCTAACTGGATGTTGGTAAGCTTGTACGTACCTATCTTTGTCGCATCTGATCCGACGATTATATCGATAGCGCGGGCTAGAGTTAATTCGAATGAAATAGTGTCTTCTAATGCATGTGGATATAGAACTCCATGTTTTGTCAGAATATCAACGTCTAACGGAATTCTATATTTGGAACCATATGCAGCCAACAATGCATTCTCACCAACATCTGAAACACCTGCATCACCGGCTTTAGATCGTAGCTTATTTGTGTTATCTGATTGGATACCTTGTTGTATTCTCGATTCTCTCTCCTGCGTAGATAGATAGATATCGGAATATGTTTGTAATAGATCCGATCGAGCAATGTCTTCTACTATTTCAGCTCCCATCTTACAAACTCGATGTATAACTAAGCAACGTCCAACATTTGCAACAACTCGATTATTGGGGTGTCCACCAGACAATACGATATCACCCAATAATGCTAAACTGCCAGGTACTAATACGATATCTTCTCCTATCATTGGAACTTCCACATAGAGAGTCTCACCTGGATTGGCAGATGATGGAGTGAAAGTTTTTCTATATAGGGTTCGTTGA
Organism: Actinernus sp. WN-2022; assembly: GCA_030867875.1. Lineage (NCBI taxonomy): Eukaryota > Metazoa > Cnidaria > Anthozoa > Actiniaria > Actinernidae > Actinernus > Actinernus sp. WN-2022. The sequence continues at coordinate 31,029,185 of JAOWCC010001210.1, forward strand.
GCTTTGAGTGCGAGTGGCACTCTTAGTGCTTCTGTAGGAATTAACTTCGTCGATATCATGTTGAATATACCACGATATATAGTTATGTTCAATATGGAAGATAGGGTCGACGTTGATGTGAGACCTGAGGATAATACCGATAGATACGAAGAAAGACAACGAGATGAAGAAGACCGACGAGAACGAGATGAAGAAGACCGACAACGAGAACAAGAAGCAAATGAAAGATACATGGCTTACTTATTGGGTCATAATCAAGATGAAGCTGGAGGTAGTGAGACAATTACCTTAGATGATTTGCATGGTGATGACCCAATTCGAGGATTCACATTCGAACAAACCATATCAGATTCAGCAAAAGAAATGCTAGTTAACATAGTAAAAGGGCAATATCCGGATGCTGGTGTTCGATATAATATCGAAATCTCCTTAATAGACGGACAACTTAACGTTCGCGAACTTGGAAGCAAAGCACCCTTTACACGTCTATTTGTCGGTGATGAGAAAGATATGAAATTACGTGTGCAGATGAGGAAAGCTCTCAAAGATGCTTTAGGTCCAAATAATGAAGCGGCCGCCAATGAAGTAATATTTGCAGAACAACAACTCGCTGATCGGGAAGCAAATAACGAATCTATTCTCGAAGACTCCGAATCGACCGACGCTCAGAAAGAAAAAGCTAAGACAGAATTAGTATCCATCCATAAGGCAAGATAATTACTTGAACGTCGAGAAGAAGCCATACTAGAACGTATATCGCTACGTGAAAGGGTTAAATACATTTTCAGAAAGTATGGAATGACCGTTCTTGCGGTGGTAACTGCTATTGGTGCTATCGTTAGCGTATTAGTTTCCCAGTTATCGAAATCCGTACCGAAACCAGTAAAAGATGGTATCGACAAAGTGGGAGATACAGTAAAGAAGGGATTAAAAACGATGGGTGATTTATTAAAGAAAATTGGAAAGAAACTTGGACAGATACTACCTGGAATGATTGGATCAATTGCGAATTTCATATTTACTATGGCCGGTAAAGCTCTAGGAGTATTAGTAGAGAACGTTTGGTTATTCATCGTAGCAATAGTGGTGATCACAATAGAGCAATATAAACGTCGTTAACGAAATAACGCCCACGCAATTCCAGCTCCTGCAATAGATACTATCGCTAGATTGATCTCATGTTGTGGAACTCGTTGCTTTACGCTATGTGGAACTTGTTTCTTTATGCTATATGGAACTTGTTGATACGTACTATGTGGTAATTGTTTCTTTCGTATCTGTCCTTCCATATCTGGTGGTGGGAGTTTAGTTTGCTCATCGTTGATTGAGTTTGATCCTAATATCATATCTTTCGTAGCTATCTTGAATGCATTATTGTAGCCCCTAATGTTTTGAGTATCGAACAATAGATTGCTTGGTAATAGCCATACTCCTATAGCTATTGCCAGATCTAACTTCTTATTCGTACCATCTATTGCAACCTGATAGTTTGTTACGCCTTTCATTAAGTCGTTTTCAATAATCGCGGCTTCAAACAAAACTTTGAACTCTAGTTTGGTGCCATAACTACCAATGATTGGTGTAAGCATATTAACTTGAGCACCTAGAATGCAATACGCGAAAGCTTCGACAGATTGATTCAATCTACCTAATCCAGCATCCGTTAATCCCTTACCGATTGGTGGCGTAAACCAATTGTATTGTTTTCCATTAGTCTCGTCACCCCTAATAAAGTGAATCATATTGGAATTGGCTAACTTGCCGCCCTCATCTTTGAATATATAGAATGGGTCCTTTTGTGTCCATGTGTACATGTCTGGGGCACTCGACCTTAACTCATACTCATTCTTATCGCCGTACCTGGGGAAGTAAACGAATATGTCACCTAATCCTTTATTACGACCTCCACGCCATCTGAAGTCTGGTGTTCGAGATAAACCAAATTCGATGCACAAAGTCTCAAGAGCTGTTTTGCTATAGAGGTTATCAATTTGCTTGAAAGAAGAGTCACCAGGTAGAGGTCCACCAAGTTCATATAGCATTCTTCGTATTGTGAAATAAACGTGAAATTGTAGGAACCCTTGAATGATTGGTGGATACGTTTTGAAAATAGGATCAAACAATGACACTCCACATCCAGAAGTAGCACACCACGTTGCGAAATTCAATCGTTGAGGCCAATATTTGAAATCCGGACCTGATAACCAATGATGGGACTCCTTTGCTGTCATATGCTTTATGACGGTCTCCTTGAATATGTTGGGTACGCCTGCTTTGAACTTTTTCGTAGGTGTGACATATATCCATAGATTAGTTAAATCGATATCTTGTGCTTTTTCAGTAGGTGGGACCGCCGTAATAGGATATTTCACACTTTTATCTAGTGTTAACGTATGTGGAAAACCATCATGCACATCCCACAATGCGTTATCAATACGTTTTTGAATGGTAGCACGTGGCTTGGAGACATCATCACCATAGACCGCATAGCTATGATTCCCATCTCGAAACCAAATACTCGTCGAGTATTTGCCTGAATTATGTATGCTCGTGGATGCATAGAACTGGTGAAAATCTGTATGTGGATATATTTTCTTGAACTTCACCAATAGATCGGCATTCAATGTTGCGACCTTGGCCTCCGATGCTTCAATCTTCGCGTTTTCCTCGGCTATTCTCTCTCTATCTCTCCTAGCTAGGATCTCAGCTTTTGACCATAAATTAGCATTCCGTGTTGGGGTCTCATCATCTCTTTCGTCGTCTCCCCCCTCATAATGGTAGCTGAAATTACCTCCGTGCCTCCTCATATTAAAGCTATACATACATACAGTTTATAACTTCAATATATAATGGTTATCTTAAATGTCACCACCACATCGTCTGACCATACTGTCTACTTCGATAACCCTATTCTTATCAACAATATTTCGCTAGTTGAGATCACTTTTGAGAATAGTTGGTGGAACCTAGTAGAGAATGCGAACTTCTGGTGGTATAAGGATGGAGAAAATAACGATCCCGATGTGAGAATCTCACACACTATAACTGCAGGACACCACGACATGGTAAGCCTCAAACCCTACTTCAAGCCTGCAATTGATGCTGGTATCTTGAAAATAGTGGAACATCCATCTAGTATGTTTTGGAACATAGAAGTCAAGAAACCGATTCGATTTGATAGGAAACTAAGCACATTATTGTGTACCGATAGTACTCCAGAAGGGCATGGTTTGTCAATCGAAGTGGGTAACCACACACTGGTGCTTCATAATATCTACACTACATATGTCCACTGCGATGTGGTGGATTCTAGTTTCTCAATTCTCAATGGAAAACGATCGCAAGTAATAGCTAGTTTAGAGATACGAGGCGAAAGATTCGCGAAATCGACATATGCTTCACTAATCCCACTAGCTATCAAAGCTCTAGATACGGTACGAAATAGCCTTCGCCTGACGATTTGCGATGATAAAGGAAATATTATAGACTTCCGTGGTCGACCTATACTCTACGTATTGAAGCTTGAGTAAATCATACGTATACATACGATGGACGGCGATTCAATTCAACCCATTCTTCCATCAGCACCAAAACTCTATCCGTCGCTTGCTAGTGGCACTGGAAATAATTTTCGACTGAAAACAATCCGAGATACGCTTTCGGATATCGAAATTCAAGAAAAACACTATGAAGGCGTTCGTAAGAAATATGCGCGTTCTCAAGGAATAGTTCATGGTATCGCAGTGGTAACAGGAGGTCTATCTGTGATTTTATCTGGGTCTGGATTGGGAATAGCTTTAACTGGCCTCGGAATAGTGATTGGTTTACCACTTGGCGTTATTGGTGGTTTATGTGGATTAATTTCAGCATCTACGACCATTGTAGCCTGTACACAGACCTCCGTAATCCCTTCAAAGGAAGGAAAAGGTGGTCTGTACTACGGATGAGTTAATCGTGTTCTAGGTCACATGGATAGTTACAGGAATGCTGTAACCAGTCGCTGATTGGCTGGTGCCTCATAGCGAGTGCTGATTGGCTTAGCGGTTATGTTGACCCGTGGGAAAATCCGAGCTCGATTCACTCTAGTTTGGAATTGTATTAAGACGAATTGCTATGTCATTTTGTGTCCAGTACTCGTTTAATATCGAGAAAAAAATGATAAGAATATCGTTCATGGAACTGCTGCATTTCAAGTCTGGGAATAAATTATTTCTCTCGAATTTCAAGTAAAAAGTCGGCTTCAACATATATGCAGAAAGTGCCTAGCTAGGAAGTTTGAAAGAATTTGCAGGGAACAAACGAAATTCTTCTTCAGATATCGTCTAGTTATTCAAAACGAAAAGAAAGTCCATGTTCAAGAGCTCTTTTTGCAAAGCGAATGGCTGTGGGAGACGATCAACCAGAAGCAATATCAATAGCCTCGGCGGTCAGGCGAGTTGCTTACGAGCGCGACTTCTCAAACCTCAAATTCACGTGGTTCTCAAACTCACGAATCCATCCAATCTTCCACTTCCTCGAGGATAGAAAGATCTCCAAATCCCTTCCTTTGAATGGATTACGAAGGTCTGTGTATATAGGCTATCGAAGAAGGGAATTTATTTTATTTCCCACGCTTCCCAGCGCGTCCTTGCATTGCCGTTAACAATAGGAAATGAACAATCTGAAATCTACAATGTGTACCGTCTAGTGTTTCTCGGCCAATGGAAATCGATATGTAATTTATGCAATATTATGTCGGAACACGATTAACTCATCCGTAGTACAGACCACCTTTTCCTTCCTTTGAAGGGATTACGGAGGTCTGTGTACAGGCTACGACCATTGGAGCTAAAAAATTAGGAATAAAAGTATCTAAACATGAGAGAACAACTATGTTGGCAAAAGCGAAAATTAATACGATTCGTGATCTAGTATCGAAAGCCTTGCGTGATGAAAATATATCCGACTCTGAATACAGTCTCATCCACGCTGAAGCAGATAAATACGAGATTATGAGGTCTGAAATTCGTCACGAGACACCAGGACAAATAAGCGAAAAAAACGTAGAACAAATTCGCTCCGAAGTCAAGCAAAAAATGTTAGAAGAAATGAGAGCAAAATTGGGATAAAAATCAATATCTCATATGAGAAAACCTCGCATGGTCGATATTTCCACTTTGATAAGAGCAGCGGCACTTAATTAGTATGTCTGGTTCGTATTCAAATTTCGAGACACCGCGTGGGCAATTGTCAACTTGACGAAATAAAAGTTTCTAAGTCGTACGCAAAATTCAGTCTAGAATTTCGGTAACCAAATTTTTGCATGCCTTAGCGCCCGGATTCTACTCGTTCGAAGTAAATTGGGGCGCTTAGGAATTTTAGGGGGAACTTAGGAATTTATACATTTAGCCCCCTTGGTCGATGAAACGATAGTACGTGACAAAACAACGGGAATTTGCATATGAAACAGACCTTCGTTTTCGACTAGAATTCTTACTAGGCGGTTATCGTTCAACTACTATTTAGTTCGTGTTTATCATAAATAGGTTTAAAGCGTGAATGGTAAGCAATCAACTCGTTGATAAAACGTGTGATCGAACCCTTATGCGTACCACATCGTTTAATAAAGTCGATAAGAGCTATATGAGATCCCGAACGTCGTAATACCTCGTAACTTGCTCCAATGACTTTAGTTCGAAGTATAGAGCTGGTACCTATATTGTTTTCTATTGCCGTACGAACAATCTCATAGACTATTTGTTGGATATTCTTAGGTACTCCTTTGGGTTGAAGTTTAGCAAAAGTCGTTGCAATGTGAGGAGCTATTCGATCGACATTTAAATCTATATCGATCTTATCGTCATCATGTAGAGAACGTATAAAGACATTTCCGCTACAGATGCTTTTATTGTTTAGTTGCATAAAACGAGCAACCTCACCTTTAGATCGAATGAACCCACATTGTACACATGCCTGGTAAAGTAAAGCAGCTAAAATAGTTCGTTTCGCATAGCTACGTTTGATACAAACCTTCTATACTTGGATGAATGCGTCGGCTACGATTACTAATACGTTTGTGGGAAACGAGAGGTCATAATTTTGTTTATAAATAATGTTGTATGCCTGTAGTTCTCGCATGATCGTTCGTAGTTGCAGTTCTTTGTTATAACTTTGCTTTGGACTCGTACGGTCTAGATCATGTTGATACCGAAAGCTATCCGGACCTACTATACGCAACCGAGTAGTAACATTGATTGTTTCTTCGCATGATTCGGCCTCGGAAACAAGACCACAGGTGGGACATATGAATTCCGTTCCTTGCGTTTCCATCGGGTATAGACATTCGGGACATGTTTCCCCAGTGTTAATATGCAACCGTGGTTTGATATGTAGGCTTGCACAAATTTCTGAACCAAGTAATCTAATAAGATCGTCCATACTAGTTGTATACCATATGCCTGTCAATTGTCTAATCGTTTGTTAAAAAAAAAGAGAAAAAAATGAAGAGAGGTCGCATAACAATTTCTCTTCATTCTTTTTCTTTTTTTTTTTGTATCGTGATTTCTACTTATCCTCCGATTCTACCACATTTAGATCTTTCTCACTGATGGAGAGGTCATCCAATGCATTATCGAGATCGTGAATGTCCACCACATTTTGATCTTTCTCGTGATTCTCTGATTCCGTCACATTTGGATCTTTCTCTGATTCCACCACATTTAGCCGTATGAGGTTCGCTAACTCATTAGCCTCCTTAGCCTCCTTAGCTATTTTCTTATCGAGGTTCTTCTTGTTGCGAATGGTACGGCGTTGAGCTGCACCACATTTTGCACAAAGTTCGTGAATAGTACGACAGCCTCGACCACACGTCAAACATGGAACGAATATAGCACATCCTCTTCCTATCTGGAAGTTATGTTGAGAGCAATACTCTAACATCTTTGAACACTTCCTTATACATTTCGTGGTCTTTCCTCGCATCAACCAATCACAAGTTCTTGTCTCAATCATCGTGTAATATACCTATATATATACTATATGTCTAATTGGTATCTTAGTTGTGACGTCTACGTTGAGATTCTTCAATCACTGACTTCTCTAATCTGTGTGGTATTAATACGTACTAAGATAACAGCATACGTTAATATCGTGAAGTAGAGAATGTATGTTAGTACCATGGATGGATATACCGTAAACTAGTCACTCCTCTAAATGTTTGTTAAATGCAATAATGTGTACAACAAATTTAATAACAATAGCAGCAGTATCTATCAAGAGTTCTACCAAGAGCTCAACTAGAAGTGACGTAGGATGAGGCACTTGGATGTCTAAGTCATGTTTCTCGTTATTTTCTGGGATTGGTTCATACTCTACGAGAATCTCATCAGTCGGACCATCCATAGTAACAACGATGATATACCTATACATATCGTATCCCTAATAGGGTTTTAATAGGGTGTTAAATGGTAAAAAATACAACAAAAAAATAGTACAACAAAACTGCTCTAATCCGTAAAAAAGCGGTAGAAACCGGTCTATTAATATAATGTATAAATACAATAAATGAACTATAGTAGAATACGAAATGCCGTGTTTTGGCGCACATTCCTGAAATTCCTCAAATTCCTACGACCAATTGGTAAAATTGTTGCATTTTCGTTGTTTTTTTCATCTAATGGACCCCGAACGAAGTGAGGGCCGAACGAAGTGAGGATAGTCCATTAGATGAAAAAAACAACGAAAATGTAACAATTTTACTAATTGGTAGAAGGAATTTGAGGAATTTCAGGAATGTGCGCTAAAACCGGCATTTGATATACTACTCCCCTTAAAACCAAATTTTGCTGAAATTCGCTGTAACCTGGCACAGATATATTTCAGGAACACAAACAGACACTGTATATGTTTGTGTCGATTTTTATTCAAGATTTACGTTGTACGTGGAAAAGTAAAACAATCCCATACGAATGCTGTTAAATATTATACAAATTCCAAGCTTGGGCTACCTGTGGTTACAATTAACACTTCTGGCATCACAGGAAACCCAAGCTCTGTGTTTTAGATTGTAAAGGTTTGTATGAGATTTTTAACGAGGATTTGGTTAGGCCAGAAATACTGAAATAAAATCAATGCAAACTTACCTGAAGTCTTTATTTGTTCTTTATAGGGCTCTGTATGCAATTTCAGCGGAGTTTCCTGTGGTGGCATCAAGATCGGGGACCATTTATGTGTGAAACTTCAGATTTGCATTTTTATTAGCAGAGAATGGAATGCCCTTAATCTTTTTTCCTCCTCCAGTACTCCAGAAAGTCCTGCTACCAAAACTACGACCGCGGGATACGAAACTCTGAACCGTAATATGGAGTACGCCATTTGCACTTAAAAGGAAAGTATATATCTTCAAATACAGCTAAACAATGCTGGAGACATGAAAACAAGCTATCAAGAGTATGCATCTGCTTGTGGATTGTGAAAATTCGCACTCGCCAAAACCGACATTTGAATCTATTTATAAAGGCATATAACTGGTTTCCTGCCGAATCATATTCGTAGCATATCCTGGGAAAATTCATTAGCTCTATTGGGTTTTTAATTTGGTAGAAATTATGAATTTCGTTACCCAAAGCGTTACACTGATGTACAGCTCGGGCACGCTGGCGCCGCTTCGCGGCTTAACCGTCGCTCGCAGAAAAAACATACAGGAAACCTCTGAACCAGGGTACCTAAAGTATATGTCTACTTCTTTTATAGCTCTTATGGATGTTTTTTTTTGCTAATTTGATTCGGATTGAGCTGCCGGTGGCGCGCGTCAAAATGGGGCGAGGAGAAAAGGGAAGGAGGAGTGAGGGGAGTGGAGGAGAGAAAAGGAAATAAGAACCTGCAGGCAAGGGATACCTTTTAGGGTTCTCCGCGTACGTCCACGAACGCAGCTCTCCCATTGGCTAAACGTGAGAAATTTCAATCAAGTCATCAATCTTGCATGGATCAGGCGTAATGTACTGAATGCAAGGACGAAGTGCAGAAACCGGATCACCTTGGATGGGATCTAATCAGGAAAAATATACGAATATCAAGACAAGATGAAAGGCTGATTGTACGGTACTGGGAATATATATAATTACTATCGATATTTCGGTTGGCACGGCCAACCTTCCTCAGGCCGATAAAGTAAAGTAAAGTAATAATATGTCTTTATCATACATTGATATTGTAGTCATATCAGATGTTACAAATGTGTAAATGAGGTAAGAAGGTAATATTAAAAGCTATCATAAAATCATGCATGGATATATAAAATATGGCAAAACTTGAATTAAGAAACTAGATTATACTTAAAAATTAATCTATTTACAAAACTACCTTTAAAACGCTCTATATTAACTTGAGGATATACGGCGGTTTGTTTTCTAAGCCTTCGACTCAAGTATGTTAAGGCCTGGTTCATTTAACGGAAAATAGATTTACGTTAAAAAATGTTTTCGGACAGAAATTAATGCTTAACCGTAGGCAGCAGTGATCGTAATGGATGATTAGAAATAGAGTTAACTTTATTAAAAATGTGTCGGTCACTTTTCTCTAAAAGATTATGAATGCTAATATGCTCTGAAGAGTACTTTCTCTTATGGCACCTTTTACGAAAGCGCTGTACTGTGGGAAGGTCGGATTCACTAGAGCCATGGACAGATAAACCGTAAGTTAATTTAGGTAGGATGAGTAAAGTAAAGCAACTTTATTTAAAGTGACTATGAACCATTTTTTATTTTATTTTAGATATCAATTCTACATCAAGTCAGAATAGTAGAATGGTACAATATATCTTGCTTGGAAGGCTGTGCTGCTGAGTTAAGGAGGTTTTAATATCCAAAATGCTAATTACATGACGTCAGGGGAGGCATCAATTATTATACAATTTTTTTGTTAGAATTAAACAAATTTTTCAAATTATCAGTGTTATACCAATGGTTGAAATAAATGATGTTAGAAATTTGTTTTCCTATATCAGTAGAAACGCCCATTCACAACCACTAAGAAGTGAAACCTCCTCAACTCGGCGGCAAAACATTCAAAGCAAAATATATTGTACCATTCTACTATTCACTTGATTTAGAATTGATATCTGAATTAAAACAATATTGTTCATAGGCACTTTATAATTAACGTCGGTAACTCGTGACAGTCTGGTGAAACTGATAAACTTGAGGCCGACGGGAGACCTACGATTTTACGTCCTTATCCGAGAAGACGTGAAGGTCTAACCATTTCTCCTCAGTTATTTTAAGACCCTGAGTGTTGGTCCGGCTGGGGTTTGAACACGCGACCTCCCGCTCAACAGACCGGAGCTTAGCTACTGATCTAACCGGGAGGCGGTATGCCTGAAATTGGGATTTTCAGCGCCAGATATTTTCACATCAGCTTGAAATCATAAAAAGAAGAAGCGGTAAACTGTTGAATCATAAAGATGTTTCTTCCCTTCCCCTCCCCATCCTTCCCTTTTGACCATGCGCCACAGGTAGCCCAATCCGAATCAAATTAGCTAGCAGGCTAATTCTATTATGATACTATATTTTTATAATAAACAATCGAAAGCATTTTAGTTCTACTAAAAGCTAGCCTTTTATTTATGCGTATGTAGTTATGATATGAAATCATGTTTGCCGCGTAGCACTAGTAAGTGTAAAGAATGTGATATAAAGTGGTAAGCTGTAGTGCTAAGTGTGCACGCCCTACGAGGGAAAGAGAAAAAATCTCTGACCCAATTGGGACTCGAACCCAACGACCTCCAGGTTGCATGTCTGGCGCTCTACCAACTGAGCTATCAAGTCAGATGAGAGCAATCGTGGGTATTGGTGCGTTTTATGGGGTCACGGCGATTATATATGTATATGTAGTTATGATATGAAATCATGTTTGCCGCGTAGCACTAGTAAGTGTAAAGAATGTGATATAAAGTGGTAAGCTGTAGAAAAGAGAAAAGAGAAAAGAGAAAAAATCTCTGACCCAAGTGGGACTCGAACCCAACGACCTCCAGGTTGCATGTCTGGCGCTCTACCAACTGAGCTATCAAGTCAGATGAGAGCAATCGTGGGTATTGGTGCGTTTTATGGGGTCACGGCGATTATATATGTATATGTAGTTATGATATGAAATCATGTTTGCCGCGTAGCACTAGTAAGTGTAAAGAATGTGATATAAAGTGGTAAGCTGTAGTGCTAAGTGTGCACGCCCTACGAGGGAAAGAGAAAAAAGATCTGACCCAAGTGGGACTCGAACTCAACGGCCGTTGATAAAAAAAACTAATCAAAAACATTGCATATTGGCGCAAAGCACTATGGGCTCGGTCTCTGAGTTTCAGTGTTTCTCAAAATGTGTTTTGTCCCTGCGTGCGCAGTATTTGTTGCGATGTTGCTTCCGCACAAATGTTTGCCGTTTGCTCGCCGAAGCAAAAAAACAATGTTCTTGTTTCTCGGCGCTTGTTTGCTCCCCCACGAAACATTATCAGCAACATTATCGTGCTTCCGCAACAATATTTCGGCCTCATTTACCAATGCAGGCCTTTAGTTTTCTGTTGCTAGAAAGAAAATTATCTTTTTCTTGAAACGAAATATTTACTAGCACGTTTCTTCCTTATTTATGGTTTAATTGTTATATTTTTAGAGAGTATGCAGTAGAAAAATTAAGAGGGGAAATAAAATTTTAGCATAGTGCAGATTCTCTGGCATACTGAAATTTATAAAATATGAGAATCACCAAATATCCCATTATAATTTTGGTCAAATTAGTTGAAAAATTAAGACCTCCCCTCCCTCCTATTTCAGTGATGGTAAATATGGTCCATTTCAGATTTACTACGCTCTCGTTACTGAAACGGGGGAGGGGACGAGGGGATTTTTTCAACTTATTTTGTCCAAGATTGTAGTTTACGGCCAATATTTAGATTACAATGTGATAATGCGCCCTGATCAAGCCCTGCCGTTAATGGTAGTTTTGAACTTTATTTTATAAAGTCAAGCCCGGCTCGTATTCATTTAACTCTTATTCAAACTGACTCGTTGTCATTCATTTATACGAATTCAAAATCGTTTGCAGAGGCAGGGCCGTAGCAAGGGGAAAATAAGTCGGGGAGCCCTCGGCGGCTCGGGAGCGAGCGCCGTTGGCGCGAGCAGCTAGGCAGGTCTGGGAGCATGCCCCCTAGAAAATGTTGAAATCTAGAGGCTCGGAAATGCTATTTCCAGCGTTCTCCAAGAGCTATTTGTGATTTACGCGTATCGCGAATTACTTCCTATACTGTTCCCGGGGAAGGAAAATTCCTTACTTCTTTGGCTCCACTGTGGGACATTTGAACACCTTGCTTGGAAAATTCCCAGGTAATTATTTGGCTCCACCATGGGGCATTTGAACACCTTGCTTGTCCCCACCGTGCGGCATTTCAACACCTTGCTTGGCTCCACCGTGGGGAATTTGGAAAACAAAATTAAAAATCATGACTAATGCCCGTGGTTTGGACTGGGGGAAGGATGGGCATTGTTGGAATTGACTGGTGCATAAGAACCTATATACACTCATCGAGAAAAAAACAGTTCTGGAAATTGTCCACAACTATTACTTGTAAGGAAATTAAATTTAAATTCTACATTTTCACATTGAACTACAGCACTGCCATTCTGTCCATAGTAAGACATATCACCACGGATATCAGCTATACCAATGATCTCAGCCTCGATCGTATGTGAGATACCAGGGTCCAGACAAACCGGTTTGTCCAGGTTTATAGTAAACCCATAATATCCATCTGTCATCACTCTATCTGTCGTAAACTTTGATGAGGAATGGTACAGCGTAGATGTAGAATCTATATTCTCTCCTTTGTAAATAGTAAGGTCTACTGTGTATTGTGACCCAGGCCATCCGCACAATCTCACACCAGTGAGGTGAACCCGACTACTGACGGTGAACGTGATGCAGTCTGCCTTACCAGTGTATCCCCATGATAGGTTAGAAAACGATTGAAACCTCTTACATGAACCAGTAGTTGTCATTCCTTCTCTAGCCTTTGTTTTAAATGTATCCACTGATGTTGGATTTCCGTCTGAGCCAAAATATTTAACCAATTCAGTGATTTCTTTAATATCGAGAATTTCGGTGGAAAGGACAATTTCCGAGAATTCCTTCAGTGACATTAGTGGAAACCTTATCAGGTGAATCGCTTTATGACCGAGAACAGCTCTCTTTGATTTTCCATCTTCACTCAGTTCTTGTTCTTCAATCTTCTTACAAGCCCAGCTATGTACGGCCTGGAATAACTCCACCTCTGTTATCCTGAGACTGTCCCTCTCTAGAATGTCGCAGAGTGTTTCTTGCGTGACAGTTAGAAACGGCTCAGATGTCACGGCTCGTTGGGTATCACAATCAACAATCTTCCAACAGATTTCTTCCAGCTTTTTATCTTCAAGTTTCGCGATCTGTGGTAGAACAGTGAACACATCCTCTGGTCCCAGCTCTTTCTCAAGATACTGTGTGCATTTCTTAACCAGTGAAGGAACAAAGTACTTCTTAGCGAGGTACAAAACCTCCATAACATGACTTCCGGTCAACTGCACTTCATCGTAGTACATGTAGCGAAACAGTTCTAGTAATCCTTCAGCGGTACAGTCTGGTAGGTCGATAGTACGTCGAGTCTCTGCCAGTTCACTGTAGAACATGGCCTCGAATACAGGACTACTGATAGCCAGTACGTACTTATGGGCAGGAACGGTGATCGTGTCGCCTTTCGAGTCGACAACCGAGAACTGTACATCACTCAACATGCTGTTGTTGTACATGTACTGGTTACGTTCCTTGATAGTATCGCGTACGGTTTGCCATTTGGTATCCATTTAGTAACTGTGTTGATGTTGAGAAGTGTTTGTATAAAGCAGGTTGCTTCCGTGTTCTCAGGAAAGTGAAAGCGCATGATTCGTAGCCGAATTGCATGCTGGTATACGAGTTGGTTTTGTATACGTACTCCCCACCCCTCCGGCTGATTTTGTCAACAAAGTTGTGGAAGGTTATAGGCACTCAATTATCATCCAAGTGCCGCCCCCTCCTATCCCCTCGGGGGCGATGCTCTCTTACAGAAATACAAACACGTGATTTATTGGGCACTGTGTAAGTCGAAGCTAGCTATATATACAGTCGATGCCAAAAAGGTTGTCCAGCAGAACATAATATAATACTATAATATCCATTGTTTTGGGCTATTGTCTAGACCAAAACAATAGGCCAAAACAATGGATATTATAGTATTATATTATGTTCTGCTGGACAACCTTTTTGGCATTGACTGTATATATATATATATATATGCAATAACTATAAAGAAGCAAAGAACAATTCGTCATATATATACACTCGTTTTCAAAAACATTGCACTACAAATATATATACCTTTTGTATTATTGTCAAATTTGACAGCTAAAACAATGGAGAACAAAAGGTATATATATATAAATCAAAAGCAATGTTTTTGAAAACGAGTGTATATATATATGTTTGTATATATATATATATGTATGTGTGTATCATCGCACCTGATCAAAAAAAAAGATGACACTCCAGATTATATATATATATCCCCATGTGTGTGTTTATTTTTCCTGAGAAAGCAATACCATAGGGATCGGTACGAGTACAATGCGCAAACAATCGCTTTGTTTAGTGCCTAAATGCCTAACAATTTTTCTTAGCGCCAGTGGGACTTGAAATCAACAACCGTTCAAACGTTAGAAACAAAGGAAAGTTTAAGTGTTTATAGTGCATCATTTATTTTCAGTTTGGTTTTCTTTTGGGGTTTTATAAACACCTATAAGAAATAATGCCGTGGTTGCGAAATGTTTAGGTCCCTGGCTATGTGTCTAGTTGAGGCCGAATCGATACAATATAAAAGATAATTTTGGTTTTCAAAATAATATTTCAAAATCAAACAAGTGTTGTTCGAATTGCCCTTACTTTCCCGAGAAGTTTCCTTTTTATTGTAGCAAAATCGGTTAAATAAATCCTGCATGAGATATAAATTGAAAATCACAAAATGGTAGAATGTACTTTCGTTTCTTAATCGGGACGTTTGAAAATTCTCAATACTCTGTATTAATTACAAACAATTTTGCCTCTTATATCCGTTATATTAAACTAAAATAAACTGCTCAGAATCGCAGATATGATAGATCTGTGAAACAAAAATATGTTGTTTACTTCAAACTTTAAAAACAAAACCTTTGGGTGGCATGACCAACGTAAACAAAAAGCGGCCGCGATTCTTGTCAGATGAAGAAATAATCGTCCGAAAGAATGAAAAATCCGCGCATGTTATCGGCCAAAAGACACCAGTTTAATAACTAAGGAAGCCGTCTAAAATAGTTTCCTCGGTAAAGCACGCGACTGAGACATTTATTTTGAGTTAAAGTTTTATAGCAAAATTTCTGCCACCTTTGTTCACTGGATCCTATTTTAGCTACTTAACCCAAAAATTACGTAGTTTTGCTTGAATTCTAGCGCGAAAATTAAATGTTGCTCAGACCAGTGAGGCGATGATCGATTTCACTTCAGCCTCTAGTTCTACAATTCAGTACTTTTTAAAAGAGAACTGATTCAACATTATGTTCAGATGAGAAAGAAATCATGTTGCTTTTGTAACAGTGTTGTATCGCCGTAAACTCTCGGATATAAGACATCCACAAGAACATATTTTTCGAGAAAAAATGAAATTATTTGGATGTTAAAAAAATTATATCTTGATCACGTTCTATCCAACTGAAGCGAAGGAAGGCAAACATTTCAACATGACCTTTAAAAAAATGGTAGAAATTTCGATACTGCACAACCGCGCGTGCTCTACTGAATAAACTACTGTAGAAATTTATTTTGATTATCAAACAGTAATGTTTCGAAGTCTGCTAATATTTTTTGGACCCATGAGATGAGCAAATTTTTATTTTTTTATCAGCACGGTAATTCCTGCACTTGACGAGATTGGCGGCCGCGTTTTGTTTAGGTCGAATTATGCTTTTCAAGCGTTCCGAGCACGTGACTAAACCCCCTAATGATTTGGCATCGCAATTCTTTTCTAAAAACCATTCTTAAGGCAAAGTTTTTCTAAGCGAACTGGTACTTCATTAAATTTGTTTAAAGCCCCAAGAGAAGATCAAACAATGTGAAAAAATGCTGCGCTATAAAAACTTTAACTTTCCTTTATTTCTAATGTTTGTAAACTTCAAACCCTCTGGCGCTAAGAAAGATTGTGAGGTATTTAGGCACTAAACGAAGCGATTGTTTGCGCATTGTACTCGAACCGATCCCTATGGTATTGCTTTCCAAGGTAACAACAAAGACACATATGGGGGATATATATATTCTGGAGTGTCATCTTTTTTTTGATCGGGTGTATATATATGTATATATATATATGTATATATACAGCAAATTGCAAAAAATATGGCACATTCTGTTCAATATAAATATATATCAGAAACATATCTGAAATTATGGGATGGAGTTACTGATATTTTTTTCAGAAGGCCTTGAGGGTAGGCAACTTGAAAAAAATATCAGTAATACCATCCCATAATTTTAGATGTGTTTCTGATATATATTTATATTGAACAGAATGTGCCATAATTTTTGCAATTTGCTGTATATATATATATATATATATATATATATATAATAATTATACAGTCAACTCTCTCCTGCGACCACTTCCCGTACGCGAACACCTCCCATAAGCGACCACTTTACCAAAGAACCGTTTATACTCTTATCACCTTGAAACGAGCATAAAACATTTAATAGCTAAACTGCATTTTAAAACACAAACAACAGATCAGGAGCGGGCATCTCGTTTATTGATGCCCGACCTTCGATGATAAAGAAAGACCATGATGATGAAGCTAAACATTTAAACTTCTAGAACCTGAAAGCAAAGAACAAGGTTGTCTTGACGTACGTATCCATCTTTTGATCAGTACGATTTACTTTGACCTAAACAATAGTGTAATGGTACTTGTAATAAGGTCTGTTTCAGCCATATATAAACACTGTGAAACGACCCCTATAAATATCAGTCTTACTCTTCAGCAATGATATACAGCTCGACAGAACTGTTATCGCAAAATTTAACATCGCAGTAGTACAAACTGGCTAACTCAGTGAAACGCGGTGTATGCTGTAACACAAATTGCGGTTTAGTGAAGTCTGAAAAATTCACGGTAACATTCATTTCTGAAGTAACAGGCCCCTTCTTGGAGTTAGTTCAGATAATTTCCTTTTTTACCGGCTTAATATAACTGATATACTAATTTTGGAGCGCAAATGCTGGTAAAGCTGTACAATTTGTACGCCCAATTATTTCCGTAAAATAGAGACTCTTGTACTGAATATGGACAACTACATTGTTAGTAATAATCTTACAGCGCAACTGAAATCTCATATAGACGGTAGAAGAGAAATGTTGGATAGGCCCAAATTATTGAAGGCTCTTGAATATATGTCCATTGTGTTAGCTTCCGCTTGAACAGCACGCAGGGGCGGCTGCTAACTTCCGTAACTGTGGATCCATAAAGCCATTAACCTTCAATGCAAATTAAACGCTTGTTCACCTTGTAAAAGGAGATAAAAAACAATAATATATTAGAACAGGCCCAGTGGCTGCAACGTGATACACAAACCACATTTCTCTATAATAAACAGGCTATTCAGTGTGTCGTTCCGAGTGAACATAAAGTTAATGAGCCAGTGCTGTTATACTGCCGTTCTGTCTAGACGGGCTAGTTATATAGCAGTAAAACTATGCTCCAACAGTAACCGAGATGGTGTGCTAAGTTTCAGAAACGAGCAATTATTTTATATTATATTAAACCAGTGTTTCAAAGACTTTTCCATTCTAAACAGACAAAATCACTATAGCAAATTATGTCTACCGTATTCCGTAACTAGTGGAATTAATGCCTTTACAATGGCTAGCAGTCTAGACCAGTTAAGATACTGCCGTACTCTCTAGCAGTCTAGATCGGCCAGTTAAAATAATTAGCGGTAATAAATGCTCCATCGAGCAATAAAAACACTGTATCGTATTGAGTTGTATTATTCAGCCTGAGACAAAATCAAAGTAGAATTAATGCCTTTACACTGGCTAGCAGTCTAGACCAGTTACGATACTGCCGTACTCTCTAGCAGTCTAGATCGGCCAGTTAAAATGACTTAGCGGTAATAAATGCTCCATCGAGCAATAAAAACACTGTATCGTATTGAGTTATATTATTAAACTGCCATTCTCAACAGACAAAATCAATAGCAAAATGTCTACCGTAAACCGTAACTAGTAGAATTAATGCCTTTACACTGGCTAGCAGTCTAGACCAGTTAATATACTGCCATACTCTCTTGCAGTCTAGGCTGGCCAGTTAAAATAACTAACGTTATTATACGACTTGGCGTTTTCGAGTGCAAATACGGGCTAAAACGAGTGCAAATATGAGACGGTATTACACGGGTCGCAAACCGGTTTGCACAGGTTTATTCAACACTTAAAAGGTTTTGTAAGCGCGCGAGCCAATCGAAATGGGGCTGTTTGAGTAACAGCCAATCAGCTTCTAGCGCGCGAAAAAAACTTTTCAGTGCGCGCCCGCCCCCGACGTGAGGCTGAGAGATTTCTTCTCTCAAGATTTTCTTCAAACAGAGCAGTAAGGTAAGCGAAAACAAACATGTTTTGTTCGTGTTAGCTGTCGTATAATAAACAATTTATTACACGAAGAGTTGTGTAATACGGCTGGGAATTTTTACTCGTCAATTTTATTTTTTCTCGCCTTTCAGGCTCGAAAAAATAAAACTGACTCGTAAAAATACCCAGCCGTATTACACAACTTTCCGTGTAATAAGCTCGTTGTAAATGCTCCATTGAGCAATAAAAACATACTGTACTGCATTATTAAACGCCATTCTCAACAGACAAAAATCAATAACAAATTGTCTAAATGTCATACCAGAAACTAATATATTGCCTTTACACTGACAGTAGCAGACATGCTTTACGATTCTTTTCTGTACTGGGAAATATCGGTACCAACGTAACGAGCAGCTAGAATTCACCAGCCCAACTTGCGGCCACGGAATCAATGCCTAGCATATCTGTATTTAAGTACTTTGAATAAAATCAAGGAACTTTACCGTTTTTAAAAACTAGCAAAACAGTCGATTGGGAGCAAGGTCCCGGCCAGTAAGACGTAGCTGCACAAAAATAAGAGTCTTTCAGTCTCCAGTCTTAATAAACAAGGGCACCCAACGAAGTTTTCGGTTAAAAAGCTGTTCGGGAGAGTAAGTTAGCCTAAAACTTTCGGATTTGAAAACATTGTCCCTAGAAAATTGTTTTCTGAAATACTGGCTAGAAAAAAAATTTTCAATCCCTAGAAAATTATAGAAGAAAAGGGAAACTAAAAGGTTTCCCCTAAAATCTTCGTACGTCCCAATTCGTCTGATAAATAGAGTCAGAACGATCCGGAAAAAAAACATTGGTTGGAATGAAAAAAAAACACCACATATTATCACAAATCATTTAGTGAAGCGGCCACCTAAAGTTTTCGAGAACACATTTTCATTCCCTAAGAAATTCTGACATCTAAACTCCGAAAGAATAAACCTTTAGCAAATGGAGGTCACCTAAAATAATTGCCTAAAGGAAAAAAGAACCCCTAAAAAATTCGTACCTCCACAAAACTTTGCAACATGAAGTTACTTGGACTAACAAATTCGTAGGCCAGGAATATTTTGCCATAGTATTTTCGGTTGACGCGATTTCCACCTAGAAAATCCGAACAGCTAATAGCTTTCTAGAATACGTCAAAAGACATAGTAGGCGCCTTAAAATGGCTAGATGAGCTGCATACAACTGGTTTCAAACGAATTTCAAAAAGTACTCGTTGGGTGCCCTTGAATAAACAACAACATAATCCGCATTCTTATTGAGAGTACGAGGTATCCATTCTGGCTCGATGTCAACGTTATTTACTTTGGCACAATAGCATTTATTTAACACCTAATTTGTGCAAATGATCTTTCATGCTGCCAGAACAAACAAGTTTGAACTGCTTAATTGTCCATGAACCACTTGACAATAGTATCGGATCGGTAAGTGTACAAAATTATACAGAGCAAAATTAACATATTCTTTATTTTCCTCCAAGTGGAGCTTTGTTTCATTTCTAGTGAGTCCCAATTCTTATGCATTACCATCGATATAAAGGCAGCACAACCGACATCACTGACACGTACGTGCGTCTGTATGAACGATTCTAGTTGGTAGACGGACAGTATTCACCATTATGAAGTGATTTCGACTCTGATATGGTTCGTCGGTGTGTTACGCTTCTAGAAGTGAATTCTCATAAAAAGCGTCCAGGATTACAAAGGAATCCCACCTTGTCTAGCATTGATTACCGTCGTCTAGGTAAACGACTATCTTGATACTCAATATAATATACGCGAATATTGCAGTAACAGCTTCATAAGTTTCAGTAGTGATCAATATGTTAGGACCAGTACACAAAACAAATGGCAAAACAGTAAACTTCTAGTACTTCATAGCAACCACCGAATGGCCAGTAAAAACCTAACACTTATTGATCTAGCGGGAAAATCTCAGTATGGTGATAACCCGATTTGACGAAAATTGCCGGTCGAATACAAAACATTGGCAAATGCCCATACCATCATTTAGGTAAACAACTAATTTAAACGTTTTACTACGCGAATATTTCACTAGCAGTCTCATAAGTTATGTGAATATGTAAGGACTTGAACTTGGACCAGTTGACAAGCCAAATGGCAAGACCGTAAACTTGTAGTATTTCGTAACAGTGCCGAATGGCCAGGAAAAACCGAACACTTATTGATCTAGCGAGAAAATCTCAATATGGTGATAACCAGGTTACTTTAATATCAGACGAATAAAGCCAATTTGACGAAAGATCTAACAGACGATCAAGCATAGGCTTGGCATCTACCAATCTGTATCTGTATCTGTTTATTTGATCGGTAAAGCTATTTGCATACAACCAATATAAATTAATAAATACATAAATACGTAAGTCAGTAAATCGATTAACAACTAAATATAAGCTTATTGCAGAAAAGATAGGACTTGCTTACTAAAGCTTTCGGGGCTTTTTGTATTTACTACATGTTCTGGGAGATTATTCCAGGCAGGAATAGAGCGGGGAAAAAAAGAGTACTTGAATACATCAGTGCGCACATTGAAGTGATTGTAATTTTTAGAGTGCTTCCGCCGTGTAACCCCTGTAGATAGGGCGGCATACTGGGTTGGCTCAATAGCGTTGAGGCCAAGGGTGGATTTGTGAAAAAAGCTTAGGCGGAGGCACTCCCGCCGTTTAGAAAGGAGGGGCCAGTTCAGGTTTGACAACATGGAGCTGACACTGGACTCCCTCGAGTAGTCCCGGTACACGAACCGTGCCGCACGCCTTTGCACCTTTTCCAACTGGTTTACATTACGCTGAGTATAAGGATGCCATGCTGAGCATGCATACTCCATCATGGGGCGAACAAGAGTGAGGTAAAGCCTAGCCTTAACCTCATGAGTAGAATGATAGAAGTTCCTTGAGATAAAATTCAGCGTCCTGCTTGCCTTACTTGACACATGGTCACAGTGCTTATTGGAACGAAGATCTGAGGACAGGATGACACCAAGATAAGGGTGAGAGTCAGTTTTCTTAAGAGCCTTGCCATCCAGGAAATAGGTGGTAATAATTGGAGACTGGCTGCGCGAGATATGCATTGTGAAGCATTTCTCACAATTGAATCGCATTTGCCATTTATTGGCCCAAAATGATAGGGTATCAAGGTCAGTTTGAAGCACTTCAGGAGAGAGTGCAGAAGACAACTGGAGATATATAATGCAGTCATCAGCAAAAAGACGGATCTGAGAGGAGATGCCTTGAGGGAGGTCATCAATGACCAAAAGAAAGAGTAGGGGTCCAAGTACGGACCCCTGTGGTACACCGGACGTTACTGTACACATGTCGGAGTGGTCGCCATCGACCACTGTCACTTGAGTGCGGTTTGTTAGAAAGCCCTTTATCCAAGATAAAGTGCTGCCCTTTATTCCATAGGCAGAGAGTTTGGCAAATAACCTCTGGTGCGGAACAGAGTCAAATGCCTTAGAAAAATCAAGCAGGGTAAGATCAGTTTGAAGTTTTAGATCAAAGTTTTTAGCTAGGTCATGTGAAGTTAGAATCAGCTGTGACTCACACGAGAAGCCTTTCCTGAATCCGTGCTGTAAGTAAGATAATAATGAGTGCTTATCTAAGTGGCCCATAATATTAGAGAAGATTATATGCTCTAGTGTTTTGCAGAGAACACAAGTCAGAGATATGGGCCTGTAGTTTCTGGGGTCTGAACGAGAACCCTTCTTAAAAACTGGGGAGACAAGAGCATGTTTCCAATCAAATGGCAAATCGCCCCCATCCAGGGACTGCTGATAAATAACCCTGAGTACAGGAGCAATAACTCCGCTGGAGATCTTCAAAAGGTGAATGGGGATCTGGTCCGGACCAGTTGCCTTTGATGGGTTTAGATTTGCCAAGAGACTAGCAATGCCCTCTGTAGTAACTGTGATGTTACCCATAGTGGGAACACTACTTAACCCCATAGTGGGAAAAGAACTGAGATCTTCATTTGTAAAGACTGATTTAAAGTAATTATTCAAGATATTTGCCTTTTCCTTACTAGAGTTATAAAATGTGTTATTTACTTTAATAGGTGGAACCCCAATTTTGTCTTGTCGCTGGGACTTTACGTATTTCCAGAATTTCTTGGGGTTTTCTCTAAGATTGTCAGACAGTATAGAGGAAATATGATTATTTCTAGCTTGGTTAATAGCTGCTTTTGTTTTACGTCTAAATTCCCTGAAATTTTTCCATGTATCAAGAGTATTCTTATTTTTTGCTAGATTGTACAGACGCTGCTTTTTCCTGACCATACGCCTAAGTGTTCTATTGAACCATGGATGAGAATTAGCGCTGGGCCTAATTACTTTAGTTGGGAAGTGCTTGTGTGCATTTGACATAAACATACATTTAAAGTTGCAGGCATTCGGATATCTAAGGTTCTATAGTAAAAGCCTATTTTCACCGTTTGACTGAATCGAAACATACAATGGATTTACCACTGTAGGGGCGAAGCTGCATTCCACTACTGATTCAACAGCTAACAGAGCAATAGTAGCCTTCTGTACGAATTCACTGTTTTGTTTATTGATACTACTTGTCGGACACGTATAATTACAGCAGTATATAATGTTGGCCAATCACGTCTGTATAGATGTGTAGTTAGTAATTTCTTCTGTTCTCACATATATCCTGAAGAAAATTTAGGTATCAGGGTAGAGAAACGCCTTCGAATGATTCTTACATATTAATCACTCCTCTTTATGCACCCTCAACGCTATCCCAACGGGATTGTGTAACTTGTTTATATAACATAATGCATTAATTCCTACCCACTTGTGTACATTCCGTAACGCTACTAAATATATTTTTTCCTCAGTCAAATTATGTTGTAAAAACTCTCTCGTAAGCGACCAACGCAAAAATTGTTAAGCGACCGCGACCACTTTTCATTTGTGTTTTGACATTTTCTATTGTTTTTTGTTTCCAATAAGCGACCACCAAAGTAGATTGTATACGTCCCACAAAGTTCAATTTTTAATGGCGCTGACAGACGGATAAGAAACTGAAAAAGATTGGAAAAACTTGAGCTAGAACTCCTGTTCTTAGCTATGTTGTTATGGTGACAGCGCGCTAGAGTTGTCCTAGAAGTCTGATCCGTTTAGCAATCACTTGGGCTACCTGTGTTACTTTTTCACGTAAGCGACCACTTTGTCCGTGCACCAAGGGTGGTCGCTTAAGAGAGAGTTGACTGTATATGGCTAGGTGTGATGGCACTTAGGCCCTTATCGATTAGGTGTGCTAGCACTTATTTTGGCCAGGAGCTCCTGTTTTGGCATACTTTTGCAAAACGTTTTTCTCTCTCTTTGAGCACTGCAGCATTTCTCTTTTTTTTTTAGAAACATAAAACACTGAGAAATGATTCAATTGTTAATTCACATTTTCCGCCTCAATGGAAAATCTGGAAATTTGCGGGAAGTGTCGTATAACTAGATGGATTGGGGCCGGGCAAACTGGGTAAGACCGGAAGTTTAGTAACGTACAACTCGGTTATTCTGCCTGCATTCCAAGGGTGCCGCGTTACTAAAGTTGATTATAATCGCTCACTCTGGAAATTGTGGAAATTAGTATTTATATTCATTCATTAATTAATTTATTTATAAACTTCGCCACAAGTGGCAGGGAAGCCCCACAGAGCGTGGCACCATTACGGGGTCCCATTAACAAATAACAAAAAGAAAGATGAAAACTATAAAAAGTACATAAATATGCTGACAATGTAGACTGTTAATTAAACTTGAAAGGGGACGATACGAGTGACATTTTACACGTTTGAAGAATTTCAACGACATAAACATCTTCAGTAATATAAACATAATGTTTGAGGAGCTCCTTAAACTGTCTTAATGAGCAGTTAGTGTCTCTCAAATTTGGTGACAGAGTGTTCCATATCCTCGGTCTGAAAAGTTACAGTATATATTAACCGTTTTGGGATATTTAGTAGCAGAAATATATGGATCACATGAAACAACTAAAGATTTAAAATTGCATGGTGCTTGTTGTATACAACACTTACAGGTTTTATTTAGTATATAAGATTGTCGTAATGCAAAGTTTTGTGCATCAGAATGGCTTTCGTGATTGTTTGTTGATGGTTAGTTTGTTCGCTCTTAATATACGGAACAGTTCAGCGTTACATCGCGTTTTTTAAAGTTTCTGGGAAATGCCTTTGTTATAGTTTCTCGGCCATATGACACTGAAGTAATTAAAACGCGGTTGTACCAAAGCGTTTTATAATATAAACACTGGGAAGATCCTAAGAACGCGCGATTTCATTGGATTACATTATTTTTTTATGGTGCACGCCTAGCTACCAATCAAATTGCTATTTTTTTATGGTGCACGGCTGGTAAAATCAAAACAAACCCACAGCCTTTTCCTTTTTCCGAATTTTATACCGCTGACACATGCACCGAAAAGTCATGGAAGCCTGTAAAGAAACTGAAGTTTTGGAAGAAAACTCCGACTGTCCTGTTGTTGAACCCGCAAAAAGCCGTTTTGCGAAATTAGACGAACAAGAATTAAACAAACTTGTATCAAATTCGTACGCGAAGTCGACGAAATCAAACACTAAATGGGTGGTAAAGACTTTTGAAGGTAAGAAAGCCAACGCTGGGCTTCCTGAATTCCATAGAGCGGTTTCTAAATGAGAACGGATATTCCTTGAAGCTAAGCAAGAACCCCATTTTCCAGCGGAGCAACAAAATGCTAGAGTCGAAGCTCAAGCCGACCAACCGACGGGAAGGGAGCGAGGCGTGGAGCACAAACCAGTGATAAGCAAAGAAGATTTAGTGAAACTGAAACAAAGTCCAGCGTTATCAGTCAGCCATCCTTCCACCTTGTTAAATGCTGTGTGGTTTTACGTTATGCTGCACTTGTGTAGACGTGGGAGAGAAGGGCAGCGGGAGCTGACACGGCAGAGTTTCGCCTTCTCCAGAGAGCCAACTCAAGCACTGTTCGATGGTCTTGTCCGGCAGCTTTCAGAAAGAAAATCTTCCTTCTTTGAGGGCTCCATGTGGAAGAAGTGTCAGTAAGCCTTCCCAGTCGACGTCGTCAAAATATGCCAACTTCAAGCTTCATGTAAGTTCCACTGCACTTGTCCAACTCAACAGCAGCTCCAATCATGAATTCCTTCCCTTCTGGCATTTTCAACGCTTGCACTATCCAAAACGTGCACATTAACTTTTCTAGTACTGAACAGAATTAAACTAGGGTTTGTCTTTGCTTGTCAGAACATTTTTGTCATTTAAGCATGGGTGTCAGTGCCTGTACAAGCTCCTTGGAGTTTTTTCACTGAACACCTTCCATATATACATACTTAAATTAAAGATAATATAACATATTCCACTTAGATCTACAAATCGATATATTCAAAAGATACAAACAAATAATAATAATAATAATAATTTATGGACTTATATTGCGCAAGTTTCATGTGTATATGATCACTTGCGCATTACATGATATGTAAATAACTTATGTATAGCTTAGCCTAAATAATATAATGTTAAAAATCCATACTAATGTTAATACTAATTTTACGGAAGCTAAACCTATACTAATAGATTAATACTAAATGTTTAAGAATAAAATACTAAAAATGAGTAAAAACTATACATTCTAATATTAAAAAAATTATGTTAAAATAAATTACAGTTAAATGCTTTCCTAAAAAGATAAGTCTTAATTGAACGTTTAAAAGAATCGAGAGACTGTTCATTTCGTAAAGAGTTCGGTAGATCGTTCCACAGTTTAGGAGCAGCAGATACAAAGGCTCTATCGCCAAGTGTAGGCTTAGTTATCACATAAGGTGGTTCTAGTAACAATTCGGTATTAGAACGAAGACAATATCTAGACTTACTCTTAATCTTAATTAGATCATTAATATATATAGGTGACAGACCATGCAATGCCTTAAAAGTAATAAGTAATAATTTAAAGATAATTCTAAACTTAACTGGAAGCCAATGCAGCTGATATAATATAGGTGTTATATGGTCGAATCTTGATATCTTACAAATAAGACGGGCAGCAGTAGTATTTTGTACTCTCTGTACAAGCAAATAATCAAAAAATCACTCAATACTGTATTATATATTCCATTTTATTTTATTTTGCGTGTAAACATATATACATGTATTATATATATGGTAAATAAAGATTGATTGATTGATTGAAGCAGTTTAAAACTTAGATTCAAGCTAGCTTGTGAATTTCTTTCCCAAAAACTCAATGGATCCTTCGATGTGAGCTTAGGTTGAAGCTGGTCCAATAAAAATGTAGTATCAGCTGTCAAAACTGTCAATCATGTCATTTTGCATTAAAATGGCTTCCCTGAAACTCGGCTGACGTCATTTGTTTACTTTTTTTACTCCATGAATTTCGCTCATGTTCAAGGCCCTGCCCGCTTGACCATATAACGTTTTTCGACTTTTTATATTATAAAATAAATAGAAGTTGGCTTTCTATGTTCTATACAAAAATGATGCCCTTCTGGGCCGGGTTGTTCGAAGAAAGGTTAACTTTAACCCTAGGTTAGCGCTAAATCTGTAATTGCAATCTGTACAGTTTAACCCAGGGTTAGCGATTTAACGCTGGGTTAGCGCTTAACCTTGCTTCGAACAACCGGGCCCAGAGCTCTTGAAATGCAGCTGAATGCACTCGCTATCGCTCGTGCCTCCACTTGCTAGCAGCTTTTCAAGAGCTCAGGCGTGCATCATTTTTGTATAGAACATAGAAAGCCAACTTCTCTTTGTTAAGTAGATGGTAAGTAGTGTTTCACGAGAAACGAAATACGTAAAACATTTAATTGCACTAATGTTAGGAACGTTCATTCAGTTGAGAATATGGCTTTCCCAGTTTGGGTTTGATCTAGAAAAAAATAAAGGCGAGAAAGAAGATAAGAGGGCGATAAGAAAAAGAAAGCCTCTGGTATCCGTTGAGAATCTCACTTCCATGCGCTGAAAACATGTCAAACCGGTTTTGTTGAGCCGTTGGTAAGCGAATGAAAATTACCGTTACATCCAGCACTCACGGTTGGGCCTGGTAATGAGTAGATTATCCAATCAGGGATGATGTTCAAATTCTGAATAGAATGTTCGCATGGAAGTGAGATTCTCAACGGATAACACCAGAGACTCTTCATTTCCTCGCCTTTTTATTTGTTCGAGCTTCTGTCACCCAGGGTACATGCCGAGAGATTTAGTGGTAGAAATGTTTGAAGTCAAATCCAGACTTTCAGCTACAACCACAATTCATTTCGGTCTGAGCATGTCGCTTGTTGTTTGTTCGTGACAACCTTTTGAAATAGCTGTATCACCTACTGCATGGCACTAACCACTCGACTAGAAAACAGCAATTATTCTGGAAATTGTCGATCGCGGTACCATGTGCGGCCGTTTTGGTCTTAAGTTTTCATTAAATTTAAATTCTACATTTTCACATTGAACTTCATCTCTTCCACTGTACCCATAGGAAGACGACGGACCACTGATCACGGCCGCAATCGTGTATCAGATGGTATACCAGGGTCCAGACAAACCGCTTTGTCCAGGTTTACAGTAAACCCATAATATCCATATGTCATCTCGCTATCTGTCCTAAACGTCGATGGGTAAGGGGTGTGGTAGATAACTGATAATTTCTACTCTGTATAGTGGTGACCCAAGACATCCGCTCAGCCTTAACCCAGTCAGATAAACTTCATTACTGACGGTACGAGGTCTGTACAGGACCCGAACAGATCCCAGGACCCGAACAGATCCCCAATTGTACCTGAACAGATCCCAGGACCCGAACAGATCCCCAATTGTACCTGAACAGATCCTGAAGGATTTATAGGAATGGACTCATGGAAAGTGAATGGAACGTGGTAAACGTCGCTAATATATTCCTTACTTTACAAACTTGAGACATAAAAAGGCAAAACAGAGGCACGCACTGCGAAACAAGGTCTTAATTGGCAGAACTTTTCGCTGAACTGAGATGCATGATCAGCTTAGCTCATAGTAAACCACCTGTCAATCATTCTCAGCAACAGCGCCTAGCATTTTTATGCAGATTGCCTCTACTACTAATAATAATAATAATAATAATGTCTTTATTCACCTAATAAAGTATATATGAGATGTTACAATATTTAAGAATAAAAATCTGAAAAATTTAACGCACGTAGCTCACAATTAAGGACATACTAATTTATATTTAAAAATTAGCCTATTAATAAAGCTATTTTTGAAACGCTCGGTGTTTACTTTCGGCATGAAACAACTTTTTGACCTGAGACGAATAGACGACTCCTTAAATCTAGGTAGAAGTGTAAAAAGTGGGTGTGTCGAGTTATTGCTGATCTTATGAAATAGTTTTCTATCGGCTTTCTCTAACAGTTGGTGAATAAGATACAAGTTAGACGTATACCGCCTCTTGTAGCATCTCTTGAGAAAACATTGCACAGTTGATAGGTCCGCTTCACTCGCTCCATATACTGGTAGACAATACATTATTTTCGGTAGCACGATGGATTTATAAAGATGATCTACCTCTGCCTGTGTATATCCTTCCTTTCTTAAGGTCCTTATAACATACAAACATTTGTTGGCTTCTTGGAGTTTTTCTTTTACGTGGTAATTAAACTTACAATCTGACTGAAGCGTGACCCCGAGCACAGTGAGCTTTTCGTGTTGGTGAATATCATGCAGAACAGGATAATTAGATGTATTCCCTTTCTTACTTAAAATTAATTCCTTGCACTTTGATGTGTTGCAACTCATTTTGTTTTCTTTAGTCCAATCCATAAATGCCTGCAAAGCTAATTCTGATTTATCTGGAGAGTCCTTAAGTACTGGAACTATAATAGTAGAATCGTCTGCATACTTGATTAAACTGGTGTCTATAAGCTCATTAATTTCTAAATCATTTAAAAATAAATTAAACAAGTAAGGTCCACTTACACTACCCTGTGTAGTTCCCTTATTTACGTTTCTCCAACTGCATGCAATTCCGTTGCTGATAACTCTTTGTTTTCTACCCTCTAAAAAGCTAATATACCAATTTATAATATATGGATTGAGAGGACTATTTTTCAGCTTTTCTACTAGCAGATTGTGGTTAACATTGTCAAAGGCTTTTGAAAAGTCCATAGTAAAAAGCCTGGCAGCCTTGGTATTACTGTTATCTAAGATCTTGAGAAAATTGTGTTGCATTTTAAGTAGTGCGTTAGTGCAACTGCCGCCCGAACGGTAAGCAAACTGCGACTCGCTTAAGTAATTCTCAACGCTATTCTTACAAAAGGTGTCGTACACGGTCCTTTCAAACACTCGTGCAATAATTGGGGTTATATTTATGCCTCTAAAATCTTGATACTCAACAGGGATATCCACTTTTGGTAGGGGGTTAATGTTCGCTTTCTTCCATGAAAAAAACTGAAAAAAACTGAAAAAAACGTCTCTATACACATGTATACAAAATATTAGAAAGAAAGAAGAAAGACGTACAGGGAATGGGGGATGAATGGACGAATGAACGAACGAATGCTAGCTCTCTATCTGCTTTTATGACTAAGCTTGGAGGGTATTTTCAGGATTAATGTTTTTATTTTTTTTATTTTGCATTTTATTGTAAATCGGATATATTTTATTTATTTCTATATTTAATAATTTAATGTTGGCGTCATAACTGTATCCTTTTCATTTCATTTTCATTTCATTTATTTATTTGCCACAAATATAAATAGTACGAAATCTTACAAAGATTAAAATAAGTGGCGGGGTAGCCCAAGAGAAACCATAAAGGCTCGTTACAATTAATATTGGTTAATAAATTGATTGAGGCGGCAAGAGCAACACGCTAACAAAACTAAACAACTACATTAAAATGCAAACATGAAAGACAATACAATTTTATATTTAATTAATTGCGGGAGAAAAGATAGTTCTTAAGATTGAATTGGAAAGAAGAAAAGGACATTGCGTTACGTATATTTGAACTCAAAGTATTGTAAAATTTAGGACCTTGGAAACTAACAGAGAATTGTCTTATATTTGTTCTACACAAAGGAACATGAAATAAATGAGAACTTCCTGCATGTATATAGTTGCTGCCAACTAAATAAATGTAGATGTAGATGAAAAGAAAACAGGTTTGAGTCACAATGTATGTCATGTTCAACAATTCAACTTGTCGGGATTTAGTTGTTGTTTAACTTAGCTCTGATTTCCGTAATTTAAATGAGGCGAAATGAGTCACATTCGTACGCTAGCTGAATACTGGTTAAAATTGTTAAAAAGAGTTATGGTTGCTAGTTGAATATTAGTTATATAAATTGTAGTAGTTCAGTATATATTTGATTCAATAAAAACAGAAAAACAAAATTTAAACAAATTTTCAAACAAAATGTTGTAGGCCAAGTCTCTAAATGCGTGCAGATCCCGTTCCGGTTCTGCATACGTAACTAAAGTCACGTGACTAATGATGTCATCAGCTTGGAGTCACATGTGTCATTAATGTTTGCTCTAGAGGGGAATGTTGGCCAAGTTTAGCGAAGTTTAACATGTTCCATCCACTTTCCATGAGTCCATTCCTATAAATCCTTAATGATCTGTTCGGGTACAATTGGGAATCTGTTCGGGTCCTGGGATCTGTTCAGGTAAAATTGGGGATCTGTTCGGGTCCTGGGATCTGTTCGGGTACTGCGATCTGTTCGGGTCCTGTACAGGTCTCCAAGATGGCTGCTTGGTTAGTTAGTTCATAACATAACACCAAGAGCCCATTACCAGTAGCGTCCATCTTCCCCATTGGTTCTGTTCCCAGTATAGGAGTAGAGGTGGCTATATTTAGAATTGCATTTCGCGCGAAATAAACAAAGGCCATGTACATGTTGTCTTAGCCAATCAGATAGCTATACGTCACTTCTCATTATTATTCATTATTATCATTCTTCTCACTTTCAACGCGGGAATTCGAATTCTAAATATAGCTACATCTACTCCTGTGCTGGAGGCCCAGCCCATGACATAGGAACGCTCCTGGTAATGGCCTCCTGATACTAACATATAACAAAATAAATAGATATAGATAATAATAATAAAAAAGTTATACTATTACGCATATATAAGTATAAATTATAATATTTACATCATCGTATAACCACCCTTCTTCCTCACAACAACACACCCCTAATTAAGGTAGCTAATCAAATTTCAGGTTAAAATTACCCACCACCCCACCTTACCCCTACCAATAGAAGACTTTTCTTTTTCTTTTCGCAACTAAATAGTAATAGCCTATCGCTGGCAAGATGCAGAACTGACCGATTTAAGAAAAGCTTCTTCCCGGCAATGGCCTATCATTTAGCTAACAGCAGTAACACGTAGTATGATTTATGCAGTAGCAGGAGCCACTACCCGCAGCGTACATATGTACTATATATGTGAGTTGGCGTATTTACATATGTACTATATATGTGTTAGTAACACGTAGTATGATTTATGCAGTAGCAGGAGCCACTACCCGCAGCGTACATATGTACTATATATGTGAGTTGGCGTATTTACATATGTACTATATATGTGAGTTGGCGTATTTACATATGTACTATATATGCGAGTTGGCGTATTTACATATGTACTATATATGTGTTAGTAACACGTAGTATGATTTATGCAGTAGCAGGAGCCACTACCCGCAGCGTACATATGTACTATATATGTGAGTTGGCGTATGTCCATATGTACTATATATGCGAGTTGGCGTATCTACATATGTACAATATATGTCTTAGTAACACGTAGTATGATTTATGCAGTAGCAGGAGCCAGTACCCGCAGCGTCCATATGTACTATATATGTGAGTTGGCGTATTTACATATGTACTATATATGTGTTAGTAACACGTAGTATGATTTATGCAGTAGCAGGAGCCACTACCCGCAGCGTCCATATGCACTATATATGTGAGTTGGCGTATTTACATATGTACTATATATGTGTCAGTAACACGTAGTATGATTTATGCAGTAGCAGGAGCCACTACCCGCAGCGTACATATGTACTATATATGCGAGTTGGCGTATTTACATATGTACTATATATGTGTTAGTAACACGTAGTATGATTTATGCAGTAGCAGGAGCCACTACCCGCAGCGTCCATATGTACTATATATGCGAGTTGGCGTATTTACATATGTACTATATATGTGTTAGTAACACGTAGTATGATTTATGCAGTAGCAGGAGCCACTACCCGCAGCGTCCATATGTACTATATATGTGAGTTGGCGTATTTACATATGTACTATATACGTGTTAGTAACACGTAGTAGATTTATGCAGTAGCAGGAGCCATTACCCGCAGCGTCCATATGCACTATATATGTGAGTTGGCGTATTTACATATGTACTATATATGTGTTAGTAACACGTAGTATGATTTATGCAGTAGCAGGAGGCACTACCCGCAGCGTCCATATGTACTATATATGTGAGTTGGCGTATTTACATATGTACTATATACGTGTTAGTAACACGTAGTAGATTTATGCAGTAGCAGGAGCCATTACCCGCAGCGCCCATATGCACTATATATGTGAGTTGGCGTATTTACATATGTACTATATATGTGAGTTGGCGTATTTACATATGTACTATATATGTGAGTTGGCGTATTTACATATGTACTATATATGTGTTAGTAACACGTAGTATGATTTATGCAGTAGCAGGAGCCACTACCCGCAGCGTCCATATGTACTATATATGTGAGTTGGCGTATTTACATATGTACTATATACGTGTTAGTAACAAGTAGTAGATTTATGCAGTAGCAGGAGCCATTACCCGCAGCGTCCATATGCACTATATATGTGAGTTGGCGTATTTACATATGTACTATATATGTGTTAGTAACACGTAGTATGATTTATGCAGTAGCAGGAGGCACTACCCGCAGCGTCCATATGTACTATATATGTGAGTTGGCGTATTTACATATGTACTATATACGTGTTAGTAACACGTAGTAGATTTATGCAGTAGCAGGAGCCATTACCCGCAGCGTCCATATGCACTATATATGTGAGTTGGCGTATTTACATATGTACTATATATGTGAGTTGGCGTATTTACATGTGTACTATATATGTGAGTTGGCGTATTTACATATGTACTATATATGTGTTAGTAACACGTAGTATGATTTATGCAGTAGCAGGAGCCACTACCCGGAGCGTCCTTATGTACTATATATGTGAGTTGGCGTCTTTACATATGTACTATATATATGAGTTGGCTTATTTACACTTTGGGCTATTTTTAGATTATTTTCCCACGAATAAATGTATTTCCTTGAAGTTTTTTCACGAATGTTTTTCTTTGTTCGAAAGAAAAACAATAACGGCGAAGATAATAGCCTGTATCGTTCGTTATGCGTTCAGTGTGCGCAAGAAGGTACAATGAAACCTGGTTCTATAAATAGCCCAAGGTGTAAATACGCCAACTCAAAGATATAGTATGGGAGATGGACGCTCTGGGTAATGATATATAGTATGGGAGATGGACGCTCTGGGTAATGATATAGTATGGGAGATGGACGCTCTGGGTAATGATATAGTATGGGAGATGGACGCTCTGGGTAATGATATAGTATGGGAGATGGACGCTCTGGGTAATGATATAGTATGGGAGATGAGCGCTCTGGGTAATGATATAGTATGGGAGATGGACGCTCTGGGTAATGATATAGTATGGGGGATGGACGCTCTGGGTAATGATATAGTATGGGAGATGGACGCTCTGGGTAATGATATAGTATGGGAGATGGACGCTCTGGGTAATGATATAGTATGGGAGATGGACGCTCTGCGTAATGATATAGTATGGGAGATGGACGCTCTGGGTAATGATATAGTATGGGAGATGGACGCTCTGTGTAATGCTATAGTATGGGAGATGGGCGCTCTGGGTAATGATAGAGTATGGGAGATGGACGCTCTGGGTAATGATATAGTATGGGAGATGGACGCTCTGGGTAATGATATAGTGTGGGAGATGGACGCTCTGGGTAATGATATAGTATGGGAGATGGACGCTCTGGGTAATGATATAGTATGGGAGATGGACGCTCTGCGTAACGGATATAGTATGGGAGATGGACGCTCCGGGTAATGGGCTCCTGGCAGTAGGTAGTTTACTCCAACAATAATTTCTTGCAGGTTTTTTTTAACTTCTTCTTATTAAGTATGTTGGTTGTATTAATAATTTGTAATATTATATTTTAGTGTATTTACCTTTCTGTAACCCAGTCCCGATAGCTCTATTTAGCATCGAAGTTTCTATCTGCTGCTAGTTGAGTATCTACTGATGGGTCCGAGTCAACTATCTGCCATAGAAACTGAAAGCGAGTTGTCTAATTGTTTTAGTTGGAACAAACTGAAACTGATTTTTTGACATTTTGACGACTTGGCAGCCATTCTTTTGCTTTTGAAAACCGGCTTTTTCGGTACTCGTAGCTTAGCCAATCAGATTGCAGGATTCGTGATAGAACACTGGTTGGTTTCTACTAAACATAGCCGTGATCATTCGATGTAATTTTTATTGACCATTTGTAATTTGTAAGACATATTGTAATTCACTATATAACCGTGACATAACCTTGTCGTTGCAAATTAATTCATATCATGTTGCGTCGTAATCGGTTTTGATTGGCTAACTCAAACAATCGAGAATGGGATGTCCCGTTGGTGGGTCTAGCGTTTGCGTGACGACCCTAAGAACAGCTGCGTGACGATCCTAAGAACAGCTGCGGGGACTAGGTGAGGGTTGGCACTATCCTGGTGACGGTGAAACTAAATTATGATCCCTGTGCACGTTTGCTGTGGTGCAAAAGACGTACGCGCGGGGGTGGGGTGGGGTGGGGGTTTGGAGCGGCTCTAGAAAAAGCTGTATAAGAATATCTGCCAGTCGCATCCTAAAGCTCAGTAACCTCCCCTTCCTTCTACCAGATAACAAGTTCAAAAATATATGACAACACAAAGTCACACAAACATCTATAATATCGTTGACTCAATTACGTGATATATCCAAATGCTAATAATACTCATATTGCCATAGCCTCTGATATAAACTAACTCTTGGAACTTTAATTACATTTGTCATACTTTAGAATACATTCCTTGATAATAAAGCATTACTCTATTTCTATGTTGCTACTCTGCGCTCACGCTTTCAGTGACTGAATGAAACATTGCGTCCGGGGGGGGGGGGGGGGGCATTTTTGTGTAAGGGTGTGCCGCGAGACTTCAAACCCTGACCCTATCCCAGACCTAAAAATGCCGTTCACCATACCCAATCCCAGACTTGAAGCAAAAAATCTATACCCTATCCCAGACTTGAAGCAAAATATATATGAGGGTCTGTACAGGTCCGCAAATGATCCCGGCCCGCAAATGATCCCAGGCCCGCAAATGATCCCAGGCCCGCAAATGATCCCAGGCCCGCAAATGATCCCTAAAATGGACCGTAAATGATCCCACTCCGCAAATGCTCCCCAATGGGGACCGCAAATGATCCCGTGAAAAAAACATGGAATGGCATGGAGTTTTGCCGCTGGATAGTGGATCTGTACAGGTTCGCAAATGATCCCAAAAATGGACCGCAAGTGATCCCGGCTCGCAAATGATTGCCATTGGGGACCACATATCATACCGCGAAAAAATGTGGAATGGCACACAATGACAGAGAAAGCACAAAAAAGCCAAATAAAAGTATCTTACTTTATAGATGTACCAGGTGCGTAAATCCCAAAAGCTTCGCGTTGGCTCGTTCCAGCGTTAGGTGTCCTTTTTTCGTAGGTTCATATCAAACAATTGTTGTCGTTCAGTGTAATATTTGGGCCTGGCTAGATGCTAGTGAGGCATACGGTCATCCTTTTCAAATTTCGCTATCGATTTTTTAAATTGCACCAGTCCTGTAGCCTACGTTGCATCCGCCTCTCTTCTGCTGGCTCGCTACACTTCCTGAACGTGTTCTAGTATTCGACGATCCGTCCTGCTTTCCAAATATGGAATATATTGACCATATATGGAATATCACATGGAGCTCTCAGGAACGACACTTTTCTCGATAAATTGTTTGATATGTAAACAGTTTAAACTCCGGCAAAACTGTGTTGAAGTCCTGAACGCTGAGCTGTATATAATCATGTGCAAATATGCAACATTTGCCATACATAGCCAAAGTATTGAGCTTGTAGTTCCATGTCAGTTGTAGCTGGTCAAAGTGCGAAAATCGTAAGTTGTAGTTCGAAGAATGTTTGACGATTCCCGTTAGTTCGTTTGACAATCAATCTTCAATAAAGACCGGCACTTTTGGATCTCAAACCGATGAAAACAGCTGAAGTAGCTAAAATCATGTTCGACAAGTCTGGTTTGCCAAAACTAGCCATTTTGAGTTGGTTTCTTCATGTTTTGGATTTAGTTGGTCCGCCATCTTGAAATATACAACCACAAGAGGGACTGGGTCTAAGTTTACGTCAGAATGACGTTTTAGGACACGATCAGACTTGATCTAGTAATTATTTTCATCGTAGTACCACAGGTAGCCCAATAAAAACCACAGGTATCCCACTAAAAACCACAGGTAGTTCACTTTCAAGTATATTTCGCAAAAACAATTTAGAACTATATAACATTTCAAAATCCCCAGCAATAACAAAATCCATCTATCTATATACAGTTTTACATTTGGAATATCTGTATATATCTTGAATACAGTTGTATACTGCTCAAAACTTCAGAATATGCGCCCGCTGACCGTACCGCTGAACTGTCCTCGATTCTTGGCCATGCCACCTTGGTCTTGTATTCATATCATCTTCACTCCCGTATACAGCCCTACTGCATATGGTACTAATGCATCAGTCAATTCCACAAATAACCATCAGCCCCCCTCCTCCACCCCCCAGGACAGTATGGTGGGGCATTGGACACTACCGAAAATAATTATGGGAAAGGGACTAGCCTAGTAGTTTTCCTCGTTGTTGACTGTGTACTTGTAGCAAACATTCTAAATGCAAGCGTTTATTGACAAAGGCGAGGATCGACTTTGTGGCTGGCTTGGCTTATCCAGCAATGCCAGCTGCAAATGTTTGTGGTGTATCTAAAGGTATAACGTTCCCTTTACTTTATAAGTCAAGCCCGACTCTTAATCATTTCACTCTGATTCAAATTGACTCGTAGTCGTTCATTTATACGAATTCAAAATTCTTTCCATGCAGGAGAAGGTATATAGATATGCCCTGGGGTGGGGCATTTTCCTTACTTCTTTAGCTTTGGCTACACCGTGGGCCATTTGAACACATTGCTTGTCTCCACCATGGAAAATTTGCAACCAAGACAAAATTCAAAATCATGACTAATGCCCGGGGGTTGGTCTGGGGGAGGCATGGGCATTGCTGGAATTGACTGGTACATAAAAAGCTACACTCGTCGACAAAAAAAAAACAGTTCTGGAAATTGTCCTTGGCTATTCGTTGTACGGGTATTTGAATTTCCAATAAATTTAAATTCTACATTTCCACATTGAACTACAGCCCTGCCATTCTGTCCATAGCAAGACTGAGGGCCACGGATCACAGCCTCGATCGTATGTGAGATACCAGAGTCCAGACAAACCGGTTTGTTCAGGTTTATAGTAAACCCATAATATCCATCTGCCATCTCGCTATCCGTCGTAAACATCGATGATGTATGGTAGAGCGTAGATGTAGAGTATTTATACGGTTTGTAAATGGTAAGATCTACTGTGTACTGTGACCCAGGAAAGCAGTATAATCG
Source organism: Actinernus sp. WN-2022 (assembly GCA_030867875.1). NCBI lineage: Eukaryota > Metazoa > Cnidaria > Anthozoa > Actiniaria > Actinernidae > Actinernus > Actinernus sp. WN-2022. The sequence goes on from JAOWCC010001210.1 coordinate 31,067,759, forward strand.
CACACCAGTGAGGTGAACCTGACTACTGACGGTGAACGTGATGTAGTCTTGCCACTGACCATAGGCCTACTCTGGGTCCTTAGGTCGCCTTATGTCGCCCAATGTCGCCTTATATCACCTTATATCGCCTTACATCGCCCTATATTGGCTTATGATATAATATCAGATTACACATTTAGCTTAAATAACTGGTTATTATAAAACTATGTTTAGACTGTAAGTGTTTTTGTTTTTAATAATTATTAATGAATACAAATTTATGTATCTCTACACCTACATTGTATATCAGTTGTAGTGACTAAACCTTACCACCCCCCGCCCCCCGCCCCCCACCCCGAGGTCCCACTGCCCTTACATACCTTACCCCAGTAAATTTCACAATTTCCCTTCATAGTTGAGAACCCCATAAGGTACACATTTGCCTATACGACCGACTAAAAAGAACTGTAACTAATTATGTTAATGTGTCTATGCACAGCTAATAATAATCTAAACAAGGATCTATACCATAAAAGGGATTTGTACCCGAGGGATTGGTATTGGGAAAGGTATTGGGATGATTGGAAGTGTATTGTCATGGTTATGTTCATTATAGGTAGGGGTTATTGGATGCTAGGGTATTCTCAGACAGGTTTAGTACAATGTACATAAGATGACATGCAGGACAATTAAAGGAAGGGCTAGCTGCACTAGGTAACTGTTTCACTGAGCACTGAGGTTGTGAACATAAAGTAAAAAAAATTAGTAATATGCACATTCAAATTCTGTACAGTTGTTTGCTGACAGCATCAGAGAAATCCTCGCTTTGTGATTGGATTACGCGTGCCATTCGGAATTCTCAATCTGTGTCGGCCTATTGTTTTACTGTAATATAATGGAGATGTGAACGAACAAGTATCGATCCAAAAAGGTTCCTTGGGATTGCTAATGCTTTTCTTCAACTCTGTTGCATTGTCCAATGCACAAGTTCATTAGACTCCAAAATTAAGCTGTACATAAAGTTATTTTTAGCATGGATAATCAACTTTCCTCTGTATTTGCTACCCATGTTGTAGTTCAGTGCCCTTTAGTACTTACATAATCATACTTTTATGAATAGTGAACATATCAAGGTAATTATTATAATTTATCCAACATGTCTGCCAAAATCCCCCTTGCTCATTATTTATCACTAGTTGAAGTTTATAACACACACATCTCTACCTCAAGTTAAAATGAATGAAAGCCAGGAATTTTATAACATAATAGGAATAGCTATGAGTAGGACACAAAAAATTAAAATCTTGAATAAATTGACAATGTCATGTCGACTGCAGTATACTGTATGTAGAAATATGCATCTACCTGAAATTGTCCGGTTGCATCCAAATCGATGATGGCTTCATTTTTGGGGCCCTAGTTCTTTTGCAACTTGCGTTTAGAACTTCGTGCTTTTACGTGAAGTAAATGGTTCCAGTACAACTACATGTACAGTAGACTATCCGCTGGTCAAGAAAGCCGTGGGCAACTTTGAAAAAGCCTAGGTACTTCATATATGGTCTATTATTGCGTCTTCTTTATATAAAACAGTCTTGCACTATATAGAAGACATATAATAGACCATATATGAAGTACCTACCATTTTAGCGGAAGTCGACCGCTGAACTGGTTTATAAAGCAAAGTGCTGGCTCACCAAGATCAATTATGGCGGCGTTGGGAATTTGTACGACTTTTGCACAAACGTTTCTGGTATTTTCCATGACACAAATGAAGGTAACAATTCCAACTTCTTTGTGTAAACTTGTTATGTCATTTGTTCTTATTTTAAATTTGTAAATCCGTGTCTGTAAGTTAAGACTTAATAAGCTTAAGTGTAAACAAAACCAACGCATCCTTTCTTAATTTTACAAGATATAAGAAGCTTAAATATATAAATAAAGCTACATTGTATAAATTTGTGTCTTTGCCTTTGGCTTTGAAACCTATCTAAACTGAAATTCATAAGTGTTTTTTTATCGGTACATAATATTAAGTTATTACAACAATAAATGCATGCATTCAGAGTACTCAACTCTCAAGCTTTATTTTTGTCTCGAAATCAAATAAAGTAACTTATTATTAAAGAAGCTCAAGACTTATTCTTATACAATATTTAAGTTGTTATTCGACACCTGCCCGCCCCTGTTCCAACATATGTGGTCAGCTATGCAAATGCCCCATGTTTGTGATTGGTTCATTGATGTTTTCTGGTTTTTTGACACTTAGCTGAAAACTGCTCTAAAACCAAAACCAACTTAATTATTTTTAGAGCAGTTTTCAATTGAGTGTCATAAAACTAAAGCCAAAGTACTTACAGAGCCAATCACAGGAGCAAGTGAAAATGCAATTAGCCAATCAGGAACTGAAGTAATTCATGATTGGTTTTACTTTCAAGAACCAGTCACGAGGAAAAGTAAATGCAATCGTGGATAACTCTCACTAGACGGCGTGATTGCATTTGGTTTTAGTTTAGAACTTGATTGGCTGATAATTAATTACAAAACATTTCTCACAGCCAATAGAAAATATAAGCAAACGCAAAACCAAACCAATTACTTATTGTTTTCAACACTCAATTGAAAACAGCTCTATTAAAGAGCCATTCATGGGGGCATTTAAAGTAAAAACAAATGAGTCACTAACCCAATTGGTCAATATTAAAACATTTGAAATTTAATATCTTAATATCTCAAATTTGCTGCATGTTACCAAAATTGGTTTAAAAATATTACACACATTAGTTTATGTGTTATACATGTAGTCAATATGTACTTGTTCATGTTTATTTAATTTAAATTATATATGGAAAACATGCATACTGGCATTTTTGATTAAAATTAATCTTTCTAATTGAAATGCTTTCAATCAAAAACTCACAAGTAGTATTATTATTTTAGATATACAGTACAATGTATGGTCAATGAATGTCACCTTATGTATGTGACATGGTAAAAGCCACACTGTCACCTTATTTTACAAACTAATGTTGCTCTACATTGCCTTGTATTGCCTAATGTCGCCTTATAATGCCCAATGTCGGCTTATAACGCCCAGTGTCGCCTAATATTTCATTGTTTTTTGTAAAAAAATGCTTATGTCGCCTTAAGTCGCTCAATGTCGCACTTCATCGCGACCCAGAGTAGGCCTGACCATTGTATCTCCAAAACCCCCCACTTAAAGATCCATTTGGGAACCTTTTACACGAACCAGTCTTTGTAATACCGTCTCTATTCTTTGCATTAAATGTTTTGAGTGATTTTCGTTCTTCTCCAACTGATCCAAAATATGTAACTAATTCAGTGACTTCCTTCGTGTCTAGAATTTCGGCTCGAAGAACAAATTCTGCAAATTGCTTCAGTGACATTAGTGGAAATCTTATCAGATGAATCGCTTTATGGCCGAGAACAGCTCTCTTTGATTTTCCATCTTCACTTAGTTCTTGTTCTTCAATTTTCTTACAAGCCCAGCTATGAACGGCCTGGAATAACTCCACCTCTGTTATGCAGAGAGTGTCCCTCTCTAGAATGTCACAGAGTGTTTCTTGCGTGACAGTTAGAAACGGCTCAGATGTCACGGCTCGTTTAGTTTCACAATCAACAATTTTCCAGCAGATTTCCTTCAGGTTTTCGTCTTCTAGTTTTGCGGCCTGTGGTAGAACAGTGAACACATCCTCTGGTTCCAGCTCTTTCTCAAGATAGTCTGTGCATTTCTTAACTAGTGAAGGAACAAAGTACTTCTTAGCGAGGTACAAAACCTCCATAACATGACTTCCGGTCAACTGCACTTCATCGTAGTACATGTAGCGAAACAGTTCCAGTAATCCTTCAGCGGTACAGTCTGGTAGGTCGATAGTACGTCCAGTCTCGGCCAGTTCACCGTAGACCATGGCCTCAAATACAGGACTACTGATAGCCAGTACGTACTTATGGGCAGGAACGGTGACCGTGTCGCCTTTGGAGTCGACAACCGAGAACTTTACATCACTGAACATGCTGTTGTTGTACATGTACTGGTTACGTTCCTTGATAGTGTCGCGTAGAGTTTGCCATTTGGTATCCATTGCTTAACTGTGCTGATGTTGAGAATGTATTTGTAAGGAGGTAGGTGTCTTTCTTTCAGTGAGAACAGAAGGCGTCCTTCCTTATTTACACATGAAAGTGAAAGTGCAGGATTCATACCCGAATTGCATGTCGGTATACGAATTGCTGTGGTATGCGAACCCTCCACCCCTTCGGATGTTTTGTGTTAAGAGGTTGTAGTACGTTAACGTGAATTTAAAAACAACATGGTGTCATAAATCATACCCAGTGAAACTTAAATATTATTTATATCTCAAGAAGATGGCTTATTATTTACTCGAATGTAATTCTTATAAAACCTTAGTTATATTTTGTGGTCTAATACCATCGCGGCTGTACTTATGGTATATGGGCCTTTTGCAGGAATGCAAACAGTTGATTGTACTGGAGGGCAAAACAATTTGTCTTCATTTATTTAAAGACACTTTTACGAGATCGGCAGTATTATTAACAAAACCTGTTTGTAAATGCTATTTTTCACTTCGAATCGACTGTCGATCTTTCCAAAATAGCGTTTTCTTAAAGATAGCTTGCCCTACCGGTAGCCTGATTTTCAGACGGTACGCTGATGTCGTCCGCTCACTTCCTCCCCCTTCGAGTGAGCGGACGACCTCGTACCGTCTTAAACTGAATCAGGCTACCCTACCGGTTGACCGAGTCAAATCCCGAAGTCCGAATCGAGTCATTGGAATACCACTTTTTTTTCTTCTTTTTTGCCCTCCTTCTTTTGGATACACTTCAGTTTGGTATTCTTCTCGTGTATGTTTATTTTCGTTTGCAAAGCCTTTCAAAGAGAATTCCAACAGCTGCCGTTCGGTGAAGAAAAAGTATGACATCTCCGTTTAGTTGTGGCTCGTTCAAGCTCGTCCGCCGGAGAATACGAAACTCGGTTATTCTGTCTGAGGTTCCTTCAGTTGGGACAAACTAAACTTTGGAACCACGATATCTTCTGGTTATGCCGTAGTATTTCCACATTCAGCTCAGTTTCGAAGTTAGTCTACTTTATACTGCATGATCAGTAGAATCTTGTAGGACACAGGCGATCGAGGATCTAGGCAGCATATATATAAACTTATCCGGAAATCGAAACTAACCGTCTCCGAGAGGAGATCAGTCAGTCAGTAAATGACGAGAGCTCACTCACCAAACATGTACGTACGTGTACACGACTGTGACTCGGTCGCTAAGCAAACGCAAAATCAAAGTAATCACTGACCGAATCACTTTCGCAGTACTCAATCGAAAATCGCCCTATACTGCTTCATTCTTCAGTCTACTGAGTTTTAATTTAATCAACCAGCGCACCCTATCGCTGTATTACCAATTTGTATTACTGTTCAGTGGCGTAGCGAGCCCATAGGCCCGTAGGGCCGGGCCTACACATATTTCAGCCCACCTGTCATATTTTAAAAATGTATGAGAAAAAACAATTTGGAATCTTAGTTTACTCTATGTGTACTTTGTTTCGAGACCGTACACTGATAAATATTTTTTTAAATATCAGACATACCTCGTGGTATGGTCGCCATATTTGTCGGGCAGGCATACGCGTTGGAACTTACAGTCAGTGTTTGTATGGAAATCCGATGTGAAGAATAATAACATCCGTAAACTGGAATTCTGAAACATTTATCAATTGCAAACTTATGATACTTTACTGACCAAATTTAAGGGATGTATAGCTTTGCTAGATAGTGTCAGTGAAGTCTCGTTTTTAATTTTCATACATTTGTCTGTAAAAAAAATCCTCGCGTACTTGGAATGGGTTGACAGTCCACGCAAAAAATTATAGACAAATGTATGGGAATTTAAAACGAGACTGCACGCTTTCCAACACAGCTTACATCTCTCAGATTTATTAATTAAAATATATATTTTGCCAAGTATGTTAAGTTAGCAATTCATTAATTTTGAATTCAAGTTTTACGAAAATTATTTGACATCGGGGCCATACAAACAACTTGTATTAATTTCCTACGTGTTTGCCATTTGCCTAAAGGCCCGAGCAAACGAACGCAACATGTTGGCACAACATCGCCCAACATTGTTGGGCACAACATGTTGCGTTCGTTTGTAGACCATGTTGGGCAATGTTGCATGATGTTGGCACAACATTTCTTTTGTTTTCGTAATCGATGAAGTGTTGGGTGATGTTGTGCCACCATGTTGCGTTCGTTTGCTCGGGCCTTAAGGTCTATTAAAATATTTTTCTCTTTACAAGTGTGGTATTTATAAGTTATACCATGGCATTTCGGGGTATTAGTGATTTAAATTGCCCCGAGAGCCGAGGGAAGATTTGTAAAAGCGGCCTCGGGACTTTTACAAATCTTCCCGCGGCTCTCGGGGCAATTTAAATCACTAATACCCCGAAATGCCATGGTATAAGTTTGCTTTCGAAAACGTTTTTTTTTAATGCTTGACTGAGCGCCATTGATTAAACGACCCTGGCTTCCCCTGGGGAAAAGCGTGTTGTTTTTGAGAAGAATAACACTAAAATACAATGTAATTATGCGGTTGACTAAATGTTCCCGGCGGGAAATTTCGAAACAATGCATATTTCTAAATATCCCTGCCATCAGGGAAAATTAGTGGTTTAAATGTGCCTCGGAGAACAAAAGAATCCAAGGCTACCATGGTATAACTTACCTTTAAGATTATAGTAAAACCAAGCTCCTGTTTTAGGCTGGCCAATAGTTCCACTTTTGGAACAGAAAAGGTTGCCATTTTAACCCCGAGTCCCGATCTCACTCTAGTAAAACGGCGACAGTTTTATGACCTTTTAATTTCATGTGAATCAAGCCTTTTCCGTTTAAAATGTTCGATATGTCTGTAGCATAGGGATTACTGGAATATAGAACATTTTATTTATTTATTTATTTATTTATTTATTTATTTATTTATTTATTTATTTATTTATTTATTTATTTATTTATTTATTTATTTATTTATTTATTTATTTATTTATTTATTTATTTATTTATTTATTTATTTATTTATTTATTTATTTATTTATTTATTTATTTATTTATTTATTTATTTATTTATTTATTTATTTATTTATTTATTTATTTATTTATTTATTTATTTATTTATTTATTTATTTATTTATTTATTTATTTATTTATTTATTTATTTATTTATTTATTTATTTATTTATTTATTTATTTATTTATTTATTTATTTATTTATTTATTTATTTATTTATTTATTTATTTATTTATTTATTTATTTATTTATTTATTTATTTATTTATTTATTTATTTATTTATTTATTTATTTATTTATTTATTTATTTATTTATTTATTTATTTATTTATTTATTTATTTATTTATTTATTTATTTATTTATTTATTTATTTATTTATTTATTTATTTATTTATTTATTTATTTATTTATTTATTTATTTATTTATTTATTTATTTATTTATTTATTTATTTATTTATTTATTTATTTATTTATTTATTTATTTATTTATTTATTTATTTATTTATTTATTTATTTATTTATTTATTTATTTATTTATTTATTTATTTATTTATTTATTTATTTATTTATTTATTTATTTATTTATTTATTTATTTATTTATTTATTTATTTATTTATTTATTTATTTATTTATTTATTTATTTATTTATTTATTTATTTATTTATTTATTTATTTATTTATTTATTTATTTATTTATTTATTTATTTATTTATTTATTTATTTATTTATTTATTTATTTATTTATTTATTTATTTATTTATTTATTTATTTATTTATTTATTTATTTATTTATTTATTTATTTATTTATTTATTTATTTATTTATTTATTTATTTATTTATTTATTTATTTATTTATTTATTTATTTATTTATTTATTTATTTATTTATTTATTTATTTATTTATTTATTTATTTATTTATTTATTTATTTATTTATTTATTTATTTATTTATTTATTTATTTATTTATTTATTTATTTATTTATTTATTTATTTATTTATTTATTTATTTATTTATTTATTTATTTATTTATTTATTTATTTATTTATTTATTTATTTATTTATTTATTTATTTATTTATTTATTTATTTATTTATTTATTTATTTATTTATTTATTTATTTATTTATTTATTTATTTATTTATTTATTTATTTATTTATTTATTTATTTATTTATTTATTTATTTATTTATTTATTTATTTATTTATTTATTTATTTATTTATTTATTTATTTATTTATTTATTTATTTATTTATTTATTTATTTATTTATTTATTTATTTATTTATTTATTTATTTATTTATTTATTTATTTATTTATTTATTTATTTATTTATTTATTTATTTATTTATTTATTTATTTATTTATTTATTTATTTATTTATTTATTTATTTATTTATTTATTTATTTATTTATTTATTTATTTATTTATTTATTTATTTATTTATTTATTTATTTATTTATTTATTTATTTATTTATTTATTTATTTATTTATTTATTTATTTATTTATTTGGCGGGAAATAAACACCACAAAAGCATTTATAAAAACATCGCTTCATTCAATTTTTAGAGTTGTAAATATTGTTGCATGACATTTTGTCCAATCATAAAACACGTTGGTGGCTAAAATCGTATGTTTTTTGAATTTTGATTTTTTTTGTCCATAACCGGCTTAAAATTGAAGTCATATTTTCAGCAACGTCATTATGACGTCATACTTTTTTATACATGCCCTTAGAAAAAAATCCTTTGAGTGATTTTCGAGTTTTAGTGATGAAATGCGCTAGTCTGGCACTCAAAACCCACATTCTTTTCTTTTCTTGATTTTTTAACAATAGGCAGCCTTATTTAGGTATGACACCTGACGTCACTAAATATGACGTCATAGCAACAGTCATTCCTCTATAACTTTTGCTATAATAGTCGTAGAACGTTCAAATTTGCGCCAAAGGAATGTGTGTCATGAAGGCCCTTTGATGGTGTAGTCTGTTTGTAACATATATTAAAGGGGGAATTTCACCAAAAAAGGAGGCATCACTTATGACGTCACAACAACGTCATCATACTAACATAAAACACCTAAAATATGTAGTTTCATTTTGTTAACAAGTCACCAACATTTCTTCAAATTGAGACTATAAGTAAAGCAATGGTTTTAATTTTAATTATTTGTCCACGCTCACTGATGCCGATTTTGACGTACTTTATGCCCGACGTGTAACGTTTCTAATAACAGATTGAGGAGCCCATAACTGACTACAGTATCCTAAGTGAGATCTGACCAGAGCTACGTACAGAGTCTTTATGGAGTTGGTAGGTAGGTCCCTTGTACAGTTTCGCTTTAGAAACCCAAGCATTCGATTTGCTTTCGCAGTTATTGTGTTAATGTGGTGATTCCATGATAGGTCACTCGTAATCATGATACCAAGATCCCTTTGAGTGGGTTCACAACTTAACTTAACGTCAAAATTAATGAAGTAGGAACGGTCAAAGCTGTAGCGTTTACGACTGATACGAAGGTTTTCACATTTTTTCGGTTGAAATTTTAGTTCATTATATGAAGACCACTCGCTTAGAGCATCAAGATCTGACTGGAGGGAGGCAGAATCCGACGTAGAAGTGATGACTTTGTAACACTTCGAGTCGTCAGCGAACATAGAAATGCTGGAGTTACGCACGACATCTGGCATATCGTTAACACAAAGAAGAAACAATACAGGACCTAGAATTTAGCCTTAAGGAACTCCCGATTTAACAACCGCCCACGAAGAATAAGAGCCATTTATGACAACGCGCTGCATCCTTCCAGTCAGGTAATTACTAAACCACTCCATAGTATTGGAGCTTCCATAGCAGTCTCTGGTGGCACACTGAATCGAAAGCTTTTGCGAAATCAAGATAAATAATGTCGCTCCCATACCCCTTATCTAAGTTGTTACAAATATCGTGGAAAACATCAACAAGTTGACTGGCGCAAGAAAAACCCTGTTGGAAACCATATTGAGAATGGTGTAAAATTTCGGAAACGTGAGGAACAAGTTTAGAAGCGACGCACTTCTCTTGTAACTTAGAAACGATGGGCAAGAGCGAAATCTGGCGAAAGTTCTCGACCTCAGATCGGTTACCTTTTTTATAAATCGGAGGAATGTTAGCTAGTTTCCATACAGAAATAAAAAGACCAGTTCTAAGTGAAACATTAATAATTAATAATCAGGTAATTACTAAACCACTTAAGCAAAGAACCGCTAACTCCATAGTATTGGAGCTTCCATAGCAGTCTCTGGTGGCACACTGAATCGAAAGCTTTTGCGAAATCAAGATAAATAATGTCGCTCTCATACCCCTTATCTAAGTTGTTACAAATATCGTAGAAAACCTCAACAAGTTGACTGGCGCAAGAAAAACCCTGTTGGAAACCATATTGAGAATGGTGTAAAATTTCGGAAACGTGAGGAACAAGTTTAGAAGCGACGCACTTCTCTTGTAACTTAGAAACGATGGCCAAGAGCGAAATCTGGCGAAAGTTCTCGACATCAGATCGGTTACCTTTTTTATAAATCGGAGGAATGTTAGCTAGTTTCCATACAGAAATAAAAAGACCAGTTCTAAGTGAAACATTAATAAAAACAGTTAAAGATGGCGCTAAAGCTTCAGCGCAGTTCTTTAGTATGATGGCCGGTAGGTTGTCGGGACCAGTAGCTTTGGACGTGTCTAGAGAAGAGAGCATGGTGCAGACATCATCAGAAGAGACTTGAATGGTATCGAGCAATTCAGTGATGGCAGGGTGGACTGGGCATGAACCCGGCACTGTGCAGCTAAGATGGTCTTTATAAATCGACTGGAAAAAGTCGTTGAAAGCTTCCGCACGTGCCAGATCGTCAGAGATGGAGACGCCCTTGTACGTCACTTTATCTGGAACGGGTCGTTTCTTGTTTTTATGAGCGAAATAAGACCAAAAACGCTTAGGATTTAAGAAAGCGTCATTAGCAATACCACGGAGGTATGCCTTTCTCTCCCGGCGGACCCAGTTCTTAATAGCCTGCCTCAGTTTACGGAACTTTTCTATAAGCTGCACATTCTTAGATTTTGGCTTTCTGGTTGAGATTTAAGGTAAACTTCAGAATTTATATCGACTTCACAAATACTTTTCGAGTCTCAGGAATGCAGGAAATGGCGTTTTAGAGGGTAAAATCCAAAACAAATCCGGGGGGGGAATGCCGGACCCCCCTAAATGCCCGGACGCCCTAAAAGCTCGCGCCTCCGCGCTCGTTACCCGGATTCAAGCAGGTCGGGCCTACAATTATTCAAAAACCTCCCTACGCCCCTGCTGTTGTCCTCTTGATCTTCTGTGCCCAGTTGTTCTAAGCCCGATTAGTGCTAATCCTGGTCTTAACCCATGGTTTTGGTTCTCTCGGTAGAAGGTATTTGTTTCCAAATCTAGCAAGACAAGTAGAAACGTACTTGTTGTTTCTCCTCTAGGAATAAGTTTTTTTTAAACCTCAAAGATGTCGTTCACAAGTTAGCAAATCGAACTAAAGTTTGCCCTTAATACTGAGCTTCGAACAACCGGGCCCCTGTTCTCTTATAAAGTTCATAGCAACGTTCGTATTTTTGTCATGGCACGTTTCATTTCTCTTTCACTCATTGATCGTCTCGTTAGTACAAATGAAAGGTTTAGGTAAGATGTTAGTCCAGTTGATGGCCGGTGGAACTTGGAGTGATTTAAAGAAAAACGAACCATTACAACGCCATACTCTAAACGGAATGCCTTTTTTTAGTCTGTCTAATAAGACTTTCAGAAGATACTGTTTTAACAAGTGACTTTTCTCAGCATCAGCTCAAGGTTCAAGAATTGTTTTGGAAATTATATAAATGGGTATGTGATTTCCAAACAGATAATCAAATTCAGCACCAAGGTACTCATAAGCGGGGTCCGAAATATGCTACCTGAGGGGTACCCTTTCCTCCTCCCCCACCCCCCAAATCCGGCCGTCCCATGCGCTTTGTTTATCTCAGAGGTAGGTATACGCTATGATGTATCACACCATGGATCGTAAAAAGAACTACAGGTCACACAGTCAAGACAATGAAGGGTACTAGCTACGACTATAATAAACCAGAAATATTACACCAAGGACTGCTGTACTTTTCTGTTATACGCTACGGGATCGTAAAAAGACTGGATTGGAAACTACAGGTCACGTGTGATATTTTCGGTTCGCTGATTGGTACTCTACTTTAACGTAACATGGCGGAATCATAGTGGAAAATCGTGACGTGAAGAGTGGCGTAAGTAAATATTTTTTCGTTGTTTCTTTGCCTTTACTTCTGTTCGGCTTTTGGTCGTGTTTTAGTGATCTTCTTACTTTCAAGTAATAACGTTTTCTTTTTTCGTTACTTTACAACGATTACAGCCCGCCTAAGCCACACGTTAAACTTCAAGGTAAGCCCATCTTGTCGTTGTTTACTTTCATTTTATTCTGTTTTGGAGAACATCAGGGGAGGGGGTGTGTAAGTAAAATTCAACATGGTGGACCAGATGGTAGGTTAAATCGTCGAAAACAGACGTTTTCTGAGCAGAACGTCGGGCGCGCGTGACTCAGTTCTATATGTTCGAAAAGAATGGTACCGGTCGCAATCATGTCAGAGAACTTTTCACGAAACATAACCAAAATATCCCGCTAGAAAAACCTGTCCGTTTCGGCTTCGATCTTTGGTATGTTGGAAAGAAACACCCAAAATCAAGCGTGGCAAATATTCCCAAGTGCTAACTCGATGAACGGCTTCAAGGAGTTTGGAGGATTCTGAGGTAAGATTGTCGGATTTCTTCACGTTTGTAAATGTCTGCAGTTTTTTGGAAATAAAAAAAAAAGCACTTGGATTACATTTTTACTGATATAGTACTAGTTATTGCATCAAAGAAATATTGACCACCGTAGTATTGTTATCGAGCGTGGAAGAACTTCGATTCGTTTGTTTACAACTGATAGCTACAGTGAAAAAAACTTTTATTTGTGATGGTTCTGAAAGAAATTTGAAAGTCAGATATTCGGCTTAAAGTCAGAAAGTTACAAATTTATTGCGCATGCGCGTGCGCCATTTCTGAAAATGCCATAATATCTATATTTAGTCAAGCCTAAAAGCGGAGCTCCCAATTATCTGAATTGAAGTAACGACCAGAAAATAACGATAAATTATGTAAAGAAAACAAAGATAAATACACAAAAATAACTGCTAGAATGAAAGGGAAATCGGCGCAAAAGTTTAAGAAGAAAAGAGAAGAGTAACGGAAAAATGGCCAAAAAACATTGAAACTTTGAGCGCGCTTGCTCGTTCTTCGAAATTGGTCGACAGCTCGCGCATTCTAAAATTGAAAAATGTTCACTCAAATCACAGATAATGGCCTACATTATTTATAGAGGAAGGGGGGCGAGATGAAAAATTATAAACGTTTTCAAGACATTTCATAAACCCCCATAGAGATGGCATTAAAATTTCGAGATTCACTCCTCATGGGGATTTTTTTTACAAAGGTTGTATTTACAACAGGCTGCGGCCATTACGTCAGCGCGTGCCCAATCCAGTCTTTTTACGACCCACGTTCATACTACGTCCACACGAATACGTTTTCATTTGAAAATCGTGCAAACATTTAGATATTTTTTTAACTCGTGGATGCGCGCAAGCGCAGGAACGAGTTAACGAATGGTTGGGGAAATCGTGTCACCAACTCACTCACTCACTCACCCACTCACTCACACGGTTTGATCGTTAGCAAGAGCCCCGTTCTAGTTCCTATATACCAGTTCCACGCGACTCGTGTCTGGTTAGTTTGGAGGTCTCCAATTTTTTTCAGACGCGCGACAATCCATGACAGCCAAGATCAAATCGATCTCAACAAACAACTGGATTCTTTGGGTTTCAAATTCAATTTGATTATTGACGTTATACTTATCCAAATAGTTCGTACGTCTCAAGTGTAGACGCGATTCTACCTTTATTTTCTCTTGACCATGCAAGAATCGAAAATTACCCAATTCATCGGTACTGAGCAAAACCTAATTTTTTGGCAAGTGTGAACAGGCACTTATTCTCCGTTTCCCTAGCAATCTCGCCTTCTCGTTCATAATAGGATTTTTATGGGCGTGGACGGTGATGATTGTTTTTAAAGTGCAACTACAACGAAAATTTACCATTTCGATTTGCCACTTTTTCAGTGTCAATAGGTCAATCAGTATTAGAAATATCCGAAATAGTAAAAAATATTCCCAAACGGGCATGTTAAACCACAACATTTTTAGGAGAGTTTACCGGTAAAATCCTGTCCGCCATTACTGGAAGCCGTTCTCAGTATTCAGCGGAAGTGATGTTATACACTTAACACGACAACCTCGAGCTCATGGCACGAAATAGTGTGCAGAAAAAAGTAGCCAACCTCGCAAAGATAAATATAACTTTCTTCTTATGTACGTGAAGACATTTTTAGTAGAAATATGCCTCCAGGCGTTGTGTTCTGTAGGCGAGCGTTAAGTGTATGACATCACTTCTGCTCAATAAACCTTTGTTTAAAGCTGAACAAAGGGAACGGCCTCCAGTAATGGCGGACGTTTAGATTCATTATTCGGAGCTCAAAAATAAGACTTCCTGTCGTTGTATCGAAAAATAATTTGAACTGGTAATAATATATCAGCTCTACTTTATGAATATGCAAAACCATTGATATGTCAAAATTTGATCGTAGTGGCACTTTAAACCTGCGCAAATATTTACCGTCCTGGGCCCGGTTGTTCGAAGCAAGGTTAAGCGCTAACCCAGGGTTAAATCACTAATCCTGGGTTAAACTGTACAGATTGCAATTACAGATTTAGCGCTAACCTAGGGTTAAAGTTAACCTTGCTTCGAACAACCCGGCCCTGCCATACAAGCAAGCTTCAATATTTTAGTCTGAGCATATTGTGGCTTGTCGTCCTCCATATGCAGAGTTACGTCACGTGTGACGTCACATACGACTTAGTGGAAACAGGAGACCAAAAGAGCCAAAAGTACAGAGACAGCCACTAGCTCAAGTGGTAAATGTCTTAAAGATCCTCTGTTCGAGCCCATGGTGCTTTGCGCGTGCAAATGATTTTCGTAGGCTACGAAAATCAGAAAGATCAGTGTTGTTATTGTGTGACTCTCGAATCTTTCGAAATCCATCTCTAGTTTGGGCAATCGTGTAATTATTTATAGATATTTTTTTTAATGTTTAACTGACTTTTTTTAATCGTAATGTTTGTATACCTTATAAAATGAAACTTTCGTCGAATATGCCTTCGAATCTTCGAATTTCCTTCGATCCCAATCGATCCGAATGCATGTTTCCTCAGCGGTAATCAAGCACTCAACACTTTATCAACCGTCTCCCCTTCCACAATTCCCTCTTTTGCTCTGACGAAGGGCTAGCCCTCGAAACGTCAGCTGCTACTCGCTTCCCACGGCGGTTAGCAGACCACATTTTGCTTTCTCTAGGTCTACAAGAGAACACTTGCGTTCAAAAGGAGTACTACGCGAGTTTTCTGGGGATTTGCTGCACTTAGGACTGGCGGGCTTTGTTGGAAAGACAAAGGAACCGGTTTATTAGATCACAGGTAGCCCAAGCTTCATAAGCTTCCCCCCCCCCCCCCCCCACCCCCTTAAAACCAAATTTTGCTGATATTCGCTGTAACCTGGCACAGATATAGTTCAGGAACACAAACAGACAATGTATAGATTTTTAACGAAGTTATATCCGTTAGGCCAGAAATACTGAAATAAAATCAATGCAAACTTACCTGAAGTCTTTATCTGTTCTTTATAGGCTCTGTATGCAATTTCAGCGGAGTTTCCTGTGCTGGCATCAAGATCATTCGTAATTATAATTTCGCACGGCTCAGCTCCACTAAGGTGTTACCATTTATGTGTGAAACTCCAGATTTGCATTTTTATTAGCAGAGAGTGCAATGCCCTTAACCTTTTTTTCCTCCTCCAGTACTCCAGAAAGTCCTGCTACCAAAACTACGACCGCGGGATCAAACTCCGAACCGCCGAGTTCAACTGTTCCTTTCGCTGCCGGAGTGTGACTCGAGTACCGTAATATGGAGTACGACATTTGCACTCAAAATATATCATTCGCAATTTGAATCTATTTATAAAGGCATATAACTGGTTTCCTTCCGAATCATATTCGATGCATATCCTGGGAAAATTCATTAGCTCTATTGTTTTAACTCTAGTAGAAATTATGAAATTCGTTACCCAAAGCGTATAGACCTCACTGACTCATAATGGATGCCACCTAATTTGCATGAATTGGAAGATTAATGTGTACAGAGAAACTATTGCTACCACATGAAAGATCGTACCTAAATTAGTAATTGACCACAGTTTGAATGCAATGTTTCAAATTGCTGTCGAATTATGTAGAAAATACATGAAAGCGAGGCTGTAAAGGCCTACATGGTTTTTCTCATACGAATCTCTCTAAATTCAAATCGCTGTAACTTTACAGCCTTTTATGGTACAACACTCTACAGAATCCATATCAAACAATTGTTGTCGTTCAGAGTAATATTTGGGCCTGACCAGATGCTAGTGAGGCATACGCTCATCCTTTTCAAATTTCGCTATCGAATCTTCAAAAAAGGATTCGATTTTTTTAATCGCACTTCCTTTAGCCTACGTTGTATCCGCATCTCTTCTGCCGGCTCGCTACACTTCCTGAACGTGTTCTAGTATTCGACGATCCGTCCTGCTTTCCAAATATGGAATATATTGACCATATATGGAATATTACAGAGAGCTCTCAGGAACGACACTTTTCTCAATAAATTGTTTGATATGACTAATGTTGGTATGCTCTTTCGCCTGGCAAGGATGTTGTTTTTCATACATTGAACGTGTAGCTGAACTGTTAAAATACAGAGACCACGCCCTTATGAATGAGGTGTATGTCTACTTCTTTTATATGTAGTTATGATATAAAATCATGTTTGCCGCGTAGCACTAGTAAGTGTAAAGAATGTGATGTAAAGTGGTAAGCTGTAGTGCTAAGTGTGCACGCCCTACGATGGAAAGAGAAAAAATATCTGACCCAAGTGGGACTCGAACCCAACGACCTCCAGGTTAAATGTCTGGCGCTCTACCAACTGAGCTATCAAATCAGATGAGAGCAATCTTGGGTATTGGTGCGTTTTATGGGATCACGGCGATTATATATGTATATGTATATGTAGTTATGATATAAAATCATGTTTGCCGCGTAGCACTAGTAAGTGTAAAGAATGTGATGTAAAATGGTAAGCTGTAGTGAGATTTTTTCTCTTTCCCTCGTATATAGGGCGTGCACACTTAGCACTACAGCTTACCACTTTACTGACCACATTCTTTATACTTCTTTTATAGCCTTCTAGCGGCTCTTATGGGTGTTTGTTTGCTAATTTGATTCGCATTGGAAATAAGAGCCTGCAGCCAAGGCATACCTTTTACATATCAAAATCATTGCACACAGAAGAGGACATTTGCTATTGGTAATCGCTTTGAAGTAAATGCGACTTTATTTGAGAGAGAGAACAACTTCAGTCGCATTACAAGTTTATAATGTGGCTTACCTGTTGATACCGGAACTATACGAAGGAGAATTCTATGCTTTCGTTTTGACCGCTCCAAAATCTCTCCTACTGCAGCTCCCGCCATTACAAAGGTCACACAAGAAAAAATAGCACGAAATGGAACTTTAACAGCGATTTGTAGCACTCTAAACTCAATGATCTATACGTCAAAACACTGAAAATAGCTGTTATTACGGCTTAGCCAAATGGACAGCGGTTTCACCCATCAGCCTTCATGGAAACGAGGCTTTAGGGTCAACCATTTCAAATTGGTACAGAGATTGAGTCACGTTGAACGGAGATCACCAAGAAGATGGTGCCCCAAACGATTATTTTCTAAAGAAAAGCAAGAATAAATGTTAAGCGGTGTCTGTCCTTGGCAACTGTTCAAAGTGATTTGACGGAATGGTTTTACAAGCCTTGTCTTCAGAAGCTTCTTGGGTCCGTAAAATCAACAACTCACACGAGTAACTCCTCTTCGCATTCAGCCTTATCAAATCGGTTAGTCCATCCTTAGGCCACTCAGCTTCTTAGAGTCGCTACTAGTGCATCGAATGAAGTGACAGGAATGATAAAGCAGTGTAAAATGAGGATATTTCAAATAAAATTTCACTCAAACAAGCTCACAGCTGAAACAGCCTCAAACGAGTCGATGACCCGATAAGATGGGTGAAACCGCTTACCGTTTCATGGTATTTGGCTCAGCCATAATAACAGCTATTTATTCTCCTATCTGAATTCAGTGGTAGAATTAGTCAGTTCAGACATGGTATTCAAGCTAAACCTAGTTTTCCTCTCCTTGGTCGTCCATAAACGAGTAACGCCTTAACATAATTACTCCAAACAGTTACCAGTTGCAGGATAGATGTTACTTAACTTTGATTTGAAGGTAGAAATTTTTCATAAATCATTTTATTTGTTTTAGAAGGCAAAATAGCTCCCAAAACCATGTATTTTTGAGTGAGATGACTGGGCCGATACCGGAAGTGAGTCACCGGATTTTGATATGTAGGCTTTTGTACGCAATGACTTTGATATGCGTTCCGGCCGCGTACGTCCGCGAACGCAGCTCTCCCATTGGCTAAAAGTGACAAATGTCAATCAAGTGATCAATCTTGCATGGATCAGGCGGCGGCCGGTATGGCTGAAATTGGGATTTTCAGTGGCAGATATTTTCACATGAGCTTGAAATCATAAGAAGAAGAAGCGGCGAACTGTTTAATTAATCAGAAAGATGTTTCTTCCCTTCCCCTCCCCCTCCTTCCCTTTTCTCCTCGCCCCATTTTGACCGCGTGTCACAGGTGACCCAATTGGAAAAGAACGACCGAAAAAACCCCAATCCGAAAAAAAACGACCGAAAAAGAGCCGGCAAGCAGGCTATGTATGCGGCCGTTGATAAACAAACTAATAAAAACATTGCATATTGGCGCAAAGCACCATGGGCTCGGTCTCTAGAGTTTCCCAAAATGTGTTTTGTCCCTGCGCGCGCAGCATTTGTTGCGATGTTGCTTCCGCACAAATGTTTCTCGTTTGCTCGCCGAAGCACCAAAACAATGTTCTTGTTTCTCGGCGCTTGTTTGCTCCCCCACGAAACATTACCAGCAACATTATCATGCTTCCGCAACAATATTTCGGCCTCATTTACCCAAGGAGGCCTTGTTTTCTGTTGCTAGAAAGAAAATGATCTTTTTCAAGAAATAAAATATTTACTACCACGTTTCTTCCTTATTTATGGTTTAATTGTTATATTTTTAGAGAGTATTCAGTAGAAAAATAAAGAGAGAAAATATTTTTTTAGCATAGTGCAGATTCTGTGGCATACTGAAATTTATCAAATATGAGAATCACCAAATATCCTATTATGATCTTGGTCAAATTAGTTGCAAAATTAGTAGTCAAACCCGACTCGTATTCATTTAACTCTGATTCAAACTGACTCGTTGTCGTTCATTTATACAAATTAAAAATGCTTTGCAGGGAATGTATAAAGATGTTCCAGGGGAAGGAAAATTCCTTACTTCTTTGGCTCCACCGTGGGGCATTTGAACACCTTGCTTGGCTTTGGAAAACGAAATTAAAAATCATGACTAATGCCCGGAGTTTGGCCTGGGGGAGGGATGGGCATTGTTGGAATTCACTGGTGCAAAACCTGGACAGGATCCTGGGCAGGATATTAGAGGATCCTATTCAGGATCCTACATAGGATCCTGTACAAGATCTTAAATAGGATCCTACAGGATCCTGTAGGATCCTTGCAAGATCCTGTACAGGATCCTACAGGATCTTGTACAGGATCCTACAGGATCCTAACATGATCCTAACAGGATCCTGTGAAGAATCCTGGACCTTCCTACAGGATCCTGGACTATTCCTGTAGGATGCTGGACCATTCCTGCAGGATCCTGGACCATTCCTGTAGGATCCTGGACCATTCCTGTAGGATCCTGGGCTATTCCTGTAGGATCCTGGGCTATTCCTGTAGGATCCTGGGCTATTCCTGTAGGATCCTGGGCTATTCCTGTAGGATCCTGGGCTATTCCTGTAGGATCCTGGGCTATTCCTGTAGGATCCTGGGCTATTCCTGTAGGATCCTGGGCTATTCCTGTAGGATCCTGGGCTATTCCCTGTAGGATCCTGGTCTTATTCCCTGTAGGATCCTGGGCTATTCCTGTAGGATCCTTACACCCAAATTGTACCATACATGTAGTTGTCATATAAACATGAAAATAACACAGTAATTGTTTTAAACTCTATGTAAAGTGTAATAGAAACATGCATGTAAGTGAGTTACATGTATCATTACAATCACCAGACAGTAAAATACTCCTATTTCTATAAATAAGTTAAAACTATTCATTTACAAACTGTACATGTACGTGTAGTTCAACTTTATACATGAATATACAATACACGTGTAGTCCAATTCAAAAATGTCATATTCTACTAGTCTAAGAGTCTTAATGGTCTGACTATGTACTAATCAAAGTTAATGTCATCTAAATTAGAGGACCTCAAATCTAAAAATCTTACATTTTATTGGACTCCCTTTGGGCCACACTATAAAGAAGTTATTGCTTAGTGAATCAAAATTACAGAGTTGAGACTTAATATGTAACAAAAACTGCATCTAATCAAAGTTAATGTCATCTAAATTAGAGGGCAAGACCTCATATCTAAAAATCTTACATTTTATTGGACTCCCTTTGGGCCACACTATAAAGAAGTTATTGCTTAGTGAATCAAAATTACAGAGTTGAGACTTAATATGTAACAAAAACTGCATCTAATCAAAGTTAATGTCATCTAAATTAGAGGGCAATTAAGACCTCATATCTAAAAATCTTACATTTTATTGGACTCCCTTTGGGCCACACTATAAAGAAGTTATTGCTTAGTGAATCAAAATTACAGAGTTGAGACTTAATATGTAACAAAAACTGCATCTAATCAAAGTTAATGTCATCTAAATTAGAGGGCAAGACCTCATATCTAAAAATCTTACATTTTATTGGACTCCCTTTGGGCCACACTATAAAGAAGTTATTGCTTAGTGAATCAAAATTACAGAGTTGAGACTTAATATGTAACAAAAACTGCATCTAATCAAAGTTAATGTCATCTAAATTAGAGGGCAAGACCTCATATCTAAAAATCTTACATTTTATTGGACTCCCTTTGGGCCACACTATAAAGAAGTTATTGCTTAGTGAATCAAAATTACAGAGTTGAGACTTAATATGTAACAAAAACTGCATCTCATGGAAAATGTAGGAATTCCATCACCTTAACTGGGCTTCAGTGACTTCTAAGATGAAATTTGAGCTTTTGAATGACTAGATAGATTCTTAAAACAATATGCTCAAATTGCTGTCAAAAATAAATTAAAACTGATCGATTTATAATACCTGCATAAGTACAGACTTCTAATGGTTTTATGTGAAAAATAATATGTATACTAAAGGTTAGAGTTTAAAGGGGTTGTGTCATGGTGGTCATGAGAGGCATTTGTAATGATCTCCTTTTTTTGTGAAAAATATTAGATTTTGGAGAAAATCTAAAAACCACTGAATGTACTTGGAATGCACAGTTATTTTCAGCGATTTTGAAATGAACTGAGGAACCTTGCACATAGATGTATGTGGAGTGGTTAAAATGAAAGCAAAAATGACAAACAAATTGTATGTAAAGAGAATGACTATATTACAGGTGTAACACCTTAACATAGCCCCTTTAAAACCTAGCTTACATGTAGGTTTAGGCAAAAAGTAACAGAGTTAATAATGAATGTTCCATGCCATTCTAACTTTTTAACTTTTAGTTTATTACGTCATATAGCTATAGGTTTTACAAACTACATGTATACAGTTTTAATAACAAATGATTCTGATCTTCACTCACTACTTGGCAAGGGTGATCAAAGGGAAGCAGGCAGATCATGAGTATTTGGAGTTGATCAAAATGTATCCAAATGTATAGAAAAAAGAATTTGGATGTCACTTTTGGGGCTGAAAGGGTTAAAAACTTTGGTCCTTCATCTTTAATCCAAAGCCTGTAAAAACAATTAACCACAATAAGAATTACGATTTCAGATGAGTACTGTGGTGTATAAAGTCCCGTGCGGTTTGCCAACCGGAAACTGACAAATATTTTTCTACATCCCACTTCTGTTTCTACCAAAATGACTTCGGTTTTGTGGGTGATTGTGTTGAATAGGGTATATTGAGAAGCACTCCAACATCAAACATTTTAGAATGATAAAATTCGAAAAGGGATTAAAAAGACCCGGGACATGATCATGTGAGTTTTGTTGTTCCAAAAAGGTAAAATGTGTGAATTAATTATTACTAGTACAGTGAATCTCAATGAAGCTAATTCAGCTAAGTCCATCTCAATTCTTGAAGAAATTTCAATTGCAATCATAAACTACACTTTAGCTCTTGAAGCTTTCATAAATAGTTTCTTCAAACATATCTTGGAATATATTCAAGTACACTAACTACAGGGCTCCAACTATTATAGGCTATAGATAGCAACTTTCAGTGTGTTCGGTTCGTTAATTTGTTCATGTTGCTCATAAACTTCCGCTCACCTAGTACTGCACAGATTTCTTCAGGAATTCATCTTAGTCTCTTTCCAGAACTGAAACTGCCTCTCACTTGGAGCAGTTATTATTATCTTTCATCTGGTGAATATTGGCATTGAAATGCTGTTGAAATAACCTTCGATTAAAGCGAGTTTAAAACTCCAGCAACAAAATGGCCTCTTGCTATTTGAAATGTGCAACTGTTACCAAATATGGGTATAGACTTGGTTCTAGGTATGGCACGCCGATTGTAGCAATATTCAACTCCGTAATATTCAACCATTCGACTATTCATTCAACTTCAATTCAACCCCTATTCAACTTCAATTCAACCCCTTATTCAACCATTCAACTATTATTCAACTTCAATTCAACCCCTATTCAACCATTCAACTATTATTCAACTTCAATTCAACCCCTTATTCAACCATTCAACTATTATTCAACTTCAATTCAACCCTTATTCAACCATTCAACTATTATTCAACTTCAATTCAACCCCTTATTCAACCATTCAACTATTATTCAACTTCAATTCAACTTCAATTCAACCCCTTATTCAACTATTCAACTATTATTCAACTTCAATTCAACCCCTATTCAACCATTCAACTATTATTCAACTTCAATTCAACTCCTTATTCAACCATTCAACTATTATTCAACTTCAATTCAACCCCTTATTCAACCATTCAACTATTATTCAACTTCAATTCAACCCCTTATTCAACCATTCAACTATCATTCAACTTCAATCCAACCCCTTATTCAACCATTCAACTATTATTCAACTTCAATTCAACCCCTATTCAACCATTCAATTATTATTCAACTTCAATTCAACCCTTATTCAAACATTCAACTATTATTCAACTTCAATTCAACTTCAGTTCAACCCCTTATTCAACTATTCAACTATTATTCAACATCAATTCAACCCCTATTCAACCATTCAACTATTATTCAACTTCAATTCAACTCCTTATTCAACCATTCAACTATTATTCAACTTCAATTCAACCCCTTATTCAACCATTCAACTATTATTCAACTTCAATTCAACCCCTTATTCAACCATTCAACTATTATTCAACTTCAATTCAACCCCTATTCAACCATTCAATTATTATTCAACTTCAATTCAACCCTTATTCAAACATTCAACAATTCAACCATTCCCATTCAACTTGCATCTGTCCTACACGGCCAGAGCTGTACAAAAGAGACTAGACTGATGCCAAGATTGAAGACAAAAATGACTTCGATATTGAAAAAGATCTCCCTGAATTTTTTTATTCAGTTTTAGACAAAGTGGAAAATGTTTGTCAAAGTACAGTTGACCAGAGCACTGTAGAATTACATGCATTAGTTGTCGATCAGACTCTTGCTTTGATTCGTTCAATTCGGGATGATGTTGATGCAAATGACAAAGAAAGCTGGAATTCCCTATCAGTGGTTTTTGCCGAAGTTTTATCGTTGATGCAAGAGTACCTGGCCAAGAGATCGCTGACTTCAACAACACTTGCTGATAATTCAGTTAGCTTGGTTAAAAAAAAACGGGGAAAACCACCTTTTGATATTCCCATTGACACTCTTGAAAACCTCCGTGGGTTGGGGTTCAGTTGGACAAAGATTGCATGCATGTTAGGTGTGTCTCGTTGGACAATTTTGCGAAGGGTAAAAGAGTATGACTTACAAAATCTGGCGAAATTTGATGATATAAGGCTGACCAAGAATTGGACAAAGTTATCAAAGACTACTTTGCATCTCCTGGAACGACTACAGGGCAAGTTTATATTGCAGGCTATTTAAAATCACTTGGTTTGAGGGTTCAAAGAAGTAGAATAAGACAATGCATGGCTAGAGTTGACCCTCAGAATACAGCATTGAGATGGGTACGTATTGTTGTCTCACGTAGACAGTATCGAGTATCTTGGCCAAATTCACTCTGGCATTTGGATGGCCATCATTCTCTTATTCGTTGGATGTATCGACGGGTTCTCAAGGAGAATAATATTTCTGAAGTGTAGTTCTAATAACCTATCAGAGAGAGTACTCAACCTATTTTTGGATGCAATAAGTAAAGATGGTGACCTTTGGCCATCAAGAATAAGAGTTGATAAAGGAGTAGAGAATGTATCAGTATGTGATGCAATGGTTCAGGTTAGGGGAGATGGGAGAGGAAGTTTTATTGCTGGCCCTTCTACCCACAACCAACGTATTGAACGTCTTTGGAGGGAAGTGTACAGATGTGTATGTCATCTTTATTACTACTGTTTCTATGCAATGGAGGATTTGGGACTTCTTGATGTGGAAAATCCCATTTATCTGTATACATTACATCTAGTTTTCATCCCTAGAATCAACCATGCCCTGTGTGAGTTTATTGAAGCTTTCAACAACCATGCAGTAAGGACCGAGGGTAACTGGTCCCCTTATCAAATGTGGACAAATGGCATGATGCATCCAAATAATCCACTGGCTCACAGACAGCTGGATGAAGGTCCAGATGACTTAGACATGTATGGCTATGACCCCAAGGGCCTTGTCCTTTAGAAGGTGGTGACAACAATGTTGTTGTTGATGAGACTCGCCACTTGATATGGATGACAATGGTTTGATAGCATCGTATGTTTTAGGATCAATAAACATTCTCAGGCAATCAACAGAATATGGAATTGATATATACACAGAGGCTTTGTTTCTTGTCAAGCAGAAAATCAGTGAGTTACAATAGTGTGTATAACTGCACGGAGTCAAATTAATCTAGGCATGCATGCATGCCATTTACCCATAGTATGGAACCTGTGTACAATCGATTATAAAAGTTTCTAAAACAGTCTTACCATAAGCAAACACACAAACTATAAACTACATTCCAATGTTATATGTACAATACTGGAATGCATGTATGTATACCACCTTAAAAGTGTTATGGGAGTATTTAATTGTGGAAAAGGGAATGATTGGTGTTACCAATAATGTTACTTCTAACAAAATGAGGCAGCTAATTCATTGCAGCCTTAAAACATGCACCCCATATATGATAGTATATACACGTACTGCAAGGCTACAAAATGTAATCATATTTATTTACCAATGTTTATCCCCTGAGTATATTTAGACCAGAGTGTAATATCGCGAAGTTTATAACGGGAGAGTTAGAGAAACACACCGGAGTCCATTCCTTCCGAACTTATATTAGACTAATTTATTCATAGTCGTTACCTGAATCCTAATAACATTCCACAGAGTTTACAGAAATGTACATTCTTTGGAAGTATAAAATTGAACTGCCTGTGGGTACGGCTGCGAGACTGGTATGGGTTGAATAGGCTACGGGTTGAATTGAAGTTGAATAATAGTTGAATGGTTGAATAAGGGGTTGAATTGAAGTTGAATAATAGTTGAATGGTTGAATAGGGGTTGAATGGTTGAATAGGGGTTGAATTGAAGTTGAATAATAGTTGAATGGTTGAATAAGGGGTTGAATTGAAGTTGAATAATAGTTGAATGGTTGAATAAGGGGTTGAATTGAAGTTGAATAATAGTTGAATGGTTGAATAAGGGGTTGAATTGAAGTTGAATAATAGTTGAATGGTTGAATAAGGGATTGAATTGAAGTTGAATAATAATTGAATGGTTGAATAGGGGTTGAATTGAAGTTGAATAATAGTTCAATGGTTGAATAAGGGGTTTAATTGAAGTTGAATAATAGTTGAATGGTTGGATAAGGGGTTGAATTGAAGTTGAATAATAGTTGAATGGTTGAATAAGGGGTTGAATTGAAGTTGAATAATAGTTGAATGGTTGAATAGGGGTTGAATTGAAGTTGAATAATAGTTGAATGGTTGAATAAGGGGTTGAATTGAAGTTGAATAATAGTTGAATGGTTGAATAAGGGGTTGAATTGAAGTTGAATAATAGTTGAATGGTTGAATAAGGGGTTGAATTGAAGTTGAATAATAGTTGAATGGTTGAATAGGGGTTGAATTGAAGTTGAATAATAGTTGAATGGTTGAATAAGGGGTTGAATTGAAGTTGAATAATAATTGAATGGTTGAATAGGGGTTGAATTGAAGTTGAATAATAGTTGAATGGTTGAATAGGGGTTGAATTGAAGTTGAATAATAGTTGAATGGTTGAATAAGGGGTTGAATTGAAGTTGAATAATAGTTGAATGGTTGAATAAGGGGTTGAATTGAAGTTGAATAATAGTTGAATGGTTGAATAAGGGGTTGAATTGAAGTTGAATAATAGTTGAATGGTTGAATAGGGGTTGAATTGAAGTTGAATAATAGTTGAATGGTTGAATAAGGGGTTGAATTGAAGTTGAATAATAATTGAATGGTTGAATAGGGGTTGAATTGAAGTTGAATAATAGTTGAATGGTTGAATAAGGGGTTGAATTGAAGTTGAATGAATAGTTGAATGGTTGAATATTACGGAGTTGAATATTGCTACAATCGGCGTGCCATATCTAGGCCACTCGGTTGAAGCACAGGCAGCTCAAGCCAAAACGTTTATAGAATTACCTCAAACCAAAATTAAACACAACAGCGATGAACAGGAACAACTTCTTAACACAGGTAATATTTCATGACTTTTTTTCTTGTTTTACTACAGTTTCAGATAATCCCATACATTCCTAAATCAATAGCTTGGACTGCCTGTGGTTAAAATGGAACTTTGTGTCTTCCATGTTTATATTCGAATTTCTCAATGAAAGCACACTTTTAAGTAGCCTGCGTCGCATCCGAACTGAACCCCGGTTAAGTCCGTCTGCGAACCAGCGACGGAAAGCTTGTTCTAGACCCCCAGCAGCGTACCGTGATTTGAGTACGCGTTCTGATTGGCTTTTAAAAATGCTTTTTCTCACACGCCTTCTGACTGGCTATTTTGAAATGACTAGGATCGTCACGCCATGCGATAGCTCCAACAGCTGGTTACATCAGCACGACATTCCATTCGCCATTTGTCTAGACCAATAGGCCTTTTGCATCAATTGATCACGTGACGATTTTCCCATAGCAACGCCTTGTGTGGAGGGCAAGCCATTCTAACTTTCCTTGACAACAGAGAGAGCGTGGGAGACGCGAACGTGAAATCTCAATACTAAAAGTTCTGTCGGTTCCTTTGTTATTCGTTTTCAGCTCAAGTTTATCATAACTATTTAGCTTTAAATCTTAAAGTTCAGTGTTAGAGGATTTTAAGAGCCGTAAGACGATCAGAAATAGCTTTCTGAAGCCAAAACCGAACCGGACTCTGCGAATACTCGCAACATGATGGCGGCCTCAACAGACGGTAAGAACTGAGCTGACTTCGGGAATGTACTTTTCTTCCACGCTTTAAATCGTTTTTATGTTCTAGAAAAATTATCTGATGACAGGAGATGTATCTATTTAATACTCTACCATAGCCGAGGAGATGCTAGGAGACGCTGGTGTTGTATAAACTGGAACGCGCTACCACTGTTGTGTGCCACAAATATGCAGTGGTGATTCACGCTATAACGATGGACTTTCCTTTCATCGCAAAAATTCCCCGGTAAAGACATGGGATTAAGGTCTCAGTGGATCACCAAAATACGAAGTAACGAGGGGCTTTATTTCAAGATTACAGACTCTAGTGTTGCTGGTGATTTGAAAAAAAGAGATAACTTGTCACAGGAAAACCAACTACTCAACAACCTATAATATCAGGTTGTTATTCGTACATCAGTTTATAATATCTCTGTAGCCTGTAACGCGTTCAGATACATCATTCTCCTGTCATCACATAATTTTTCTAGAACATAAAGACGATTTAAAGCGTGGAAGAAAAGTACATTCCCGAAGTCAGCTTCTTACCGGCGCCAGCTGTTGTCTCATGTTGCGAGTAACTCGCAGAGTCCGGTTCGGTTTTGGCTTCAGAAAGCTATTTCTGGTCGTCTTACGGCTCTTAAAATCCTCTAACACTGAACTTTAAGATTTAAAGCTAAATAGTTATGATAAATTTGAGCTGAAAACGAATAACAAAGGAACCGGCAGAACTTTTAGTATTGACGGAGGTTTCACGTTCGCGTCTCCCACGCTCTCTCTGTTGTCAAGGAATGTTAGAATGGCTTGCCCTCCACACAAGGCGTTGCTATGGGAAAATCGTCACGTGATCAATTGATGCAAAAGGCCTAAACAGCGTAAATGTACAAATTAAATAAGCAACGACTCGCTTTTGTCGGCATTTTACACGAGCTCACTAGTTCAGCCTAAAAATAAATGAGTTCTTCCAAAATATTTGTTATTTCTTGATAAAAGCTAAGAACAGAATATATACGAAGCTATTTGAACCGATTCTACATCCATATTTTTAAGTTTAGCCTCTATATTTCCACTAACGATTTCCTGCCAGACGAGGTTCTTGGATTCTGGGGAGACTAACAGGTGACAGGCTGGTGACAGTTGAATGGCAAGTCAGAAGACGTGTAAGAAATGAGCATTTTTAAAAGCCAATCAGAACGTGTACTCAAATCACGGTACGCTGCTGGGGTCTAGAACACGGTTTGTGTCGCTGCTTCGCAGACGGACTATACCAGAGAAAAGTCCGGATGTGACTCAGGCTAACTCTTAAGGGGCTGGATGAAAATATTTTGCTTAATTAAACAATGGAAATTTTCTTTTTGGACAAGCCAGCCAAATTGGTGAGTAATATCATAATCTTTAGGTTAAAACAACCAGGAGAAGATCGTTAATGTTAGAGTTTTTTTATTCTCTCAACAACAAATAACATCAGGAACTGGTCATTAATTACAGGGGGGAGGGGGTCTGGATGGTGGAAAAAGGAGATGGGTCCCCAATTTTCATGCAGAAAATTAGGGGAGGGGGGCATAGCAAGCTAGAGGGGATATTATTGGAGGGGTGGGGTCATCGAAAATTGAGCATGACATTTTTCAGTTAATTCTTATAACGATTCTGTTCCTAGAAAGATTATATAATTTTTCAAGAATTTCCTATGTCATAGGATTCAATTCCTATAAGATGCTACTTGGATTCTTATTCATATTTATATGTAGGATCCTATTCAATTAAGAGCTGCATTTTTCTACATGTATATGTAGGATCCTGATATAGGATCCTATTCAAGATGCTGTGCCTATGTAGGATCCTACTCAGGATCCTGTATAGGATCCTATGTAGGATCCTTTTTAGGATCCTATTCAAAATGCCTTTCCTATGTAGGATCCTATTCAGGATCCTGTATAGGATCCTATGTAGGATCCTTTTCAGGATCCTATTCAAGATGAGGTTCCTATCTAGGATCCTACTCAGGATCACAGAAGAAGAGTCCAATCTCTGTTATTATTGTATAAATGTAAGAATATTAATGGCCCTTCCTATATTTCTGACCTATTTAAAGAATATAAAGTTTCCTATAACTTAAGAGGCCACAAAGGTAAAGTTATGCAGCCTTCATATCACTGTCTGTACCAGCATAATTATTTTAATTACGTAGCTTCTCACATGTGGAATCAGTTGCCTGTAAAAATTAGATCTGCTAGTTCTCTTCCTATATTTTGCAAACAGTTACTCAATCTGGATCTTACTAGTACTACCTATAGCTGCAAATGTCCAAGATATTTCTTAACTCCCTATTGCTTACCAATTATATTGGTGTGGTTATCATTAGATAATATTATTTTATTAATTATTATTTGCCATTTGTTTGTAAATAGATTTTTAAATAATTAGTTTATTGTAAATTGTAATTAGTCTTAATATTCTTAATATATAGCTTACCCTATATTTGTGTAATTAATTTTAACATATATCTGTATTAGTCGTGCGTTTTTACATGAGACTTTGGCTCGGGAGATTGGGAAACCACTCCTGTACGTCAATGACGTTAAATAAATTATCCTTATCCTTATATATATCCTGTATAGGATCCTACATAGGATCCTTTTCAGGATCATATTTATTCAAGATCCTGTTCCTACATAAGATCCTATTCAGGATTCTGTTCGTACATAGGATCCTATTCAGGATTATGTTCCTATGTAGAATCCTATTCAGGATCCTATTCCTACATATATAGGATCCTATTTAGGATTATGTTCCTACATAGGATCCTATTCAGGATTATGTTCCTATGTAGAATCCTATTCAGGATCCTATTCAGGATCCTGTTCCTGTTCAGGATCCTGCTCAGGATCCTGTCCCTGTGTAGGATCCTACAGGATCCTACATGATCCTACAGGATCCTGTCCAGGATTTGTACCAGGGTATATAAGAACCTACACTCGTCGACAAAAAAAACAGTTCTGGAAATTGTCCACATGTATACCTACGGAGATTAAATTTAAATTCCACATTTTCACATTGAACTACAGCACTGCCATCCTGTCCATAGTAAAACACAGAACCATTGATCTCAGCCTTAATTGTGTGTATTATACCAGGGTACAGACAAACCGGTTTGTCCAGGTTTATAGTAAACCCATAATATCCATCTGTCATCACGCTATCTGTCGTAAACGTTGTTGAGGAATGGTAGAGCGTAGATGTAGAATCTATATTATCATCTCCTTTGTAAATAGTAAGGTCTACTGTATACTGTGACCCATGACGGCCATACAATCTCACACCAGTCAGGTGAACCTGACTACTGACGGTGAATGTGATGCAGTCGGCCGCCTTACCGTATCTACCGTATGCCCATCCTGGAATGAACGAGCCAAACCTCTTACATGAACCAGTAGTCATAATTCCTTCTCTAGCCTTTGTTTTAAATATATCCACTGATGTTGGATTTCCGTCTGAGCCAAAATATTTAACCAATTCAGTGACTTCTTCAATATCGAGAATTTCGGTGGAAAGGACAATTTCCGAGAATTCCTTCAGTGACATTAGTGGAAATCTTATCAGGTGAATCGCTTTATGACCGAGAACAGCTCTCTTTGATTTTCCATCTTCACTCAGTTCTTCTTCTTCAATTTTCTTACAAGCCCAGCTATGTACGGCGTGGAACAACTCCACCTCTGTTATGCAGAGAGTGTCCCTCTCTAGAATGTCACAGAGTGTTTCTTGCGTGACAGTTAGAAACGGCTCAGATGTCACAGCTCGTTGAGTTTCACAATCAACAATTTTCCAGCAGATTTCCTTCAGGTTTTCGTCTTCTAGTTTTGCGGCCTGTGGTAGAACAGTGAACACATCCTCTGGTCCCAGCTCTTTCTCAAGATACTCTGTGCATTTCTTAACTAGTGAAGGAACAAAGTACTTCTTAGCGAGGTACAAAACCTCCATAACAGGACTTCCGGTCAACTGCACTTCATCGTAGTACATGTAGCGAAACAGTTCTAGTAATCCTTCAGCGGCACAGTCTGGTAGGTCGATAGTACGTCTAGTCTCGGCCAGTTTACCGTAGAACATGGCCTCGAATACAGGACTACTGATAGCCAGTACGTACTTATGGGCAGGAACGGTGACCGTGTCGCCTTTGGAGTCGACAACCGAGAACTGTACATCACTGAACATGCTGTTGTTGTACATGTACTGGTTACGTTCCTTGATAGTGTCGCGTACAGTTTGCCATTTGGTATCCATTGCTTAACTCTATTGATGTTGAGAATGTATTTGTAAGGAGGTAGGTGTCTTTCTTTCAGTGAGAACAGAAGGCGTCCTTCCTTATTTACACATGAAAGTGAAAGTGCAGGATTCATACCCGAATTGCATGTCGGTATACGAATGGCTTTGGTATGCGCACCCTCCTCCCCTTCGGATGTTTTGTGTTAAGAAGTTGTAGTACGTTAACGTGAATTTAAAAACAACATGGTGTCATAAATCATACCCAGTGAAACTTAAATATTATTTATATCTCAAGAGGATGGCTTATTATTTACCCGAATATAATTCTTATAAAACCTTAGTTATATTTTGTGGTCTAATCGGCCATCGCGACTGTACTTATGGTCAGTAGCCCATTACCAGGAGCGTCCAATCTTCCCCACTGTGTCTGTACCCCAGCACAGAGGTAGATGAGGCTATTTTTAGCATTGCATTTCGCGCGAAAAAGAACAAAGGTAGGCTATTCTTAGCCAATCAGATAGCTAACGTTACTTCTCATTATCATTCTTCTCACTTTCAACGCGGGAATTCGAATTGCTGGTTTTCACTCAATCCCCAGAGATTCAAATGTTGGTGCCCCAACAAAAGAAGCTAACGAGGGATCTATTGTTTAAGGGCACCAACATGGCGGCGACCTCTTTTCGCGGGAATTTCGAATCTAAAAATAGCCTCATCTACCTCTGTGCTGGGGACCCAACCCATAACAGAGGAACGCTCCTGGTAATGGGCTCCTGTTATGGTATATGGGCCTTTTGCAGGAATGCAATC
Organism: Actinernus sp. WN-2022; assembly: GCA_030867875.1. Lineage (NCBI taxonomy): Eukaryota > Metazoa > Cnidaria > Anthozoa > Actiniaria > Actinernidae > Actinernus > Actinernus sp. WN-2022. The sequence continues at coordinate 31,100,923 of JAOWCC010001210.1, forward strand.
ACGTGGTTGTACTGGAGGGCAAAACAATTTGACTTCATTTCTTTAAAGACACTTTTACAAGATCGGCAGTGTTATTAACAAAACCTGTTTGTAAATGCTATTTTTCACTTCGAATCGACTATACATGTCGATCTTTCCAAAATAGCGTTTTTTAAAGATTAAGCTAGCCCTACCGGTAGCCTGATTTTCAGACGGTACGATGTCATCCACTCACTTCCTCCCCCTCCGAGTGAGCGGACGACCTCGCACCGTCTGAAAATCAGGCTACCCTACCGGTTGACCGAGTCAAATCCGAGTCCGAATCAAGTCCTAGTCCGAGTAAATAACTGAGTCACTGGAATACCACTTATTTTTCTTTATTTTTCCCCTCCTTCGTTTGGCTACACTTCAGTTTGGTATTCTTGTCGTGTATGTTCATTTTCGTTTGCAAAGCCTTTCAAAGAGAATTCCAACAGCTGCCGTTCGGTGAAGAAAAGTATGAAATCTCCGTTTAGTTGTGGCTCGTTCAAGCTCGTCCGCCGGAGAATACGAAACTCGGCAGGATATTCTGTCTGAGGTTCCTTGGGACAAACTAAACTTTGGAACCACAATATCTTCCGGTTATGCCGTAGTATTTCCACATTCAGCTCAGTTTTGAAGTTAGTCTACTTTACTGCATGATCACTGTAGAATCGCATAGCCAAAGCTGAATCGCACGGTGCATTTGCGAAATCAGACGTTGATTGGCTGAGACGGAGTGGTGATTCAGAGTGGAATCACCACTGTAGACTACGCGCGCTATTTATAACTTAGCAAAATATCAACAAAAGTATTAAATCCTCAAGTAATTCATCGGACTATGCGATTCATGATCAAGGAAAATCACATGCCTGACTCGGTAATTCCACGTTAAATTGCACTCGAAAAACCGATATCGCCCTCGACGACTCGGGCGATATCGGTTTTCTCGTACAATTTAATGTGGAATTACCTCGTCAGGCATGTGGTTTTCCTATAGAATATTGTAGGACACAGGTGATCGAGGATCTAGGCCGCATATCATTGTACATATAAACTTATCCGGAAATCGAAACTAACCGTACGTCCTCCGATTGTAAACAACTGCCTTAGATGTACGTACGTGTACAATGACTGTGACTCGGTCATTTGATTTGGACTCGGATCTGACTCGGACTTGACTCGGTCTACGAATTTACTCCATGCCGAACGCCTTTCCCATCGGATCACGAGCTCCGAAGGATTATATCAGCTCGTGACTGCTGCAAAAGGCTATATGAATTGAATGTCAATTTAGAGCGGGTTTCGATTGAGTATTGTAATTTAACCAAAACCAAAACAATTACAGAGCCAATTACGGGAGCAAGTAGAAACACAATGATTCCGTGCAGCGAGAATCATCACTCAAGCAGATTACGATATAAGTTCTCAACCCTTCTTAACAAACTCGGCTGGGATACATTGATAAATAGACGGAAAAAGCAGAAAGCTATACTAATGTACAAAATCGGCTCCTGACAAAATATTAAATGAAATGGCTCCCGAATACCTAAAAGACCTATTTACATATAGAAATAGTGTCTATGACCTAAGGGGTTTGACAAAAAAGCTTAATCTACCCAAATCCAAAACTGATTTTCTAAAAAAACAGTATATCCTATAGTGGTGCCAAGGTCTGGAATCAACTTCCAGATCACGTGAGAGCATTTGAATCTATGCTAGCCGTTAAGGTGGCTCACCTGGATTTTCCAGGGACGCACTATACCCACTTTGAACGGCTGATACTCCACTGTCAGAGCACGGTCGAGCTAGCCACTTTACCCATTTACTAGAAATAAAATAATCTTTCCAATAATGTAGGTTTGTTTGACATCGGTGTTGCAACGCACCGTTGACGTCATATATTTTACATATCATCAATTTTCTCGAAATCTAGACCTAAACTTTTAAAATGACCTAGTGTCCCTCATGTAATCTAAATGTAGGCGATATTTTAGCATATTACATACCTATGGCATAGGACTACTTCCCATGAAAATTTCATTCCATTTGCTTTATTCGATTTCGATTGATGGAATCATAAGTAATGTCATAAATATGCTCATTTTACTCAAAATAGTAACGTATTTGCTAAGGAAGCTGTAATTCGAAAACTATTCGATAAATATATTTGTTAATCTTTTCACCTGAAATTCAACATGAACTACCCTATCTCTGTAAATTTCAAGAGCATTGAATTATTTTAAGGGCGCGGAATAAAAACAAAAACATAGGGAACTTTTACATTCATCCATGCATGCACCCAAATTAAGCTTCGTTGCTGTACCATTTGGTTGATAGCTTGTGTCTTTCCGAAATTTATCTTTTGTCTAGATTCTACATACTTGTGTGCTTTTGAATTAACAAGTTTGCCATACACGCTTGCTACGCTTCGCTACTGCCGGAACGCTCGTGCAAAGTCTGTTCTTAGTACAATGACATGCAAATTAGTTAAACCAACATTATCATCCGATCCCGATAAGTGTATTTTTAGTAACCAGATCGGGAAAAAGTGCCCGTGACGTCTAAAGAACACACATTTAGACAGAAGAATATTCTAAATATTAATTAAAAATGAGATTTTGTATTAGTGATATTATAAAACGTTTTTTAAATAAATATTATAAGTTATATTATAACAGCGTTACAACTGGCAGCGTGACTATGATAATTGCATGTCATTGTACTAAGAACAGAATTTGCACGAGCGTTCCGGCAGTAGCGAACCGTAGCAAGCGTGTATGGCAAACTTGTTAGTTCAAAAGTACACACGTATGTAGAATCTAGACAAAAGAGAAATTTCGGAAAGACACAAGCTATCAACCAAATTGTACAGCAACGAAGCTTAATTTGGGTGCATGCATGGATGAATGTAAAAGTTCCCTATGTTTTTGTTTTTATTCGGCGCCCTTAAAATGATTCAATGCTCTTGAAATTTACAGGGATAGGGTAGTTCATGTTGAATTTCAGGTGAAAAGATTTAAAAAAATATTTATCGAATAGTTTTCGAATTACAGATTCCTTAGCAAATACGTTACTATTTTGAGTAAAATGAGCATTTATGACATAACTTATGATTCCATCAACCGAAATCAAATATATATAAAGCAAATGGAGTGACATTTTCATGGAAAGTAGTCCTATGCCACAGGTATGAAATATGCTAAAACTATCGCTTGAATCGGTCCGGAAAACATAGTTCTCGACGACTAAACAGAAACTAAGGCGAATTGTTTATTTTTTAAACGAAAATATTCAACCCATTTTTTTTCGAAATCGCTCTCATACAATTTTTTTAAACTTTGCAGTCTTGAAGGCCTACATTTAGACTACAAGGGACACTAGGTTGTTTTAAAAGTTTAGGTCTAGATTTCGAGAAAATTGATGATATGTAAAATAATGACGTCAACGCTGTGTTGCTATGGTAACACCGATGTCAAACAAACCTACATTATTGGAAAGCTTATTCTATTACTAGTAAATGTGTGAAGTGGCTAGCTCGACCGAGCTCTGACAGTGGAGTATCATGCAGCCGTTCAAAGTGGGTATGGTGCGTCCCAAGAAAATCCAGGCGAGCCACCTTAAGAGAAACCTCGCCCAAATGTGATTATCAGGTGCGCACGCTCAACTGTGATATAACGGGTTTTTTAAATTATTTATTATTATATATTTTTAATTACAATATCCATACTATTTCTATTACCATTTTGTACACGGCTTTCATGTAAAACAGTATTTAATTATTAATCTACTTTTTGTATGTAAATAATAAACTGATTATACTACCGTGTCTAAATAAAGTTTATGTATGTATGTAAAAGTATATAATTACTAAATGCAATCGTGGATAAATCTCGCTTAGAGCGGTTTTCAGATTGAGTGAAAGCTTTCGAATTTGATTGGTTTGGTATCTACAATTGCGTTTGCTTTTCCTCGTGATTGGTTGTAGTAAAATCAATCGTAAATTACTTCAGTTCGTGATTGGTTCATTGGTTTTTTTTACTTACTTGTGATTGGTTCATTGGGTTTTTACTTGCTCGTGATTGGCTCAGGTTTTGGTGTTACGACGCTCTTATCGAAAACCGCTCTAAACGTAAATGTATTGCGTGATTCACGCCTTTCATAAGTTTTACTTCCGGTTACGAAAACGAGGCTCCAGGTGGTTTGAAATCCAAGATGGCGGACAACTGTACAGTCTCAGCTGGAAAGTACCTCCGAAAATACTCCCAAAAGTATGTTATTCAGTAAATCATACCTGTGTTTGGTTTTGCAATCACTGTATTTATGTCCATGTGTAGTCTGCATTGTTTTAGTATATTGTTTAGCGCACAGAAAAGTACTTTTCTACTTGATCAAGTCATCAGTCATTTCCGAACAATGTACACCCGACAGGTTGCAAATCTAAAAAACGTTTGCAGCTTACAGAGGACAATATTAATTATTTCAGGGGCATCTTTCCGTCGAAGACATCTAAACTAACTTAAAGGAGTCGGAAATATATTCTGCCTAAAGTATAAAATTAGTACTGTGGTCTAAAATTGAGGCAAAGTGATTTATGAGGTGCAAAGCAAATTTTAGTTTATTTCTGATAGGCTGTTTAATAAGCTCATGTCATGATATCTAATCTCTTTTGCTATTTAATACAGCAAGTGAAGTGCTATCGATGGGAAATGTAACTACTGTTCACCCAACAGAAAACAAACATTGGAAAAAGCTGGAGTCAACTGATAAGATGCAGGCAACGAGTATACCGAAACAGCAGCCATTATACTGGATAACTATCCAGACATAGTTCCAGTTAGAATATGGTTTATCCGTTCATAGTTCCCCAAAGCCGTTTTCACTTAAATTTTGTACAGAACTTTTACATTAATAAAGAATGATAGCACGTTTTCCTTCCCCTATCTATCCCTACCCATTATATGGTAAATTCTATTTTTTATACCCTTTTTTCACATTCTATACAATTCACACCCTACCCTTCAATGTATATTTCCTGACTTTGTATCACTTACATTATTGTGTAACAGCATACGGTATTGATTTTATTATTCATATACCATTACAATAAGTTTATTTCTAGTTAGAATATATCTAGCAGAGGCTTTTGGACACTGCTTGGGCTTTTTGAATGGAATTAAAAAATTTAACACTACCGTTTTGTACAGAATATTCTTTTGTGCAATTATTGATAATTTGATAATCATATATAATAAAAAGCTTAGCACAAACCGATTGTAATTAGTAGTGGTTCCTATTCCCCTATCCCTGCATGCTCTGTGTGGTATATTAGCTCACCCTATCTAGGGTTTTAGCCGGTCAAATAAGGGAAGATGGGGCAGGGGTGCCAATGCCCTCCTTTCCCCAAGCAACTTCCCCCACTCCCTTCACTCTCATATCATCAGGCCACCACATTGTTATATCAGTTATTGTTTATTTAGCAGCTCTCACTCGAATATATATGCATTCACTACTCATAGTTTCCCTTTTTTTTAGTGTTTTTCTCTTTTCTGATTTTGCTTCACCTTACCCCAAACCTTCTGGGCTAAAACCCTGCTATCCATACACACATTATCACTCATCTTATGATTCCCCCAATTTCATGTGGACTACCGTGTAGGACGAAATTTTTGCGGGAGGAAAATTTTGCGGATTGCCGACTCAATTTGTTTTGCGGGAGGATTTTTTTTGCGGATCGAGACAGCTAAAATTTCTGCTGGGAGGAAATGTTTGCGGATTTCTGGTCAAGTATAAATAAAATTCAAGGCAGTATCGGTATTAAATTGAAAGTTTACTTCCTGACTTACAATTTCGACGGGAAGTTTCTATAGTTGTTGTTCTAGCGCCAACATGAACATAAACAACGACAAAACCTGAGGGAATTATTGTACGTTCTGGTAAAAACGTATTAGTCGATTATGATAACAGTCTCCGTTTCTTTTGAGGACGTGTCTGGAGTTGAATCGGGAATACAGATGCCTGTTGTGCCAGGTCGCCTCGGAGTTATGAGAGCACGCTTTATTTGCTGCAGGAATTAAGTCTGTAGATTAATCCATTGCGTACATGTACTTTGGAATTGACTGTATGTTGTCAGTCTTTATTTACGACAACTGACGTTGAACGTGACACAGAAGCGGGAAAGTACGGTTTTCCGTGAGAAGCCGGCTATGTGAGAAGAAAAATGTATTTTATTAACTTTGGCTGGCGTTTCCTATTATGTTCAATGTTAAAAAGTTGCTGTTAACCCGATATAACCATTAAAACAAGATTTACATTTTTTTCTCTGGGAGTATATTTTTGCGGCGGAAAATTTTGCGGGAGTTTTTTTCTGCGGGAGTTTTTTTTTGCGGATCGAAGGAAATCCGCAAAATCCGCAAAAATTAACTCCCGCAAAATTAAACTCCTACACGGTAATTTTAATATCACCTTCAACCACCACTTAGTTAACACCTATTTTACCAGTTAATAGTTTTAATATGTTTGTTACAATTTATTTAGTATTTAATCTGCTTAATGTTTTCATATTTTTATTGACCTGAATTGCTTGTATAGCCACTGTTTATAAGTGGTATTCCCTTCCCATATTACTGTTAGCCTCAAAGTAGTATAGCCGGTATTAAAATGATACCACTTTTTCTTGTACAAGAAAACTCAAAAAGTTGTAATGTTATGGACGCCTTGTTTTCTTGCACAAGGGGCGTCATAAAGCGAATTCAGAAATCCACTTCATGACGCCCCTTGTGCAAGAAAAAAGGCGTCCATACCATTACAACTTTTTAAGTTTTTCTTGCACAACAAAAAGTTGTATCATTTTAATACCGGCTATACTACTAGGGGTAACTAAGGGTCATTCAAAGTGTCACTAGACATTCTTGTACATAAAAATCCAACTTGATAATCCTATTAGAGATATGATTACATATAGTTATATCGCCGCATCATCCTTACACCTAAAAATCCAAACTCGAGTATCTGTTAAAGCTATCCTAATATATAGTTGTATCGAAGGGAGAATGGTGAGACCACGTAGTGAACCACTTCCACGTAGTCTAGCTCGAGAGGCAGGTGCTATTCTAGAGGAAAGAGATGGAATGCTCGAGGGGATGGAGATAGGTCGCCGTACTATCCGATGGCGCTTCTTCCAAGGTGTGGCAGGAGATTTGACTCCTAGGATTATGGAAAAGTTAGTTGCAAAGGTAACCACCAGCTTCTACCTTCGCTACAGCTACACCTATCGCATTCGCAATGTCAACGACGGACGTGTGATGCTATTCTCCAAGACTGTCCCTGGCTCTCCATGGGTGAACATCCTAGAAGATGCAGAAGAGTGGGTCAATAGCAAGGAGACAGCTCGTTTGAATCCCGACAACATCAATCGACCAAATACCCAATGGGCCTTCGTTCGTTGGATCTACGTAGATGTCAAAGTCGTGATCGATCGTCAGCTTTTGTTGGGAACAGGTCCACTGCCCCAATGGCTTCGCCAGAAAAAAGGAATGTTTGCCCTTGATCGATATGGCGACAACCTATGTCTTTGGCGCTGCCTTGCCATGCATGAAGGAGCAAGATTAGATAGGTGTTGCGTCAAAGCTCGAAAACTTGCCCAGGACTTCTATCGCCTGACAGCGCCCACACAAGACGTTCCCAGAACTTCCATAGACCAGCTGGAGGAAGTCGAGTTACACTTTGGAATCGGCATTCGGGTGTATGAACCCACGGAGGATGGCGCTTGGCATCTGACGCGACATGCAGCTCACTACAAGCATACGATGACGATTGGGATATATGAAGGACATGCCTTCTATATCAAGGACGTCAAAAAGCTAGGGCACATCTACGTATGTAATGACTGTAAGCAACGGTTTACACAGGCTTGCACCCTTCAACGCCATGCAGATCGTTGCAGTCGTGGAGAAACGAAGATCGTTTGCCCCGGAAAAGTAATTACAGTACCTCAGTCGGCATACGAAAAAGCCTTCTGGCCAGAGAGCACAGCCAGCAAAGTCGCTTTATGCTGGTTGGAACGCGAAACCAAAAGGATTGGACAACACATTCATCATGCAGCTTGTGGGCATGGTGGAGAGCATTGGATAGAAGGAGCGCCGGTCGACGGCTACGAACCTATTTCGAAAACCATCTTTCAATTTCATGGATGCTATTTCCATGGCTGCCCGAAATGCTTCCCTAGGGAAAGGAGGCTCTATCTCAAGACCTGTGAAAGAACGGCAAAGCTACAAGGAGCTGGTTATACAGTAGTGGAAGCTTGGGGCTGCTCCACAAAGAAGAAAAACAAACCGGTCCCCACACCAACACAAACTGTCTACCCACACTTCATAGTTTACGATTTCGAAGCCTATCTCGACACGACAAAAGGAAGACAACCAACAGACCACCTGACCATCGAAAACGTCCATATCCCAATATCAGTATCAATTGCCGACACGTACGATCGAACACCAACCCACATCTGTCGACGCGATCCAAAAGAACTCATAACTGCCTTTGTCGAAGAACTCCAGCTAAGAGCGAAAGCGATCCAAGAAGTCATTGCAGAACAGTTTTGTCCTAGGACACCCGAATTCTCCTTCGACACCCTACCAAAGAAACAACAAGCTAAGATCGATGAATGGATCAGCCAAGTTCCAGTAGTGGGATTCAACTCTGGCAGGTACGATCTTAATCTGATCAGGGAGCACTTCGTAGGAATCATTGCCGACACCTGTTCAAAGATCCTGGTAGCAAAGAAAGCCAATTCCACTATGTTCCTATTGACCCCAGATTTCCGTTTCCTAGATGTGATCAACTACCTTGGACCTGGAACTTCTTATGAACGTTGGGTCGCTGCCTATGGCTGTGAGTTGCAAAAGAGTTTCTTCCCATATGAGTGGTTCGATTCTCCAGACAAGTTGGATCACATTGGATTACCAGACTATCCAGAGTGGGGTTCGAAGTTGAAAAGAGAACATCTACTATCTATGTCAGAGTTCGAAGACTGCAAGCGCACCTTTCTCGACAAAGGAATGGAAACCTTTGCAGACTGGCTACGATACTACAACGACCTAGATGTAGTTCCATTCCTAGAGGCACTCGAAAAGATGCAAGATTTCTATCACGAGAAAGGAGTAGACATGCTGAAAGACGCAGTGTCCATTCCAGGAGTCTCACTACAGTTCCTGCTTCGAGGTAGTGTAGAAAGGGGAGCTGAGATGTACGCTCCAAGTAAGGAAGCCTACCACATGCTGAAAGACGCTGTCGTGGGAGGTCCAAGCATAGTGTTCACCAGACTCCACGAATCAGGAGTGACTAAGATTCGTAGTCATCAGGGAGGAACTAAGACTTGTCGTAAGATTCTTGGATACGATGCCAACGCCCTATATCTTTCTACCATGGAATTCGAAATGCCTTGTGGAAAAGAAAAGATTGTGCACTATGACGATCCAGGTCCAGCCACTGAAGGATTCGTTGAATGTCTACTTGGTGGAACGTGGTTTGGATATGCAGAAGTAGACATCGAGATACCAAAGAAATTGTGGAAGGAATTTGAGGAGATGCCACCCTTCTTCTACAACAAGAAAATCCCCAAAGAAGCAATCCCTCCAGAAATGCTGGCCTACCTCACAAAGACAGGTAGAAAGCTCAGCGAGGAAAAGAAGCTAGTTGGGAGTCTCTCTGGAAAGAAGTTGCTACTCTATGCTCCTCTTCTACTTTGGTATGTAGATCATGGCGCAGTGATCACTGCTGTCTACCGCACGATAGACTACGAACCCAAAGAAATCTTCGGATGGTTCGTGGACCAAGTCACTGAGGCACGTCGTATGGGAGATGAAGATAAAGGTGAGGCTTTGCTGGCAGATGTGTTCAAGCTACTAGGAAACAGTGCCTATGGAAAGTTGCTTGAAGACTTAGGACGCCAAACAAAGGTCACCTATACAAAAGATGAGAAGGTTGTGGACAAGGCATTGCGAAGTGTTTGGTTCGAAGATCTGGAAGAGATTGGCGAGGCATACGAACTCGAGAGTAGGAAAGACCAGATCCGAATCAAACGCCCTTTCCAAGTAGGTATCGCTGTGTACCAGCTCGCAAAGCTGCGTATGCTTGAGTTCTACTACGACTTCCTCGACAAGTACATCGATCGCAAAGATTTCGAATATATACAGATGGACACGGACAGTGCGTACATTGCCATCTCTGGAAACAGCATAGATGAAGTTGTACGACCGGAACTACGTAAGGATTTCGAAGCCAATAGGAAGGAATGGCTAGCTTGGGATGAATGGAGTAGTCGTACGCCAGGACTCTTCAAACTCGAATTCGAAGGACAGCGCGCCATTGCCCTATGCTCGAAAGCCTACTACGTCGATACGGGTGGCAGCAAGAAGTATTCCGCTAAAGGTATGTCTAGGCGTCACAATGACATTTCGTGGGATCGATTCAAAGCAGCCCTCCAGGGTAGTATCGACATGGCGGAAAACCGAGGCTTCCGACTATCGCCAGAAGGTATAGCAACCTACAAACAACGGAAGCTTGGGCTATCGGCTTATTACGTGTTCTTCCCGATGGAATCCACACCGAGCCAATAGAGTACGCTGTCTAGCGCTTGGGTACAAACAGAATTCCTTTTGGTGGTAGTTCTGTATCCCTAGGAACAACTTGTAGCTCTTCACGAACGAATCCACGTTTGGGTGCAGCCTTCTCCTTCGCAAGGTAGTAAAGCACAGGCTGTCCCGAAGATACTACGCTTCGCGAAATGGTGTATATCTGTAAACTCCACACGGGATCAGTAGCTCTACGTTTTTCACCTCCTTCCAATTCTCCTGGTGCATAAAGATATCGAACTAGAACGTCGAATGGTAGACGCTCTTCTCTCAATCCAACGGTGCGCGAATACGTAGGAGTCTTCAGATCTACTTGTTGCGCCACTACAGAATTCGAAGGCTCTTTACCAGTCAACCGAGTCACCTCACTGTTCATGGCTTTGATAACCATTGGTAAACGAACTACCCATTCTCTACTACGTTCATCTGATCCTTCCGAAGTAAGTACCATCTCTTGTGCATACTGATACCCAAACAATCTCTCGGCTAGAGTTCTATTTGCTCGTTCGACGAAGCCTTGCGCTCTATGATTACCAGCCTCACCTCGTTGAACTTTCGTACCATGTAGTTCTAGCGTTTCAGACATACGTCCCATGAATTCTCTACCAGGATCTACTTGCAAGGTCTTTGGCCATTCTAGTGGACTACGTTTATAGATTCGTTCGAATGCCGCAGAAACTTCACCACTATCTTTAGATGCCAAAGGTTCGGCTTCTTTGTATCGAGAAGCTACATCGATTACCACTAATGCATACTTATATAGCTTCCGTCCACGCCCAGGTCGATCGTGTGGTAGAAATATCAAATCAGCTTGGTGGACTTCATTTGGTTTCGATACAGTCCAATGCGGTCGTGGAATGTGTTTTGGTGGTGGCAGATATATTTGCCACATAGATTGCTTTTCCAACCAACTCCTAGCTACGTCTTCTGATGCTTTCGCTGCTACCGATAGCTTGCCAATTGCAGAGTGACCTTTCCAATAGCCCATAGGACCATAGAAGATATTCGCAAGTTTAGAATCCATCATACATCTATACGTCCCAACCTTCAACAGATAAAAAAAAAAAAAGAAAGGAAGAATAAAGAAAGTCGTTGCGTGACCCTCTTCATTCTTCCTTTCTTTTTTTTTTTTTTTTAGTAGTAACCTAGTAGTAACCTAGTAGTAACCTAGTAGTAGCTTAGTAGTAGCTAGTAGTAGCTAGTAGTAGCTTAGGGGTAGCTTAGTAGTAGCTAGTAGTAGCTTAGGGGTAGCTTAGGGGTAGCTTAGTAGTAGCTTAGGGGTAGCTTAGTAGTAGCTTAGGGGTAGCTTAGGGGTAGCTTAGTAGTAGCTTAGGGGTAGCTTAGTAGTAGCTTAGGGGTAGCTTAGGGGTAGCTTAGGGGTAGCTTAGGGGTAGCTTAGGGGTAGCTTAGTAGTAGCTTAGGGGTAGCTTAGGGGTAGCTTAGTAGTAGCTTAGGGGTAGCTAGTAGTAGCTTAGGGGTAGCTTAGGGGTAGCTTAGGGGTAGCTTAGGGGTAGCTTAGGGGTAGCTTAGGGGTAGCTTAGGGGTAGCTTAGGGGTAGCTTAGGGGTAGCTTAGTAGTAGCTTAGGGGTAGCTTAGGGGTAGTAGTATCTATATCCATTTACTAATAGCGTATCCAATGCCTAGCATTCCACCACCAACGTAGAGCAACTCACCAGTCTTCTGATTGTTTGAGGGTTTGTAGTAGTCAGATAAGCGGGGTTCTTTCATCTCTTTGAGCCGTTTTAGCTCTTTACGTAACTTATAGGATCGCACTAAGGCTTCGTTGGTATCTCTTTGAGCGTTGTATGCGTCACGTTCAAGACCTTCCTGCTCTTGTGCATGGTCGTATCGTCTTTGACGTTCGATTCTATAGGCTTTCGTTTCGCTTGCTAGTTTTTCGATGGCCCTATTGTGTCTCTCTCGTTCTGCATCCATATCACCCTTTCCAATCATTCTAGCTAGTATGCCACCACCAGTAAATGCCGTTGCATTCAATATAGCCCCGAGGATGGCCATTCCAATTGCTGCCGCCATTACGGTTTGGTCTTTTCTTTTTCTTTCTCAAGTTGTTTCTCAAGATATTCCTTTGCGTATAAGCTACCAACTATCACGGCAGTCCACTTTGCGTAATTCACTAGGGAAGAAGAAGGATCGCTAAGCATAGATTCCTTGGTAGTCTTTTTTACGATCCACCCAATACCAGCAGCGAGTCCAACGATTTTGACTGCATCGGTTGCCGTCTTCGTCAATTCCTTCTCCATCTAGATATATACTACTATGGTCTCGAGTCTTTAAGTGTTACTCCATGTCTAGTGCCGTTGGCTTTGCTGGAGCTGCGGGTTGTATCGTGCTAACGGTGGCAGCTCGCGTGTTGCCATCTACATACTTCTTGTACGCAAAGTACGTGCCAAACAATGTAGCGCCAGTACCGATGACTGCGAGTATAGTCAGGTTTTCGAACTGACCTTTCTCTACGTCAGTTTCTTTGGACGGTTCGTTTTCACGTTCTATCTCCCTCTTTTGAGCTTCTTTTGCACGGGCAGTGACCTTCTCCCAAGCTAATTTTCCAGCTGCAACACGCTTTGGATTTTTTCCTTTTTTAGTTGGTACAGTCGTTGGAGGATTCGCAGTTATCTGATCCGTCTGTCCTTCCATCTTGATTCGATATAGTAGGTATATGTGGAGGTTCAACAGTTGTTCCAGGAATGACTACGTGACCAGATATGTGGAATAGGACGCTAGCTAGAGCTACAAGGCGACCTGCTTTGAGTGATAGTAGGCCAGTCGCAGCACTGATTTCATTGCGGACTAGAGGGTCTTCTTGTAGGTCCTTGATCAGTGCTTCTTGAGAATCTATTGGTACTAGGTAGGCAACTAGGCGGGTAGCTAGACGTGTCACGCCGTCGACTAAGCCTTTCGTTACTTGCTGAGCTAGGACGGCCTGATACCTCCTATACAACTTGTCTATTTCTTTCTCAGGAAGTCTAGAGATGTCTCCTAGGGAAAAGTTCTTACCTAAGTATTCTTTCGTTACGCCTGTTGCGGCTAAGATCGAAAGTGATTCGCGATTGTCTGATGTGACGTCTAGGGCGGTTGGTGGTGGGCCTGTTACGTCCTCGCCGAATATCTCGAGTATATCTTCATCCATGATAATATGTTGTAGGTGCTGGGAGCTCTAACACCACCCCGAAAGGATGGCGGAGACAGAAGCACATGCGAGCGAACTTATGGGATCCAAGTATCGTTCGTAACTCTTTACATTCTTGTGAGCCTCCATAATCCTCAAATATCTTTTTACCATCTACGACCGATGCTGTATGAAATGCTACTACGATAGCTACGTTCTCGCGGAAGGGTTTACATATCCTCGTTAGTTGTTGGGACAGCACCCAAATGGAAAGCCCTATGTGTCGTGCAGAAAAGGCTAAGTCCACTAGCTTTTCAGTTCGTTTCTTGACGTCCTTCGATGCGGCGCAATCATCGAGAATCAATAGAGTATTGGTACCTGACCAAAATGTTGCGCAAATACTCAAAGTAGCATCGATGGCATCTTGTGGTGGCGATATGACGAAGAAATGAGGATCACGATTTGCGAATCCACGATAAGTTTTGTTGTGGGCATACGTAGGACAAATCAGTACTATGTAATCGAACTTACCACGAAATGCTCCACGAAGTTGTTCTATGAGAAACGCAGTCTTCCCACAATTCGTCGGACCGACTATGAGTGCGTTGAACGGCACGTGCTCTACGAGAGAATCCATCAGTATAATATACTCTGCAGAGATCTGTTCAATATCGTGACCTGAGCATCCGCAAGGACATAGATGTGCATTTTCACATTTCCACTTCCCTTAGCAGTTCTATGTATGCGAATGTCGATGTCCTTTCCACTGCCAGTTTGTGCCAATCCATCACCATGAACGGTGGAATATTTTGCTGCGCGACAATCGATTAGGATAGCGAATCTATTTTCAAAGAACTTCTTTGGAGTCATGGAAGTATTGGGTGTACCAAACCAACCTCTTGCAGCCTTCCAAAAATCTAGGGGAAGCATACCGCTTGGAAAGAGTCTGTTGGGAATCCCATTGACATCTACTTCTACCTTCAAGATATCTGGATTCGAGAATGCTTCACTATCTCGCGTGCCAATGGTAGGTGGATCTATGAATAGTAGAAGTAGTCCAGCAAAGGATCGTCGTGGAACATTAACGTTTTGAGATATCAAAGTATCAGATGTTTTAGCGATATCTACTGTTTTGAAGTGAACAGCGTAGTTGTATAGGAATGCAGTACCTATTTCATATTTGTGAAGTGCATTACTAGCCAGCGTTTCGTTCCTGATTGCTTCGTATTCTAGTTGGATGTTGGTAAGTTGGTACGTACCTATCTTCGTAGTATCCGATCCAATTACAACCTCGTTGGCAGGCGCTAGAGTCAACTCGAATGTAATGATACTTTCTAAGGCATGTGGATATAGAACTCCATGTTGTGTCAGAATGTCAACATCTAATGGAATCCTATACTTGGAACCACATGCAGCTAGGAGCGCGTTGTCTGCAGCAACAGAAGTACTTGCGTCACCAGCTTTCGATCGTAGCTTATTCAAGTTCTCTGATTGAATACCTTGTTGTATTCTAGACTCTCTCTCCTGCGTAGATAGGTATACATCGGAGTACGTTTGTAGGAGGTCTGGCCTGACAAGGTCTTCTACTGTTTCAGCTCCCATCCTACAGATTCTACGCATGACCAAACAGCGTCCAACGTTCGAAACGACTCTGTTATTCGCATGTCCACCAGATAGTACGATGTCGCCCAATAGCGCTAAGCTACCAGGTACTAGTACTACATCTTCTGCTAGCTTTGGAACTTCTACGTATAGAGTCTCACCGGGATTGGCAGACGATCGAGTGAAAGTTTTCCTATACAAGTCTCGTGGAGCCTTGAGTGCATGAGGCTCTCTTCGTACTTGTGTGGGATCCAACTTTGATGAGATCATGTTGAATATAACTATATATATAATTATGTTTAACATGGCCTCTGAGGGTAGGTCCAATGAAAGAACTGATGAAGGTGGAGACTACGATAAAGATGATACTATCAATGTGGATGAGGAGTGGGATGCAATATTTCCAGAAGAGTCAGGAGAAATGGTCCCAATGAAAACCAGACGCAACTACGGCAAAGAAGGTGCTAGACCAAAGAATCAGGAAACCTCGTTTTCTAGAAAAGATGACGAGTACTTCGACGAACTCTTCGACTCGGAAGGCTCGAACGTTTCTAGAAATGAAAAAATCCTGGAGAGGCTGGAGGAAGAGAAAATCCCAAAGTATACCGATCGAAGTGTAGTCTTCAAACAGGGTTTATCGGAAAATGCAAGACAGGATATGTTCGAGACTGTCTGGGAAAAATACCACGATGTGGGAATTCGAGGTACGCTTGAGATTGCAACCCTGTCTGATGGTAGAGTCTTTATCAAAGAGTATGGAAGTAAAGAAAAAGAGATTCCTTTGACCACCACGAAAGGTGAGTTATATAAGAAGATGGGAAAAGGTCTCAAAAGAGTCTTAGGACCTTCGCGGGAAGAAATGTTAAAAGAAGTCATAGTAGCTCAAAACCAATTGAGTGAGAGGGTCGAACAAAATGAAGGAATACTCAAAGACCCTACGTCTACCGAAACTCAGAAAGAAAACGCTACTAATGAAATAAAGACCGATCAGGAGGAGCAAGCAGTCCTAGAGCAAATAGAAGAAGCTATAGTAAAACGGATGTCACTTAGGGATCGTATAAGAATCATCTTCAAGAAGTATGGAGTCAGTATAATTAGCGTGGTAGCTGCGGTAAGTACTGTGATCGGTGTAATAGTTTCCAATCTGACGAAGAAAGTTTCCGCGATAGTACCGGGATTTGGAGATGCTGCCAAAGCAGCTGCTAAAACAACTGTCAAAGGTTTAAGAGCAATAGGCAAAAAGTTAGAGGAGATTCTACCTAAGATGATTGGACCAATTGTGAGTTTCATATTCAGTATGGCTGCTGACGTTGTTGGAGTCTTAGCAAACAACCTTTGGTTGTTAATCGTAGCAGCAGTGGTCTTCGTAGTGGAGCAATACAAACGCCGTTAACGAAACAACGTCCATGCGATTCCAGCTGCAGCAATGGATGTCACTGCGAGATTAATCTCATGTTGTGAGACGACAGCCTTTGCCTTTGCCTTTGCCTTTGCCTTTGCCTTTGCCTTTGCCTTTGGTACAGGAACTTGTTTCTTGTGCGTCTCGAGAGGCGGCACCAATTTCTTATCTGACGGTCCTTCCATAAGAAGAGGTGGATGTCCTTTGCCTTCTGCATTGATGTCGTTAGTGCCTAGCACCATATCTTTCGTAGCTTTCGGGATTGGATTCCTATAATCATCTTTCTTACCAAGATAGTACTCTAGATTGCTTGGCAAAAGTCGCACATCTACAGCTATTGCTAAATCGAGCCTCTTATGCGTCCTCGTTATAGCAGTAAAATAGTTTTTGTAGCTCACCACTAAATCGTTTTCGAGAATAGCACCTTCGACTAAGCTCTTAAACTTTTCTTTGACGTTATGGCTATGTATGATGGATTCGTTCAGATCTGCTTGTGCACCAAGTATGCAATGTCCAAAAGCCTCGACAGATCTATTCAACCTACCCAATCCAACATCTGTCAAACCCTTTCCGATTGGTGGCATAAACCAATTGTATTGTTTACCGTTGTTATTGCCAATGTACGCTAAAGAAAACTGATACTCCGTACGACTCTCCTCAGGAAACTTAAAGTCACCACCAGGCCACTTTGCAGAGAACGAAGTATTATGTGCATACTTCTCCGTATAGTTCACCATTTTTCCATGAGAGTTTACGTAGACGTCTCCTAAGCCATTCCACCGAAAGTCTGGTGTTCGAGATATACCGAATTCGATGCACAATTTCTCAAGAGCTGATTTGTTATAGAGGTTAGCCCTTTGCTTGAAATGAGATTCACCAGGTAAAGGAACTCCATGAGTACCACCAAGTTCACGTAGAATTCTTCGTATCGTGAAATATACGTGGAATCGTAGGAACCCTTGAACGACTGGTGGATACGTTTTGAAAGTGGGGTCAAACAACGACACTCCACATCCGGAAGTTGCACACCACGTTGCGAAATTCAATTGTTGAGGCCAGTAGTGGAAATCCGGACCAGCCAACCAATGCTGGGACTCCTTTTTTGTCGTATGCTTTACAACGATCTCCCTGAATATATTTGGAACGCCAGCTTTGAAATTCTGCTTTGGTGTGACATATATCAATAGATTAGTGAGATCAATATCTTGTGCCGGTTCAGTGGAAGGAACTGCTGTAATGGGATATTTCACACTCATGTCTAGTATCAACGTAGATGGGAAACCACCAACCATTCCCTGCAATGCATTGTCGATGCGGCTTTGAGTGACTGCAGATAACTTTGAGACATCATCGCCGTAAACGATATAGCTAGAATCTCCATCTCGAAACCAAATACTCGTCGAATATTTGCCTGGATCGTTCACTTCCGTAGAGGCATAGAACTTGTGAAGATCTGCCTGTGGATATTTCTTCTTGAACTTCGCTAATAGATTTGCATTCAACGTTGTGACCTTTTCATTTTCATCGGCAAGGAGTGCTGTCTGCTCAGATTTCGAAAGCCTTGGTCCACCCTTGGCAATCTCTACCTTGTCCTTGGCAGATAGACCATCGTACCAATCATCTTTGTCTGGTACAACGAGAGGCATCTTATATGTTGAAGCTATACGTATATATAGTTATACCTTCAACATATACAATGACGATCCTTAATATCATCACCACATCATCCGACCATACGGTCTACTTCGACGATCCTATTCTTATACGGAACATTTCACTAGTCGAGGTCACTTTCGAGAACACTTGGTGGAACCTAACAGAGGTGGGCTCTTTCTGGTGGAATGGCGGTAGTATTGTGTTCCCACACGACGTTGCTGCAGGGTCTTACAACTTTAGGAAAGCCAAGAAGGCCTTAAATCCTGCAAGTAGGGCTGGTATCGTGGAATTTAAGAGCGATACCCTCCTTAGGGAGGACAAAGCTATAATAGTTAAAAAACCAATCAATTTCAATAAAAGTCTCTACACACTATTAGGTGTCGAAGGTGGAGAAGAAGAGAATAACGAGTTCCTGCTAAAAGTTGGTACTTACCGCATTAAGATCAAAGATATCCACACAGTGTATGTCCGTTGCGACGTGGTGGATTCCGGTTTCTCACTTCTAGAGGGAAAACGATCGAAAGTCTTGGCTAGCATAGAGGTCCGAGGTCTTTGGTTTTCAAGGATAACCTATACTATAACGAATCCCCAAGTCCTACAAGCTATAGGGACAATGCGAAATAGTCTTAGCCTTACGATTCGTGATGAGAAAGGTAACGTGGTAGACTTCCGTGGTCGACCTATACGATACGTGTTGAAGCTTGAGTAAGTTATATGTATAACGTACAATGGAAGGCGATTCGATTCAACCGTTTCCCTCAGCACCAAGTATCTATCCACAGATTGCTAATGACGCTGGAAAGAACTTTAGACTGCAAACGATCCGAGACACGCTTTCGGACATAGAAGTTCAAGAAAGGCACTACGAAGGTGTACGCAAGAAATATGCACGTTCTCAAGGAATAGTTCATGGCATCGCAGTGGTAACTGGAGGTCTATCTGTGCTCTTATCTGGATCTGGATTGGGAGCAGCGTTGACTGGGGTTGGAATAGTGATTGGTCTACCACTTGGAGTTATTGGTGGTCTATGTGGATTAATTTCAGCATCTACAACCATTGGAGCTAAGAAGTTAGGAATGAAGGTTTCTAAGCATGAAAAGACAACTATGTTAGCAAAAGCGAAAATCAATACGATTCGTGATCTAGTATCGAAGGCCTTACGCGATGAAAACATATCCGACTCCGAATACAGTCTCATCCTGAACGAAGCGAATAAGTATGAGATCATGAGATCTGAAATTCGTCGCAAGGCTTCCATAGGTGAAAAAAGCATTCGAGCCGAACTCAAGCAAGAAGTGCAAAAGGAAATGCGAGAAAAGCTTGGAATGTAAGAATCAACGTTTCCTATGAAAGGAACGAACATGGCTCTCACTTTCACTTCACTAAGTCCTACTGCTAGTTAGCCCATGCTTAGTGTAGATTGATTCAAAGTAGGAATGGTAAGAAGACAACTCCTTGACAAAACGCTTGACTGAATTTCCAAATACGTCACATCGTTCGACGACCTCGTTAAGAGACATAGACGATCCTAAACGATGTAGCACCTCGTAACTTGCTCCAACAACTTTCGTCTTAATTACCGATCTGCCTACATTGTTTTCTGTTGCCATAGTAACAACCTCGTGGACTATTTGTTGAGCGTCTATAAGTACTCCTTGAGGATCGAGTTTAAGGAAAGTCGTTGCAATGTGAGGAACTATGCGCTCGGCATCCAAGTCTACATCGATCTCATCGTCGTTACACAGAGAACGTATAAAGACCTCTCCTCTATGGATGCCTTTGTTGCTTAGTTGCATGAAGCGAGCAACCTCACCTTTAGATCTGACGAATCCACATTGTATGCATGCATGGTAGAGTAGAGCAGCTAGAATATGTCTCTTAGCATCGCTACGCTTGGGATGAACTTTCATTACTTGGATAAATGCGTCGGCTACGATTCCTAAAGTGTTCGTGGGGAACGATAGGTCACAACTTTGTTTGTAAATAGTGTTGTATTCTCGTAGTTCTTGTAGGAGCGTTCGTCGTTGCAGTTCCGTGTTATCGCTTTGCTTTGGTTTTGCTCGGTCTAGATCACTTTGATACTGAAACCCGTCCGGACCTACTACACGCAGTCGAGTAGTAATAATATCGTTCTTAGTTTCTTCACATGGTTCAACCTCAGAAACGAGACCACATGTGGGACATACGAATTCCGTTCCTTGTATTTCAAAGGGGCAGAGACAATCAGAACATGTTTCACTGGTGTTAATATGTTCCACTTGTGGTTTGATATTCAGGCTTCTATGAATTCCAGGACCAAACAATCTGACTAGCTCGTCCATGATACAACTATAGATGTTATATGTTCAATAGAAAAAAAAAGAAAAAAAAAGGAATGAAGAGGGTCACAACGACTTTCTTCATTCTTTTTTTTTTTTTTTTTTTTTTCGTGGCTATTCCTAATCGTCCTTCTCGCTCCTCAAGGCAGCCAACACCTTGTTGAGTGCATGGGTGAGAGACTCTCCGAGACCTTCCTCTGGTTCCACCACTCTTGGTTCTGCGGGCAATGCTACCTCCGGTTCCACCACTCTTGGTTCTGCGGGCAATGCTACCTCCGGTTCCACCACGTTTGGCTCCTCCTTTCTTGGACCCTCTAGCGTCTTGCTGGACTTCTTAGCGCGTTTTACATAGACACCGGGACACTTCATCTTGATGGCGAGACGGTCGCATCCTGAGCAAAGCTCGTAATCAGTACGACATCCTTTACCGCACTTCGAGCATGGTATGAGTGGGGCACAGCCTTTTGAGATTTGGTAGTTGTGCTGGGAACAGAACTTCGTTGTCTTCGAAATCCTCTTTTGGCATTTCGTGTCCTTCCCTCTCATCAACCAATCACAAGTTACTACCTCAATCATTGTGGCGTCTACATTTGAGTTCTTCTTCGACATGTTCGATCTGTATGGTGTTAATGCGTACTAAGATAACAACGTAAGCTAGTATTGTGGAATAAAGAATATATACTAATACCATTTAGTGGTAATATACAGTATAATAATCATTCCTTTAACATATACTTCAAGTTTTAGATTCTTAGGTGCAGTAGGATTCAATCGGATTCCTATCTGGCATTATAGGCATTCACATAGTAATCTAGTAGGGCATTTTCTTCCTCTATGGTGAGCTGGGAGTTCTTAATGATCCACTTAATGAGCCATTTAGCGGTATGAAACTGATCGTTGCTACAGGCGTATAGTAGAGCACGATGAATGTATTCACACTCTATGGTTATCTGAAAACGTTGAATGAGCCACTTGATGCTATTAAGATGCCCATACGCTCCAGCCTCTATCATAGCAAACATGACGGCATAGCCCTCTTTGGTGAACTGGAAGTGCTTAATGAGCCACTTAGCAATACCAAGGTGACCGTACCTTAAGGCAGCGCATAGAGTATGATTGGTGTATCTATCCATTTTATTGAAACGTAAGTGCTTGACGAGCCACTTAACAATATTAAGGTTGCCATGATCGCTGGCGTAGATGAGAGGAAGGCTGTCGTCGACGTGGCTTGCGGAAATGCCGAAAGTCCGAGCCAATTTGTCTCGATCGGCATCATTATGAGTAGAACCCAAACCAAAACATAGTACTTGTATACGGAACTCTCGGTCTACGTCTTTGTAGCGCGCGAGAGATGCAGCACCGTTTAGGCGTTTTGATACCCTTGCAATGCTTGAGAATGACGTAGGACCTGCATGCTCTACGATCTTAGTCAAGATTTCTAGAGGGAGGTACGATATATTATCCATAGTGAAAGATATCGATATACAGTATAATAATCATGTCTCTAACAGATACTCAAGTTTGAAGTTGGATTTTATGTACAAGAATGTCTAGTGACACTTTGAATGACCCTTAGTTACCCCTAGTAGTATAGCCGGTATTAAAATGATACAACTTTTTGTTGTGCAAGAAAAACTTAAAAAGTTGTAATGGTATGGACGCCTTTTTTCTTGCACAAGGGGCGTCATGAAGTGGATTTCTGAATTCGCTTTATGACGCCCCTTGTGCAAGAAAACAAGGCGTCCATAACATTTACAACTTTTTGAGTTTTCTTGTACAAGAAAAAGTGGTATCATTTTAATACCGGCTATACTACTCTCAATTAAACATTTATTTCAGTAAATGATATTTCTCCCTTCTCTCAAACATTATAAAAATCATACTAGAACTGAAATATTATTGAAGATGAGAATCCTGTGTAGAAACCTTTTTTTTTTTTATTTCCTTGAAGAAGAAAAACGAGCAGGTTTTTCAATAGTGGTCGGTTGAAATCTGTATTTTCATCGTTTGACTGATGCCCATTGATTGAATATCATCAACAGTCTTTTCTTCGTTCTGGTAGCTGTAGCTATCATTGTTTCCAAGAGCCAGAATTATGCTTGAAGATTTCTCTTCTCTTGAGAACGTTGACACCAAGGGAACATATTTTTCCGGGAATGCCTGTGCCTAATACGACGCCTGATGCCCGCATACTTCGAATATCACTTTTCTGGTGCTTATTGGTGAAGCAGATGTATTGTTTGATTCATTGTTTCTGGGGATAGGGTTCTTTGTATTTCAGGGTATTGTTTTGCTTTAGAAGACAATAGTTTTCTTTGTGTTACATATGTGGTGATCTGTAACACCAAGAAACCCCAACTTCCCTCAAAGTTATACGTTAACTGAACAACCATAAGTTAGTCATATTTCAAGCAACCGTATCAGCCATACTCTTTCTCAGTTTTGGGTCGGCTTACACTACAAATCACGTCTCAAGAGTTATTCCAGTACATAGTGTACACAGCAATGCAGTATTTCATACGGCGTGTGCTTTTTGTGGTACTGATCTGTGGAGATTTTCAACAAAAGTTAATGGTTTAAAAGTTTCATCCGCGCTCTTTCGGTATTTTGCCCAAAACGTGGATGTTTTTCATGCAAATCATCAGTTAATATACGGTAGACTATACATGAACATAAATACAGTGATTCTGAAGCCAAATTCAGGTACGCTCTACTAAATAACACTCTTTTCGAGTCCTTTTCGGAGGTACTTTCTAGCTGAGACTGAGCAGTTATCCGCCATCTTGGATTTCAAACCACCTGGAGCTTCGTCTTCGTGACCGGAAGTAAAACTTATGAAAGGCGTGTATTGCGTTTGGTTTTAGTTGAGAACATGATTGGCTGATAATACAAAACATTTTCCACAGCCAATAGAAAAGCTAAGCAAACGCAAAACCAAAGTAATCACCGAATCACTTTCGCAGTACTCAATCGAAAATCGCCCTATACTGCTTCAGTCTTTACTGAGTTTTAATCAACCAGCGCACCCTATCGCTGTATTACTGTTGTCCTCTTGATCTTCTGTGCCCAGTTGTTCGTAAATCCTGGTCCTTAACCCATGGTTTTGGTTCTCTCGGTAGAATGTATTTGTTTCGAAATCTACTGAGCACGTACTTGCTGTTTCTCCTCTAGGAATAAGTTTTTAACCTCAAAGATGTCGTTCAAACGTTAGCAAATCGAACTAAAGTTTGCCCTTAATCCTGAGTTTCGAACAACCGGGCTCCTGTTCTTTTATGAACTTCATAGCAACATTCGTATTTTTGTCATAGCACGTTTCATTTCTCTTCAGTCACTCATTGATCGTCTCGTTATAGTACAAATGAAAGGTTCAGGTAAGATGTTAGTCCAGTTGATGGCCGGTGGAACTTGGAGTGATTTCGATTTAAAGAAAAACGAACCATTACAACGCCATACTCAAAGGGAATGCCTTTTTTAGTCTGTCTAATAAGACTTTCAGAAAATATTGTTTCAACAAGTAACTTTATCATTAGGTTTAAAGAATTGTTTTGGAAGTTATATAAATTATATAAATGGGTATGTCATTCCCGAACATGCACCGGATGATCAAAATCATCACCAAGGTACTGAAAAGTGGGGTCCAAAATATGCTACCTGAGAGGTACCCTTCCCCCTTCCCCCAACCCGGTCGTCCTATGCGCTTCGTTTCGCTCAGAAGTAGATATACTCTCCGGTGAAGGTACATGTAGGTACTCCCCGGGGGTGAAGGTAGGTACTCCTCCTGACAGTACTCCTAGTACATCAGATATGCAGTTCGATCAGTTCAATTCTTTTCAGTTAATATATATAGGTACTGGAACTCTGGCATAACGTAATTGAAGTATGACATTGTATCGTTTTAAGTAGTCGGCATAACCATTTTACGGAGGACAGGAGGCGGGCCAGTTAAGCAACGATAATTTGACTGAGGGGTAAGGGGTGCCCACAACACTGTGACATAGTGGCTGGGCACTTGCGTGACAATCCGTTAAAACTGGTTAATATTTAGCGGATGCCGATCAGTGCAGAAGGCAACTTCAGTTTATCAGTTTTGAACTGAACGACAGAACATCATGTGAAGAGGAAAACCATGCTGTGTGACGAATAGCTCTCAAAGGAATCCGATATCCCGTCAACAATTAGCGAGAAATGAAGGTGTGCGCTGATTTTCAATGTAAGCTACGCTTTGCGAAGACAATTATCAGGAAGTGGTACACATCGATCCCCTTGAAAACATTTCTCGATAATTTAAAGACGCATGGAAGAACGTTATCTCATGCTGGTATTTTGTAAATGTCCGATTAATGCCCAGTGTCACGCTTTGTTTCGCTCATTACAACTTGGTACTTAATGATAATCGATGACTGAAACACAGGTCACACAGTCCAGACAATGAAGGGTACTACGATGATAATAAACCAGACATATTACACCAAGGCCTGCTGTACTTTTGTGTTATACGTTACGATGTGTCATACCATGGATCATAAAAAGAACTACAGGTCACACAGTCAAGACAATGAAGGGTACTACGATGATAATAAACCAGACTATATTACACCAAGGACTGCTGTACTTTTGTGTTATACGCTACGATGTGTCATACCATGGATCACGTGTGATATTTTCGGTTCGCTGATTGGTTGATACTCTACTTCAACATGGCGGAATCATAGTGGAAGAGTGGCGTAAGTAAATGTAAATGTAATTTCCAGGTTGTACATTGCTTATGATACAACCTACCATTTAATCTGTATATTATGGTTTATTTAGTTATGTAGCGGGATTAGAAAATGTATTTTTATTCGGACGAGTAGCGGGGGAGAATGAAAAGGGTTTTTCGTTGTTTCTTTGCCTTTACTTCTGTTCTTTTGGTCGTGTTTTAGTGCTCTTCTTACTTTTAAGTAATAACGTTTGTTTCTTTTTCCGTTATTTTACGACGATTCCAACCAGCCTAAGCCACACGTTAAACTTCAAGGTAAGCCCATCTTGTTGTTGTTTACTTTCATTTATTCTGTTTTGGAGAACATCAGGGGAGGGGGTGTGTGAGTAAAATTCAACATGGCGGACCAGATGGCAGGTTAAATCGTCGAAAGCAGACGTTTTCTGAGCAGAACGTCGGGCGCGTGACTCAGTTTCTATGTTCGAAAAGAATGGTAACGGTCGCATTCATGTCAGAGGACTTTTCCCAGAAAATAACCAAAAAATCCCGCTAGAAAAACCTGACCTTTTGGCTTCGATCTTTGGTATGTTGGAAAGAAATACCCAAACTTTCAAAATGAACGCGGCTTCAAGGAGTTTGGAGGATTCTGAGGTAAGATTGTCGGATTCCTTCACGTTTGTAAATGTCTGCAGTTTTTTTAGAAATAAAAAAATCCCCGCACTTGGATTACATTTTTTTGGGTATAGTCTGTAGTTTTGTTATCGTGGAAGAACTTCGTGGAAGAACTTCGATTCGTTTGTTTATAATAGCTACAGTAAAAAAAAAAATTGTGATCGTTCTGAAAGAAGTTTGAAAGTCAGATATTCGGCTCAAAGTCAGAAAGTGATAAATTTATTGCGCGTGCGCGTCGCCATTTCTGAAAATGCCATAATATATATATTTAGGCAAGCCTAAAAGCGTAGCTCCCAATTATCTGAATTGAAGTAACGACCCGAAAATAACGATAAATTATGTAAAGAAAACAAAGATAAATACACAAAAATAACTACTAGAATGAAAGGGAAATCGGCGCAAAAGTTTCAGAAGAAAAGAGAAGATTAACGGAAAAATGGCAAAAAACATTGAAACTTTGAGCGCGCTTGCTCGTTGTTCGAAATTGCGTCGACAGCTCGCGCAATCTAAAATTGAAAACTTTTCACTCAAATCACAGATAATAGTGTACATTATTTATGGAGGAATTTGGGGAAAAGAAAACACTCCTCGAGGGTTTCGTGAAAACTGTTGCTGGAGATCAGCCACCACTGGAAGGCGAAATCACTGCTGGTCAAGCTGAAAAGGAAGATGAAAAGAAAGCTACACAGCAAGCCGAACAACAAGCTAAAAAGCAGACAGCCGAACAGAAAGTTACTGTGGATATCGGCAAGATTTTGAAGCGTGAACTAAAGATTCACGGACAGGTAACCGGAGACTAATACAAGGAGGGCTTGTCATATGTCAGTCTGGTCAGGCAAATTGACACGGCTGAGAAAGCAGGGTACACCGAAAGCGAGATATCGGAGGCAGTAATTCGAGTTGTTAGTCCTGTTTTGAAACTAAGATCTTATTTAGAGATGACACCAAATTTGTCTCTGTCACGCCTGAAACAGATCCTAAGGGCTCACTACAAGCAAAAATCTGGGACAGAACTATACCAAGAGCTGCCCGGATTGTGCCAAAGTTCAAAAGAATCTCCTCAAGATTTTCTAATACGAGCCATGAATTTGCGGCAACAGATCACATTTGCTTCTATTGCGACCGACAGTGCTGTGAAGTATGAGGCATCGCTTGTACAATCGCTATTCTTACACGTAGTGGAGACTGGGCTCCAACAAGAGTCGATTAGAGCAAAGCTACGACCGCTCCTGGAGAAAGAAAGTGCAAGTGATGAGGAGCTTATGGAGCGTGTAAACATGGCTGTTTCAGCAGAGACAGAGATACTAAACAAGATGGGAGCTGGTAGCAGAAGGGGCCCACAAGTAAGTCGGGTTGAAGCACACACCGTTACATGCCAAGCTACTAGTAACAATGCCAAGACAGCTAATAAAGTAAAAGAGCCCACACCGAATAAGTTAGTGGCAGCCCTGGAAGCGGTGCAGTCTGATCTAGCATCCTTAAGAGATGCGTTTAATTAGCCTCAGGCCCAGGCTCCTACAAGAGAGGGTGATAATACTCAGCAACAAAGTCACCGTAGGAAGTTCTTGTGTCATGCATGTAAAAATGCAGGTGAACAGCAGTGTAACCATTGTTACAAGTGTGGCTCTAAGGAACACTTTGCTCGAGGTTGCAAAAAGGGAAACTTCCAGGGGCTGCAGCCGAGGGACAGGGTGTAGCTCAAAAGGTTCAGTTGTCCCATGTTTGTCAGTCTTGTGGGAGGGGAGAGAGACAATTTAACACCCCATTTCAACAATGTAGCAAATGTAAAGTCGTCCGGTATTGCTCCCAAGTGTGTCAACATAGACACTGGAGAGAACACAAAGTGTTATGCCAGGCAGTTTACCATTTGGAGGGGCATGCCAACAGTATAAATGGTGAAAATGAGGGAGTATACCTTAGCCACTTGTCACCTAAAGAGTATGCTACTGTCGTACAGTTAGTGGGGAGGAGGTGTACAGTAAAATGCGAGTTAAATGGAATAGCAACTGAAGCTTTATGGGACACTGGAGCCCAAGTGTCCATCATTCCGTGGGACTGGGTCCAAAACAATTCCCCTGGGAGTGAGGTGCAACCTGTGGAGAAGCTGTTAGGGGTAACCAAGCTAGACGTAAAGGCAGCCAATGGAACTGAGCTCCCTTATATATGGGGTGGATTGAAGTCGACTTCAAACTAGCAGGGGGAGATCACAAGTATGGGGTTAAGGTTCCCTTTTAGTTTCAAGGGATCACATAGACTCCCCTATCGTGGGGTACAATGTGATTGAGGAAATTACTCGGAACTCTGTATGTAGTATTACAGCTGATAACAAGTTGCCCTTACTGGATGTGCTTTCCTCAAGTCTAGCCGGTGTGAAGCGATAGAAAGTTGAAGCACTTGTCAACTTTGTAAACACTGAGAAATCACATGAGTTAACAACTGTCAAGACCAGTAAGAGGGACATATTTATCCCAGGAGGTCAGGTGGCTCGTGTTTCATGTCATGTAAATGTGGGTCCTATTGAAAGGCGAATGCCAGTGCTTTTTGAGCCAAATCCTGAACATGCTTGGCCAGATGGTCTTGAGGTTACAGAGACACTCGTAACTGTAACAAGGATAAATATGTCCCTCTTACTGGTCTTGACAGATGTCAACATCCAAGTTGAAAACCCTACAATGCATGAGATTACTTTAAGGAATAGGACATTGTTAGGACAATTACACCTTGTGAGTTCGGTCACGGCATTAGATGTGACAAAACGTGACATGCATGATGGATGTGAGGAAACCTACAATGATTCAAATCAGTGCAAAGTACAAATTGCGAGTACCATGATTGGCGAAGCTTCTAAAGTAGGGCATGAAAATGCAGCAGATCCTTTGTATGTAGCAGATGTCAACCTTGAAGGACTGTCTGCTGAACAAAGCGATATAGTTCATAAGATGCTTGAAGAAGAAGCTGAGTCATTTGCTAAGGCAGATGAGATTGGAAACGCAGAGGGTTTATTAATGGATATCAAGTTAACGGACTCAGCACCAGTGCAAAGAAACTACATGGTAGTGCCGAGACCACTATACCGAGAAGTCAAACAGTACGTGGAGGACTTGCCGAATAAAGGATGGGTCCGGAAATCACGGTCTGCCTACTCTTCACCTGTTGTATGTGTTAGCAATAGGGATGGGTCCCTACGGCTGTGCATTGATTATCGCCAACTAAATCAGAAAACGGTCCATGACCGTCATCCATTACCACAAATACAAGCTACCCTGGACAGTCTTGGTGGTTCTTGGTGGTAACAGGTGGTTCTCACTTTTAGACCAGGGCAAAGCATATCATCAAGGCTTTATAAGCCCTGAGAGCAGACCCTTGACAGCCTTTGTTACTCCATGGAAACTGTTTGAGTGGATTCGCATACCGTTTGGACTCATGAATGCGCCTGCAGAATTCCAGAGGTTCATGGAACATTGTTTAGGGGAACTCAGGGATGAAATTTGCATTCCATACTTGGACGATGTTATCGTGTTCAGTAAAACATTCGAGGATCATGTAGACCATGTTCGCATAGTGTTGCAAAGACTTCGGGCTAATGGTATCAAGTTGAATGTGAAGAAGTGTGAACTGTTCCGTAGGGAGGTGAATTATCTCGGACATATTGTCTCGGCTGATGGGTACAGGCTCGACCCAAAAAAGACTGCTGCTGTTACGACTCTAAGGGACTCTAAACCTGGTACGGTGGGAGAAGTGAGGAAGCTGCTAGGACTTCTTGGATACTATCGTAGATATTTTCAGGATTTTTCCAAAATAGCTAAACCAACCCTTGTTTGAACTACTGCAAGCTTCCCCTACTGACAAGATCAGGCCTGTCAACAGTAACATTAACTGCAAGTCTAATAAGAACTGTGGGACTGTATCATCAAACAAAGTAATCATTTGGGCGAAACAACACCAAGAGGCCCTGGAGGAACTGTTGGACCATCTGACAAGACCTCCAATCCTAGGGTTTTCAGATTACAGTCAACCATTCGTGCTCCATACAGATGCATCGCAAGAGGGATTAGGGGCTGTGTTGTACCAAAAGCAGTATGGAAAGTTGCCTCTAGATCACTCAGCCCTACTGAGAAGAACTACCACTTACACTCTGGCAAGTTGGAGT
Source organism: Actinernus sp. WN-2022 (assembly GCA_030867875.1). NCBI lineage: Eukaryota > Metazoa > Cnidaria > Anthozoa > Actiniaria > Actinernidae > Actinernus > Actinernus sp. WN-2022. Next base: position 31,131,177 of record JAOWCC010001210.1, read on the forward strand.
TTCTTGCTCTTAAGTGGGCTGTCACAGAGCATTTTAGGGACTACCTGTACTGCGCTCCAGGTTTTACGGTCTTCACAGATAATAATCCCCTCACTTATGTGTTATCGACAGCCAAGTTAAATGCTAGCGGCCATCGCTGGGTTGCCGAATTGGCGGATTTTTCATTCAGTATCAAATACCGGCCATATCGCTCGAATGGAGACGCGGACGCGCTCTCGAGGATGCCTTTAGACTATGCAACCTATATGGATGGATGTACTAAGGATATATCACCCGACCAGATCAGCGCAATTATTACTGGAGTCGTGGCACAGGGGGATAGGAATACAACCTGGGTTTATGCTATTATGCATGATGAGACTACATTAGAGCTTGATAAGGTATCTCTCGGTGCTGCATGGGCAAATCACCATCAGGAAAGACAGAATCCTGCATGCCCAGAGGCAAGACCAAGCAATTGGCAGGGTTTTGGCTTTTAAACTAGAGGGAATGCGCCCATCCATCCAAGATACTAAGCAAGAACTTCCCTGTACAAAGGCATTACTGCGGCAGTGGCATAAACTCACGGTCAGAGAAGATGGGTTGCTGTATCGTAACAGTAGTGGATACCAGCAGCTGGTGTTACTACGACAGTTCCACCCAATCATCTTCAAGGAACTTCACCAGGAAATGGGACATTTGGGGGCTGCACGGGTTGTGCATCTAGCTCGGGAACGATTTTACTGGCCAGGCATAGAGGGGGACATAACTCACTTTGTGTCGAACATCTGTGGCTGTCTGAAACAGAGGAGGCCAGTTTTACCTACATGTGCGCCGCTCAACACCACATCATCACCATTTGAACTAGTGTCAATCGACATTTTGCACTTGGAACAGAGCTCAGGTGGCTATGAGTATATACTGGTGATAATAGATCATTTTACTAGGTTTGCCCAGGCATATCCGACCAAAAACGAGTCGAGCACAACAGCAGCGGAGAAATTGTTCAATGACTTCGTTCTGCGGTTCGGTTTCCCCGAAAAGCTACTGCATGACCAGGGAAGCGAGTTTGAAACTAGACTCTTTCACCAACTGCAAACGCTAAGTGGAGTTGAGAGACTGCGGACCACTCCCTACCACCCTCAGGGAAACGGGAAGACAGAAAGTTTCAACAGGACTTTACTGTCAATGTTGTGGACACTACCGGAAGACAGAAAGAGCAAATGGAAGGACTCGGTTAACAAAGTTGTCCACGCATACAACTGTACTCGCAACGATGCTACTGGGTTTTCACCTTTCTTTTTGTTATTTGGTCGTTCACCGAGACTATCAGTAGACCTCCTGTTTGGAACCTCGCCACCACAAACAAAACAAACCCCGACAGAGTATACAGAAAGATGGAAAAGCGCAATGAGGCACGCATACTCCATCGCAATGAAGAACAGTAACAAGTCCGCCGCTGTGGGGAAAAAACACTACGATAAGAAGGTTCGGTTCACCCAACTACAGCCGGGAGATAGAGTTCTTGTGCGCAATCTGTCCGAACGTGGTGGGCCTGGCAAGCTTCGGTCCTACTGGGAGGACCAAGTACACATAGTAGTAGAGCAGAAAGGCGAGATGCCGGTGTTTGAGGTCAAACCTGAAGGACATGCTGCTAGATCACGTGTACTCCACAGGAATTTGCTCCATCCCTGTGAATTTCTCCATACTGACGTCCCTGAGGATATGGCACCAGCAGTCCAGCGCCCCAGAAGGAGGCGAAGACGTGCAATGCCGAATGATGCAGGACAGGCGGACCTGGATAGAAGCGACAGTGATAGCGACAGCAGTGGGGACCTGGTACTCGAAGGGCTCTCCCCAACAGAGATGGATAGGGTACCAACTGGTGACCCGGCACAAGCAACAGAAGTGGAAGAAGTCCACCAGATGCCTGACAACCAACCGGTACTGGTTGAAGATGCACGTGAACCCAACGCGGAAGCCGAAGAAGATGGGGAACAAAACAACTCTCCCTTGGAATGCAGATCAGCATCCCCTTGAATACATCGAAGTAATGAATGTGGACCCAGTACTGCCCGAGGAACAGCAAGGACGACCGGCGCGCAATCGCCAACCCCCTGTTCTGCTTCACTACGATTCCCTTGGGAACCCATCGTACTACCCACCATGTGTATCAAGCATTCAATCATCGAGTGGCGTGTTTACCCAGCCAAGAATGTTTTGGCCTCTTCCTCAGCAGTGGATAGTCCCAGCACAATATCAGTATCACCAGAGCTTCCCGGCATACCAGTATCACCCAAGCCTTTTGAACTACTTTTGAACTACTGAACTACTGAAATAAAATCAATGCAAACTTACCTGAAGGCTTTATCTGTTCTTTATAGGGCTCTGTGTGCAATTTCAGCGGAGTTTCCTGTGCTGGCATCAAGGCGGATCGGGGACCATTTATGTGTGAAACTTCAGATTTGCATTTTTACAGAGAGTACAATGCCCTTAACCTTTTTTCCTCCTCCAGTACTCCAGAAAGTCCTGCTACCTAAACTACGACCGCGGGATCAAACTCCGAACCGCCGAGTTCAACTGTTTCTTTCTTCACTGCCGGAGTGTGACTCGAGTACCGTAATATGGAGTAAGCCATTTACACTCGAAATATATCATTCGCAAGGAAATTAAAGTATATATCTTCAAATACAGCTAAGCAATGCTGGAGACATTAAAACAAGCTATCAAGAGTATGTATCTGCTTGTGGATTGTGAAAATTCGCACTCGTAAACCGAAATTTGAATCTATTTATAAAGGCATATAACTGATTTCCTGCCGAATCATATTAGTAGCATATCCTGGGAAAATTCATTAGCTCTATTGGGTTTTTCATTTGGTAGAAATTATGAAATTCGTTACCCAAAGCGTTACCCTGGTTCCAGAGGTTTTCTCGATATATTTTCTGCGAGCGACAGTTAAGCTGCGAAGCGGCGCCAGCGTGCGCGAGCTGCGAAGCAGCGATAAGGGAAAGAAAACCTGTTTTCTCTCCCTACTCGCTGCTTCGCAGCTCGGATACGCTGACGCCGCTTCGCGGCTTAACCGTCGCTCGCAGAAAAAAACATAGAGAAAACCTCTGCAACCAGGGTACCAAAGCATATGTCTACTTCTTTTATAGCTCTTATGGGTGCTTTTTTGCTAATTTGATTCTGATTGGGCTACCTGTGGCGCGCGGTCAAAATGGGGCGAGGAGAAAAGGGAATGAGGGTTGAGGGGAGTGGAGGGGAGAAAAGGAAATAAGAGCCTTTTAGGGTTCTCCGCGTACGTCCATCAACGCAGCTCTCCCATTGGCTAAAAGTGACAAATTTCAATCAAGTGATCAATCTTGCATGGATCAGGCGGCCGATAAGTAAAGTAAAGTAATAATTTGTCTTTATTTTACATTGATATTGTACATATCAGATGTTACAAATGTGTAAACGAGGTAAGAAGGTAATATTAAAAGCTATCATAAAGTCATACATGGATATATAAAATATGGCAAAACTTGATTATACTTAAATATTAATCTATTGACAAGACTACCTTTAAAACGCTCTGTATTAACTTTAGGATATACGGCAGTTTGTTTTCTAAGCCTTCGAGAGGACTGCTTAACCATAGGCAGCAGTGATCGTAATGGATGATTATAAATAAAGTTAACTTTATTCACTTTTCTCTAAAAGATTACGATTGCTAATAAGCTCTGAAGAGTACTTTCTCTTATGGTATTGTTTAAGAAAGCGCTGTACTGTGGTAAGGTCGGATTCACTAGAGCCATAGACAGATAAACCGTAAGTTAATTTAGGTAGGATGAGTCAGTAAAGTAAAGCAACTTTATTTAACGTCGGTAACTCGTGACAGTCTGGTGGGACTGATAAACTTGAGGCTGACGGGAGTCCTACATCCTTATCCGAGAATACGTGAAGGTCTAACCATTTGCAGTTGTTTAATTTCACAAAGGCAGCACCTACTCAGTTATTTTAAGCCTGAGTGTTGGTCCAGCCGGGGTTTGAACCCGCGACCTCCCACTCGACAGACCGGAGCTTAACCACTGAGCTAACCGGGAGGCGGTATGGCTAAAATTGGGATTTTCAGTGCAGATATTTTCACATCAGCTTGAAATCATAAGAAGAAGAAGCAGTGAACTGTTTAATTAATCATAAAGATGTTTCTTCCCTTCCCCTCCCCCCTCCTTCCCTTTTGACCGTGCGCCACAGGTAGTCCAATCCGAATCAAATTAGATAGAAGGCTACTTCTTTTATTATACTTATAAACAATCGAGAGCATTTTAGTTCTACTAAAAGCTAGCCTTTTATTTATGCGGCCGTTGATAAACAAACTAATAGAAAAGCATATTGGCGCAAAGCACCATGCATGGACTCGGTCTCCGTGTTTCAGTGTTTCCCAAAATGTGTTTTGTCCCTGCGCGCACAGCATTTGTTGCGATGTTGCTTCCGCACAAATGCTCGCCGAAGCACCAAAACAATGTTCTTGTTTCTCGGCGCTTGTTTGCTCCCCCACGAAACATTATCAGCAACAATCATGCTTCTGCAACAATATTTCGGACAGGCCTTTAGTTTTCTGTTGCTAGAAAGAAAATAATCTTTTTCAAGAAACGAAATATTTACTACCACGTTTCTTCCTTATTTATGGTTTAATTGTTATATTTTTAGAGAGTATGCAGTAGAAAAATTAAGAGGGAAAATAACATTTAAGCATAGTGCAAATTCTCTGGCAAACTGAAATTTATAAAACATGAGAATCACCAAATATTCCATTATAATCTTGGTCAATTAAGACCTCCCCTCCCTCCTATTTTACCCTGCGAGCAGAGGTTTCTCATCTCTTTGCCTTTCCTGTCGCGAAAAGAAACCTCTGCCACGAAACGATTGCTTTTCGCGTTGAGCATGCGCCACGGTATCTGGATTTCCATTGGCCGAGAAAAACGGGACGGTAAACATTGTAAATTCATTGTAGATTTCAGATTGTTCATTTCTTATTGTTGGCGAAGTGGAGAAAATAAAATATATTTCCTTCTTCGAGGGCATAAATCAAAGCTTTCTTTACTTGACACTGGGCATTAATCGAACATTTAACAAAATACCAGCACGAGATAACGTTCTTCCATGCGTCTTTAAATTATCGAGAAATGTTTCCAAGGGGACGTGCATGTATACCACTTCCTGATAACTGTCTTCGCAAAGCGTAGCTTAGTACATTGAAATCAGCGCACACCTTCATTTCTCGCTAATTGTTGACGGGATATCGGATTCCTTTGAGAGCTCACACAACATGGTTTTCCTCTTCACATGATGTTCTGTCGTTCAGTTCAAAATAAACTGAAGTTGCCTTCTGCACTAATCGGCATCCGCTGAATATCAACAAGTTTTAACGGATTGTCACGTAAGTGCCCACCCCCTATGCCACAGTGTTGTGCGCACCCCTTACCCCTCAGTCAAATTATCGTCGTCTAACTGACCCGCCTCCTGTCCTCCGTAAAATGCCGGTTATGCCGACTACTTAAAACGATACATACTTCAATTACGTTATGCCAGAGTTCCAGGTCCAGGTTATGCTTACCTACATATAACTGAAAAGAATTGAACTGATCGAACTGCATATCTGATGTACTAGTAGTACTAGTACTGTCAGGAGGAGTACCTACCTACACCGGAGTATACCTACCTCTGAGCGAAACAAAGCGCATGGGACGGCCGGGTTCGGGGGTGGGGAAGGGGGAAGGGTACCCCTCAGCATATTTCGGACCCCGCTTATGAGTACCTTGGTGCTGAATTTGATTATCTGTTTGGAAATGACATACCCATTTATATAATTTCCAAAACAATTCTTGAAACCTTGTGCTGATGCTGAGAAAAGTCACTTGTTGAAACAATATTTTCTGAAAGTCTTATTATAGACAGACTAAAAAAAAGGCATTCCGTTTGGATTATGTCGTCGTAATGGTTCGTTTTTCTTTAAATCGAAATCACTCCCAGTTCCACCGGCCATCAACTGGACTGACATATTACCTGAACCTTTCATATGTACTAACGAGACGATCAATGAGTCGTCAAAGAGAAATGAAACGTGCTATGACAAAAATACGAATGTTGCTATGAACTTTATAAAAGAACAGGAGCCCGGTTGTTCGAAGCTCAATTTAGCTAATCCAGGATTAAGGGCAATCTTTAGTTTAATTTGCTAACTTGTGAACGACATCTTCGAGGTTAAAACCTATTCCTAGACGAGAAACAACAAGTACGTTTCATTTTGGCTCCACTACACACCAACATCACAAAGGAAAACTCCTATTTTATTGTGGTCATTTCGCCAGCGCCCGCAGTAGTAACAGTGTCCCGTTTTCCCACAGGCGTAACAGGTTCCGGGCCTAATGAGCTTGGTCATAGAAACTGGTGCCACTAATTGACGATTAATGACTGGTATGCTTTGCCTTTCATTTCCTTCTTCATTAAGAAAACTGCGTTTTGGATAACGGCTCGAGGTCTTCTTCGCTAAGGACTGTTTTCTCTGGGCCTTCGCTCGGAGTTCAGATTTGAAGATTCTCTTCTCATCTCCGGAGTCGTCTGCCAATTCATGTTTCTTATATTCGTTTACCGTGGCCCATCCAAATTCAGATTTGTCGGCCAACAAGAAATGCTTCTGCCGCTCATTAACGAGGTTCTCAACTTTCTTCAAATCCTCCTGGGCTTTGTTAAATTCTTTTTTCTCAACCGAGCTGGAAACATCTGCGAAGTTGTCAAGAATTTTGGCATTAAACTTATACTGGTCTTCGTTTGCTTTTTTCTTGAACTTGTGAGGCTCGGAATATTTGAGCTTCTTAATCTCTTTTAGCTGGATATCTGCAGAGTCCGTCGAGCTTCTTTTCAGTTGTTCGAAAGAAGATTCCATAAGATTCTTCATTGAAGCCAAAAGAGTGGTGTTGTTCCGCTCAATTTGCTCTCGAATAAGTGTACAAACCTCTTCTCTGTGTACAGAACTTGCGTGTCCTGTAGCAGGTACAGCTCTAGTTGAGGTTTCTTTTGCAGACATCATAACGGTTGAGGAACGGAACAAATAAATAAACGTTTCGTGCTATGGGTGCTGGCTTAGAATGCACTACAAGAGTTATACCTCACTTTTATACTCAGTTCCCATAATGCACTATGCATTATTGGCCAATCACGTGTAGTTCCCGTGCCGCCAAAATATTGATTTCTGTCTCCTTCAATTCTTTCATCCGCCAGAAATATAACATATATGTATGTATGTTGATTCCACCTCTTTATCTTCGATATTAACACTCACGGTTCCCTGCTTATAACCAAGTGTCATTGTATTGTACTTAGTACTTACCTTTAAGAAAATTAGAACTATACCATTTAGTTGCAAATTTAGCACTTTCAGTAAGCCTGTTCTGCACTTCCTCATAATTCTTACTCATTTCATAAAACTGGTGGTCAACAGCTTACATATTTAGATTTGTGTTAATGCTATAAGTTAAATCATTCTGGAAGATGTTCCATAATAATGGCCCAAAGGCAGAGCCTGAGGACAGCCACGTCTGACTTTTTTCCAAGAGCTGACAGCAGGACCAAGCTTGACTCATTGAAACGATCACTGAAATATGAGTGGAGTAGGTTCAAACTGTTTTCACTGAGGCCATATGCCTTGAAGTGGATGGAGTAACGAGTCAAACGCTTTACCCATGTCTATTGTACTAACTGTTTATTTACATTTTCACGTCAGTCGTATTTGGTGCAATGAAGCGTCACGCGTAAAATGACGAAGCGGTTTGGCATAGAGAGGCAATAAAAATCGTCATTATATGTAAGAAACCAATCAGAGGCCATCTTCTCTTGTCTTCTCTCAAGGTTTCTTTCTCCTTCGCTCTCTCGTTTTTCCTCTATAAAGACTGGATACCAGGTTATCCCAACGTCAGCTTAAAAAAAAAAAATTCAAACCAGGAGCTCCTTTTTTAAAAGAACCTCAAGACATACCTATTCAAAGCAGCATATAATCTATAGTCTGTATGTATGTATATATATATATATATATATTATTTTATTATATAATAGTAATATATATATATATTTTTAGAATTTTTAGAATTTTATTCCGCGTATTATGTAATTTTTATATAGTTGTAATTGTATAGCCATAATGATTTGTTTTAACTTACTCTTGTAAAGCGCTTAGGACAATTAATGGATTCAGCGCTATATCAATAGTTATTATTATTATTATTATTATTATTATTACTCAAGTATGTCAAGGTTTATAGAGCAATTCTGATGAAACACGCAAAACTGGCTATCTCGGTCATTTTTTAAATGAACTACCTTAGAACTTTGAGGTTAAATGACAATCACGTGTCGCGATATTCGAGGATTGGTATATAATCGTGATTGCTCTATAAACCTTGACATACTTGAGCAGGAGCTCCAGGTTTTTTTTTTCAACTGATGTTTTGTTTTGAAGGTAAATACCTTAAATGAAAGTTCCAAATGCACCTTTAAAGTCCAGTGTAATCAGATTACTACAAAATCATCACTTAACATCTCATTCTACCCGACCCATAATGAGTTTAATTTTCAGATTTTATGTGATCACGTGGTTGGTCACGTGATATAAATGTTACTCCAAAAACATGTGAAACCGACTTTAGGGAGCAGGTCAAAACAAATGCCCTCAAGACGGACCCATTTTGGGGTAGGGCGGTGGGGGTTGCTGCCAGCCATGATCTCCTCTGGTTGACAGGCTCAGCCAATCATATTCGACACCGCTCGGGAGACTGACGGGTCACGGGTCAGCTGTACGATCGATCTGAGATGGGGAAAGCAGTCGAGTCTTCAAAAAAAAACTTCTTCGAGCTATTCTACATGAAAATTGGAATAGCCACACTACTCCACTCTTCTATAAATTAAATCTTTTAAAATTAAAAGACATCCATAACCTTAATTATAGCCTTTTCATGCATGATGTAATCCATAAAACTATCCCTGATACATTCTTAGCCATGTTTACTCCCTTAAATGAAATTCACCATTATGAAACAAGACAGAAAAACAAACAAATATTTTTTCTGGAGTCCATTAGAACTGACTACAAAAAAAGGTTTATAAATTTTAACGGCATTAAGATTTGGAAAGAAATTCCTGACTCTATCAAATCATGATCATATAAGCGTCACTTATTTAAACAAAATTAATTACACATCATACTTAATAAATCAGTATGCTTGCCATGATTAGTTAATTAATCTATTAGATATAATATACAGACTTACCCAAGCAAAATAATTAATAAAATTCACCTCTCTCCCTTTTTCAACCCTTTGCAAATTCGTCTCTTTGTCTTTTGTGGTGTCTAAAGGGGGTTCCGGCTAGATAGCTGTCGTGGTTTTTTTCGGGTCCTCCTACTCAGTCTTTTATTTGTTTATTACATACTACTTGTAACTTTAAGAGTGAAATAAATGTTGTTGTTGTTGTTGTTTGTTGTTACCCATCTATACGTGCTCGTAGCTGTCTACATTGCAAATAGCTTCCAGCACGCTTCGCGTGCCTATTGTTTTGAACAATCCTTCACACTATACGGCAGTCCTGGGTCACAATACACAGTAGATCTGATCTTACAATTTACAAATGAGCGAATAAAGACTACATCAACGCCCTACCATTCCTCGTCAACGTTTATGACGGATATAGAGATAACAGATGAATATTATGGGTTTACTATAAACTTGAACAAACCGATGGATGTAGACTCTGGTGTATCGCATACAATGGAGGCTGTGATTGGCAGGGGCGCGGGCGTAGCCAGGGTTATTTTAGAGGTACGCACAATTCGATTACTTTGTCGCTGCTCAACTTGAACTGGACGCCGCCATCTTGGAAATGAAAGTAAGCATATCGTCGGCAATTTAGGATTGCACATTTATTGTTTGTGGATGGTTTTCCCACGGTTTCGCTCTAAAACAGGCGTTTAAATATTTTAGTTAATCACATTCTGGTTGTGGGTGTTTTTCTCATGGTCGCTCGCTCTATTGCGCCGTTACAAGACTAAAAAATAACCGACACGTTTACTGATCACAACTGACCAACTACACCTTTGCACATCATTTTCTTGTAAACGGAGTCTTTTACTTACGCGGTCATGGGTCAGGAAAGGTCACATTTACACGATTTCAAACAAGCGTAGAACATAAAGTATTTACTTTAAACCATGAGACCCAGCAAGCCGTGGCGTCTGAGCCGTTTCTAACTGTCACGCAAGAAACACTCTGTGACATTCTAGAGAGGGACACTCTGTGCATAAGAGAGGTAGAGTTATTCCAGGCCGTACATAGCTGGGCTTGTAAGAAGATTGAAGAACAAGAACTGAGTGAAGATGGGAAATCAAAGAGAGCTGTTCTCGGCCATAAAGCGATTCACTTGATAAGGTTTCCACTGATGTCACCACAACAATTTGTGGAAAATGTTCTTCATACCGAAATCCTAGATATGATAGAGGTAATCGAATTGGTTACTTATCTTAATTCTGTTGGGAAACCAACATCACTTAAAACATTTCGTGCAAAGAATAGAAAAAGTATCCGAAAGATTGGCTCATGTAAGAGGTTCAGTGATTTGCCTCGAGGCTCACCTGGTTCATTTCAGTGGGGATACATTGGTAACGCAATCATCGACTGCATCACGTTCACCGTCAGTAGTCAGGTTCACCTCACTGGTATGAGATTATTCGGCAGTTCTGGGTCACAATACACAGTAAACCTTACCATTTACAAAGGAGGGAATAAAGACTCTACATCTACTCTTTACCAAATCCCTTCCCCATTGACGTTCACGACGGATAGCGAGATAACAGATGGATATTATGGGTTTACTATAAACCTGGACAAACCGGTTTGTCTGTACCCTGGTGTATCACACACTATCGAGGCTGTGATCAGTGGTCCTTCGTCTTACTATGGAGAGAATGGCAGGGCTGTAGTTCTGTGTGAAAATGTAGAATTTAAATTTATTGAAAATTTAAGACCAGATATCCGTACAACGAATAGCCGTGGTCAATTTCCAGAACTGCTTTTTTATCGATGAGTGTAGCTTTTTACTCTTCACTCACTGGGGACAAGCATGGTATTCAAATGCCCCACGGCGAGTCAAAGAAGTAAGGAAAATGCCTCATCCCCGGGCACATCCATACACCTTCCCCTGGAAAGGATTTTGAATTCGTAACATTCAGTTTCAGTTTAATTTCAGTTTAATTTCATTTGCCACAAATATAAATAGTAAAGAATAAAATAAGTGGCGGGGTGGCCCAAGAGAAACCATAAAGGCTCGTGAGGTTCTGGGCCACCTCATTACGATCGGACTTCTGTTCTTTTTGGCATTAGGGGCATGTTACGCGACAATAATCACGCAACTTATATTTTTATTATTTTTATCATTGAAGTCATATCCTAAATTTAATCTACTATGAATATCATGTTAATTAATTTTAGACAGTATTCAAGTGCTAGTGTCTCAAAATGAGCAACCTTTGGAACTAGGAGAAAACTTGCTGACTATTACTTAATTTACACTTTTGGCTACGCAGTTGATTTTGAGCGCTTCGAGAGCTTTTATAACAAGAGGCCCTGAGTGGCCTTAACTCGGGCCATCTATAGCATGTACTGCATGGAGTTCTAGCATAAATTTTGTGTCAACATCGTTTGTGCTAGAGTAGCCAGAGAATTGGTTCTCTACTGATGCTTTTGACTGAAAATTGCTCTTGTCTGTCAAATGTCAATGTGCAAATGCCCCACGTATTCCGGGGGGGGGGGGGGGGGGGGTTAGGGTTATGGTATGCCGGGGGGGGGGGGGGGTTTGGAAATGATAGAGCCATAATACACACACAACACACACATACACGCTGTGCATGTACATTTCAGCCACAATTTCCTTCAATTCTGTAGTTTAATATTACTTTCTTTTCAATATTGTTCCTTGAGGGTCGTTAGAATTACAAAAAAAAATTGGTATGGGTGTTGTTGATTGAAGTGCAATGGTTATTTGAGTAGTCTGCACGATATTGAGTCACTCAAATTTGATGCATTGTAATTATATCAGGTGCAGTATGACTATGAGAAATCAAGCAATTTAGAACAACAAATTCTACATAATGTTGCTATTCATTGTGAATAGTTAGGTAATGTCATTCTACATGTGAAATAAAGTCATCTATTTGTAATTCTCAATTATTAACAAACCAGTGGAGACGGCTGAAATTCAGGCTAAATTCTCAATACAATATTTTCGATTGAGGTTGTAAACTACAGACCACCATTTTCTAGTATTTAAGTGAGCTACCACTGTGCTAGTGCTCATTTTCTACATCTTGAAGGAGACTGAAACTTATAATGGCAGCTGCCACAAAGAAACAAGCAATGTCCACTATTTTTTTATATCATTGGGGTCGCAGCATGATTAATTTTCATTCCCAAATAATTCTTAAAAGTACTCATACTCCTGATCATGACCGAGTGAAAGTGACGATGCTGACGCCAAGAACTGAGGAACAACAACAACAATTACATTTATTTTCTCATAAGATGATGGAAATGAGTAATAAGGCATAATAAGAAATACAATGATGAGAAGGTAGATCCTTAAGGTAACCTTAGGGTTATCTTAAGCCAGGACCACCTCAGATGGAAAACACTGAAACAAGATCTAGCTTGCATGAGGGGCTGAATGGGGTTAACTGATAACTGAGAAATGGCCAAAAATATTACTGTTAACTGAGAATTTTACCTTTTTTTAGCTGTTAGCTGATATTTGTGAGATAACTGTTACCTGACATTTCATTATTTTTTATTAAAATGACGTAACGTCACATGCTATTATTGGCTTTTCGGATGGTTTTCGACAGATTTGATCCAGTTGATAATAGTCAAATATTAAACATGACACATCAGAGTTATCTGATACTAGAAAAATCTATTGAATAGACAAAATGTAGTGTTTGATGTTGAATTAGCGGTTATTATTCATTTCATACCAGCAAATATGTATTCAAATCAGGTTAGGGTAGTCTTTTTATATAACTAAACTGATAACAGCAAAATTTAACTGATAACTGATAAATAGCTAAAAATTTAGCTGTTAACTGATATTGGTACCCCCCCATTCAGCCCCTCTTGCATGGATATATAATGGTACCAAGAAAGGGGAAGGGAAAGAAAGAGTGCCACTTGCATGTAAGTATACTCTCAGTTCTGGACCCAATTTAGTTATGTTATGTTATAAACTTGCAATAATGATAAATACACTACTCTATACATAATATCATTATGTCAGTTCTAAAAAAAACACATTAAATACACTGTAGAATGCCTGAACCCAGAGATAATAATCAAATACAAAGTGGTACAGGCCAGATGTAAATAGAACAAATAGAACAAACTAAAACTAAACACTTGCGATTTCTGACTCGAGCCGGCCAAAGGCCACCAGTGTCAATAACACGCCACAGATAAATATGCGATTTCCACATCAGAGACAGAGTCATTTATCGTTCGTTTGAAAAAATCTTCATTTCGGATTACTTACTCAGTTTATACTCACTCACTGCATGCCAGATTTTCGTTCCCGAATTTATAAACATTTAAATACATGTGCATGGGGGGCGAAACGACTGTAATTCTTTTAAAAGGCCCCTGTCAGTCAGAGAACTGAGAAATCGGGTCATTTCTACTACACTTTCGAGAAGTTTATAACAATAAATAACAACACAACGACAGTCAATTGGTATAAAGGTCATCATGTTCAGATTAGCGGCTACTTACATTTACAAGCTCTTCTCTTTATAGTCAGAGCTGTGTTCTGTCACGACTCCACGAGTGTATCTTTAAAGCATGTCGCATAATATGTGATAAATTCCCATCCAAAGCCCGTGAAACACCTCTCAGCTTTAGAAAAGAGAAAAATCTTGGTATTGCACTCGAAGGAACCTTTGGTTTACACAAAAGAACAGCTGATATTAAAGGTTTTGTTAAGTCAAAACTCCCACCCGCCGCCATCTTGAAAAACATGAATATGTTGTCCACTGTTCACGTGACCAGCACAGTCCAAACTGATTGGTACGCTGGCGAAAAGAACTTCCAAAGAAGGCGCAATGCGATTGGTTGACGGCGAAATACCTCGACACAAAAAATAAAAAAAAATAAAAAACACTTGCAAAACTAGACTCGGGCGTGCCCACAGGCAGCCCGAGTAATTAAGTGAGTCCATTTTGGGTCTTAGTTTTTCATGTCTATATGAAAAAAATTATAAAAAAGTTGGGAATCTCGTGATTAGTTAAACAAATGAATGATTGACACTTGAGCTTGTGGCCTCGATATCAGGATTGTACCCTTGGTTGTTTCAGGAACAGGCAGTATCACACCACAGGCAGCCCAGACTCGACATATATTTCCCGCTTTTTGGGTTACCTGTGGTATGTTTCATAAGCGGATCTCGAAAGAGTTTATATAATTGCTCCTTGTGAATTCTCTTTTCCGATTCCTACGAAATAAATCTTCAATAATAACAGATTGATACTTAATGACGTTTATTAGGCCTCGAGGTTTAGACAGTTGGCCGCGTGTCTACTTCAAAGACAAATATACACAAGGTATGCAGCTTTGAGGCGCTTTTCATCCATGTGACCTCACTCGCCGACGAAATTCGACAAGAAATTCAAATCGATTTCGCCTCTGCTTTGGGCACACAAATCCAGAGATGTGTAAGCACTTCTCATCTATGTTTCAGGCCAAACGACGTGAAAACGGCCTGGAAAATAAATTCCGAATTCAAAATATTTCTCTCGGTATACGATGTGCAGATTGATCGGTCCACAAATCAGCGGTACACATCGCTGGCGGTGCTTTCAAGCACCCGTTCCGCACGTTGTAATCCAGTAACTACTCTGCATTGTAACCAGTTGTTTCCAGAATGTACTGCACTTTACTAGGACCCAGCCTCTCTTAAACGCGGTATATAATTAACATGCATGTGGGCCGCCTGTGGTTTCTTCTCAGAAGGTCACGCGACTATCGATCGAGTACTGAGTAGCGATACTTTTAGTTCACTTTTATTTACATAAATCAGACATTGAGGCTTCATCGAATTACACTAAACAGAACCGTGAATACGCTAGTATAAACCAGTTATTTGTAGCCAAGGTTCCAACGTTTGTGACTGTGAAATTACGGAAATTTACAAGCTCCTTTGGTTACCTAAAATTTATGTATGCCGCCTTATTCATGTAATCATCCCGGCGTCTGAATCGAGAAACGTAGGACGTGTCAACGCACAGTTCACGCTATTTTATACCGGCCAATGCCATTGCTTAATACTGCAAAATTTCGTATACATGTTTAAACCTCATAAGTGAGTGAGGTGGCCGAAAACGACTGAGCTTTTCAGTAAGGCCGTATTTAAGGCACGTATTGGCTTAAAAAAACAACACAACATAAATGTAACAAATCATTGTCATTTTAGTGAACATTCAGAGCATAATATATAATTCAGCGTTCTTAAAAAAATACATTTAATTACAGGCTTGACAAGCGTTACGACACAGCTGTTATACTGTGTAATATGTACAACTGAACACTTTAACAGCACAATAATTACTGAATTACGACACAGCACGTTACATCATAGTTAATAGAGTGGAATGGTTATGAAACCCAGCGACCTTCTTTGTTATATGTCTTTGTTAGCTTTTTTCAACCGTGACCTGCACAAAACACAATAGAAATTCCAACATGTTAATCAATCAGCCAATAGAAACGTGTGAGTTCAGTCGTTCAGGGGACGCTAATGAACTATGACCCCGCACAATCTTTTGTCTTGCCCCCTTCCAACATAAATCGCAGCGCCTTTGATAGCCCCTTTGATGTTTGCCGGGTTTCATAACCATTCCACTCTATTAACTATGATTACATCATTTGAATGTTTAACAACACAGTAATTACTGGTTTACAACTGACCTTTTAACAGCACAGTACTTTAATACTGGATTACAACACAGCTTATTACATCAGTTGAATTTTTAACTACACAGTAATTACTGGTTTACAACTGATCTGGTAACAGCACAGTAATTAATGGTTACAACTGATCTTGTAACAGCATAGTAATTAATGGTTTACAACTGATCTTTTAACAGCACAGTAATTACTGGTTTACAACTAGTGGTCTTTTAATCATCCACCTCATTGGCTTAAACATCACAATCTATCAAAACTTGAAGAAGAATATATTCATTTTCTCAGTTTTTTAAACAGATTTAAAGTGCATCAAGTGAAAACTCTCATAACTTTAAATATGACAACAATTCAGCATGGGGAACATTGTAAAATTGAAAGCTTTCTTGGTTATTGTTTTGGACTCTTCAATCTGATTGGATGAAATATTTTCACACAAAGAAAAGTAGTTTTAAAACACAGTTTCAGTAGGTTTGATTTCAGAAATTTATTGTATCTTAACCATAGAACTGTGCCTACCTCTTGCGCGGACCACTGATTACTTAACCAGTTGGCTTATTGTGTTGTTCATTCTCGTCAAGGTTGGGAACGAGCTGGTTCTGAAGAATACGGTTAACATTGTAACGAAATGGTCTTTGGCTTAACTGCAGAATACCCTGCCACTTCAGGAATGGTACGGCTAGGGTTTGTTAAAATGGTTGGGTATAAGCTTTCTCGTATGAAAACAATAGAAAACAATGAAAAATGAATTATTAATAATATATTATTGAAGTGGCACGGTATTCTGCAGTTACTCCAAGTAAAACTATGCAATATACTGATAATTCAAAAGAACGTATAATATGTATATATACATGATTGTTGGCTCTCAAACAATTCCCAGAGATTCTAATAACAAAGACCATGATGGTGGAACTAACGAGAGAAGCTCGTTTTTAATAATATTATTATTCACACTTATGTAATCTCGCACGTCTGTTGTTGAGAAATTAATAAGGCTATTATTAATGAATTCTGCTATAATAAGACTATAAAGGCTCACGTGTTGGGTATTTATGTCATTTGGTAACTTTTCCCTAAATAAAACTAGCAATTAAGGATAGGAGAACAGCGCGGAACTTCCTCAAACGTTTAATAGAAGAGCAAATAAACGACTTTCTATAATATCCAGTACGGGCATGTACAAAACTAAGATCGTTTTTAGTGCGCATATTATAACTTGTTCTGGCTCTGGTTGTGATAGGACATAGTTCCAACAAATAAGGTGGAACTAAATTATTTAACATTTTATACATCATTACCAATTTACGATCGCCTCGCCGGTTATTTAATGTAGGGAACTAAGCAACCAGGACGGCGACGGCATTGACGAGGGGACGTAGAGAAGTGTTTTTCCCGAAATTTGGTGTTTACTCTTTCTTTTGTTCTCCTTTAATTGTTTCTCACAACCAGACTTTCGAAAAATATGACGGGACGGTATAGAGTTCCATATTCACACCGAACGAAAAACGGATTGATTATCTCTCTTACGTTCGCGTGCTCTATAAAACGTAAAATTTGGAGTTTTGACGTTGTGATTTTGCAGACGACGGTTGAAATGTAGGCGACTGCCCCGGGGGAATACGGTTTATAATTGGGGGTGGTCCGCTGGTAGCTCAAAACCCCTACCACGTTTCAGACTAAGTTTTCACCCGGAATTTGACTCGTTTTTACAACTGACAATGTATGGAAAACTGAAAACACGATTGCACGCTTCCCAGCACAGCTACATCCCTTTAATTTCGATATGTTAATCTTTTACCTGGTATCTTAAATTTGTATCTGATGAATATTTCAGAAATTCGATTTTACGGATTTTATTTGGCATCGGATTCCCATCGATTCCCATACAAACACTCTATTTCGCACCCCTTTCAAAATGTCGGAATTTACCGCGAACTGCCGGTCTATTGATACCCCGCCATCTCAGACTAGGCTTAACTGGATTCAGGAGGCCATCCGAAACAAATAAGGACAATAAGGCCGGGGACAATGGAATAATGTCTTATTTCGTAAACCAATTATCTATCAGCATCGCGTATCATCAAAGGTTGATGCTGCATCAAAGGTTGAAAACCTGGTGAAAGTAACAAAAACGTACCAGAAGAAACATGGAAAAGTATACCGCATCTCAGACCAAAAAGAGCAAAAATGGGACCCCATCTCAGACCCAGAAGGCTAAAAACCCGACCCCATCCAGCGGCACATCCCTGTATAACGGCGTTTGTATAGGAATACCCCCCCCCCCCCCCCCCCAAAAAAAAAAATCGGGCTATAAAGCAAGCTTCTCCCGACGTAATCCGTAGAACTGTAGAGTCAGATAAGTTATATTTAGTTATTAGTACCTAATTCTGTATTATTCTCTGGTGTTTTGTCCTTCCATCATCTAAATGGTGATGAATTTCCTTTAGCTATCTACGAGTTATATAATGGACCCGTAAACTTTTAAGCGCCGGTCTGTTGTGCGAGAGGTCGCGGGTTCAAACCCCGGCCGGACCAATACTCAGGGTCTTAAAATAACTGAGTAGAAGGTGCTGCCTTTGTGAAACAATCTCGTTCACGAACTGCAAATGGTTAGGGGTGGAATTACCCCCAAAAAATCCATACAAGGGAAAATTACCCAAAAAATATTCATGCACAGCCAGCAACACAGAAAAAAAAAATCCTACATGGAGAGGGGGAGAGGCAAGCAGAGGCCAGGGACTGCACAAATGTACAGGGATGCCATCAACTCCAAATGGTTTCCTTCTATCACACTGTGTTTTTGTTGCAGCAACTCTTTTGTGAGAGGTACACATATGTATCCTTTGATTTATCCACTATTAAAAGGCAGGATAAATTTACACAAGAACTTTACATAACTTTTCGTCTTTCGAAAATATTTGTTTGAATGGGATTTTCACTGGTCTCGCTATGAGCTTGAATCATAAACAATTATTTGCCGTGCAAGGTGATGCAGCTGTACACTTTTATAGGTATCAATATTAAAGTATAACTTTATTGGCACGCTAGCTCTGATGCCCTGATAAAAAGAAATTTCACAGGGGCATGGCTCTTAAAGTTTACGTAGGACACGAATTGTAATTGGTACAAAGATAACTAATTTTGGAATAACTTAATATTCCAAATTGATTAGATTAGTACATAATATATATATTACGTGCATGAGATCTTAGCCGAAAAAAAATTGCTGCAAAGCAAACTGGAGTAGAAAAAAACATGCAGCTTGAGAATCCCCCCCCCCCCCCCACCCCCCACCCCCCCATAACTTTTCTAATGGTCCGTCCCTCTTACGCTACGATGTGTCATGCCATGGATCATAAAAAGACTGGATTGGAAACTACAGCTCACGTGTGGTATTTTCGGTTCGCTGATTGGTACTCTACTTCAACATGGCGGAATCATAGTGGAAAATCGTGACGTGAAGAGTGTCGTAAGTAAAGAGTTTTTCGTTGTTTCTTTGCCTTTTCTGGTCTTTTGGTAGTGTTTTAGTGATCTTCTTACTTTTAAGTAATAACGTTCTCTTTTTCCGTTATTTTACAACGATTCCAACCCTCCTAAGCTACCCGTTAAACTTCAAGGTAAGCCCATCTTGCTGTTGTTTACTTTCATTTTATTCTGTTTTGGAGAACAACAGGGGAGGGGATGTGTGAGTAAAATTCAACATGGCGGACCAGATGGCAGGTTAAATCGTCGAAAACAGACGTTTTCTGAGCAGAACGTCGGGCGCGTGACTCAGTTTCTATGTTCGAAAAGAATGGTAACGGTCGCTTTCATGTCAGAGGACTTTTCCCGGAACATAACCAAAAAATACCGCTAGAAAAAACCTGTCCTTTTGGCTTCGATCTTTGGTATATTGGAAAGAAACACCCAAACTTTCAAAATCAAGCGTGGCAAATATTCCCAAGTGCTAACTCGATGAACGGCTTCAAGGGGTTTGGAGGGTTTCTTCACGTTTGTATATGTCTGCAGTTTTTTTTAGAAATAAAAATCCCCGCACTTGGATTACATTTTTTCTGGTATAGTACTAGTTATCCACTCTTTTCACCTGGTGGCCATCTTGGATTCAAAGCGAGGCAATCCTTTGTTTTTGCCAGGTCAGCCTCGTAGTGAGGGATAGTCAAAATGAGGCTCACCTGGCAAAAACAAAGGATTGCCTCGATTTGAATCCAAGATGGCTACCAGGTGAAAAGAGTGAATTGCATCACTTTAGTTTTGTTATCGAGAGTGACAGAACTTCGATTCGTTTGTTTATGATAGCTACAGTGATCGTTCTGAAAGAAATTTGAAAGTCAGATATTCGGCTCAAAGTCAGAAAGTGACAAATTTATTGCGCATGCGTGTGCGCTATTTCTGAAAATGCCGTAATATCTATATTTAGTCAAGCCTAAAAGCGGAGCTCCGAATTATCTGAATTGAAGTAACGACCCGAAAATAACGATAAATTATGTAAAGAAAACAAAGATAAATACACAAAAATAACTGCTAGAATGAAAGGGAAATCGGCGCAAAAGTTTAAGAAGAAAAGAGAAGAGTAACGGAAAAATGGCGAAAAAACCTGAAACTTTGAGCGCGCTTGCTCGTTGTTCGAAATTGGTCGACAGCTCGCGCAATCTAAAATTGAAAAATGTTCACTCAAATCACAGATAATGGCCTACATTATTTATAGAGGAAGGGGGGCGAGATGAAAAATTATAAACGTTTTCAAGACATCAGTTTCATAAACCCCCATAGAGATGGCATTAAAATTTCAAGAGATTCACTCCTCATGGGGAGATTCACTCCTAATGTATTTTTTTTTACAAAGGTTGTATTTACAACAGGCTGCGGCCATTACGTCAGCGCGTGCCCAGTCCAGCCTTTTTACGATCCATGTTAATACTACGTCCACACGAATACGTTTTCATTTGAAAACCGTGCAAACATTTAGAGATTTGTTTAACTCGTGGATGCGCGCAAGCGCAGGAACGAGTTAACGAATGGTTGGGGAAATCGTGTCACTAACTTACTCACTCACTCACCCACTCACTCACACAGTTTGATCAGTTAGCAAGAGCACCGTTCTAGTTCCTATATACCAGTTCCACGCAACTCGTGTCTGGTTAGTTTGGAGGTCTCCAATTTTTTTTCAGCCGAGATCAAATCGATGTCAACAAACAACTGGATTCTTTGGGTTTCAAATTCAATTTGATTATTGACGTTATACTTATCCAAATAGTTCGTACGTCTCAAGTGTAGACGCGATTCTACCTTTATTTTCTCTTGACCATGCAAGAATCGAAAATTACCCAATTCATCGGTACTGAGCAAAACCTAATTTTTTGGCAAGTGTGAACAGGCACTTATTCTCCGTTTCCCTAGCAATCTCGCGTTCTCGTTCATAATAGGATTTTTATGGGCGTGGACGGTGATAATTGTTTTTAAAGTGCAACTACAACGAAAATTTACCATTTCGATTTGCCACTTTTTCAGTGTCAATAGGTCAATCAGTATTAGAAATATCCGAAATAGTAAAAAATATTCCCAAACGGGCATGTTGAACCACAACATTTTTAGGAGAGTTTACCGGTAAAATCCTGTCCGCCATTACTGGAAGCCGTTCTCAGTATTGAGCGGAAGTGATGTTATACACTTAACACGACAACCTCGAGCTCATGGCACGAAATAGTGTCCAGAAAAAAGTAGCCAACCTCGCAAAGATAAATATAACTTTCTTAATTTGAACTGGTAATAATATATCAACTCTACTTTATGAATATGCAAAACCATTGATATGTCAAAATTTGATCGTAGTGGCACTTTAAGCCTGCGCAAATATTTACCGTCCTGCCATAAATATACAAGCAAGCTTCAATATTTTAGTTTCAGCATATTGTGGCTTGTCGTCCTCCATATGCAGAGTTACGTCACGTGTGACGTCACATACGACTTAGTGGAAACAGGAGACCAAAAGAGCCAAAACTACAGAGACAGCCACTAGCTCAAGTGGTAAATGTCTTAAATATCCTCTGTCCGAGCCCATGGTGCTTTGCGCGTGCAAATGATTTCCGTAGGCTACGAAAATCAGAAAGATCAGTGTTGTTATTGTGTGACTCTCGAATCTTTCGAAATCCATCTCTAGTTTGGGCAATCCTGTAATTATTTATAGATACATTTTTTAATGTTTAACTGTCTTTTTTTAATCGTAATTGTTGTATGTATACCTTTTAAAATGAAACTTTCGTCGAATATGTCTTCGAATCTTCGAATTTCCTTTGATTCCAATTGATCCGAATGCATGTTTCCTCAGCGGTAATCAAGCACTCGACACTTTATCAACCGTCTCCCCTTCCACAATTCCCTCTTTTGCTCTGACGAAGGGCTAGCGCCCGAAACGTCAGCTGCTACTCGCTTCCCTCGGCGGGTAGCAGACAACATTTTGCTTTCTCTAGGTCTACAAGAGAACACTTGCGTTCAAAAGGAGTACAACGCGAGTTTTCTGGGGATTTGCTGCACTTAGGACTGGCGGGCTTTGTGGAAAGACAAAGGAACCGGTTTATTAGATCACAGGTAGCCCAAGCTTCATAAGCTCCCCCCCCCCCGACAATGTATAGATTTTTAACGAAGTTATATCCGTTAGGCCAGAAATACTGAAATAAAATCAATGCAAACTTACCTGAAGTCTTTATTTGCATTTTTATTAGCAGAGAGTGCAATGCCCTTAACCTTTTTTTCCTCCTCCAGTACTCCAGAAAGTCCTGCTACCAAAACTACGACGATCGCGGGATCAAACTCCGAACTGCCGAGTTCAACTGTTCCTTTCGCTGCCAGAGTGACTCGAGTACCGTGATATGGAGTACGACATTTGCACTCAAAATATATCATTCGCAATTTGAATCTATTTATAAAGGCATATAACTGGTTTCCTTCCGAATTATATTCGATGCATATCCTGGGAAAATTCATTAGCTCTATTGTTTTAACTCTAGTAGAAATTATGAAATTCGTTACCCAAAGCGTATAGACCTCACTGACTCATACTAATGGTGCCACTTAATTTGCATGAATTGGAAGATTAATGTGTACAGATAAACTATTGCTACCACATGAAAGATCGTACCTAAATTAGTAATTGACCACAGTCAAATTGCTGTCGAATTATGTAGAAAATACATGAAAGCGAGGCTGTAAAGGCCTACATGGTTTTTCTCATAAAAATCTCTCTAAATTAAATCGCTGTAATTTTACAGCCTTTTATGGTACAACACTCTACAGAATCACTAATGTTGGTATGCTCTTTCGCATGGCAAGGATGTTGTTTTTCATACATTGAACATGTAGCTGAACTGTTAAAATACAGAGACCACGCCCTTATGAATGAGGTGTATGTCTACTTCTTTTATATGTAGTTATGATATAAAATCATGTTAGCCGCGTAGCACTAGTAAGTGTAAAGAATGTGATGTAAAGTGGTAAGCTGTAGTGAGATTTTTTCTGTTTCCCTCGTAGGGCGTGCACACTTAGCACTACAGCTTACCACTTTACATCACATTCTTTATACTTCTTTTATAGCCTTCTAGCGGCTCTTATGGGTGTTTGTTTGCTAATTTGATTCGCATTGGAAATAAGAGCCTACAGCCAAGGCATCATTTTACGTATCAAAATCATTGCACACAGAAGAGGACATTTGGTATTGGTAATCGCTTTGAAGTAAATGCGATTTTATTTGAGAGAGAGAACAACTTCAGTCGCATTACAAGTTTATAATGTGGCTTACCTGTTGATACCGGAACTATACGAAGGAGAATTCTATGCTTTCGTTTTGACCGCTCCAAAATCTCTCCTACTGCAGCTCCCGCCATTACAAAGGTCACACAAGAAAAAATAGCACGAAATGGAACTTTAACAGCGATTTGTAGCACTCTAAACTCAATGATCTATACGTCAAAACACTGAAAATAGCTGTTATTACGGCTGAGCCAAATGGACGCGGTTTCACCCATCAGCCTTCATGGAAACCAGGCTTTAGGATCAACCATTTCAAATTGATACAGAGATGGAGTCACGTTGAACGGAGATCACCAAGAAGATGATGCCCCAAAGGATTATTTTCTAAAGAAAAGCAAGAATAAATGTTAAGCGGTGTCTGTCCTTGGCAACTGTGATTTGACGGAATGGTTTTACAAGCCTTGTCTTCAGAAGCTTCTTGGGTCCGTAAAGTCAACAACTCACACGGGTAACTCCTCTTCGCATTCAGCCTTATCAAATCGGTTAGTCCATCCTTAGGCCACTCAGCTTCTTAGAGTCGCTACTAGTGCATCGAATGAAGTGACAGGAATGATAAAGCAGTGTAAAACGAGGATATTTCAAATAAAATTTCACTCAAACAAGCTCACAGCTGAAACAGCCTCAAACGAGTCGATGACCCGATAAGATGGGTGAAACCGCTGACCGTTTCATGGTATTTGGCTCAGCCATAATAACAGCTATTTATTCTCCTATCTGAATTCAGCGGTAGAATTAGTCAGTTCAGACATGCGTATTCAAGCTAAACCTAGTTTTCCTCTGCTTGGTCGTCCATAAACGAGTAATGCCTTAAAGGGGCTATGTCAAGGGAATTTTGGCCGAGAGTGACCTGGTGTCTAAAATCATTTCAGAATAAAAGTCCACCGTGTTCTGAAATTCGATCTCGCGTTAAAACAAGCTGAACGTGTATGATTTAAATCCATTTCCATCGAAGTTTTCCTTAGCGTTATACATTGTTTTTTCAAAATAGATAGTTAGTTTGAATATCAGTGTTTAAATTGAAGTCAGAATATTTTAGAATAATAGATCATTGGCGCTCTACCATGAGTAGTGAGTGGTGAGGCCTCTGGTTTCAAGAAGAGAGGTCGACCATCTTTGGTTTCGACAAAGGTCAATCGGTACAAGAACAGAAAGATTTGGCGTCTTGGACATCCCAGTATTTATCTCCGCAAGCCAGTATTTGAAACATGGAGGTATGTTAAAGCTTCTGGGACGTTTGCGAGTGACTCCAGCTTCGCCGCGTATCTACTTTCCCTCGAGATGAAACGAAAGTGATCGATCGTAGCACTTGTACTACAAATCTGAGATCCCAAATCTGAGTTTGTTACGTATTTCTACTTGGTCTTCATAGTTCGTATGCCCATGCTAACAAGATGAGAGTTCGAGATGACATTGGTAGCATGGGAAAAGGAAAAAGATATCGCCCTGCTGTGAATGGTAAGCCACAAGTCGCCACTATGCTTTGACCTTTGTACTGTTAGCGAGGGGAGATACAGAGAAATATTATTGGTAATCGATCACTTGTATCCCGTTTGTCATCGACGTAAGGCATTTTTGTTCTGGCGTGAAAATCAAGTGGGATCTTGCTGTGCCATTCTTTTCAATTTGATGTAAGTTTTGATTTTCTTGCGGCTCTACTGGCAGCTTCTACTCCGATCAAGAAAACTGCTACACTTGTGTCTCCTTCGTCGTCTTCGTGTGAGAAAACATTGGATGGAAACGGGAGAGAATCGGAAGTCGATATCACTGGCGTATCGCTGCATTCTGTCCTTGGTTATAGCGTTATTGTTGCGAAACCCGACTATACCGACTCTGAAAGTGATGCTGCTGAATCACAGTCTTATGTTGGTAGTGTAAGAAAGTCAAAAGTGGTCAAAATTTGCATGAAAATTAAAACGCATTTAACGTCAAATTTAAAGTTTGATTTCGTTACAACAGAAGTCCGAAATCCTACCACTTCAAAAGCTGTTAACTCCTGATCGGATTCTTCATCAGAAATTGAGGAGAGTTCCATAATTCATGTTAAGTTCTGTAAATTAAACCATGGATCGTAAAAATGAACCGCGCGAACTGATCTGAACTTAGCCGATCACGTTTGTTTACATGTGCAGTTGGTGATTGTAGCATGACTTCAGTACCCTTGACAGAGCCCCTTTAACATAATTACTCCAAACAGTTACCAGTTGCAGGATAGATGTTACTTAACTTTGAGTGAGATGAC
Source organism: Actinernus sp. WN-2022 (assembly GCA_030867875.1). Classification (NCBI taxonomy): domain Eukaryota; kingdom Metazoa; phylum Cnidaria; class Anthozoa; order Actiniaria; family Actinernidae; genus Actinernus; species Actinernus sp. WN-2022. Next base: position 31,157,232 of record JAOWCC010001210.1, read on the forward strand.
TGGGCCGATACCGGAAGTGAGTCACCGGATTTTGATATGTAGGCTTTTGTACGCAATGACTTTGATGTGCGTTCCGGCCGCGTACCTCCGCGAATGCAGCTCTCCCATTGGCTAAAAGTGACAAATGTCAATCAAGTGATCAATCTTGCATGGATCAGGCGGCGGCCGGTCTGGCTGAAATTGGGATTTTCAGCGGCAGATATTTTCACATCAGCTTGTAATCATAAGAAGAAGAAGCGGTGAACTGTTTAATTAATCATAAAGATGTTTCTTCCCTTCCCCTTCCCCTTTCCCTTCCTTCCCTTTTCTCCTCGCCCCATTTTGACCGCGTGTCACAGGTGACCCAATCCGAAAAGAACGACCGAAAAAACCCAATCCGAAAAAAAACGACCGAAAAAAATTACAGAAGAGCCGGCAAGGAGGCTATTTATCCGGCCGTTGATAAACAAACTAATCAAAACATTGCATGTTGGCGCAAAGCACCATGGGCTCGGTCTCTAGAGTTTCAGTGTTTCCCAAAATGTGTTTTGTCCCTGCGCGCGCAGCATTTGTTGCGATGTTGCTTCCGCACAAATGTTTCCAGTTTGTTCGCCGAAGCACCAAAACAATGTTCTTGTTTCCCGGCGCTTGTTTGCTCCCCCACGAAATATTATCAGCAACAATCGTGATTCCGCAACAATATTTCGGCCTCATGTACCTATGCAGGCCTTTAGTTTTCTGTTGCTAGAAAGAAAATGATCTTTTTCAAGAAACAAAATATTTACTACCACGTTTCTTCCTTATTTATGGTTTAATTGTTATGTTTTTAGAGAGTATTCAGTAGAAAATTAAGAGGGAAAATAAATGTTTAGCATAGTGCAGATTCTGTGGCATACTGAAATTTATAAAATATGAGAATCACCAAATATACCATTATAGCACTACCTACAATCTTGGTCAAATTACTTGAAAACTTAAGACCTCCCCTCTCTCCTATTTCAGTGATGTTAAATATGATCCATTTCAGATTGACCACGCTCTCATTACTGAAACGGGAGGGGGGGGGGGGGGGAGGGGGGATTTTTTAAACTCATTTTGTCCAAGATTGTAGTTTACGGCAAATATTTAGGTTACAATGTGATATAGAGCGGATAATCGTATTCATGATCAGCGGCCACTTTTTGTCCAGAGCAATCTTCCACCTTCTAGTTTATACATTTATATACGCTGTGACGGGAAAGGCACTTTGAATAAAGACTGCAATGAATAAGTATTAGACTTTACGAAGTTAGCACTGATATTTCTTTACATGCAGTTTGATTATTGATGGTTTTCTAAGTATACTAATTATATGGTTGCTGTGCTTTCTGATTGTATAAACTGCCTTATCACGTAGGCTCAGATGGTTCTTAATTTTATTGGTTTTTAGTTAACACAGGGGCGGATTTAGGGGGGTGGTTTGGGTGGCTAGCCATCTCCCTTTGGGCTGGTTGGACTGGCCAAATTGCAGCATTTTACAGAGGCAATGCATATTCCTGAACAAATAATCTATGACAGCCACCCCCCTTCAAAATTCCTGGATTCGCCCCTGCAAATGTGGTTTCAGTTTTACGAAACCAATACATGTAGTTTGAGCGTTATTATGAAAATGTTTCTACTTTTTTTATATCAGAAAAAGGTCTGAAATGAGGCAGGGAAAGTTACACGGATGGCTTTGTTAACATGTTAAGACTGCGAATCCTCATTAAACATATACCTCTGACTAGTTTAATGCGGAATGTGTATTAATATCATCTTCACTCCTGTGTACAGTATACAGACCTAATGCATGGAACTAATGCATCAGTCAATTCTAGCAATACCCCCCCCCCCCCCCGGGACAGTCGGGTGGGGCATTTAACATTACCGAAAATAGTTATGGAAAAAGGGACTAACCTGCAGCAAACATTCTAAATGGAAACGTTTATTGACAAAAGCGAGGTCGACTACATGGCTGACTTGGCTTATTAAGACCAGCAATAACGATCCTGTTAATCAGCGCTTTCAAAATAAGCCGGCGACCAACGGAGCTGGTTATTTTCTCTTTACCAACAGACAATGAAAGTTTCCTCATTTTCTTTCAGACGCCTGCTTTCCTATGTTGACCTCCTACTCTAAAACAGTTTGAAAGCCCTGCCGTTAATGGTAGTCTTGAACTTTATTTTATAAAGTCAAGCCCGACTCGTATTCATTTAACTCTGATTCAAACTGACTCGTAGTCGTTCATTTATACAAATTAAACATTATTTGCAGGGGAATGTATATAGATGTTCCAGGGGAAGGAAAATTCCTTACTTCTTTGGATCCACCATGGGGCATTTGAACACCTTGATTGTCCCCACCGTGCGGCATTTCAACACCTTGCTTTGCTCCACCGTGGGGAATTTGGAAAACAAAATTAAAAATCATGACTAATGCCCGGGGGAGGGATGGGCATTGTTGGAATTGACTGGTGCATAAGAACCTACACTCATCGAGAAAAACACAGTTCTGGAAATTGTCCACATCTATTCGTTGTAGGGAAATCAAAGTTAAATTCTACATTTTGACATTGAACTACATCACTGCCATTCTCTCCATAGTAATACACAACACCACTGATCTCAGCCTTAATTGTGTGTACTATACCAGGGTACAGACAAACCGGTTTGTCCAGGTTTATAGTAAACCCATAATATCCATCTGTCATCACACTATCTGTCGTAAACCTTGATGAGGAATGGTACAGCGTAGATGTAGAATCTATATTCCCTCCTTTGTAAATAGTAAGGTCTACTGTACACTGTGACCCGAGCCATCCGTACAATCTCACACCAGTGAGGTGAACCCGACTACTGACGGTGAACGTGATGGAGTCTGCATTACTACCGTATCCCTCCCATTCTGTAGAAAACGAGCGAAACCTCTTACATGAACCAGTAGTTGTCATTACTTATCTAGCCTTTGTTTTAAATGTATCCACTGATGTTGGATTTCCGTCTGAGCCAAAATATTTAACCAATTCAGTGACTTCCTTCATGTCTAGAATTTTCGTGGAAAGGACAATTTCCGAGAATTCCTTCAGTGACATTAGTGGAAACCTAATCAGGTGAATCGCTTTATGACCGAGAACAGCTCTCTTTGATTTTCCATCTTCACTCAGTTCTTGTTCTTCAATCTTCTTACAAGCCCAGCTATGAACGGCCTGGAATAACTTCAACTCTGTTATCCTGAGACTGTCCCTCTCTACAATGTCACAGAGTGTTTCTTGCGTGACAGTTAGAAACGGCTCAGATGTCAAGGCTCGTTGGGTCTCACAATCAACAATCTTCCAGCAGATCTCTTCCAGCTTTTCATCCTCAAGTTTCGCGACCTGTGGTAGAACAGTGAACACATCCTCTGGTCCCAGCTCTTTCTCAAGATACTGTGTGCATTTCTTAACCAGTGAAGGAACAAAGTACTTCTTAGCGAGGTACAAAACCTCCATAACATGGCTTCCGGTCAACTGCACTTCATCGTAGTACATGTAGCGAAACAGTTCCAGTAATCCTTCAGCGGTACAGTCTGGTAGGTCGATAGTACGTTGAGTCTCGGCCAGTTCACCGTAGAACATGGCCTCGAATACGGGACTACTGATAGCCAGTACGTACTTATGGGCAGGAACGGTGATCGTGTCGCCTTTGGAGTCGACAACCGAGAACTGTACATCACTGAACATTCTGTTGTTGTACATGTACTGGTTACGTTCCTTGATAGTATCGCGTACGGTTTGCCATTTGGTACCCATTTCGTAACTTTGTTGATGTTGAGAAGTGTTTGTATAAAGCAGGTTGCTTCCGTGTTCTCAGGAAAGTGAAAGCGCAGGATTCGTAGCCCAATTGCATGCTGGCATACGAGTTGGTTTGCAATTTGGTATACGTACTCCCCACCCCTCCGGCCGATTTTGTCAACATCAAGTTGTGGAAGGGCAGGCACCCAATTTTCATCCAAGTGCCGCCCCCTCCTCTCCCCTCGGGAGCGATGCACTCTTACAGAAATACAAACACGTGATTTATGGGGTACTGTGTAAGTGGGAGCTAGCTATATATATATATATGGTTAGGTGTGGTGGCACTTACAACCCTTGCCATTTAAGTCGGACCGCTTCAGCAATTTCCGGCTATTTTTAACACAACCCCCCTCCCCCATTTCAATGTTGGTTTTCGAGCAGACTGAAATGTTGCCTTTATATCCCAACATTGTGAAGGGGGAGGGGGGCAAGCGAAGTCATAAAAAATGCCCGCGATGTGTCAGAGGAGTTCGTTCAGTGTTCTGAATAGCCTTATTTTGTCGGGCGGTCCGTACTTAAATGGCGAAGGTTGTCTGAGGCGAGATTTTAGGTAGCTCACATGGTATAATTGTTAAAACGTCTAGGGAATTTAACGAAAACAGCTCAAAACGAGAGGGGGTAGTAAGCACTTGGTGAGAATACGGATGTGCTTGTCAATGCCAATTTTATGAAAAAGCCCGATACCCCGGGTAAAATAATATCCGAGGGCGTATCCAAATATTTTACTTAATTGTTTTCGCACAATTAGGTTCAGTGATCACACTCAATGCTCAAAAAAGTGGATAAAGGGGATTCGTTTATGCTGTAGATGTATCCGTTTCTACTGTTTTCAGTATTAATTCCGGTGCAGCATTTGCGTTTCATCAAATGTTCAAATTGTTTCATCAGTCTAGAAGCATGCGTGTTTCACAAAGCCCTTCAATCTATATATAGCTACTCAGTATAGAAACAGAATTCCACCGGATTCCGCCTCGCAGTGCTGACGGATCTCAATCCGATAGATAATTGTTTCAACATAATTAAGTCATCTTTAGAGAAAGACGCTATCAAACAGAAAATTACGCGCGAGTCGTTCGAGCAATTCAAAGCTCGTGTATCCCGGTATCTGAATAATATCCCACTACAGTTCGTTGACAACGCTGTTGAAAGCATGCCAAAAATATTGCAGACTGTTGTAGAACAGAAGGGACATAGGACCAGATACTAGAGATGGAAAAGGACAACAACGGTTGCATATCCTGAGAACTATCACTGCCGATTTATTCGTGGTAACTGTAACCGTTACGTTACCCACTGAGCGTAGTGTAAAACTGTTCTCGGACTCGGCCGATCAAGCCTGCTCTTACAAATTTATTCATAACCCACTCCTGTCTAATATATAACAAATAACACAGTTTATAAAATGTTAATCCGTTCCAGAACTATTGCTATGGCTTGTTGGCCTTTTCCCCCGTTCGGCTCTGCATTTCAGTCGTGTCGCGGCAGCAGTCACACAACAGCATAAGCTGTTGTTTTCCATCGGCATTTCTCCTCTCCATTTCTCCATGCAAAGTCACTTATTTTGACGTATTTCCATGCACTTATACCGTTAAAACGTTTTCATAACATATATACTGTTCAAGTTGTGTCATATGAAGCGTTCTAGAAGTACAAAGGATGCGCCGAAATGCTGGTTTGAACATTTCTCCGTTGTAACGGTTAATAAATTCAAATTTTAGATGGAGTTTTATTTACAATGAGGGGAGAAATGAGCAAACTCTATGTTGAAAGCCCGTATCACACAAAGTACTCAGTTCATCGTGTTCAGCGTCCAAAACTCATACTATAGAGCAAGTTTTCTTGGCTGAGGCTTGCAATTACAGGCAGAAATCATCGTTTTGTGTTGGAGAAATGAACGGAGAATTGTAGAGATGATCACTTCCGGCTACTGTCACGCGCGCTAAAAGAACAGTGAGTCCGTTACAACTGTTGCTTTTGTATTTCATTATTTGTTTTCGACTACGATAGATATCTTTTTACATACAACCACCTTGATTTCGTCTTTAACATCAGAGCCATGTGATAGTGGTAGCGATTCGTTTCCAGATTTGGCACTTCAAGCTCTGCGTGAACATCTAAAGAAACCAGCCATTGAATAACCTTGTTGTTATTTTGCTCCCATCCTTCGATAACGGCTTGGGAAAAGCTTTCTCTGTTAGGAAATTTCTCAGTGTCGGCCCTACTATAGGTCACTAGATATATTGTTCGCTGAATTCGGCCCTCGAGCTTCCGCCATTATTAACACAGCTGATATGAGTCGTGATTGAAAGTTCGTTAGCCGTGGGGCATTTAAACACATTGCTTGTCTCCACCGTGGTGAATTTGCAACAAAATTAATTCAAAATCATGACAAATGCCCGGGTGTTGGCCTGGGGAAGGGATGGGCATTGCTGGAATTGACTGGTACGTAAAAACCTACATTCGTCGATAAAAATACAGTTCTGGAAATTGTCCATGGGTATTTGTTGTACGGGAATTTGAACTTCCAATAAATTTAAATTCTACATTTTCACATTGAACTACAGCCCTGCCATTCTCTCCATAGTAAGACCAAGAGCCACTGATCACAGCCTCGATCGTATGTGATACACCAGCGTCCAGACAAACCGGTTTGTCCAGGTTTATAGTAAACCCATAATATCCATCTGTCGTCTCGCTATCCGTCGTAAACATCGATGAGGAATGGTAGAGCGTAGATGGAGAGTCTTTCTTCCCTCCTTTGTAAATAGTAAGGTCTACTCTGTATTGTGACCCACGACTACCGCACAATCTCACACCAGTGAGGTGAACCTGGCTACTGACGGTGAACGTGATGCAGTCTGGGCTACCATCGTATTGCCAACCAACCAATGCATATATATATATTCATCTGGGAACCTTTTACATGAATCAGTCTTTGTAATACCGTCTCTATTCTTTGCATTAAATGTTTTGAGTGATTTTGGTTCTTCTCTAACCGATACAAAATATGTAACTAATTCAGTGACTTCCTTCATATCTAGAATTTCGGTTCGAAGAACAAATTCTGAAAATTGCTTCAGTGACATTAGTGGAAATCTTACCAGATGAATCGCTTTATCGCCGAGAACAGCTCTCTTTGAATTTCCATCTTCACTCAGTTCTTGTTCTTCAATCTTCTTACAAGCCCAGCTATGTACGGCCTGGAATAACTCCACCTCTATTATCCTGAGACTGTCCCTCTCTAGAATGTCGCAGAGTGTTTCTTGCGTGACAGTTAGAAACGGCTCAGATGTCTCGGCTGGTAGGGTCTCACAATCAACAATCTTCCAACATATTTCTTACAGCTTTTCATCTTCAAGTTTCGCGACCTGTGGTAGAACATTGAACACATCCTCTGGTCCCAGCTCTTTCTCAAGATACAGTGTGCATTTCGTAACCAGTGAAGGAACAAAGTACTTCTTAGCGAGGTACAAAACCTCTATAATATGACTTCCGGTCAACTGCACTTCATCGTAGTACATGCAGCGAAACAGTTCCAGTAATCCTTCAGCGGTACAGTCTGGTAGGTCGATAGTACATCCAGTCTCGGCCAGTTCACCGTAGAACATGGCCTCGAATACAGGACTACTGATAGCCAGTATACGTACTTATGGGCAGGAACGGTGACAGTGTCGCCTTTGGAGTCGACAACCGAGAACTGTACATCACTGAACATGCTGTTGTTGTACATGTACTGGTTACGTTCCTTGATAGTATCGCGTACGGTTTGCCATTTGGTATCCATTTCGTAACTGTGTTGATGTCGTTGAGAAGTGTTCGTATAAAGCAGTTGCTTCCGTGTTCTCAGGAAAGTGAAAGCGCAGAATTCGTAGCCGAATTGCATGCTGGTATACGAGTTGGTTTGGCATACGTACTCCCCACCCCTCCGGCCGTTTTTGTAAATATCAAGTTGCGGAAGGGTAGGCACCCAATTATCATCCAAGTGTCGCCCCCTCCCCTCCCCCCGGGGGCGATGCTCTCTTACAGAAATACAAACACGTGATTTATATATGTGGGATCTAGCTATATATCTATATGGTTAGGTGTGGTAGCACTTAGGCCCTTATCGATTAATCTTGCTGGCATTTATTTTGGCCAGGAGCTCCTGTTTTGGCATACTTTTGCAAACATTTTTTTTCTTTGAGCACTGCAGCATTTCTCTTTTTTTAGAAGCATAAAACACTGAGACGCGATTCAATTGTTAATTCACATTTTCAGCCTCAATGGAAAAGCTGGAAATTTGCGGAAAGGGTCGTTTTAGTAGATGGATTGGAGCCGGGCAAACTGGGTCAGATCGGAAGTTTAGTAACAACTCGGTTAATCTGCCTGCATTACAAGGGTGCCGCGTGTAATAATTATTATAATCGCTCACTCTGGAAATTGTGGCAATTTAGTATTTATTCATTCATTTATCAGTATTTATAAACGTCGCCACAAGTGGCAGGGAAGGCCCACAGAGAGTGGCACCATTACGGGGTTCCATTAAAAAAAAGGAAGATAAAAACTATAAAAAGTACATAAATATGCTGACAACACAGACTGTTAATTAAACTTGAAAGGAGACGATACGAGTGACATTTTACACGTTTGAGGAATTTCAACGTCATAAACATATTCAGTAATATAAAAATTTGAGGATCTCCTTAAACTGTCCTAATGAGCAGTTAGTGCCTCTCAAATTTGGTGACAGAGTGTTCCATATCCTCGGTCTGAAAAGTTACAGTATTAACCGTTTTGGGATATTTAGTAGCATGCCTCTGGATGGATCTGTGCGCCTGGTTCAGGCTCTCGTAGAAGATATGGATCACATGAAACAACTAACGAATGATTTAAAATTGCATGGTGTTTGTTGGATACAACACTTACAGGTTTTATTTAGAATATAAGATTGTCGTAATGCAAAGTTTTGTGCATCAGAATTGCTTTCGTAATTGTATGTTGATGGTTTAGTTTGTAAGTACGTCGTGTTTTTTTAAAAGTTTCTGGAAAAAGCCCCCCGGAGGGGTGGGGGTGGGGGGGGGGGGGGGGGGGGTGAAGGTACTCCTGTTTGTGACGTATTATGTATGTGCCGCCGGGGTGGCTTAGTTTGGGCATGTAGTGTCAGCTAGGGTTTTGACCTGATTTGGACAGATCAGGGTCAGGATTTAAGTATAATTTGGGTGCACTCAGGGTCGGGGTTCAGTATTTTTTAGGCATTTTTAGCTACTATGTCAAAAAACGACATTCTGTTGCCGCATTTTGATCGCCTGCCCACATGCAAGCACTGAGGTTCCCATACATCGTGACGCCGCTAATTCGTACTTCAGTACTTATCTATGTACTTCATCTGCTGATTTGTTTACCCAATGCCACGTCCCGACTTGAAATGTTCCGTATTGTGCATGCAATCCCGGTACGCGGTATACCGGCCGGGATATATATCCGACGATGTTTTGAAAACAATTTTAAAAAGGGGCAATCAGGGTTTTTTCCCACAAAAAGGGGGGCAATCAGGGTTTTGGAGCTCGGATTGGGTCAAACAGGGTCAGGGTTTGAGCCTCTTGGCCTCACATACATAACCATTTTTCATGTAAGTACCCCCCCCCCCCCTCCGGGGAAAGGCCTTTGTTATAGTTTGTCGGTCAAACGACACTGAAGTAATTAACATGCGGTTGTACCAAAGCGTTGTAGATGGTAAGTAGTGTTTCACGAGAAACGAAATACTTAAAGCATTTGATTGCACTAAAATGCTAGGAACGATCATTCAGTTGAGAATATGGCTTTCCCAGTTTGGGTTTGATCTAGAAAAAAATAAAGGCGAGAAAGAAGATAAGAGGGCGATAAGAAAAAGAAGAGCCTCTGGCACCCGTTGAGAATCTCACTTCCATGCGCTGAAAACATGTCAAACCGGTTTTGTTGAGCCGTTGGTAAGCGAATGAAAATTACCGTTACATCCGGCACTCACTGTTGGGCCTGGTAATGAGTAGATTATCCAATCAAGGATGAAGTTCAAATTCCGAATAGAATGTTCGCATGGAAGTGAGATTCTCAACTTATACTAAACACCAGAGGCTCTTCGTTTTACCGCCTTTTTATTTGTTCGAGCTTCTGTCACCCAGGGTACATGCCGAGAGATTTAGTGGTAGAAGTTTTTTAGGTCAAAACCAGACTTTCAGCTACAACCACAATTCATTTCGGTCTGAGTATGTCACTTTTTGTTTGTCGTTAGTTCTGGACAACCTTTTTGAAATAGCTGTATCACCCTACTGCATGGCACTATAACCACTCGACTATAAAACAGCAATTCTGGAAATTGTCCATCGCGATACCATGTGCGGCCGTTTGGTCGTACATTTTCACATTGAACTTCATCTCTTCCACTGTACCCATAGGAAGACGACGGACCACTGATCACGGCCGCAATCGTGTATGGTATACCAGGGTCAAGACAAACCGGTTTGTCCAGGTTTATAGTAAACCCATAATATCCATATGTCATCTCGCTATCTGTCCTAAACATTGCTGGGTAAGGGGTGTGGTAGATAATTGAGTTCGGGTGTTTGTTAATAGTACGTTCTATATAATACATGTATACAAGTGATCTACAAAATAAATACAATGGTGTAAGTCAGCGACCAAATTAAGTATGTTAAATTAGATTTCGAAAGAAGAATCTAGAAGGTGTTTTTCGTTTTCTAAATAAACTAAGGGAAGTCGATTGTTTTTAGTTAAGGGTATTTCATTCCAAATTTGTACTGCACCAATTTTTATTGACAATTTTTCCATAATTAGTATTTTGTCTTGGTAAAAACAAATTCATATTTGTTCTAGACCGAGTGTTATGAGTGTGGACTTCAGCTATACTATAGTAATGGCTGTCAAAACTGGTTGGCAAAAGATTATTAGACTGTTTATAAACAAGTTCACCTAGCTGGAGTTTGGTAATTTCATAAACGTTAAGAAGGTTGATACGATAGAATAACGGTCGACTATGATCTTGGTATTTTGAGAATGTTATTACTCGAACAGCACGTTTTTGCAAAATATTAGCTTTAAGTTTGTTTTATAATTACTACCCCAGATTATGGTACAATAGGATATGTATGAATAGATAAGATTATAATACAGATTGAGTAAGATCTGGTGATTTAAACATCAGCGACACTTATAAATTATACCAACTGATTTTGCTATTTTATTTGTAACTAGATCGATTTGATGACTCCAATTTAAATATTTATCAATTACCACTCCTAATAGTTATCAATTACCACTCCTTACTACTCCTGTAACTTGTAGCCCCTCTGCAGGCCAAACCCTTGACTTTGGACGCAAAACATTGCTTAGCGGGTTGTATTTATGAACGAAGGAGACAGCATCCAAATAAAAGGCCATTTCCTTTGTCCAAAAATCGTTATCAACAGTTCGCAACATGGTTTTCGCATACCTTGCCCGTTTTTGTCTGTGCGTTTCACTTGAACCATTTTTTTCCTGGTTTGGAGAAACCTAAACCCATGCTCATTCAAAATTCTTGAAAATGTCCGTTGACTTGCAATGCCAGACAAACCACTTTCCTGTACTAGTTGCTTGACTGTAAAGTTCGGGTTAGTTCTCCTAATTTTCGACAACGTGTGAAGCAGTGCACGCACATTTCGATCTGAAACTTTCCTTGATTTGTGCCCTCCGTGGCGCTTTGGCTCATTCGATTGCTCAGTGCAGATTCTTATAACTGTGGTCTTAGAGATCCCGCATTTTTTGGCAATTCGGCTAAAAGACTGCGAAGTTGTCTCCCTTAAACACAAAGCCAATGCTTTTTTCTCGAGTGGTATATAGCTTTTCATTGTAATCGATTAAAAAAGAAACTAGACGCCTGACTTTATAACCTTGTTTATATGATACCAGCAGTCGATTCACAGAAACACGCAAGGTCGATCATGGTGTTTTTGGATCTTATCGCAGGTAAACATATACACATGCACGCACAAGAACATGATATTCAGCATTACTTGTCGAGGTTAGCACGAACTGGATTGTGAAACACGTACGTGATAAAGTTAATCACGCATGCTTCGGGTTGGCAAGGGTTGTAGCTGTGCTGGGAAGCGTGCAATCGTGTTTTCAGTTTTCCATACATTGTCTGTAAAAACGAGTCAAATTCCGCGTAAAAATTTGGTCTGAAACGGGGTAGGGGTTTTGAGCTTCCAGCGGACCACCCCCAACTAAACCATATTCAAGTACCCCCCCCCCCCCCCAAGTATTCAAGTAATTGGCGGAAAATAAATAGCATAAAACCATTTAAGAGAATATCGCTTGTTTTAACTTTTTCAGTTCGAAATACTGGTGCATCATTTTGCACAATGGCCTCTTGGACGTCATAAATATATTTGTGTACCCTCAGAAAATAACCAGTTTAATAGGCCATTTTGACGATGTTGCGCGCTCATTGAGAACAGTATACATGCAATCAAGAAAACAATAGATTGTCATGCAATATTGAGTTTTGGCGGGCCACATGCTTTTGTTTTCAATGCGTGCGCAATATCGTCAAAATGGCCTATTGTTTTGGAATTTTATCGATGGAATGCATTTGGCTGACACTCGCAAGTCATAGTATTCTCTTTAATAATATTTTTATAGTCGGCAATCTGATTTAAGCTTGAAGTATGACGTCACTTATAACTTTGAATATATTTATCGTAGAAAGTTCAAATTTTCGCCTAATGAATATATTTCGTAAAGGCATTCTGATGACGTAATATTTTTGGAACGTGTTTTAAAGGTTAATTTTCGCATTACTTATGACGTCACAACAACGTCAGAATACAGAAACAATAGGAGATATTGTAGTTGAGTCTACGAATAGCAGTTTCAGCGGTATTGACCCGAACGCCTCACTTCAATGTAATGAAGCGCCATTGAAACCATCATTCTTACATGACACCAACACCCTCCTAAACAAGCACGACTAATTTAGATACACAGTTTGAATAGCGCTTCATTACATTGAAGTGAGGCGTTTGGGTCAATACCGCTGAAACTGCTATTCGTAGACTCAACTACAATATCTCCTATTGCACCCAAAATCGTAGTTTTACTTTGTTACCTAGCCTGCTTGCAGGCGGTGGACAACGCATTCTCCCCTTTGAATTCACAACTATCCTTAAATGGCAAACACGCTTGGAATAATGATAAACGGTTAATTCTACGACAAATCCTAACCCGAACCACAAACCAAACCCTAACCATCGGACGAGTTCACGGGTAAACGACGGGTTCTCACTCACCTAGAGCTAGGGTTCAAGAAGAGAAGGTAAAGAGAGGAAAAGGATTTTTTGAGCGCTCCTACTCGGACTCGAACTCGTAGCCCTTTGCGTGTACTGCAGTGTAGTGCAGACGTCATCACTACTACACTAAGCCGGTCTACCGCCGTTCGGAATGTAACAAATGTTTATCTTTATCCTTGACTGGTTTTCAGAATGTCATTAGAATTACGTTTATCATTATTCCAAGCGTGTTTTCCATTTAAGGATAGTTGTAAATTCAACGGGGAGGATGTGTTGAGTATGCGGGTTGGACGCTGTGACATAGGCCTAGTATGCGGGATGGACGCTGTGGCATAGGCCTAGTATGCGGTATAGACGCTCCTGACATTGTAGTTTATCGATTTGACATTCAATATTTCACATTTGACCTTACTCTATTGTGCAATGTTTTCGATTTCACATGCAAGTATTCGTATTTGACATCCAAGTTTTTGTATTCGACATGCACGTTTTCGTATTTGACATGCACGTTTTCGTATTTGACATCCAACCGCAATCCAACTGAAGTCCGACATCGAGGGCTCAGTGACTGTACTGCTACCTCGCCCACCCCTCTCCCAGAATAGACCACAAAACGGCTTTCAGGGGAGTGGGCTTGGGAGCTGAGGACCACCCCTACCAAGTTCGGCTTGCCCGGAAGGGGATGGGCATGGTATGGCATACAGGCTTGGAATCATTGATAGAGACATAGCCGTTTAGGCAGTTGCTAATGTTTAAGCTTTATATCAAACGTTTTCATGTTGAGTTTTTGTATATATACTATATGTGTTACACTCCGGGCAAAAGGTTAATCTGAAGTAAAACATGATACAATACATGTTAAACAACGAAAGAACAATAGCTTTCAATGTTATGCAAAGTCTGTCAATCCTCGAGGCACGTTTTATGCGCGTTCAGGATTTAGTCAAGTGTGAAGCAAAGCACAAGACTAAATAAATATATTTCAAAATTTACTTACTTAAAGGGGCAAATGAACTTAGAGATGAAAGGCGTTCTGCTGCTCTCAATAGCGTGGCTCTAACTTCATCGATGCTTCGTTTGTGTGTTGTTCTATAACACACACACAAGACAATAACAGCAGATAGAAGAAATACACATTAGCACACCTAAACCACTTACATTTAAATAACATTTCAGAGGGTGGAGGGCATCTAATAGAAACCTAATAGTGATGCCCATATACCTTAGATGACGTTGAAATCGATCTATCTTTATGAAGCAAAAGTATTCGATACGGTAGTATTTATTTAATATTGAGAAATATAGTAACGAAAAATAGCGTTCTTTAATTGAGTTTTGGTTGAAATGTTTTTGATATGCAAAGGCAAGTCGTTCCAATAATAACATCCTATAACAGAAGTTCAAAATTTTCTCAGGTTTATTCGAAAAGGTTCAATATAATAAAGATGTTGGTTTACCGAGCTCCTGGTTAAGTAGGTCTGTCTGCTGTTGAATGTTGTTCAGACACGTATTTCAAGGTAGAGCTATTTTTATTGCCAGTTTGGCAATCATTTCTATAGACTGAGGCAGGTATGCCGCATTTTAATGATGTCATGTATTTTAAGGAGATTTAATTGAATACAATAAGGAGTAATATATGTTCTCGCATGTTCGTCGACGCTAGGTACAGGTCGAGATGCAGGCATGTGTTCTCGTTCCGCCATCTTGAAAGAGAACGCCGGTGTGTTGGATATGCAAAGCCGAACTTGGTAGGGGTGGTCCTCAGCTCCCAAGCCTACTCCCCTGAAAGCCTTTTTGTGGTCTATTTTGGGGGAGGGGTGGATGAGGTAGCAGTACCGTCATCGAGCCCGCGATGTCGGCCATCAGTTCGATTGTGGTTGGATGTCAAATTACTAAAACTTGCATGTCGAATACAAAAATTCAGTTGGATGCTTGCATGCCAAATCGAAAACATTGCACAATAGAGTAAGTAGAAGGTCAAATGTGGAATATTGAGTGTTAAATTAATAAAATACAATGTCCAATATCAATGTTGAAAGTTAAACACGATTTTTGGCGGGCATTGGACGCCATAGATAGTAGAATCTCTTCTTGCAGGTGTATATGTAAAACTCAGCCGTGTCATCTGCATACATATAGTACATACGCTAGCTGATAAATTACGGTTGGCCAAGTCATTAATAAAAAACAGAGGACTAAGAATAGATCCTTGTAGATTAGCACACTTGACAGCTGCAAGAATCTGACAAAATTCCGTGTGCTCGTGTCATTTGTGTGCGATGTGAACCATACCAGTGCTTACGGTTGAACCACGTAGAAATTTATTTTTGTTATGAGAATATCGTTATCAATAACTTTGCCAATATATTGTTTTGAGATATGTAATCATAGAACTGATTACATATAGCTCTCTCAAATACCTTGATTACAACTGAAAAAAGGTCTGTCTTGGAATCATCGTTAACAATTGGAGATACTCTAGCATTTCTCCAGTCAGTAGGTAAAACGCCAGTACAAGAGACAAAAAATAAGCGCTAAAGATCTAGAGGTAAAGCTAGCGCTATAGCCTTTAAGAGGCTAGCGGGAATAGCAGCAATGCCACTTGCCTTGTTAGTCTGCAATTTACTCAATACATTATTGTTTCAAGTACTTCGGTCTGAGATAGATTTCTTAACTCAAAAGTGGAACTCATGCACTCGATTAATAAAATTTCTAAAATCAGAATTTGGAGATGGAACTGCAGAGGCCAACGTAGGCCCAATATTGATAAAATGATTATTAAAAGCATTGCTAATATCAACAGGGTTTTGTATATCAGCATCCAGTTCACTACCAATTTGGTAGGCTCAACATAGGACATATTCTTCTTAGACAATATTGAATTAATTCCACTATACAAGCACTGCGCGTATCACTGGTGTTTGTGGAAAATAAATTATTGTAGTAGTGAGCCTTGCTACATTTTATAGCCATATTTACTTGATTCCTAGCATGTCTGTAAGCCGTCCAGTTGCATTCAGTATTTTTAATTACAGCTATTCGTTTCAGTCTGTCCCTCTCGTGAATTAGGCTTTTGATGTTAGCTGCATGTTAGCCAGGGAGCAGCCGAATTACTAACCCGTTTGGACTTAATAGGGGCGTGCCAGTTTCTAAGAACATGTTTTTCCACAGCTCCCACGCCTGTATGACGTCATAATAAGACTCAATTTGATCCCAGGAAGCTTGGGAAATGTTATCTAGGAAACTGTGCATGTCAAAATGCTTATAACTCCTAAACGTGGTAACTTTTGGCTTCACTGAGGGAGATACAAGCTTTCTGGCCCCGTATATCAGACTATGATCGTTCATACCATGCAACATGTGACACACCTGAGGTTTTAAACTTACTGGGTTCATTTGTGAGAAAAATATATTAAAGTAGCTGAGTTCTTAGTCACACGGGTACATTCATTGATTAGCTGCGAATACTGATATAGTTCACAGAGCTCGAGTAACTTAGAAGTCATTGCCCGTCAATATTTAGAGCTTCAATTTTCTCTAAGATAGACTCATAATTAAGAAAAAGGTCAAGTGAAGAGTTAGGTGGCCTATACTAGGTACTAAGCAGGAAAGGCTTTATCTTCGGTTTCCTATAATTTCAACTCACAGGAACTCTAAGTCATAAACCTGGAGAGCGATTAGAACTGTTCTTAAAGTCAATAGGGTCTCGTATATAGATCGCTACCATACCACCCTGTCTATTTCTATTTCCACTGTAGCCATTAATATGAAACTGGGATTGACTACAATTGTCATCTAATCGAGTTTTATTAATTACTAATTAATATATATAATGTTTTATTGGCTATTTGGATACGAAGCTCGTCGATGTGCTTGAGTTGACTATTTATATTAAGGGCAGCAATTTTAAAACCCTTAAGCTTAGGTATAGATTGAAGTCGAGCTTTGTACGTTTAAGGCAGGATCGTGAATTGAGCTACCAGGATCACTAGGGATAACGAGGCAAAGTTTGTTTAAGGGATCGGCAGTGGTTTGGGATCTCATATGTAGTATGTTTAATAAAATTACTGGACATGGCTGAATTACCAGAAGGTAACAGATGGACAAGGGCGTAGCAATGGGAGGGTTCCAGAGGTTCCGGAACCCCCTTCATGATTTCGAAAAGGTAAAAAAGCTCTGTAAGATGATACTGAGATCACCAGACTCGAAACCCGACCACCCCTCGGACCCCTCCCCCCCTTCGGAACCCCCCCTCGCGGAACTCCTGGCCACGCCCCGATGGAGTCCGCCTCTGTTGAGGTTTTTAACGTAATGTTAGTCTGTTAACATGACTAATGCGATCCCAGCTATTTTGCCTGTAATATATGTTTCATTAGTTCTTTATTCACTTGACTTACTTTGCTGTTGTGGGTAGAATCTGATCTACAGACGAGTTCATATATGGTTACCTTAATGTGCGATTCTACTTCGTTTTCAATTGCTCTCCAGGTTAACAATTCCTTCAGTGGTGACTTTGACTTCACTGTTTTGAAGGTCGTTCGTCCCGCAATGCACAATTACCAAGTAGGGCAGAAGCTGTATACTTGGCTTGATATAGTGCGCCACGTCATGAATAGGACTTTTTCAGGACACCGTCACGTGCTGATATATTACTTCGTTAACGAATTAATTGAGCTCGTGATCCCCATGGGAAAGACGTTGCTATGGATGCTGGGTGGCAAGCTATCTTTAAATACGCTGTTTTAGAAAGATTGACAATCGATTGGAGGTGGAAAATAGCATTTACAATCATATTTTTCTAATAACACTACCGATCTCGTACAAGTGCCTTTAAATTTGCAACCCAGTACAACCACGTGATCGCCGGGGAATTAGCCTGCTTGCAGGCTCTGGTTGATTTTGAGCTCTGGTTGATTTGGGCTTCCTGTGGTGGGAAATAGGAGTGGGAAGGGGGAGAAAGAGAAAGGAGAGCCTGCGACAAGACCCTGTGTTTTTGAACTCCCGTTCGTCCACGAACGGGAATAATTTTTCAATCTGATTGGTCGAATCTGGAAGGGGCGCGCGCACTTTGTTCGAAAATGGCGTGTATTATGGTGCAAGCAGCGCGCGCGAGCTAAAATTGAAAACGTTTCACTCAAATCGCAGTCATTTTTCTGCTGTTCTCTCTCTTGTTCTCAGGCTTTGAGCATGAAACATGCTTTGTGAAAACTTGCAACTGGATGTGACGTCATGGGGGCGAATTTAAAAAAAAACACAGGGTCTTGTCGCAGGCTCTCCTTTCTCTTTCTTCTCCTTCCTCCTCCTCTCTCCCACCACAGGAACTCCAAATCAACCAGAGCCCCAAATCAACTAGAGCGTGCAAGCAGGCTACCGGGGAATGGTTTCAGTAATGGTTCATATAAGAACTGGAGCAAGATCTATTGTTCCGCGGCAATGAATGTGATTTCACTAATTCCACATACAAAATGGTTCTATTTTTTCTAAAGATATCTCTTGGCTAGTGGTATTAATGTTCTCAAATTAAAATGCATGAAATCGCTCGTTGTATATATGTTTTTGATTCCAAAACAAATTCAGCCAATAGAAAGACACTAAAACAAAAGCGTAGATATTATAAAATATTTCAATGTTCCCCACATATAGGATTTATTTATCTCTTCTTGTGTGCGTGCGTACGCGTGTGTGTGGTAACGCTCTTTCCCAGATTCCCTCGATCGATATCCTAATATGGAGAACGCGCGCGTCCGAAAATGGCGCAAAAAAGTGACGACCACAGGTATCCCAACGAAGACGACAAACCATGCGAAAAGTTGCTCTCTGTCTTAAAATAAATGATACACTTAGTTGGGAGAGCAAGCCATCGAGTTTACGGGAATCTGTTTTAGGAAAAAAATCTGGACGAGCAAGCCATCGAGTCAGTTTACGGGAATCTGTTTTATGGGAAACCTAGGCGAACAAGCCATCGAGTTTACGGGAATGTTTTAGGGAAAACCTATCGCCAGGCGAAGCGGCCGAAGTCAAACGACCGAATGAGGTAAGACCAGGTATTCAAACACAGTTAGAAACCGGAATGTTGTCCGTGGAAAAGGCTGTTTATTTTTTTATCTTACAACTCTATGATGTGTCTAAGAGCAATATATTTTGTCCATGTCTGTTCTCTTTAGTTTCCTGAGTGTTTTCTTAGATATAAAATTCAACTGTTTCTTCGCCCAACTATCGTAGGCTCTTCAGACCATAAACTTACTACAACCAGACATTCAAATAACTTGGCTTTTGATTATTGTTTTTATTCCGTTTTTCTGCTTCGATCAATGCTCTTTCGGCGACCATATTTGTTTTCTTCACTCGAATTCATGACTCGACCTGCCTGCGACCGTCAGTTTTGGCACTTTTTCAACAATACATGTATTGTAGGTATAATTGTGTTCATCGGTTTGAGAAATTGACTGAGATCCCTAAGATATTATTGCCTATTTTTATCAAAATACAACTTTGAAAACCGGCATCAACACGCTAAAACCTCCAGGAACCGGTCAGCTGGCAAGACTGTGTTACTGTGTATATTATCGTATTTGTTGATTTCATGTAAGTTCCGCGGGTCCCTGCTAGTATTAATATTAATGTAATATCAGCTACTGACGTTGCCTCAAGTCCTCATCGCCGGTTGCTACTAACTGTAAAGTTACTACTACCGTATTAATGCGTGAGCGAGCTGGAGGACGATGTCCAGCCACTGTACATGTGGGCTGAAAAGAGATGAATACAATAAATAAGTGAATAAGTTGATAATGTGTTACTTACTGTGCCAAGACTTGTCTGCGTATCCTCCAAACACGTAGCTACCCACACGTACTATGGTTACCGTGGTTACCATCAGACCATGGACATGGCTGAATTACCAGAAGGTAACAGATGGACAAGGGCGTAGCAATGGGAGGGTTTCAGGGGTTCCGGAACCCCATCATGATTTCCAAAATGTAAAAAAGCTCAATTGCTACTAACTGTAAAGATACCGCTACAGTATTTATGTATTTATACGTGAGCGAGCAGCTGTGTTATCCATGTGGGAGATGTGTGTACTCATTCATGTAGGAGATGTGTTTGCTCATGCGCCGATAGTGACGTAAAACCCTTGTACGTTTTCATGTCCAACTGGTTTAATAGAACAAGTCCGAGCACTACAGTAAAGCTGAACGAACAACGTATATATTAATGAATTTTTTTTTACAATATTTCGGCCAGCCAAACTTGCCTTCTTCAGGTAAAAGATGGAAATACAATTCAGACTTTCCAAGATGTAGCAGAAGCGCTGGTAACAGCATTTTCAAACAGGCATTCAAGTCTTGATACACGAGAAGAACGCATATGACGTCATTGATTATATTTACAGTCAGACTTATTAAAATGGTCTATACGAAGCAGTTTCATAAAACATTAAAATTAAAGTTCACAAGGCGATTTGTTTAGATATAGAGATTTAACTCCTGGGTAACGCTTACCCTTAATTCGAACAACCGTGCCCAGGGTTAAATCACTAACCCGTGGTTAACTTGCCTAGAACAACCGGGTCCAGGGTTAAATCACTAACCCGTGGTTCAACTGTACAGATTACAATTACAGATTTAGCGCTATCCTAGTGATAAAGTTACCCTTGATTCGAACAACCGGGCCCAGGGTTAAATCACTAACCCGTGGTTCAACTGTACAGATTACAATTACAGATTTAGCGCTATCCTAGGGATAAAGTTACCCTTGCTTAGAACAACCGGGCCCAGGGTTAAATCACTAACCCGTGGTTCAACTGTACAGATTACACTTACAGATTTAGCGCTATCCTAGGGATAAAGTTACCCTTGCTTAGAACAACCGGGCCCAGGGTTAAATCACTAACCCATGGTTCAACTGTACAGATTACAATTACAGATTTAGCGCTATCCTAGGAATAAAGTTACCTTTGCTTAGAACAACCGGGCCCAGGTTAAATGACTAACCCGTGGTTCAACTGTACAGATTACAATTACAGATTTAGCGCTATCCTAGGGATAAAGTTACCCTTGCTTAGAACAACCGGGCCCAGGTTAAATCACTAACCCGTGGTTCAACTGTACAGATTACAATTACAGATTTAGCGCTATCCTAGGGATAAAGTTACCCTTGCTTAGAACAACCGGGCCCAGGGTTAAATCACTAACCCATGGTTAAAGTGTACAGATTACAATTACAGATTTAGCGCTATCCTAGGGATAAAGTTACCCTTGCTTAGAACAACCGGGCCCTGGATAATGATTCATCTAATATTACCCCTAAGTTCTTAATTCAGAGACTTGTTCTTGTTTCAAAATCTGTAGCCTTTTCAATCTTTTGCATTGTGCCGAAGAGCATTCCCTTATAGTTTTAGTTTGATTTAAGGTGGCCCGCGGCTATTTATTTTGGCAACGACGGTCTTTTTAAATCGCGTTTATGAATAGCTAAACATTATCCGATTTCTGAGATTTTTTGGACTTTTAATAAAGAATCCTCGAATTTTATAAAAAGTACAATTAGAAAGTGATTAACAAAGAACTGCTGAAGATATAAGCGATTTTCCAAAACGTTGTTTTCTAGGAAAGAGCGTATATTTCAAAACACAAAAGATGGATTTGTTCCATTTTACTTTCAACGAGTGCCCAACCTCCAAGGTCTGTGACAGGCAAGTTTCAGGTTAATCGGCACCATACAAGTTTCTCAGCAAACGGCTGATCAATTTTAACCTTAAAATGTTATGCTCATGCATCTGGTTCAACTGCCAGAGAAATATTACGGTAATAATTAAATCGTACATACCATATGGAAGTTCAATACCACTTGAAACTTCTGTGCCAAAGGCAAGAAGATCGGAAACTGTAACTAACGTTATGCGGCGAATGAAGTAAGATAGGTTATTGCTGAATATTTGCGAAAATCGAGAAATTTGTATTCTTTCGGCGTCAAAAAAATGCACCCAATTGTTTTTCTTAAGTTCCTAATATGACTTACAGTAGCATATTTTAAAGTACCTTACCGAGTTTCAGCGCGCTTTGACCATACGCTTTTGAGAAATAAAGGCTGTAAACTTCAGCTTGTGCGAGACTTCTAAAATCTAAATGCTTGGAAAACCCCTCATGTTCGCTAATTTATTCAATGGGTTTGTTTTGAATTTCCGCACGGGTTCTGCCACTTGGGAATCGCGAGGCAAGGAATAATTAAAATTATTGTTGAAATTAAAATAAGGATTACATTGTAATTCATGGACTGTGTGCAGTAACCCATGAAACAGGTGTTACGTGTTATGTCCACATGGTAGTAAGTAGCGACGAGGGGAGAACATTTGAAGAACGTTTCCACAGTAGGATACTCCTTGGCACCAAAACATTACTCAGCCTGGAACTATTATTACAAATACCTTACTACACTTGCAAAATTAATCCTCATTTTAATTTCAACATTAATTTTAATTATTCCTTGCCTCGCGATTCCCAAGTGGCAGAACCCGTGCGGAAATTCAAAACAAACCCATTGAATAAATTAGCGAACATGAGGGGTTTTCCAAGCATTTAGATTTTAGAAGTTTCGCACAAGCTGAAGTTTACAGCCTTTATTTCTCAAAAGCGTATGGTCAAAGCGCGCTGAAACTCGGTAAGGTACTTTAAAATATGCTACTGTAAGTCATATTAGGAACTTAAGAAAAACAAATGGGTGAATTTTGTTGACGCCGAAAGAATACAAATTTCTCGATTTTCGCAAATATTCAGCAATAACCTATCTTACTTCGTTCGCCGCATAACGTTAGTTGCAGTTTTCCGATCTTCTTGCCTTTGGGACAGAAGTTTCAAGTGGTATTGAACTTCCATATGGTATATACGATTTAATTAGTACCGTAATATTTCTCCGGCAGTTATTCCAGATGCCTGAGCATAATAGTTTAAGGTTAAAATTGATCAGCCGTTTGCTGAGAAACTTGTATGGTGCCGATTAACCTGAGACTTGCCTGTCACAGACCTTGGAGGTTGTGCACTCGTTGAAAGTAAAATGGAACAAATCCATCTTTTGGGTTTTGAAATATACGCTCTTTCCTAAAAAACAACGTTTCGGAAAATCGCTTATATCTTCAGCAATTCTTTGTTAATCACTTTCTAATTGTACTTTTTATAAAATTCGAGGATTCGTTATTAAAAGTTCGAAAAATCTCAGAAATCGGATAATGTTTAGCTATTCAAAAACGCGATTTAAAAAGAACCCCATTGTCAAAATAAATAGCCGCGGGCCACCTTAATACAAACCTAGAGCAGATTTCATACGACAAACTACAGCACTGACTACAGCATGGTTACCGTACGGCATGCCGTGACGTTGAAATGGTTTCCCATTGTTTTTGCCCTGCTGATCCAATCAAATTACAGAAATACGGCACAGAACGGCTACGGCAAGGCTACGGACATGCCGTAGTTTGTCCCACTCATACGAAATCTGCTCTACTACTGCTCTCCATCCACTGCCTACAACACGGCCTAGATAATATTGAACTGCATTGTTATCTCCATATGGTGGAATAACCTGAAAAGTATATTACAGTGTCATTTGCACACGTGCTGATGGAACAGTTTACAAGGCACTGGGGCAGACCGTTTATGTGCAGGAAAACTGAAAAGTAATGGCCCATGTGCTCAAGGATATACAACTGCAGTTTCCGTGGAGTGTTTCTTTCAGAAACCCGACTGATAAAGAGAGAGAACTCTGTTATCTGCGAGGAATGCCTTAAAGTTGTATTTGAATACAGAACGTTCCATGATCTTGGAGATAAGAGGGAGAACTACAATTGAGCGAGTTATTTTCGTCATTTGTTGTAGCCGATTTAAAGATGGGCGTCACTCTGGTCACTTTCCAGCCCGTCGAGATTGTTTGGTTTGTGAGATATGCAACTGGCCTCGCTATTACTAGGGCTGCATCACTTACAGTTCCTGGTATAAGTTATTAGCTTTAAAATAGATCAATCAGTAGACGCGAGTGGAGAAACGGTGTTTAATTAATTGACATCGCGTTGTCCACGCAGTAGTCGAGACCTGTTCGGCCGGAATACCCTCCAAAAACCAGTCTATCGTACAGAAAAGGCTTTCTGGCTGGGTAATTTTGATTGGGTTAATGGGATCCCTGTGGTTTCTATTGGTTTGTCAGTGACTGTGTCAGTACAAACCCATAATGGGTACCATTTAACCCATCAGGAAACAATACCCAGTAAGAACGCCTTGGACTAGATTGTTTGCGAGCCTAACACTGTCCAAATATCTACTCTCTTGAATATGAGTGCCTTGCCAACAGCTCTTTTACTAATTGCACTTTCAAGTTTCAAAATCTCTCTTTTGGACATTACTACATGGGACAGAAAAATCTACAATCGATGATAAAATAGCAGTTCTGGAAACTGTCCACTGCTATCCGATGTACTATTTGGACTATTTATTTTGGCAAACTTAAAGTGTATATGAAGCGAAATTTTTTTTTGGGTTTTTCTATCGTTCATTATCTCCTAAATATCAAAACAAAAGAAAATTGCGAAGAAAAAAATTATAAAGCTGAGATTTCGCTTCACAAAGTTGTCATACATGCACTGGAAATATGGTCAGGAGACTGGGGCGAGTCAAGCTCGTGATGACGTAGAAACCGTGACACACTCGATAGCATACTTCGTGGCACAGACGTAAACAAGCTCGATAAACCTGCGAACCGTCCTTGCTCTTCGTTGCAAAACTAAAGTAAGATGTCAGAAAGCGAGCAAATTTATCTTCATCTTCGAGTTCAGAGAGTGGAATGTATGATTTTGATGAAGTGGAAGTAAGGGCGAACGGATTTCAACCGTACGAAGATGAGCCGCTTGCGGGCTCGAGCGATGGGGAAGACGACGACGAAAATTATGTCTCTGGCGCTGTTGTGCTCTACTCCTCTAGATTCGAGGGCCAAGTCCCGGTAAATCAGTGGATCACTACAGGAAGCCTTTGTATCGCAATCCTCCGCTCTTCGGGAGCAACTACAGAATGCAGGGCCACTGTTAAAGCCCCGTCATATTAGTTTCGTCATATTCATATTGAGCTCGTTTGCTCGTGGCCCTGTATTATATTCTGTAGTTTAGCCTCTCCAACTCGTTTTCGTCAACGTATTAAAATGTGACAAAGCACGAAAACTTCCAGGTTCGCAGCAATGACAAATTCACGTAGGTCCTCTTTTGAAAGACCGAAATGGCAGAGGCTACCGTCGTCGTGCACGAGTAAGTGATTTGTTTTATATTCATGTTTAAAAGGAAATGACAGCCCTTTGACCTTCCCTGGGGTTGAAAATGGGTAGGATTCTTTTTAGTTTCAGGGTTTGGTTTTTAGAAGGTGTGTATGAGAATTTGAGAAAATGCATTATTAATGAAGCAACTTCGAAAGACCACTTGAAAGGCCCTTAAAAATTGTGCAAAATTATCCATTTAGCTCAGGTGTATTTAATACACTCGTTCTTAATGAATGATCTGGAAATGGGTAGGATTTTTTTATATTTCAGGGTTAGGTTTTTAGAAGGTTTGTATGAGAATTTGAGAAAATGCATTATTAATGAACCCAGTGGTGGGGTATTCTGCAATTGCTCCAATATGGCATGTTATACTGCACAACAGGTGGGGATATTACCAGGCAATAGTGGGGGAAATACCAGGGTTTTGCATAGTTTCTTACACCGACCCTCAAGCATTTACCACACATTTGAGGAAGTTTTCTGGGGTAGGGACAGGGGAATTACTGCACATATGCACGTGACAAAGCAAAGCACTCCAGCTACTGGAAGTCAAGGCAAATTTGGCACTCTTTAGAGGCTTGGAGCTGAAAATGTAAAGCATATCGACGGACAGGTTTATCAGATTCCTGCCAAATAATAAGCAGAGTAGGTGAGTCGTGAAAACAATGAGTCGTAAAAATCATGTTTACGATTACGACTTGCATGATGTCAATATACTATGCGAGTCCTAAAAGTAACTTCATCCTTGCAGAGTAATGAAATATACAGAATAAGTACATGTACCTAAGTTAGATATACAAATGTGGCTCCACCTTTTGCACAAACAAATAAATAATGAAATACAAATAACAACATTACTATTATAGCAACTATTCTAAGGGAAAGCCTACATTAAACTTTATTATTGTAGCATCCTACGAGCTGTAGAATTTGTGGCTATATGGGCTGGGACAATACCAGGCCATTGCCAGCCAGCTGTGTTAAGGACATACACCCCATCACCAGGCAAGCAGTTACCAGCCAGCAGAAGCAAGGGCACAATACTTTATGCATTGCTGCATGTTATTCAATGAAACTTCTATCAACATAAATGCATCAGTCAATGTCACTTATTAGCATTTCAAAGAGGTAATAAGTTAAAATGGAAATTATATACATGTATATAAAGTGTATATATATAATAGAGTTTGCACAATGCCAAGTGGTAATAATGTGCATGATAGATCCTTAGCCTCTCTTGGGTGTAGAAAAACAAAATGCTTGTAAGTTGTATCCACTGTTACTCGCTATAAGGATGTGCCATGCATACAATTGTGCCTCCATTAATTGAATTCTAAGCATGCCTGATACCCCTGGGAATTTCTCTATTTATATTATTTCTTGCAAATGTTCCACTGTCGGACTTACAAAGCCTTACTCAAGTACTGTAAAAAGTGTTAAAATAAACAAAATCCCCAGGACTGGTTGGTTGGTTGACCAATGTCCCACCCTTTCCCGGATAGGGGGGATTGGGCACACTTGGAATTGATATACATTAGTGGTGGTGTGTGCTTTACAACTGAGGCTTTCTTTTGTCTGGCGTTAGACAATATGATTTGCTAAATTATAGTGATATCATTCTACTAGTTGTAAAAGGCTAATATAATACAATTTATTATTTACGACTTTGCTTTTTGATAGTGGGGGATGGTCAGTTATACATGTATGGTCAGTAACTATTCACAAGAACTTTTAGGGTGTCCCTTTTTTGGGCTGCCCACATTTGCTGCACACAGGAGCCTTTCGTTTTTGGATTGTGCAGCAGAACATAGTGTAAGCCCCGTATTTTGCACTTTGCCCCATAGAGTCAAATGTCCTGTCCCCACACCACACCCTTCATTTTCTTAATTAGTTTGTTCACAAGCACGGTTCTATAGCTTTCCCAGTACTGTAAGATCACCGGGAACAGGAACTTCTTTTGGTGAATAAAGTATGTCCTTATATCATAAGCACATAGCCCCATGTGTCTGAAGACCAGCGACACCTTGCTTATGGAAGCCCCAGCCACGAGAACAGCTAAGCTGGGCAAGATGTTACCAGTTGCATGGGCACTTCCCAAGGACCAATGGCTGAGACTGCCATTTGAATGCATTTTGCCCAGATTTTGGACAATGCTGGCATACCGTCACCATGGTACCATTACATCTGATGCTTATGGTAGGCTTGGTTTCCTTGCACTTAAAGTAAAACATTGTGAACAATGCCATCAGCATGCTAATAAAGACAATGAACTTGGGCTTTTCATGGGCTGGTTGGCCTGGTCGAACTCTGAATTTTTTTTACCAGCTTTTAGTTTAAAATTGTATAGTCACATTTTATATATCTACAGCCAAATATGTTGTCAGTAAAATACAACATCTTAATTGCCCATCTTAGAGTAAATATACAATAAATTATTGTTGTATCATTATTTGGAGAATTAGTTTCTTGGGAATCCTGATCACTTTCTTCATCATCCTCTGCTATCGGTTTAGGCAGGAGAGTACCCTGGTTCCAGAGGTTTTCTAGAAAGAACAGCCGCGGAGAAAGAGCCGTTCTCTCTCTAGAAAACCTCTGGCTCTGGAGAGCTAGAGTGCAATGTTTACATTTTATCTCATTAGCATAAATAAAAAAACTTCAAGAATCAAATTAAACTTAAAGATACAAACAAACAGACTCCACAAATCGAAAGAGAATGCCACACTTAGTAATCACTGAAACTTTGAGAGTAATATATTTAATCTTTTCGGATAAATTAGCAAAATTATCAAAACAGTAATGAGTATTAAAATTTACAAAGATTATTGTAAAAGTAGAATGTACAATACTCTTTTTATTACATAATTTCGCACATCCAATATTCAAAAGGAAATAACCTTTACTTCCGTACTGCGTACTTTAGTTTACAATCTATTTAAAACAAAAATAAAGATGCTTTGGGCGATGTGCATGTGCACTGTTTTACAAAGGACATTAGTCATTAGAGGGACATTAGAAATGGACTTACTAGTTACTTGTTTTCGCTGCGAGCACTCGGCGGCGGAGAGGACACATCGCGACTAGAACGGCATCCTTGGTCGGAAGTGCTCCCATGATCATTTTTTTTTTTCAACTGCGGTTTCGTAGTATCTGACGGACCAGAGAAAATGATCGACCTGTGCTCGTAGCAGCTCTGCTCAAAGTCAAAGTGAGCCGAACAGAGTTCTTTGATGGGGCAAAACCCTTCCTGTGTTTATGAACAAAACACGTCCACTGCTGTTTCACAGCTTCTTCCTTTCGGAAGTAGTACATAGATATGCCTTCCGTATAGCTGTTGTTCTTACAACCGACCTTGTTAGGGCCACCAGAATCAGTGGTAGATTCCGGCAATTCTGCTTTTCAACGAAAACACAAATCAGTGCTGAAAGCTGAAAAAGGCCAACTAACTAGGTTTTTGCATAGTTTACAACACTTTCTAAGGCAAAATTTATACCTTCTTTGGTGCTTGACTCCTTTTTGAGAAGCCTTTCAAAAAGGTACCTTTTTGCTAATAAAGACTGGACATTTTTTGGTTTCATCTAAAAATCCAGAAAGCTGAAATTTCATACCTTTTCTCAGCTTCGATTAGCCTTTGCAATTTGGGCGAAAAAGGTACCTTTATTGCTCTTTCATTCGAAAACCAGAACGCATGCAAATTCCTACCTTTTTTCAGCTTCGATTTCACTTTGCGAGAAGAGCGAAAAAGGTACCTTTTTTGCACTTTGCACTGAAATCCATGCAGAATACACAGTAATTCATACCTTTATTCAGCTTAGCTGCGATATTGCGAGAAGTGCGAAATAGGTACTTCTTTCTTTGTTTATTGGCTGTTTGATTGGCATGAACTTCCGGCACTGTACTATACTAGCGTGTTAATATAGACGGCCGTATAATCCCACCGTGGGCAGGCAGCGTTTATACGGCCTTATAATCGTATAACGTTAACTATTGGCCATTGCCTGATGATTGACACCGAGACAAACTGAATGGTTCCATTGTGAACCAACAGTTCCCAGTTCCCGCCACTTTTGCTAGAAGAATGGATTATTTGGAGGCTAATGTTGATCAAATCGAATAAAACGTCCTCACAGATTAGCGATTTATTCGAAGCAGTATTCCCAGGAGTAAAGAATCGAAGGGCTTTTCTGCTCGAAACATAAGACTATTGTGCTCCAGATACGACATTGGGCGGTGAACGCAGTTGAGGTAGATGCCATCGTTCGCGTTCAAGACTCTGTGACCGAGGTAAGCGCCGACTACTTTAAACGATTATTCGTCCTTTTATATAATCCTCCCTCGGTACTAATTAGGCTATAGACTACAAAACATAGCAGCTTTATCTTAAAAGCTTATTTTAAGATAAAGCTTAAAGTTTAAAGTAGTCGCGCTTACCTCGGTCACAGTCTTGAACAATGGCATCTACCTCAACTGCGTTCATCCGTCCAATGTCGTATCTGAAGCACAATAGTCTTATATTTCGGGCAGAAAAGCCCTTCTTTACTTCTGGGAATGCTTCTTTGAATAAATCGCTAATCTGTGAGTACATTTTATTCGATTTCAAATGATCTCTTATCTGATCAACATTAGCCTCCAAATAATCCATCCTTCCCGCAAAAGTGGCGGGAACTTTTGGTTCAGAATTGAAATCATTCAGTTTTCTCGGTGTCAATCATCAGGCAATAGCCAATAGTTAGTATAGTACAGTGTCGGGAGTTCGTGTCAATCAAACAGCCAATAAACAAGGTACCTTTTTCGCACTTCTCGCAATATCGCAGCTAAGCTGAATAAAGGTATGAATTTTCATGTATTCTGGTTTTCAGTGCAAAGTGCAAAAAAGGTACCTTTTTCGTGCTTCTCGCAAAATCAAATCGAAGCTTAAGAAAGGTATGAATTTGCATGCGTTCTGGTTTTCGAATGAAAGCGCAATAAAGGTACCTTTCTCGCCCTTCTCGCGAAAGCTAATCGAAGCTGAAAAAAGGTATGAAATTTCAGCTTTCTGGATTTTTGGATGAAACCCAAAAATGTCCAGTCTTTATTTGCAAAAAAGGTACCTTTTTGAAAGGCTACTCAAAAAGAAGTGAAGCAACAAAAAAGGTATGAATTTTGCCTTAGAAAGTGTTGTAAACTATGCAAAAACCTAGTTAGTTGGCCTTTTTCAGCTTTCAGCATTTGTGTTTTCGTTGAAAAGCAGAATTGCCGGAATCTACCACTGATTCACCAGCCACACAATAATCGCCGCCGTTCTTTAGCTTTCTCTTATTCTTACACTGGTAGCCATGTTTCGCTTTCCGCTGTGTCACGGTTACTACGTCACAGGCCCTGTAATTGGATCGTATGGCCGCGCGGGAAATGTAACCATTTTTGAAGCGTTCTGACCGAACTTCTAGGCGAAAAAAATATGCCATGAAATCGCAACAGGTAAACGAGACCCAAAAATTCGGACTTTTGAAGACTTAATTTAGGATATTAGGAGTTAATATTTTTCATTTCATATACACTTTAAATTCTACATTTTCACACTGAACTATTGCCCTGCCGTTGCTCCCATAGTGAGACGAAGGACCACTGATCACAGCCTTGATAGTGTGTGATACACCAGGGTCCAGACAAACCGGTTTGTCCAGGTTTATAGTAAATCCATAGTAACCATCTGTCATCTCGCTATCCGTCATAAATATCGATGTAAAAGAGGTTTGGTAGAGCGTAGATGCAGTGTCTCTCTTCTCTCCTTTGTAAATGGTAAGGTCTACTGTGTATTGTGACGCACGACTTCCACACAATCTCACACCAGTGAGGTGAACCTGACTACTGACGGTGAACGTGATGCAGTCTGCCTTTATACCACCGTATACCCATTCTGTAATGAACAAGCCAAACCTCTTACATGAACCAGTCTTTTTAGTACCTCTAGCCTTTGGGTAAAATCTTTCTAGCGATGTTAGTTTTGAGACAGAGCTAAAATGTTGAACCAATTCGGTGACTTCTTTCAAATCTAGAATTTCAGTGGAAAGAACAATTTCCGAAAATTGTTCCAACGACATTAGTGGAAACCTAATAAAGTGAATCGCTTTATGGCCGAGAACAGCTCTCTTTGATTTTCCCTTTTCACTCATTTCTTGTTCTTCAATCTTCTTACAAGCCCAGCTATGTGCGGCCTGGAATAACTCCACCTCTGATATTCTGAGATCTTCCCTCTGTAGAATGTCACAGAGTGTTTCTTGTGTGACAGTTAGAAACGGCTCAGACGTCACGGCTCGTTGGGTTTCACAATCAACAGATTTGCTTCAACTTTTCGTCTTCTAGTTTTTCCACTTGTGGTAGAACAGTGAACACATCCTCTGGTCCCAGCTCTTTCTCAAGATACTCTGTGCATTTCTTAACTAGTGAAGGAACCGAAGTACTTCTTAGCGAGGTACAAAACTTCCATAACATGACTTCCGGTCAACTGCACTTCATCGTAGTACATGTAGCGAAACAGTTCCAGTAATCCTTCAGCGGTACAGTCTCGTAGGTCGATAGGACGTCGTCAGTCTCGGCCAGTTCACTGTAGAACATGGCCTCGAATACAGGACTACTAATAGCCAGTACGTACTTATGGGCAGGAACGGTGACCGTGTCGCCTTTAGAGTTGATAACCGAGAACTGTACATCACTGAACATGTTGTTGTTGTACATGTATTGGTTACGTTCCTTGATAGTGTCGAGTACAGTTTGCCATTTGGTATCCATTCCTTAACTGTGTTGATGTTGAGAATGTGTTTGTAAGGAGGTAGGTGTCTCTCTTTCAGTGAAAAGGCGTCCTTCCTTGTATACACATGAAAGTGAAAGTGCAGGATTCATACTAGCCTCCTCCGCAGGCATCTCTAATTTTTGAGGAAATCAGATTATGGGTTCCCTGTGGCAGGTGAAGAAAAGAGAGGGAGATTGGAGCCGAGAGAGAAGAGAGAGAGAGAGTCACAGGTAACCCAATTCACGATTTTTTAAATCTGATAGAGATGCCTGCGGAGGAGGCTAGATTCATACCCGATTTGCATGTCGGTATACGAATTGCTTTGGTATGCGCACCCTCCGCCCCTTCGGATGTTTTGTGGTAGGTGAACGTAAATTAAACAACATGGTGTCATAAATCACACCCAGTAAAACTTAAATATTATTTATATCTCAAGAGGATGGCCTATTGTTGACCCGAATATAATTGTCATAAAACCTTAGTTATATTTTTTGTCCACTAATACCATCGCATCTATGAATGGGCCTTTTACAGGAATGCAATCAGATGGTTGGACTTGAGGGCAAAATAATCTGATTTCATTATTATTTAACCCTTTGAGCCCCAAGGGCTTTTAACTAAATGTTGGCTCTTTCTAGACTGCAATGAACCCTCCCCATTAGAAAACTGTAGTCACTGTTAGCATGGAATTTTCAACTGACTTATAATACTAGGGGCTCAAAGGTTTTTGTCGTCAATTTTGGAAATGTTGACGTCAGCTGGAGGGAAGTTTGTTTGGGGGAATACAGAATTTAAGGCTTTTTAAGGTCTCGATAAAGGTTCAAAATGGAAAAGTTTCGAAATAGTTTTTTTTCGCAAATTCTAAATCTAAAAGCCCTAATCTAGCATCACAAAAAACTTAAACTCAAAAGAAAATTATTTAAAGCCTTGAAAATGCGACTTTCTGATTTCCCGCTAAAAAAAGGCGCGAAAAATTATTGACAGCTGTTGTCATTCATGGTACATAAGGACTGATTGCATGTTGATTCATTCTCTTGGTGCTCTCGTTGGTATGTGACCATCAAGGGAATTGTGCATGGTACATAAGGACTGAATGATTGTATGTTGATTCATTCTCTTGGTGTTGTCGTTGGTATGTGACTATCAAGGGAATTGTGTATGGTACATAAGGATTGATTGTATGTTGATTCATTCTCTTGGTGCTCTCGTTGGTATGTGACTATCAAGGGAATTGTGCATGGTACATAAGGACTGATTGCATGTTGATTCATTCTCTTGGTGCTCTCGTTGGTATGTGACTATCAAGGGAATTGTGCATGGTACATAAGGACTGATTGTATGTTGATTCATTCTCTTGGTGCTCTCTTGGTATGTGACTATCAAGGGAATCCAAAATTCCGCTGCCCGTCTCGTGACAGGCAGCCGTAAGTATGACCACATTACACCGATTCTAAAGAAACTTCACTGGCTACCAGTTAAAGAGCGTATGACATATAAGATACTATACTGCTAACATTTAAAGCACTTAATGATATGGCACCACTGTATATTAGAGAATTACTCCATAACTATGTTCCTACCAGAGAACTAATGCCATCTAACACAAAATTGACTGCTAATGTTCCATATCTGCAAAGCTAGCATCATACGGCGAGAGGGCATTTTCAATAGCTGCCCCGAAACTCTGGAACTCTCCCCAATTTTATTAGACAGAGTCCAGCTGTAGGTAGCTTTAAGAGCAGAGTTAAGACTTTACGTTTTAATCAAGCACATAATTAGGTGAATGTTCGAATTCTTATTCTGATCGTACTCCATTTTACATATAATTTTTACTTACTTTTTAGTTTTTATAAGAATTGTAAAGCGCCATTGGGCTGTATGGATTGATTCATTCTCTTGGTGCTCTCGTTAGTACGTGACTCAAAGGAATTGTTCGGGGGTAGAAGCGGAATATTTTCACTCTAAAAATTCCGTATTCCACTGCTCTCTTGAGGTAAATATTCCCATTCCCTACTAAATTTTTTTTGGATATTCCTTATTCTTTTTATTAGAATAATTAGAATATTCCCTATTCTCTATTTGTCATGCGCTTTATTGAAATATTCCGTATTCAGTATATTTTTCAGGAAAATATTCAATATTCCTCAGTTTTCAACCACGATATTCAATATTCAATATTCCGCTTCTACCCCCGAAATTGTGTATGGTACATAAGGATTGATTGTATGTTGATTCATTCTCTTGGTGCTCTCGTTGGTATGTGACTATCAAGGGAATTGTGCATGGTACATAAGGACTGATTGTATGTTGATTCATTCTCTTGGTGCTCTCGTTGGTATGTGACTCAAAGGAATTGTGTATGGTACACAAGGATTGATTGTATGTTGATTCATTCTCTTGGTGCTCTCGTTGGTATGTGACTATCAAGGGAATTGTGCATGGTACATAAGGACTGATTGTATGTTGATTCATTCTCTTGGTGCTCTCGTTGGTATGTGACTTTCAAGGGAATTGTGCATGGTACATAAGGACTGATTGTATGTTGATTCATTCTCTTGGTGCTCTCGTTGGTATGTGACTATCAAGGGAATTGTGTATGGTACATAAGGACTGATTGTATGTTGATTCATTCTCTTGGTGCTCTTCTCTGGAGGGGCGACTCTAGTCACGATTATACTTATGTTTTTATATTTTTTTATGAAATTGTATTTATTTATTTAGGATTACTTGGGCTATTGTTCTACGCTGGAAGCAGCTAATATATTTTAGTATAGACATAGCTTTATATTTTAGTATAAACTTAGGGTGCATGCGTTCGACTGACCGTTGCACATCGATCTTCAATTATTAATTAAATGAAATATCGATTACTATTATCTTATCAATTGACATTCCACGCATTCCATCCTGCTAACATCTTAGTAGGTGAGTGACAAAGAATGCACGATTTCCCCAAGCATCCCAATAACTCGTTCCTGCGCTTGCGCGCACCCACGAGTTAAAAATGGGACATTTATGATCCTATTTCAGACTAAAACAGCTCGAAAGCTATACCCTTTGGGGCGGCACATATCCATACAGCATAGGCATGGGAGTAACCCCCCTGTTCCTGTGTCTCCAGTGCTTTATAAGACTGTTGGGATCAAAGGTACCAAATGTGTACCTTTTATCCTACAATATTAGCGGAATTATATTAAAGGAGAACTGAACCCTAAACTCAACAATTTGGGGGGATTTGGCGCCTCCCTCCAAATCCCCCCATGTTCCGGGCAAAGGTAACCCGTTGACAATTTACCTTTATTACAAATTAAATCAATAGCTTGCAAAAAAAATGTTTGAAGCGAAACAAAAGCCACATTAAAGTTTGTACTTGACAAGTCTCTCCATGCTCGATACCTAAATACTGTAAACAATTTAGCATAAGTTCATCCCGACGGTTTATCTTTCTCTCTCTGCTATCTTGTTTTCACTGCAAATGGACGAAAGGTATGACCACCCCTGGGCTGGTTATTGGGTTGTGTTAGACACATTCAAGGCAATATTATCAATACCACCTTGCTCTGGAAGTTGGGTCACTGCGAGTAACTCCACGGCACCAGTTGGTGATTTGGAGACATGTGCCCTTGGATTATTACAAGCATCTGTAGTGCGCATGTCTTGTTCGGCTTCTGTCCAGCCATGTCCATAACTGGCCATGGGGTACGCGGGCTCGCCATGCTTCGGGATGTCAAGACCTGGTGGGTAAAAAACCGTTTACCAAAAATATTATTAAACGGAACAAACCAATAACGTTATCACATGAGTACGCAAATAAGTGACCTAGTAGTTACGTGTAGCTTACCTTGTCTAACAAACTACAAAAACTGCAAAACCGAGTATCTCGGATTTTAGCTCACTACAGCTATGATACCAATGCTGATATTCTATTTGAACGACTCGTCTGGAGAAAACTCGACTCACAGCGTCAATTCCAAAAGGCTAAATTATGGTTTATAAGTCTGTGAACTACCGCCTTGCTCCTGATTACTTTAGTGCAAAATTTACTGATCATAGTGGTGTTACGAACTATTCCCTGAGAGACACCGAGGGCAAACTTGCCATTCCTCTGCCCCGCACAAATTTCATGAAAAATAGGTTTAGCTACAGCGGAGCAGTACTCTGGAATAGTCTACCAGTGTAGCTGCGGCAGGCAAGCACTCTTAGCAGTTTCTGTTCGATCTGGCTGCAGCAGCTTCTTCTCTTGAATTAAACTCTTCAGATATAATCTGTAATTCACACGGCATTCATGTAATGCAGGTAGTTTGTAGTTATATTAGATTAGTTAGTAGTTTTCATAATTTATCATATTTTATTGAGCGATTGTATTATTATAATTATTTATTTTTAGTAATGTATATCCAACTGATGAATCAACCGTGTCTAAATAAAGTTATACATACATTACTACTTGAATATAAGTAGAGAATAATATATGGGCGCACGGAGATTAAACAATTATTCAATGTATTCTTTACAACCTATTTCTTCTGGTTACCATGATAACTACCATATCAAACTTCATCTTGCTGGACAACAAAACTTGAAATACCTGACTGTTTCGATCATCGATTCAGATGCCAAGGAACTCACCATCTATATGACTTGCCACCAGAAGAGCTCGTTGCGTGTTTGAGAGATGGCTATTAATGTTTTAAATATTCAGTGAGGGACCGGACATTATTTTGCGGTGTGCGTTGTGGCGGGCGGGCGGGGGTGGGGGGGGGGGGAGGGGAGTGAGGGGGGGGGCGGTGGGGGCTACTAGATTTGTAGAGGGGGGTCACGATTTTGTATCCTCCCATTTAGGGGGGGTCACATTTTTATATGCTCCTCTTTTATAGGTTATATATATTTATAGGCTTATATAAGGGAGGGTCGTTATTTTGTGAGACCAGAGAACTGATTTGTTGGGCTAGCCACAATGCAAATCTAGTCGCTCCTCCTACCGCTAAATAATGTCCCGTCCCTGACCGATATGCATAATCCTTTCAGTCTTGACGCGTAAGGTTTTATTGAACGTTTTCAAAATAATACGACAGCTTTACACGAGGTGATTCCCAGTTAAATGTGCGTACCTTTTAGCTCAATGTCTGCAGGTACTCTCAATTGTTTTGTCAGTCTCAGCGTCCCGAATAGCAAGGATGCCATGGCAGCAGCCCAGGCGATTATTGCCACAGCCCCAACCAAGCTCCAACCAAACAAGCAAAATGATTTCTTGTCCCAGTTGTAAAGAATGCCTGTCTCTTGGTTTAGAATAGGAGTAGCTATAACTCCCCACAGTCCTCCCCCCATATGAACTAGAAACACAGATAATACAGCGTTAGATATGAGCACAAGGAGTAAACAGCGTAAATACTTAAGTATTCAGTGCGTTTGTAGTTACTTCATACCTGCAACCGCATCAATAGGGTCATCTATGCCGGCCTTCAGGATTAGTGTACTCCACAATATGTAGCTGAAACCTGACACCACCCCGATGCACATGGCACCGTACGAGTAGACGATGTTACAATTGGCACAAATGGCGACCTGAAAACATACAGGTTATGTAACAAATGTCACTTTATTTATAGAAGGTAACACGTTTACCGCTACCATGTAGCTCAGTAATCTTCCACATGGCCCTCTGTTGAATTTAAGTCCTACCATTTTACGTCCTTATCCGAGAAGACGGCTGGGGTTTGAACCCGCGACCTACCGCACGACAGACCGGCGCTTAACCACTGAGCTAACCGGGTGACAAATACATGCACTCATTGACTGTACGAAGAATAAAAAAATATGAAATACGACATAAGTCACCTGATTGCTATTAGCCAATTATCTGCTTGGATATAATAATTGTTATGGAACACGAAGTTTAACATTAATTAGCAATAGTGACCAAGCTTGAGACTCGGACATTATATTATAACAGAATCTCATGCAAGAGAAACTTGAGAAAAAACGTTGTAGAAGTGAAGTAATCTGAATATATTATGATTCCTCTTGTCCAAATTTTGGATTTCCAGATATAAAATAAAAGGACATGAGGAATAGTCAACTCATCCAGGAGTATATTACAGAGGAGTGTTCCTCTTCCCACATTTTATTGTCACACAACACTGTAGAAGGTAGAGTTATTTTAGCATAGAGTTTCCCGCGAGAAGAAACAAAGGCCGTCACTTTTAACTAATCAGGATACACTGAAAAAAATGTATTTAACACGGTTCAACTGCTAAAAATACTAAAGCGCAAGAGGACAAAAGACAACGTAATCGCATACCAGAACTTCGCGACTATAAATAGACACACCATATACTGTGTTAGGGGCCAACACAAGGGCACAGGAACACTCCTGTGTAATATACTCCTGACTCATCTCATCAAGACGCTATTTAAAACGTTAAACTGCAATAAAGTGAGCCCGCGTTACCATGCCCGTAAGGGCGCCATTGATTGTAATCAGCAAACTCCAGTACTTTTCCATCATGGCTATTCCCAGTCTCTTGAAAACCAATGCTACTAACGCCCCAGAGGCACCTGATGTTACAAAAAAGATCAACAATATGTTAAAGATACTTTTGTATTACACTGTCTTATTGCAAGTGCTTCAGTTTGTTAGAGAAGTAGCATGAAGCTGTATTGGTGCTTTATTGGTTTTGTATGAAATTTGGAGAGGGAAGCATACCTGAAATGACAGTATTGACGATCGCCTTGGCAACAATACTGGCATCCCCTAGGTTTGACATGGATCCTTGGGAACCGCCATTGAACGCCAGGAAACCAAAGAACAACACGAACCCTCCAAGTGCACTCAACTATACAAAGGAAAGCAAATTGCATGAAACTGTGATGTTATAGCACTAGATCATGCATGAAAATGGGTAACATTGATAGGGCAATAGACGCGTGTCTCCTGACAGACCTTTCAAATAATGCAAACTATACGGCTGAACTTCTTACAAGTGACCAACCTCAAACAAAGGAGGTTATTTACGAGAGGTTTCAAATGCAGTGATTTTATAGAGGAACAAACTAGTCGGATTTTTAGAAACATGGTCTCTTAAGAGGCGTGGTCGCTCACAGAGGTTCACTGTATACCAACATAAAACAACAAGTGAGGCATTTTCCTGTTCAGTGCTCTGAAGTGGGGAGAGCCAGAGCCTTGATATTCCGGTCACCTTTTATTTTGTCTATTTTCCTGTCGTAAGAACGTATTTCATGGGTTTATTTATGTGACTAACTGTCACTTCCTACTTTGCAGTTTTATTTACCGGTACAGTGTGTCCAGGAGTACTAACAGGCATTGTGAAAACGGTCAATCCTAGGGCCAACTATCAATGCACCAACCAAAGCGCATGTACCTCCAAGAACGTGAACCACGCCGCTGCCCGCAAAATCCTGCAGTCATAGAAAATAAATAATAGAAAATAAAACCCGCGGGCGTCATTGACTGAGAATATACAACAAATATTCGTCTCACCTGGTAGGAGATCTGCACGGTATTGCTTCCTTCACTGTACGAAATACCTACTCCCAGCCAACCCTTCGGATCCCATGCCCAGTGTGATACGACGGGGTAGATGATACCTATGGGAGAGGGGGAGAGTAACAAAGAGTCTTATAATACCCTCGTCATCAGTCCTCTATCCCACTTGTTTCTTCACATCATGCACGATAGTTTAGCAGTACCCAGTACATACCCAGTACATACACACTACATATCCAGTACACACCCAGTAGATATCTAGTACATACCCACTACATACCCACTACATATCCAGTTCATACCCACTACATACCCACTACATATCCAGTACATACCCACTACATACCCAGTACACACCCAGTACATACCCACTACATACCCACTACATACCCACTACATACCCACTACATATCCAGTACACACACAGTACATGCCCACTACATATCCAGTACACACCCAGTACATATCCAATACATACCCAGTACATACCCACTACATACCGACTACATACCGACTACATACCGACTAGCTACCGACTACATACCCATTACATACCCACTACATACCCACTACATACCCACTACATACCCACTACACTCCCAGTACATACCCACTACATACCCACTACATACCCACTACATATCCAGTACATACCCACTACATACCCACTACATACCCACTACATACCCACTACACACCCAGTACATACCCACTACATACCCACTACATACCCACTACATATCCAGTACATACCCACTACATATCCAGTACATACCCAGTACATACCCACTACATATCCAGTACATACCCAGTACATACCCAGTACACTCCCAGTACATACCCACTACATATCCGCTACATACCCACTACATATCTCGTAACGTTTTTGATGTACATTGTCATGCGATGTATTTAGTCATGGGCTCCTGATTTAGTAATATATTATTTCGTTTGTGCTAGCTCAGAGAGCTTATAAAGTTACGTCCTTCAAAGATTGACGTCAGATTTTAATAAATATTGTTTAGCTAAACTACATCCTTATCTACATTCATTCTACCAGTAATGAGGCAGTTTTGATCATACCAGGAATGGGGATAGTTTTGAACACATCAGCCGATGGGTTAGTGGGGATAGTTTTGAACATATCAGTCATGGGTTAGTGGGGATAGTTTTGAACATATCAGTCATGGGGTAGTAGAGATAGTTTTGAACATACCAGTAATGAAGAAGGAATAAATCAAGTAAGCCTTGAACTCCGTCCTCTCAGACATAGCACCGCTGACAATGGTAGCCGCAGTCGCAGCGAATACGAAATGGAAGAACCAATGAGAGAACAGATTGTCCGGAAGTGACGCAAGGGCAAAGTAGCCGTGGCTGATGAATGAATTGCCCTCAGAGCCGAAAGCTAAGGCGTAACCAAACAACCAGTACGCAATGGCCCCGAGAACTGCAAAAGAGAAAGTACTTTGTGAGAGAGTTCTATTAAAACGGCATAAAGTTCATAGCTCCTATTAGAATCCTTGATTCGGAATAAACATGTAAATGAATCAATCAATAAACAGTATATCTTGATTATTTTAATAACGAAAATAATTCTGACAATTAAAATCTCTCAACAGAGAATGGTCTAACCTGGGGATTAGGTTCAAAGGGGAGGGGAGAGAGAAGGAAAGGCTTACCAAGACAGCCAAGAAACTAACTGGAAACTAATTCGATAGCACACGATCAGTCACATGCAATAACCTAAACCAGAACAAAACGTACCCTAACCATTTCGAGAAAAAAGGTCTCTGGTAATTAATCTCTAATTAAGCTATAAGTCGGGTATTGCTTTAGGAGGGTATTGTTATATCTTTGAAGGTGGGGAGTAGTATAGCGTGCATGGAATTCCCCCCTTTTAGGGCGTTATGCTAATTTTTCGGGCGTTATGCTAATTTTTAAGGCGCTATCCTAATTTTAAAGGCGTGCTCATTAATTTAGATGACGTCACGGTTCTATTGTCTTTCCACATGAACAAAGTGCGGCGCTCTCATGAATAAAGTGCGGCGCGCTCATGAATAAAGTGTGGCGCTCTCATGAATAAAATGTGGCGCTCTCATGAATAAAAGGGAGGTGAATAAATTAAAAGGTTGCGGATCCATGGCGCAGTGGTTGGCTGACTGAATTATTAGGGGTGGATGACATTACCTATTAAATATTAATAAGTATCTAGAGGGAGGCGAGGGGTGGTCTAGGACTGTAGATTATTGATGACTAATGAAACATTGGTTGGGTGAGGATCATTACCTATTCAAAATGGCGGCCTGGGCAAGTCTTAACACGATCAGCTGTCGCTAGTGTTCTTAGGGATTAAGTCATTAACAGTCCAACTTTCATTATCTATTGTTTCTGTGGATGAGGTCATGCTTCTATTTCTATTTCGAATTCAAAATGGCGGCCTGGGCAAGTCTGAACACGATCAGCTGTCGCTAGTGTTCTTAGGGATTAAGTCATTAACAGTCCAACTTTCATTATCTATTGTTTCTGTGGATGAAGTCATGCTTCTATTTCTATTTCGAATTTGAGACGTGAACAAGATGGAAGTGATCTACAAGCTAGGACACGGTGGGCACAAACGACCATAAAAACGGCATGAGTTATATATTTAAAAAAAAATTCAACGCAGACGAATGAATTTTGGTAGGTTGGTGTAGAATCGTAAAAGGAATATAACCTGATAATTTAAGCTATGTTAGTACTATTATGACGTCACAATGAGGTCATTTGCCCATTTGTAATACGTTTCTTATAACTGTTCATTACCTCTAAAAACGGAATGTCGTATATTGTTAAAATCTCCTCGTGATGAGAATGAAGGAAACGAAAACCCGATCTCGATTGGTTAAGGAAATCAAAAGTTATGAAAGTTTGAATTTTGCTAATTTTCCCGCCAAAATATGGCGGGAAATAAACAACACAAAAGCATTTATGAAAATATCGCTTCATTCATCTTTCAGAGTTTTAAATAATGTTGCATGACATTTTGTCCAGCCATAAAATACGTTGGTGGCTAAAATCGTATGTTTTTAGAATTTTGATTTTTTGTCCATAACCGGCTTAAAATGGAAGTCATATTTTCGACAACGTCATTATGACGTCATATTATTTTATACATGCCCCTAGAAAAAAGCCTTTGAGTGATTTTCGAGTTTTAATGATGAAATGTACTAGTCTGGCAAACAAAAGTCACATTGTTTTCTTTTCTTGATTTTTTAACAATAGGCAGCCTTATTTAGGTACGACTCCTGACGTCACTAAATGTGACGTCATAGCAACAGTCATTCCTCTATAACTGTGGCTGTAATCGTCGTAGAATGTTCAAATTTTCACTAAATGAATGTGTGTAATGAAGGCCTTTTGATGGAGTAGTCTGTTTGTAACGTTCATTAAAGGGGGAATTTCACCAAAAAAGGAGGCATCGCTTATGACGTCACAACGACGTCATCATACAAACATAAAACACCTAAAATATGTAGTTTAATTTTGTTACCAAGTCACCAACATTTCTTCAAATTTAAACTATAAGTAAAGAAATTGTGCTAATTTCAATTATTTGGGCACGTTTATTGATGCCGTTTTTGACGTTCTTTGTGCCCGCCGTGGGACCTCGAGGCAATCATGGAGGAAGATAAGTTGTACGCTGTAGCCTATACACCTGATGGGAATAGATTTGGAGAACTAACTGAGTATGGAAAGAGAACATCAAACAAGTCTGGCATAAGCATTCCCGGACAACTGTGTGATTTTTTTATCAAGGGAAAATATTTTCACTGAAAACTACCAAGCATTTGCAAACAAGATTAAAGGGAAGTTAAGGGAGTACTAATGGCCTGAGAA
This sequence comes from Actinernus sp. WN-2022, assembly GCA_030867875.1. NCBI lineage: Eukaryota > Metazoa > Cnidaria > Anthozoa > Actiniaria > Actinernidae > Actinernus > Actinernus sp. WN-2022. The sequence continues at coordinate 31,200,794 of JAOWCC010001210.1, forward strand.
GAAAGAAGACACTTTGCTAATCTGTGATTCTTCACTAGACTTTTATTACTTACCCAAGCACGTTATTGAAGGGAGATTTTACCACAAGAACACAACCGGAGACGGATTTGAAAAGATAAAAGTCTTTGACGAGTTCCCTAACGTGTGCAGAATCATTAAGAGTATCTTAATAGACTTGACCACATCCAACGCTGAGAAGATAAATAATATACGGCTATTGATCCCAAAGGACCAACTCGTTTCCGTAAAACTATTCCAACATTTAGACCTTTTTCCTAAGTATGGGCACCTTTTCCAGGAACTGCAGGAGGAGTTTGAGACAATGCAGAATGGTAGAGAGTGAAAGAAAACTTCCTACACTTCCTGTGATCACTGGGTTCAACGCTTAACCCCATGGGGAGAGCGCATGATGTGACTTCGCGGTGTAGATGTTTCTACGTGGGATACAAATATAGAAACTATCCTTAAAGGGAAGTGGAACGATCGATCCTACAAACCTGATGCTGAACCAGAGTTAACTACATTCATGCGCGGATGGAAGACTGATGAATATCAAGTTCTGGCAGACCTCTTCTTAGAGTGTGTATCTAATGGCAACCTGAAATATGAACGATACCAGCGGAACACTAGCTATGGGGAAAGAATAGAGCTTGAAGAGAAGAGTGCTGTACTCTTATCTCATGACTCTGGATTGCATTTTTCTTATTTACCGTATGATCTAGTAGAGGGAGGATTCTACGACGTGTTCAGAAATCACTTTCAACTTTGCCTAGATTATTTAAATGTTCACTGGGGTTTTTACGAGATGTTAAAATTAATGTCGGCAGTTCTGTACGATCCAAATACTGAGGATCGGGAAAAGATCCATCACCTTTGTGCATTACTTCCTAAAGGAAAGATAGATGCAAAAACTTTGTGCAAGGCAAAGATGTTTGATGAACTAGATATTTTCCCTGTCTATGGGAAAGAACTTAGGGGATTACTTACGACTTACGATTGAAAAGCAATTAAGCCATATGACTTTGTAAATACCTGTAAGTACCTTGTGAGATGAAATAAATTATTGGTGAAATGACATGTCTTTGGATTGTCCCTTTTGTCCCGTTTTTCCCTTTTGTCCCTCGAAAAATGATAAAATTCACAGTTTTTTTTATTTTTTGAATTCAGTTTTATTTTGGATGTGAATGCCGGTTCACATGAGTGAACGCGTTTGTAAAAATTTCCCGATGCCGAAATGGGTATCAAACATTTAGCGAAACTTTCCAATCACATAACACAAGTGCACATTCAAAAAATGTAAAAAAGAAATACCTCGCAATATCTGAAACCCCTTGTAGCGTAAACAGTAAGAACAAACTACTCATGATAGACTCTAAAATGTTTTTTATTTTATTTTAAATTCTGGTTTACAGTAACATGACCATCAGTTCTTCATCCCAAATAATTATTGCTGCGGTCGCTCTTCCTTTTCAGCTGAACAGCAGAATCTCTACAGAATCCCTACAATGTTTTAATATTTTCCTTACAGCTATTACCACCGCTATCACCCGTAACGTAATTCTGAATTCCGAATATTTATAAACCTTTACAGTAAATCCACAATGACTCATTAGAGCAAAAGGGATAATCCAAAGACATGTCATTCCACCAATAATTTATTTCATCTCACAAGGTACTTACAGGTATTTACAAAGTCATATGGCTTAATTGCTTTTCAATCGTAAGTGATGCATCCCGCAATCCCCTAAGTTCTTTCCCATAGACAGGGAAAATATCTAGTTCATCAAACATCTTTGCCTTGCACAAAGTTTTTGCATCTATCTTTCCTTTAGGAAGTAATGCACAAAGGTGATGGATCTTTTCCCGATCCTCAGTATTTGGATCGTACAGAACTGCCGACATTAATTTTAACATCTCGTAAAAACCCCAGTGAACATTTAAATAATCTAGGCAAAGTTGAAAGTGATTTCTGAACACGTCGTAGAACCCTCCCTCTACTAGATCATACGGTAAATAAGAAAAATGCAATCCAGAGTCATGAGGTAAGAGTACAGGACTCTTCTCTTCAAGCTCTATTCTTTCCCCATAGCTAGTGTTCCGCTGGTATCGTTCATATTTCAGGTTTCCATTAGATACACACTCTAAGAAGAGGTCTGCCAGAACTAGATATTCATCAGTCTTCCATCCGCGCATGAATGTAGTTAACTCTGGCTCAGCATCAGGTTTGTAGGATCGATCGCTCCACTTCCCTTTAAGGATAGTTTCTATATTTGTATCCCACGTAGAAACATCTACACCGCGAAGTCACATCATGCGCTCTCCCCATGGGGTTAAGCGTTGAACCCAGTGATCACAGGAAGCTATACACCATACAGTGTAGGAAGTTTTCTTTCACTCTCTATCATTCTGCATTGTCTCAAACTCCTCCTGCAGTTCCTGGAAAAGGTGCCCATACTTAGGAAAAAGGTCTAAATGTTGGAATAGTTTTACGGAAACGAGTTGGTCCTTCGGGATCAATAGCCGCATATTATTTATCTTCTCAGCGTTGGATGTGGTCAAGTCTATTAAGATACTCTTAATGATTCTGCACACGTTAGGGAACTCGTCAAAGACTTTTATCTTTTCAAATCCGTCTCCGGTTGTGTTCTTGTGGTAAAATCTCCCTTCAATAACGTGCTTGGGTAAGTAATAAAAGTCTAGTGAAGAATCACAGATTAGCAAAGTGTCTTCTTTCTTCTCAGGCCAATAGTACTCCCTTAACTTCCCTTTAGTCTTGTGTGCTTTGTATAATTCAGCAAATCCTTGGTAGTTTTCAGTGAAAATATTTTTCCTTGATAAAAAAAATCACACAGAAGTCCGGGAATGCTTATGCCAGACTTGTTTGATGCTCTCTTTCCATACTCAGGTAGTTCTCCAAATCTATTCCCATCAGGTGTATAGGCTACAGCGTACAACTTATCTTCCTCCATGATTGCCTCGAGGTCCTAGCTTGTAGATCACTTCCATCTTGTTCACGTCTCAAATTCGAAATAGAAGCATGACCTCATCCACAGAAACAATACTGAAAGTTGGACTGTTAATGACTTAATCCCTACGAACACTAACGACAGCTGATCGTGTTCAGACTTGCCCAGGCCGCCATTTTGAATAGGTAATGATCCTCACCCAACCAATGTCTCATTATTCATCAATAATCTACAGTCCTAGATCACCCCTCCCCTCCCTCTAGATACTTATTAATATTTAATAGGTAATGTCATCCACTCCTAATTAATCAGTCAGCCAACCACCGCGCCATGGATCCGCAACCTTTTAATTTATTCACCTCACTTTTATTCATGAGAGCGCCACATTTTATTTATGAGAGCGCCAAACTTTATTCATGAGCGCGCCGCACTTTATTTATGAGAGCGCCGCACTTTATTCATGCGGAAACACAATAGAACTGTGACGTCATCTGAATTAATGAGCGCGCCTTAAAAATTAGCATAGCGCCTTAAAAGTTAGCATAACGCCCTAAAAAGGGGGGTAATTCCATGCACCCTATAATACTGTGGGGCACAGGCTGCCCAGACTCGACTTATATTTCCCACTTATTAGTCTGTTGGATTAACTGTGAGGTAGACACCCGGCCAACCGGCAAAACTTCGAGGCTTAATAAACTGCTTTAGAGAGCCCAAAATCGCCCCAAAACCACTCACACAACTTCATTATGTATCAATCTTTTATTATTGAAGATTTATTTCGTAGGAATCGGAAAAAAGAATTAAAAAGAAGCAATTATATAATTTCGTCCGAGATCGCTTAAGAAACATACCACAGGTAACCCAACAGACTAATAAGCGGGAAATATATGTGGGGTCTGGGCAGCCTGTGGGCGGGGCTTTGTAATCTCCCGGGAATATTCAAAGTCACTAACAAAGTAGAGTTTCAGCTTTCATTTCTAAACCCTCAATTTGATAGCATAAATATTTATCAAACCTCTGTAAAAATTCACAGGAAGAATGTTCAAACATTATTAAAAGAATCATAACCCGACGCTACCTAAACGATCCACTTTAAAAAGGAGAAAAATGAAGTTGAAACCTAACATACCAAATTTTCCAGTAAATGTTTCCCGAATACAGTAACTTTAGAACACATTTGATACCATAAAAAATAACAGAGAATTTTTTTTGATAGTGAAAATTGTCGCTTAGCATCTCAAGGCCGATGCTATCTAAGGGATAGAACGCAAGTATCTGTCGTAAAATTAAACATGGCTTGAGTGGCCCCTACTGAAGCGTGTTTGCACGATCCTTTGTTGGGTGCGCATCGAAGCAGAGATTTTGAACTTCGCGCTATTTCGCTTAAGAATATCCCGGATGTGACGCTCCCATCTGCGCGATGTCAAATTAGAAAATGATGTTCTACCCCCCCCCCCCCCCCCGTTCTAATCAGTGCACGAGGGAACGAGGTAAGAGAACGAATACCCCATACATGGGTCTGTTCCAATGTTAATTATGTGAAATCTATTTTTAGATTAATAGGACACAAACTGGTTACTTTAAGAAAGACATCTGATTGGCGTAAAGTGGCGCTCTTGTGCTAGGGAATGGTTAAGTACTGATTCGTGTAAAAAGTACGATAAAAATATATTGTTCTGCGGTATTGAGCCTCCCTCACATGGGATTTGTCTGTGTTTTAGAATACGAAAACACTGGGTAATAATTATGATTAGTATATACCACACCAGTGAATATCACTTTTCGCGCGCTCTGATTGGCTACTCAAACAGTAAATACGATTTCATATTCGCCTCCGAGCAAAGCAGCGATCATATCACGCAAGTTTTTGCCCATTTGACAGAAAATAAAATAACTATTTGGTGCTGGCTATTCACCTGGGGTGTGGAATATACTAAAAGCGGCTCGGTAAATATCCACCACTATTCACCTCCACTTCGGTGAATAATTGTTAAATATTCTGAAATAAAAGTAGTAAAAAGTCGTAGTTTCATTCCATTTTTATGAACAAATTCAATCTTCCAACCAATAGAAACAGCCAAAAACGATAGCTACGAAACAGGCACGATTGTTAAGGTTCCGAATATACGATTTGCTTTATAAACAACATTTCGGAACCGCAGTGCAAATCGTAGTTTTAATATTTTGAAAAATTGGAGGAAATTAAACATCTCCTAATCTTTAAGGCGATATTCATGTTTCAACCAATCAGATTTTGCATAATACAAAATTAACACCTTGCCCATCTGAATGTCGTTCGAGCTTGAATTTTAGCCGTCTCCTCCGGTTCGTGAAATTCAAGCTATTAATAACGATGCTATGATATAAACAATGGATAACTAACGAGGGTAGCCTTCCAGAACAAAATAAAAATAACTTACCTCAACTTGTAGTGGAACTAAAAATATATTTCAAATAATATCATGGGGCACGAGGATTCGTTCTCTTTCCTCATCCTCTCTTGTTCAGTGTTATGATTATAACTTAGATAAATCAATGTTAAATACTTACAGACATCCAGCACATTCTTGATCAAAATGTTAGTAGTATTCTTTGCTCGAACTGATCCAGCTTCCAGAAAAGCAAATCCTGTTTGCATGACTGAAAATTGAAAACTCTACTGATTAAAACGGGCCAAGGTAAACTTCCATCCTCTTTCTCCACTTAAATAGTTATTAAATAATATTCAGGCCTTGATTCCTGAAAAGCGAATTATATTACACAGGAGTGTTCCTATAGGGCCTTGTGTTGGCCCCTAACACAGTAGATAGTGTCTATTTATAGTCGCAAAGTTCTGGCATGCGATTACGTTTGTCTTTTGTTCTCTTGCGCTTTAGGATTTTTAGCAATTACAATTTTTTCAGGGTATCCTGATTGGTTAAAAGTGACGGCCTTTGTTTCTTCTTGCGGGAAACTCTATGCTAAAAAATAACTCTACCGTGTACAGTGTGACAATAAGATGTGAGAAGAGGAACACTCCTCTGTAATATACTCCTGCAACCACACAAAACGAAACTCACCCATGTCGCTAGGCACCCATAGAACGAAACTTAATAGCCCATTTCCGAGATATGCCTCACTTCCTACATACAAAGGAATCAATACGAGGCTCCGTGCATAATGCTCAGTCGTTCGTGACAAGACTACAGCACTTCTGTAGTTTGTCACGAACGACTGAGTATTATGCACGGAACCTCGTATTGATTCCTTTGTACTCGTAGGAGGCGAGGCATATCTCGGAAGTGGGCTATTATTGTTTAGAAAGGTGATGAAAAATACGTTTTCAAATAAAGTCATTTCGTATGAATAGCTCATTCGGCATTTAAGATGTGTATTGTTTCTTAAATAAGCAGACGCTTTAATAGCCCACTTTTGATCATGCTTCACTTGTCACGCACAAATGTTTCATTATGAGGCTCTGGGGTAAAATAAATGAATAATACTATCGGAGAAAAGAACATACACATATATGTATATATGTCTATACTTTTAATTATCCCAGAGCCTCATAGTGAACCTTTGTGCATGACAAGTAAAGCATATATCGAAAGTAGGATATTTGTACAGGAAAGTGCCATTTACTCTTTACAACAAAACTAACATTGCACAATGCCAACAACTTTAATTTTGTTTTAATGTTTTAAGATGGAACGTGTAAGTCATTCAACGTTTAAGCCAGGTTTTCACTAGCGACACAAGCACAAGAGATACAGTGTATGCGTCAAGTGAAAACGAACCGTGCAATAAGCGCAAGACTCGCTGGTCACTTATCTCTTTGTGTAGCGGCCAATAATCCAATATGGCAGCCATCGTGCTCGAACAGCTAGTATTGCCTGCAGTAATTCTCCTCAGGCTTGTAGTAATTCTCCTTGTGCTTGCGTTGTCTTCCGTTTTCACTAGCACAACGCGAACGCAAGCTTAAGGAAAAGGAAACATTTTGATCCTTGTGCTTGCGTCAGTGCTTGCGCTTGCGTCGAGCTCGTTTTCACTGTGAAATAAGGACTCTTGTGCTTGTGCTTGCGTCGGTAGTGAAAACCAGCCTTTAGGGTTAATATATTCTTCCATGCGTAAACCTTTTTTTTTTCTGGCCCGGGTTATTCAAAAGGTGGATAACGCTATCCACAGGGTAAATCCCTATCCAGTCAATTAACCAAACTTGCGTATCTTATTCCATTTTAGCTCCAGGTACGATTCGGTGAGGCCCGACAGGGTTGAAAACCGGTTCACTCGAGTTAAAAGATTTGAGCCGAGAATTGTTGTAATACTACCAGCTTGTTATATGTCTCTTCCTTGTTCGCTCAGCGTCATATCATAAACATTTGATTATTTTAAGATTTCGAGGGAAGTTGAGAGCAAAGAGATAGTAATTTTAACAATGTGCCATTATACTCCGAATTCCATAAGATTACGGATATTAACTATGAAGGAAAAGGCCTTTCAATATAAACAAGGCTTTTATTGTAGATATTGAAAGGCCGTTACCTTTTCCTCTTTAGAAAACAAGAATTACAGCAATCAATCAATCATAACTTTATTGAAATACGGTTAATTCATCAGGATTTTACAACTATTATGACTGCTACTATATAACCGAACTCATTCAGTACTAATGTTAAAAATGTAAATAACTAATGTAATACTTAAATATAATATGACAACTATTCTAATCGAAATGACAAAATAAAAAGCTGCTTTACATAAATGCCGTGTGAACTAATTCAATTCGAAATAACCACGAGACTATATTTTCTCTTCCTTGCAGCTCAATAACCCGAATTAAGCTTCTAAACTTTCCTAATGCCTTTTTCATATCTGCCTCTCTTTGTCTGACCTAATAGAAAGTATAAACAACCCAATCAGAGCGCGCGTTACTTGGGGCATGACGTCATTTCATCCGGATTTCCATGTTGTCTATACATACAAAATGGCGGAGTGACACATTTGCGGTTTATTTTGAAGCTGAAAATTTCCGAAAAGGATAACCTAGAGGTAAAAAAAAATGTTGCCGCAAATTTAAGCCAAAGGATAAGGCATTCAAGGAAAAGTGGACCTAAAATAAAGTGGATGTTTTTTGTCTTCGGTCTTCGATGGGCTACAAGGCACACGTGATCTGGCGATCCCCAGGTAGAAGATTTAGTTAGCTTTCAGTAAAGGAACTCTTATTTTCACCAAACTGAATGGAAATATCTAGTTATTGGGACCTTCCTTATGTGAGAGTCTGTACTCTCACAAACACATGGTTTTTGACCAATCAATGAGCGCGTTAGTAAGTATCTATTAATATATAAATAGTAATGAACTGGACTCCTAATCTAATCTCGTACCCAGATCTCTCTCAAAATATGGGGGAGGGAAGGAGAGATCTGGTAAAACCCGATTCTAGAGCATGCGCAGTTGCGTCGGATACGAGTGGTATGTATTCGACGTTGGTGCGCATGACACAGCGAAGCCAAGAAGTTTGTGATACTGCGGTTTATTAATGAATACGAAGTCCAAGGACTACGGCAAAGCTGACACAACGTAGGATTTTATATTGAATATTACAATATTTCGGCTGGCCAAACCAGCCTTCTTCAGGTACTAGATGTTACAAGCTCTTCACTTGTAACATCTAGTACCTGAAGAAGGCTGGTTTGGCCAGCCGAAATATTGTAATATTAAATATAAAATCCTACGTTGTGTCAGCTTTGCCGTAGTCCTTGGACTTCGTATTCATTTTCATTTTGGCTGATTAGATCTGACTTAGATCCAACGTAGCAACCAGCAGGATTTTCGTCCACGGTTCTTTGCCGTTTCTCAGGCTTATTAATAAACTTTGCTTGTAAAATCTCGGGATGGCTTCGAGAACAATGTTATACAGTCGTAAGGAATTTGAAGAGGCCATACGTTATGCTGCAAACCGGCGGAATTTCGGAGAGTCTCTAGTTTACCAGCTGCTTCCGGACATTTTTGACCTACTATTTAAGGTCTCCAGATAAAATTTCAGTGAATCACAGAATCAATGATTGTCGTAATTTCACCACTTTATCATTAACCAATCACGAAGCGAATAGAATAGAATCGGCTTTTACCAGATCTCTCCTTCTCTCCCTCATTTTTTTAGAGAGACATGGATACGAGATTCATTTTGAAAGAAGACATCAGTTCTTGACACTAGATTGACAAATCATACATTTCGGCTACATGTTATTGATTTTTTTCCTCCCCCAATTACCTTGTATTTTAGCAGTATTTAAAATAATTTATCAGCTGCCTTTGTTTTCTTTTTGTTTTGTCACAGTTGGAATGGAAATGTTTTGAGGCAACATTGACTTGGATAGTTGAGCTCGGACTGTCAGAATTGAAAGCGCGCTGCAAATGGACCTTATTCACATCGCGGCCACGTTTAATCCCAGGAGTATAAAAATCTTTGTTTTGCACGCGTGAACTCGTTCTGAAACTGCTCAGTACGAGGCTACACGTGGGAAATCTATTGTTTCAAGCCAATAATAATAATAATATAATAATATAACAATTTATATAGCGCCATTTCCACTAAATGACCAATGGCGCTTTACATCACTACTAAAAATAATTAAAATAAATAAATTAAATAGGGCAAAATATACAAATTAATTAAACATACTTACGGATTTAACTATTTTAAATATAAGATGTTAAAAGCTTTTTTAAAAAGAATAGTCTTAACCTTAGTCTTAAAAATATTTACAGATTGAACGTTCTTTACATCAATTGGAAGACTATTCCATAAAGTGGCCGCCGAGAATGAAAAGGATCTTGCACCATACGTTTTTAGATTGTATGTTGGAACTTTGAGTAAGTTCTGAGAAGATGAGCGTAATGATCGAGATGGTGCATATGGTTCTAAAAGTTCACTAATATATAATGGTGCAATATTGTTCATAGCCTTAAATGTCAGTAGTAATATCTTAAAATTAATCCTTTGTTCTATTGGTAGCCAATGTAGGTCTTGTAAAATATTTGTAATATGGCAGGATTTACGCGAACAAGTAAGAAGGCGTGCTGCCGAATTCTGGACATACTGGAGCCTCTGATGTAAATATTTAGGGATACCATATAATAACGAGTTACAATAATCTAATTTGGCGGTGATAAATGCATGAACTAGTATTTTGCAAACATCTAAAGATAAAAATTTCCTAACGCGAGCAATGTTTCTTATATGGTAAAACGCAGATTTGCAAATCGCAGACACTTGCTTGTCCATCATCATAGTGTGATCGAAAACGACCCCAATGTTCCTTGCTGATTTGGATGGATAGATGATCTCGGCACCAACCTGGATGCTATCGAGGGGAGGCTGCGGCCGATGACAAGCCCTCAGAACTAGAAGTTCAGTCTTATCATTATTTAGTTTTAATTTGTTAGTTGACATCCAGTTGTTTACATCGCGTAAACATGCCTCAATCTTTGCCTTTGAACAATCTAACTGTCCATTAACTGACGGCTGAAATGTTACATAAATCTGCGTATCGTCGGCGTAGCAATGAAACGACATGTTGTTTCTACGCATGATATCTCCTAGCGGCGAAGTGTACATCAAGTATAATATCGGGCCAAGTACCGAACCTTGTGGTACACCGCAGAGTAGGTCATGACTTGTCGATGTTTTGTCTTGAATCAAGACACTCTGACTCCGTCCGTTGAGATATGAAGTGAGCCACGCAAGCGCTTGACCTTTGATGCCGAAACGATTACAAAGTCTAGAAAGTAATATCTTATGATTTACAGTATCGAAGGCGGCCGACAGATCTAACAAGAGGAGTATAACGCAGCCTTGATTATCAATTGCTCGAAGTATGTCATCTTGTACTCTCACCAATGCCGTCTCAGTACTATGACCGCGCTTATATGCGGACTGGAAAAGTTCGTCCAAGTTTCCATCTTTCACATGGGTGGTAAGACGTGACGCAACAACCTTTTCAGTAGATTTTGATATAAATGAAAGGTTGGAGATTGGCCTAAAGCTGGGAAAGAGTTCGTGATCCAACGATGGTTTCTTTAGTCGGGGTGTTAATACCGCTTCCTTCATCTTTGCTGGCACGACACTACTAGACAATGATAGATTAACTACCCTAGTTATAATGGGAAGAAGGACATCAAGACAATCAACTAATATAGTTCCAGGTAATGGATCCAATGTGCATGACTTACGAGCAGAGACACCAATAAGTTCCAATAGTTCTTCATGGGTAGTAGGCAGGAACGTGTGTAGCTCGGAAGCACATGAGGATATATCAAGGGCCTGCTCATCATCACAGCTAAAACTCTCTCTTATTTTCATTATTTTATCACTGAAGAACTCGGCAAATTTATTGGCGAGATCACAGGGATCATCACTTGATGGAAACTTAGCGACCGACTTCCTATTCAATAGTTTATCAAATGTGCTGAAAATAGTCTTTTGATCAGACTTGTTGTCCATGATTACTGTAGAATAGAACTGCATCTTAGATGTAAATATCAAGATGTTCACTTTATTACATTGGTCAACATACACGTCTCTATCAATTGTGAGTCGTGACGCACGCCAACGCCGTTCAAGCTTCCTTCTTATGACCTTCTCGTCTTTTATTTCGTCAGTGTACCAGGGTGCGGCTGGACGCAGAGTAACAACCCGTTTCTTTAGAGGTGCATGCCGCTCCAACAACGAAGATAATATATCGTTATACTGGTCGACCAAGTCATTTATTGACATAAAATCATTATGAATATTCAGAGGAGATTCAAGTATGTCTTCACGAAGCTGTGCCTTATCCAGAGATCGTAACTTCCGGTAACTAATTTTCTTTCGCTCAAAGCACGGTTTTCTGAGACATAAAGAAAAATGGACAGCAAAGTGGTCGGATATAACTGGGTCGGTGACAACAAACTTCGTAACAAGGTTCTCATCAGGCCTAGTGATTACCAGGTCAAGGGTGTGGCCATTTCTATGGGTGGGTTCATCAATGTGTTGTTTTAGGTTGAAGGCATCAAGTACTGCTCTAAACCGTATTGCTGCAGGATCATCTAAAATATCGACGTGAAAGTTAAAGTCACCTACTATAAGAAGCGGCGTAGCAGAAGTTGCAAGTTGTTCTAGAAATCCGGTGAATTCTTCTAGAAACATACCAACAGTAAGGCCATTCTTTTTTGAAGGAGGCGATCGGTAGACTACAATCATTCTTACATTCGTGGAAGCATATCGCATTAGCAAATCAGTCAATTCAAACGATTTGTAAGTCCTTGTTGATTGTTTCTTGAATTTGAAGCATTTTTTGTGAAGTAGGGCTACTCCACCCCCTCTAGATCCACGAGGAACATGCAGCAAAAAATAACCAGTTGGGCAGCCAACATGGCCGCCGTGTGACAAAAGCCCATTCATTGTGATGTGGGTGAAAACTATCAGTCCTAAATCACGCTGTGCTCCGCTTTGATATTACTTATAACTTAGAAATAATACAATCATTAATTAATTAATTAATTAATTAATCAATGTTTGGTATGTAGCAAAGATTTTTGCTTGATTCTGCTCAAATGTTCACAAACTGTACACAGTCAGGAGGACACAATTTATTGATACAACTGATAATGTCAAAATCCTGACCCGATAACACATACTAATGACGTAATTGTGACGTAAGTCAACCCCACTTTTTAACTCGTGGATGCGCGCAGGCGCAGAACACGAGTTATTGGAGTGGGTCAGTAGCTAATTTATTCATCGTGTTATGGTGTGTAGATTGGGGACCCTCCGTTGGCTGTCCGAATAGTGTTCGATATTCCGAAGATATATTTACGGATGTTTATGGTACGCGTCCAAGAATTGAAAGATTTGGTCATGCAGGAGAAGATGTATTGACGGTGCCTTCCTAATGCCAGACACTCCAAACCTGGACAAACATGATAGTGGGTCCCTATCAAGCACCTAGTGGTGATGACGTAACGATGACGTCATCGGTCACGTGTTTTTAAGTACATGCCCATATCTCCCTCGTTTTTAATGCCAGCCCGCTCAAACCTGGACAGACATGGTTATGGGTCCCTATCAATCACTTAGAGGTGATGACGTCATCGGTCACGTGATATTACGTACATGCAGATATCTCCCTCATTTCTAATGCCATCCGGCTCAAACCTGGGCAGATATGGGAGTGGGTCCCTATCAAGCACCTAGTGGTAATGACGTAACGATGACGTCATCGGTCACGCGATTTTAAGTACATGCCCATATCACGCTCATATCTAATGCCAGCCAGCTAAAACCTGGACAGACATAGTAGTGGGTTGCTATCAATCACCTAGTGGTGATGACGTAACGATGACGTCATCGCATCGCGCAGAATGGTATTGTTTTCGGCGACATGTACTTACGGCTGTTAGGTTAAAGCGAGGTCGGCATAATTAAGAATAATACAATTAATGATTCAATAAGACGATTGTGATTGGCTGTTGATAATCGGTGTGGGAATACCCTAGTCACACATCACATTAAGCACATGTCAATCACTGTTGTTCCTCTTCCGCAGTTAACGACTAGTTGGTAATCATCCTAATCTTGTTATATCGATAGATGAAAAGTGTCACAAACTTTGAGAAGCACATACCAGTGAAATTAAGTCCTCACTGGAAAAGTGTGCTGGGACTCTCGATTGAGTTTGTTTTAAAGGCTACTCTAGTTTTCAATTTACTTATAAGTAATTTTGAGTTCGAAGATATAGTGCCTCCTTTCCTTCACACTTCGAATTAATACAGCAACTTGGTAGCTTGACTTCTAGCTAGTAGCGAGCGCGGCTCGCGATTCTTAGCCGGTAAAGATGACAATAGTTTCATAGATTACAACTGGACTTCGACTTCTAGAGCAGACAGAAACACGAGAAAATCTCTTTTTAAAGCTCAAGATTAAAATCATCCGTTTCTTCATTTGTTTTTGACGCACTTTTTATGCTGTTCTTTGAGTTTTTTCTCGTTTGAACTCCAAACAGTGCCGCTCTCCTTGTAGTCGGTTGAGAGTTGAAACGACAGCAAGTTTCATGTTTAAGAGCGCGACTTCTAGAAAAGAAAGAAACACAAGAAATGTCTCATTTTAAAGCTCAGTAATAAAAATATCCGTTTCTTCATTTTGTTTTGACGAGTTGTCGCTTTTTATGCTGTTCTTTGAGTTTTTTCTTCTTGTTTGAACTCCAAACAGTGCTGCAGGCCGGTTCCGAGTCGGTGATGACGACAACTTTTTATAGAGTTCGACTTCTAGAGCAGACAGAAACAAGAAATTTCTGGTCAAAATCGTTTGATAAGTGTCCGGTATTTTCTTCTAGTGTAAACCTTACGAATCCGGAATCATTATTTTTCAAGAAACTTTGGGCTCTGAATTTTCACCTTGCTAACGTTGCCGTCAAAGTTTAAATTAGGACCGTATCTTTCTGTCAATAGAAGTGATTAGAATCCAAGCTGGTTAAAAGTACTGTATTCCCAAAGCTTATTAAGTATTTGATGCCAAATCAAATTGTGCTAGAAAAAAATAGAAAAAATGGGAATATTTCTTTCGAGAGAGTAAAAAAGTCGAAAAATGACATAAACTCCAAATCTACAAATTTCAGATTTTCTAAATAACCGCTCCACAATTTTTTTTTTAATTTTGAGCATTAAATTCAATCTTTCATAAGAATAACACATCAAATCCTATCACTGAAAAATGTCTACAATTGGAGATACGATTTTTTCAAAGAGAAGAACATCAGAGCAGAGGTTTTGGAAAGTGCTTTGATTATACCTAGAGCTGCCACGACTGACACGTGCATTCAAAAGTGGAAACGTTATCATAATTACCAGGAGGTACAATGCACAACTAGTTTCTGTAACAACCTACACATTTTTTTACAGAAATCCGTTATCCCTCGACGGATCACAAATGTATTGAAATGAATATTAAAATAGGAGTTAAATATAGTAAGCATTCTATATAGGAATACAACTTTATGTGGTTTAAATTAATTTCGAGAGAAATACAAAAAAAAAATTGCTTTCATGACACGAGCTCCTAAGGAGAGGCATCGCTCACTTAATTAATTCATGAAATGACAATATAAACTAACTAAAATCCTACCCTGAAAAATAAAAAAAAAAACCTACAGGTCGGTAAACAAGATCTTACCCACATAGAGCTAGGCTTCTCAAGAAAAACTTCTCAAGAAAATGGTGAGGTCAAAAAAAATTGAGAGATTTTCTGGAACTCGAACCCTGCTCCCGCCTACTCGTAAGGCAAAAGTCGCAACCACTACACTAAACAACCATCATCGCTCAATTGCTATCAAATTTGTACATTTTAAAACCACTGCTAATTTATGTTAGTTTATATGGTCATTTCATGAATTAATTAGTGAGCGATTATTAGGAACTCGATTGCATGACGTACGACACCATGTTTTTGAACAGTTGGCACCGTCTTCGGAGTGCCGAACAGAAATCCGATCAAAAATAATCCGGCAAAAGTCATCCTACTGAGTTCAAATTCACAAATGATATTTGTTCTTAACTTACCTATGATTCTGTTGTCGGCTCTTGTAGAATTTAGGTCAAACTTGCCGTAATTACAATTTTCTTCAGAGAGCTTTGACGAAGCGTGTCCGAATTATAAAGGCTTGTATGGGGACTGAGTAATCGCGCCTGGAAATCTTTCATACCTTTCAAAATGGCGGAGAAAACTTCAAAGTGGTCTATTAGCAATAGCTTGGAAACATGCTGAAAAGAATACCTCAAAATTGGTCAAAAACTCATATTTTGGTGTTATATCATCTTGTATGGAAGCCAATATATGGTCGAGTAATTAAAGTGCACACACACATAAATCTCGAGAGGCACAGCCCTGAGTGAGTTATTGCTTTCGACGCCGGGTCTTTTGATATACGCAGAACAACTTCTCGAACAATTCCTGTATTGATAAATCAAAGCGAAACGTTGTTTGCCTGGTATATTATGCTGCATACAATAGCCCAATCCAATTTGTATCTCCTCATACAAATATCTGTAAAAATATTTGTAAAAATATCGTTTTTAATACAACATTTTTAAAAACACGCCAGTCTCTAACCCATCATTGCAACTGGCTGTGAATAGGAATGCAGCGTAGATAATCCTTGGTTTTCACTTGACGTCATCAAAAACCTAAAATCTAAATTCTAAGTCCTACAAAGGTGTTCTTTGCATATATTCTAGACATCGATAATAACAAGTCTAAACAGAAAATTTCACATCGATGGGTGTTTGTTCCGGAGTAACCAAGCGTGTTTTGCGGAAGGAATACTAATCCATGTAATTGTTTCAATCTCTTTTTTTTAACTCGATAAATCTTTAAAAGTTGCATTCAAAGAGATTTGAAGTGAAACGCAATGATTTTCAGAGATTATTCAGAGATTACTGGGTACCACGGAGAGATCGCATGACTCCGTTCCCTGCGGGTACCTAATAAAACGTGGTTATTAAACAGTAATAGCGTCTTGAGGGGGCGGCAGTGAAGCTATATTTAGTAGGCAATAGATGACTGTGTTGATCTTCGGCGTGGAAGATAAACTCTGGTATTATCAACTGGAAGTCGATCAAGGTATGCTAACCGCTGTGGGAAACGAGTAGCAGGTGACGTTTCGAGCGCTAGCCCTTTACTCTGACAGAGAACTAACACTAGAAACATTGAGTATGAGTCCCAGCCCAGTCAACATGCAGTTCGCTGTCTTCTCAGTTGGAAGTAAAACCTGCATATAAGTCATGCAAATTGTCCTTGGTACCAGTTACTGATATCACAGGACAGGCACACGTTACAAATTTTGCTTTTTTTGTGGTTTGTCTACACTGCGAAATGAATTGGTTTAAAAGCGTAAAATGGACTTTGATCATGAAACGGTCCGGCGCGGCTTTACGATGTTACACAAATAACATCAAAATACAACTAGCATTAAGTGAATGAGTGGAAATTTACTTACAAAATATCAAACAGCCCATCAAGATAAGAAACACTTGGTCACTGTTCATCTGGAGGGAATTCAATGCCTTCTTTAATGCATCGAATTCTGCAGCCGTTGCATTGGAAGCCATGATGGAGAGGAGGGAAACTCTCATGCGCATGCGTCGTCACATTCTAGTGAACTCGAGGAGAACAGTTTGACGTGGAATATTGAGTTTGTGGTGAATTTTTAGTTCAGTTGGAATGGTACTTTAAGTTAAATTATGAGCACGAGGCCTGAACATCCTTTTAATACATGTATTTGGGTTTCGGTGTGCCGATGTCCTCCACATTGTTCACTCTTTCATTTTACGTTTCTTGTTGATCCTGGAATGTTTAATTACCAGTTGTTTTCGGCAATTCGCCACATCACATCAAGTAACTAGCTATGCGATTGATACTGTGGTTATAGTTAGGAAGTTGAGGTCTGATTCGCAAGGAAGCCCTAGAATATTACACCAAATTCGACCTGGCATTTGCCGACACACACGGTAGTGACCGCCAGAGATTTGTTTGATTCAAGATTCTTTATTGCATACTATTTACAGATTGTTTAATTACAGTACATGTAAATGTATTATATAAGGAAAAAAGGAGATGGATTATTAAATGCTTTAGAGGAAATGTGTTTAGTGGTCAAATGAGTACGAAGCTTTCGAGTTGACCAATATCATGAGAAAAATAAACGAGGACAGTTTACGTATAAGTATATTAAAAATGATAATAAACTAATTACGATTGATCACAGTGCAGGTGCAAATAGAGTTACATCAAATGGGAATAAATATACATTACGATAATATTGGATTTGTATACATGACATATTTGGACACAATGACCATATCAAACAATTGTTGTCGTTCAGAGTAATATTTGGGCCTGACTAGATGCTAATGAGGCATACGCTCAACCTTTTCAAATTTCGCTATCGAATCTTCAAAAAACGATTCGACTTTTTTTATCGCACTTCCTGTAGCCTACGCACTTCCTGAACGTGTTCTAGTATTCGACGATCCGTCCTGCTTTCCAAATATGGAATACATTGACCATATATGGAATATCACAGGGACCTCTCAGGAACGACACTTTTCTCAATAAATTGTTTGGTATGAATAATACAATTATTTAAATTAGTATATACCACACCAGTGAATATCACTTTTCGCGCGCTCTGATTGGCTACTCAAACAATGAATAAGATTTCATATTCACCTCCCTGCGAAGCAGCGATCATCTCGCGCGAGTTTTTGCCCATTTGACAGAAAATAAAATAACTATTTGGTGCTGGCTATTCACCTGCAGTGTGGTATATACTAAAACAATTATTCACCTCGTGAATAGTAATGGTTATTTACCTCGTCGAAGCGGCTCGGTAAATATCCACCACTATTTAAATTATCAGGTCTGATTATTATAAGTATCATATCAAAGTGATTCCTTACAAAGTGGAACATTTGCTATTTCGTGAGCGTAACACGATCAGTTCCTAACAATACTTCTAAGTCCGCATGCGCAGTGACATCAAATTTCAAGATGGCGGAAAGATTAAAGAGATTCCCGGCCACCGAAACGTTTTCTAAATGAATTTTATACAGAAGTAACTGAGCTAAAGCAAATAATTCCAAATGAGCTCATTTGATTACTATGCCTTTTAATACTATGAAATCTACAAATTAACACAAGCGCCTCTATATAGATGGTAAATTCTAAGCGGGCTGTATTGATATTTGTTGCACGCTGTTTCCTGTTTCACGGCATGTTGTAAATTGTACAAACACTAATAATGTGTCTATCTTTGGTGTAGGTCACAAGTAACTCTCAATCAAAACCAAAACACGCTATGATTTTAAATTGTAACAGGGCTTAATTTCATAACGTATCAGTGGCTTTGTAGATGGCCGTATATTTGTCATTTTTAGATACATCTCATGTTATACACCATACTAAGATGTGAAAACAAGGAGTAAAATACCGAGTTCGAAAATTTAAGCCAAATGTATCGAACATGTAATGAAATAAAATTATAGTTCAGTTCCGGCCTTGGTCTTACGAGGCGAATTCCACAGAGTATAATACTCTCAGTTTACTATAAAGAAATGAGGCATCATCTCCACTAGCCAGTGAACCACCTAAAGTTTAATACAGTATATATTTTAATTAAGACTTACTTATTCAGACTGGCGGATCATAATCGAAGGCAGAGAATCCCAATTAGCATCCCCGAGACCATTCTTTTCGCCATAATGATCGAATCTCTCTCCAACCGCATCCACAGTGACCAAAGAGGTTAGGACTAGAATTAGCAACAGTGCTGAAACTTTGGAAGCCATTTCCCATGCCACAATTTCTCAAAACCTTGACTTTTTATACCTCAAAATGCGCGAAATTTGTTAATCGTTTCGACCCTGGCGGTAAAATGGGTATTCAACCATGCGTGATTGATTCGTGGCCAGTGCAGTTTCTTCAGCTGGTGCGAAAAAAGGCGAGAAACGCCTTGTGAAATCTTTCCAATTGATTAAAGAAAGGCTTTATTTGCCAGACATAGAATTTTGAAAATTGAGTGGAAATGGGGCTGTGTGTATCTTATAAAATTATGATAAACTTTATAATTCCGTAGGTAAAACGGAGGTCTGTCCTAATCCATTCGAGAACGAGAACGAAATGTCCGAAAAATCGTATTTTTCTTGATCTTTCCAATGCGTTTGATGCCGTGAAGCATGATATTGATACTGTGATATTTTGCTAGTCAAACTTTAGCATTACGGTATTAGTGGATTGGGCCTTGAATGGATCAACAGCTATTTGTCCAATAGATTACAAGTTGAATACAATGGTGCCTGTTCATCGTTCTGTGCCGCATCAAATGTGGTGTACCTCACAGTCAATTCTCGGTCCGCTCCTTTTTCTGGTATATATAAATGACCTATGTAATGCCACTAACGCTTTTGAACTGGTCTTATTTGCTGATGATACAAATCTATACTTTTCTCACAAGGATTTACCCCTCTTGATAGATACAATTAATACTGAAATTGTTAAATTCTCTAATTGGTTTGTTGTTAACCAACTATCGATTAATATTAAAAAGTCTAATTATATGATTTTTAAGCCACGACAAAAAAGGCAAACAATTGATTTAACGATTGAGATTAATAATCATACGATTGATCAGGTCAGTGAGGTGGTATTTCTTGGGGTGGTTTCAGACGAACCAAGAGCCCATAACCAAGAGCGAGAATCTCCCATACTACCTCTATGCTACGGCATTTTCACAAGTTAGGTTATTTTTAGAACAGTTTCCCGCTATTCTTAGGTTGCAATCATTCCTAAGGGAATAAAATCACAAAAGCGTAGCAGACGTGTTGTTGGTATAACAAAAGAAGCTAATGAGGCATCTTTTGTTCCGCCACTGGTGTAATCCACTAATTGGCGGCAAAAATAATCTAAAAATAGCCGAACTTGTGAAAACGCCGTAGCATCTATATAGTAGATATGGATGCTCTTGGTTATGGGCTCTTGACGAACACATGTCCTGGAAACCTCATATTTCTCAAGTTGCAGGCAAAATATCCAAATCAGCTGAATCAGTAGGAATAATGTATAAATCAAGTTTTTGCCTTTCTAAGCCGGCCCTACGAACACTATACTTTTCCCTAATGTACGCGTACCTCCATTATTGCGCTACTGTTTGAGGCTCAACGTATCCATCCAACTTACACCGTATTATTTTGCTCCAAAAAGGTGTACTAATTAGAATTATAGATAAGGAAGCATTTGACGCCCATACTAACCCAATATTCAAACAACAAAGGATTTTGAGATTTGAAGATAAAGTTTATTTGCTCAATTTGGGAAAGAGTAGGTATTCGTATCAAAACAATTTACTTCCACGAGGTTTCGACAACTTATTGTTGAGGAATGATCAAATTTACTGTTACAATACCTGAAGTTCTCATTTATTTCATGTGTAGAACAAACATAAGATAGTTCTATATTTGTGTCCAAGGTTCTCAAATATACGTAACGCAATGTCCTTTCAGTTCGTTCCAATTCACCGATATCACACGGCGGCCATCTTGTTTAGACGTCACGGTTTTTTACACGGGAACGAGGCCACACTTGTCAGATGTGAGTTTTTGAACATGGCGGCGGCGAAAGCGAAGGAATTATATCACAAGAATATCAACAAATTACCTCCTATTACTGGCAGCCTTATTGAAAATTTTGCCGCAGATAAATTACCTACCTATCTATTATTTGTTTCATGAATCTTACATTCATGACATTGAAGGTACGTGTTTTCAACTGTTCTAAGCGGTTTGTTGATGTTTAAGCTTATAACTATAAAATAAGCATATGTCTCATCGTAATCCTTTGAATTGTGAAGTATTGGTTATTGCCAACGGTGCATGTGTGAAAGAATAATTTCCCAAAGATTTGCATTATATTTTTATTACACTGATTATTTCAATTACCTGTAACTATGACTGGGTCATTTTTGTTTACAATGAGTGGCTCAACCTCGTCGACAGTTTCTGATATTAAAATCAAAGATAATACAACGAACTGAGATTTGTCATATTATATTTGTGTAAATTATTCTACATTTCTACTAGCTATAGGTTGCAATTACTATGACTACTATGTCTAGCTCATTGTTTACAATGAGTAGTGATCCTTGTAGGTAGTTTTCTCTGCTTATGAGACGTGGTCCAGGCGGAAAAACTTGGCACTGCATATTTTGATAATACTGTCTTTCCTGCAACAGTTTTCTTCAGGTCTGAGGGCGAAAATGATGCGAGCAAACCTTGGTGCTGCTTCAAATCTGAAACGGCGTATTTATATTTAAGGTGAGAAAATGTCTGACTTGCAAAGATTCTAAGAAGCAAAATACGAGATTTACATTGAAATATTTCCCGACATCTCTTCGAACTTTTAGAATCCATTGCTTTTTAATTACTTTTTCTATAGGAAACT
Source organism: Actinernus sp. WN-2022 (assembly GCA_030867875.1). Lineage (NCBI taxonomy): Eukaryota > Metazoa > Cnidaria > Anthozoa > Actiniaria > Actinernidae > Actinernus > Actinernus sp. WN-2022. Next base: position 31,222,769 of record JAOWCC010001210.1, read on the forward strand.
GGTGGAAACTAATTCCAGGATAGTTTTTCCTGCGATTGTTAGTGCACTTTGGAACACAACAGTGATCTCTGTTTGGGATTTTAATAACCGCGGGAAAAGTGACACGTGTGGCCTCGTTCCCGTGTAAAAAAAGGTGACGTAAAAACAAGATGGCCGCCGTGTGATATCGGTGAATAGTCCATTTTCTCAAGTATGCACACGAAACAGGCTTGACGGGCCGGTAAATACTTCATGTGGGCAATCACGTAGTGGTTTCCTATAACCCTCCCTATTATTTCAACCAATACTAAATCCAAGCTGCCTACATCAAGTATTTCTTGGCGGGCCGTGAGTTTTGTTAGCTTTTGTTAGACTCGTTCTGATGCGTCAACCTTTGTTATTCAAATTATCGGCTATTGTTAAAAAATTGGCGGCCATTGTTCAAAAAGTGATTTGGCGGGCCAATATTGCGTGCGCATACCTGACAAAATGGTCTATATCTTTTCTCCCGCAATTAATTAATTATATTATCTTTCATGTTTGCATTTTAATGTATTTGTTTAGTTTTGTTAGCGCGCGTGTTGCTCTTGCCGCCTCTATCAGTTCATTAACCAATATTAATTGTAACGAGGTGGCGCAGAACCTCACAAGCCTTTATGCATGGTTTCTCTTGGACTGTCCCGCCACTTATTTTATTTTTTGTAAGATTACTATTTATATTTGTGGCAAATGAAATTAAACTGAAACTGAATGTTACGAATTCAAAATCCTTTCCAGGGGAAGGTGTATGGATATGCCCGGGGGTGGGCGGGCATTTCCCTTACTTCTTTGACTCGCCGAGGGGCATTTGAACACCTTGCTTGTGACTAAAAAGCTACACTCATCGATAAAAAAACAGTTCTGGAAATTGACCACGGCTATTCGTTGTACGGCGGTCTGGTCTTAAATTTTCAATAAATTCAAATTCTACATTTTCACACGGAACTACAACCCTGCCATTCTTTCCATAGTAAGACCAAGGACCACTGATCACAGCCTCGATAGTGTGTGATACACCAGGGTCCAGACAAACCGGTTTGTTCAGGTTTATAGTAAACCCATAACATCCATCTGTCATCTCGCTATCCGTCGTGAACGTCAATGGGGAAGGGGTTTGGTAAAGAATAGATGTAGAGTCTTTATTCCCTCCTTTGTAAATGGTAAGGTCTACTTTGTATTGTGACCCAGAACTGCCGAATAATCTCACACCAGTGAGGTGAACCTGACTACTGACGGTGAACGTGAGGCAGTCGGCTGCGTTTCCACCGTATCCCCAGTGAGGTGATTCACGGCTAGACAAACCACCGAATCTCTTACATGAACCAGTCTTTTGGATACTTGTTCTATTCTTTGCTTGAAATGTTTTAAGTGATGTTGGTTTCCCAACAGAATTAAGATAAGTAACCAATTCGATTACCTCTATCATATCTAGGATTTCGGTATGAAGAACATTTTCCACAAATTGTTGTGGTGACATCAGTGGAAACCTTATCAGGTGAATCGCTTTATGGCCGAGAACAGCTCTCTTTGATTTCCCATCTTCAATAAGTTCTTCTTCTTCAATCTTCTTACAAGCCCAGCTATGTACGGCCTGGAATAACTCCACCTCCGTTATCCTGAGACTGTCCCTCTCTAGAATGTCACAGAGTGTTTCTTGCGTGACAGTTAGAAACGGCTCAGATGTCATGGCTCGTTGCGTCTCACAATCAACAATATTCCAGCAGATTTCTTTCAGCTTTTCGTCTTCTAGTTTTTCCGCCTGTGGTAGAACAGTGAACACATCCTCTGGTCCCAGCTCTTTCTCAAGATACTGTGTGCATTTCTTAACCAGTAAAGGAACAAAGTACTTCTTAGCGAGGTACAAAACCTCCATAACATGACTTCCGGTCAACTGCACTTCATCGTAGTACATGTAGCGAAACAGTTCTAGTAATCCTTCAGCGGTACAGTCTGGTAGGTCGATAGTACGTCGAGTCTCGGCCAGTTCGCCGTAGAACATGGCCTCGAATACAGGACTACTGATAGCCAATACGTACTTATGGGCAGGAACGGTGATCGTGTCGCCTTTGGAGTCGACAACCGAGAACTTTATGTATCAGTCAATTCCAAACCCGTGCATCCCCCCCGGGCCACCCCCGGGCATTTGATCAGAGGCTTGCTCCCGAGGGTGGGAAATTTGACGATTATTTATGACCTCAGGGGCGGGCATTTGACAAACAGTGGGGGTAGGGGGTGGGGCATTTGATCAGTGTTTAAAAATATATTCTGTCTGTCTACAAGCGTCGAAATGGCGAACGCACGTGGCGAACGTACGAGGACAGCTTCCAGGATAAGGATTGCGCATTTGTAGAGGCTTGAAAGAGTGAACCTGCCAAATTTGAAGCCCACTTTCAGAGGTAAATTGTTTATGTTTAAACCTATAAACTATGTTGTTTTGCTTTGTTTCGTGAACTTTGACCGACTGCGTGATATTAAGTGCGTGACAAGAGTTGTGATAAGTTGAATTTGCTGCGACCCTCGACAGCGCGAGTTAGAAACATAATTATTTATATCGGTAAAAGACGGACCGATTGGTGCCTGTTACATACATGTACTTTATATACCAACAACATAAGCTAACATATTCAATTTCAAGCCATTACGTTTATTATAAAGTATATACGATCGAGCCGGTAGAAATGATTGTTCTCATCCCTGACCGGTTGAAGGTGGTTTTCACCGTCGGTGTTTCCTGTGAATTGCTTGAGTCAGAGTTGTCAATAAAGCAATGATTTCATTTATTTGTCAATAGTCTTTGCCTTGTCTTTGTCGATTTTTTTGGGAAATTTTCCGATCTGGTCCCCGATGGTGGGGCATTTGAACAGCCTGGATTAAAAACTGGTGGTGCATTTGAACAGTTTTTCTGCTTTGGTAGTGGGGCATTTGATCAAATATTTTTCAAAATGTTCAAATGCCCGGGGGTGGCCCGGGGGGGTCATGCACGGGTTTGGAATTGATCCATACATTACATCACTAAACATGCTGTTGATGTACATGTACTGGTTACGTTCCTTGATAGTGTTGCGTACAGTTTGCCATTTGGTATCCATTCGGCCTTAACTGTCACTGTGTTGATGTTGAGAAGTGTTTGTATATTAAAAGCAGGTTGCTTCCGTGTACTTATGAAAGTGAAAGTGCAGAATTCGTACCCCCCGAATTGCATGATGGTGTACGAGTTGTTTTGGTATACGTAGTCCCCACTGCTCCGGCTGTTTTTGTCAACATCAAGTTGGGGAAGGTTAGGCACCCAATTGTGCCGCCCTATCGCTCCCTCAGGGGGCGATGCTCATCTCTTGCAGAAATACAAACACGCTTCCATTCATTTTGGCATACTTCTTGAAAACGAGATATTTTCCCCTCACTTTTAGCACTGCAGCATTTTCTCATTTTTTTAGAAGCATAATAAAACTGAGAAATTATTCAATTGTTGATTCACATCACGATGGCAAAAAAGGACCCATTCTCCTCCCTCTACGTAATAACTTTAGACCATAAAATGCAAATAACTTGAAATTTGGTAGGAAGATAGTTCAAGAGAAGGAAACCTCAAACATAGAAGTTTGGATGTAGTGATTGACAATGTGACGTCACTGTAACCGTGGGATCTTGGCGTCAAAATTTAGAATTTTAAATTGGATTTCGAAAATGTTTTCAGTGTGTTTTACCCTTTTGGTGAAGGTGTTCAGCGAAAACCAGATTTGAATCTGATAAAATGGAAAAAAGGTACTGGCTGATTAAAAAATTCCAAATTATCTGCGAAAGCGAAATAATTTATTAAATGTCGTAGTGTTTTACCAAATATGGTCAACGTTTTGGGGTATTTACAAAGTGGACCGAAAATGAAAACAAATTTGTAGATTTTTGATCTTACAACATGGGTATTAAGTCATAATGATGTAACTGTGAGTCTGTGACGTATTTATTACGTCTATCTCACGTCATAGAATAACCAAGTTGAAAAAAAACTACAAATCATTATCATTGTCTTTTACATGTTTTTTCCTTTATTGCCTTCAGTGGTAAATGCCCCTAAAGTTTGACTTCATATGGTAATCGAACAATTACATTCCTTAATATAAATTTCGGCGGAAAGCTGGCTTTTCTACACACATAAAAAATAAATAAATAAATTGGTTAATACCAATTCTAAGATAATCGAAAGTCTAATTTAATGTACATTGTAATATAAATATTATAATATTAGAAAATTACCGCTGAATTCAAGGACTATAGACGCATGTACGCAGCATTAGCCTCATTCTGAAGTTAAACGCACAACACTGTGTATTGTTGTAGTTTTGCACCTTCTCGCTGGTATTTATGAATGTTTAACTTCAGAATGAGGCTAATCCTGCGTACATACATCTGTAGTCATTGCATTCAGCGGTAATTTTCGAATACGAAACTGGAGTATATACGTATGGTAATAAGAGATGAATTAAAAGATAAAATATGATAAGATATGGTAAATTGCTGCTAATATCGATAATTATTAAGTAATAAGAAATCTGTCGAGCATACGTTTTTCCAGCTTCTTCTTAAAGCTACTAAGGGAAGTTGTCTGTTTTTATTGCCAGCTTTTATTTGGCGATAATCGGTGTAGAAGATATTGAAGGCACTGATAAGTTACCCACAAACATTAAACATGGCGGCGCTTCCAGTTGTTCAAAGAGAGGAGAAGGAAATCTCTGTCTAGCAGGGTAGGTTGTTCCGAAAACGAAGCCCCGAAAACTTATAGCAAACGGCAACGCTTGGTAAAAAATACAGACCACTTTAAAGTAATTACTCGGGCTGCCTGTGGCAGCACCGAGTCTTAAAATGCAAGTCGTTTTTTTTGTTGGGTGTCGCAAAATTTCTGCGCATGCGTTAAAGGTCAAATTCACACCAATCAGATTGCACTGTGCTGGTCACGCAACAATCGCCAGGTTAATTTATTTACATAATTTAATACAGTAAAGCAAGATGGCGGAAGACCCGCGAGGAACTTTCTCTCTAGTTTGGAGTCTCATCTCTCAAATGTAAGCCAGTTTAATGTTTTATTTAACTTCACTCGTGCGAAAGCCTTCCAACAGGCTTAGGATATTTCAACTGGCGCTATTGACGGAGCCGAAGGACCGCGTTTTTTTACCCAGATGGCCAGTGATACGACACGTACGACGACCTGAAGCCAGTGAACTGGGGCCAGGATCCGGAAAGCTAAAATTCGAAGAAATAGATATTGGAATCTATAAGCCATCGGCTCGCTGTGCTGCATTTAAAACATCCGAGGAAAACATATTATTTTGGGTGAAGGCACTTCAAGACCAATATTACGAGTCTCTTAAAAACTGTCAGAGATTTAAATTTACCGTAAGTTGGATCAGAGAGTATTGAGATCAAGTTATTTCGTTCCAGCGAGGATATTGACCTAGCGGAAACGGTACAAGCTGTCGAAGGATTTTACTTCAAGAATAGTTATGTGCCAAGGCATGGGCAAAGATTGAGTTTCCCAGATTACAGATGAAAGTAGAGAACTTAATGAATGAAGAAACAGAGGTCACGCGCGACATGCTTGAGAACATGAACATGTTCAACACTTTATATTATACTAAGAAAGCAAAACAAATTACAGAGCCGGCAAGTTCACAAGTCAATGCAAACCCCAAGTGCCTGTAGTTTTGGATCAACATATCCTTGAAACTCCAAAAGCAACATACACATGAGTCAAATTCAAACCGGAAGAGACGGAATTCTTTAGATTATTCACGAGGATAAATTTGTTAGCCCGCAATAAGGACCACGGTCTCCAATGTTCCGAGACTACCCAACCTACTGAAGCTTATCAGTTTGTTCAAGAGCCATCTTTCGTACATGACAACCCGATCCCTATTCATCAGAATACATTTTCTATGCTAAATGACGAGAGTTTACAATCGCCTGACCGACAACTCACTACTAAAGAAAGGGACCATGAAGTACGGTAGTACGGTTAATTCTCGGGTTCAAAACAATGAATATATGCCTACTCAAATGCAGTGTGTTAAACGAATAAGTAGTGTTTAAATTAAAAGGTCAACATACGAGAAAAACAAAAATATTAAATTACATATATACTAGAGGAGCAGAGAATGAAAGTCACCGCGCTACCGGCCACTAAAGACTGCTAAATTCAGCTAATAATTCTTCCCTTTGGTTATTACTAAGAGGATTTCAAATGAAAGTGTATTACATCTTCAATCTCATGTGGCCCGAGTGAAAGCCCAGATGGGCTCTTGTTGAATTACAAATGCCGTGACTCAGGTATGATACTCAGATCATTGATAAGAACTGTTACAGATTTTAAATAGCTTAGGTCCATTCGACTATTTTGTTGTTACGGTCACAATGTAATTGCTATCGTCTTTTTTATTTTCATTCTGAAGGCCCGTTAACGGTAAACTTATTCAAATTTAATTTTCGGCAGAACCGATTCGCCAATCGCCATAGCATCGTCCGCGGAAAATGACTGGAAACGACGTTCATCAGATGACTTGACCTAGTTCCCTTTACGTTCGCATATCCGGTTTCTAAAAATTGCTTGTGAGAGTAAGATATCCCAAGGGCCTGACTAGGAGACTCTCTCTCTGTCCTCTATTTTCTCTCGATTGTACTTGTTGCGTGTCTCTGAGTGTGTATATATGTCACTGTATATCTATATACTTACCTTGAACATGTGTTATTTGTGCAGTCCTTTTAGTATATTCTTATGTAATAGCTATTTTACATAAGTTCCATAGATAAGCTACCGAGGTTTTGGAACAAATGTAAAGAATAAATATTGTTTAAGGACGGCGGCCCCTATTGCTAGTGCGCATATTTTCTGCGCATAAGCCTCAGTACGGGTGTCCCGCGAGTTGACCCGTAGTCACGTAAGCTTGATTGTGGAAATCGCAACATCTTGTCAGTGGCTTGGAAAATGTGTTGACCTGATTTTGTTCTCATATTATCCTGCCTGGATACAATGAGTATATCTCTCAAAGGACAGAAAAGAAAGCGGAACGGTAAATTCTCTCGAACATGGCTGAAGAGACGTATTTTGGGGCGGAGGCGGAATCAACTTGCGATCTGCGCGCAAATCCTGCGATTTTGAATGAATTCGCCGCCATATTGAACATCCCAGCATGCAACACTCAATAAGACAAATGTTATACTCGCTAGGGAGGGCTTAGTATAAAATTGTCAAGGTCGTCCGAAATGGGCGGCAAAAATAAGAAACCGGTCTTTGTAACTTTTTAAAACGCACGGTGACCCCTGTTATTTATGTTATAAAATTAGAAGTTTAGCGTTTGGATATATTTTATTTTAGAGAGAGAACTGATTATAATAGTGAAATGAACAAGATGGTTCTAAACGAAAAGAAGACCAAGGCGATGGTCATAGCGTCGTCAAGAAAAGTGTCCGAGTTCTCCGAGGACATTGCCGTCACCATGCATCAACGGATCTCTAATTCAAACGAGAAATTACGTGGTGTGCATCTGGACCAAACTTTGAGCTGGTCCCCGGCTTCATGTAGATAACATATGCAAAAAGATTTCCCAAACACTTGGGATACTTCGTCGCATTCGTCACCATCTCCCACTTGATGCTCGTCTTGCATTTTATCAGTGCTTAGTTCTCTCTCTGATGGACTATTGCTGCGTAGTCACGTGGGGCAATACATCCCAGCAAAATTTAGACAGGATTCATCGACTTAATTCAGAAAAGGGCAGCTAGGTTGATTCTGGACACTGACAGTAAAGCGACATCATTGCCATTATTTTTAGAGCTGGGGTGGCTCCCCATCAATGATAAATTAAGTATTTTCGTTCTGTCACCGTTTATAAAGCCTTCAATAATTTATCTCCCTCCTTTCTTACCAGTTTAATTTTACCTTTTAATTATGTTTATAGTTTTCATACCCGTGGCTCTGTAAATAATAATTTGAAGCTTACTTAAAGATGATTTTCTCCAAGCTCAAAGAAAAACTGTGATTTTTTTCTCCCTCCGTCTATGTAAATATACCTAGTTGTATAATAATGTTTGTGTAGTAATATTGAAGGTTTAGCTTTAGTGTTAATTTAGTTTTACTTAGTTTTACTTTATTTAGTTTTACTTTACTTAGCTTAGTGTCCCTCTCTAGAATGTCACAGAGTGTTTCTTGTGTGACAGTTAGAAACGGCTCAGATGTCACGGCTCGTTGGGTCTCAAAATCAACAATATTCCAACAGATTTCTTCCAGCTTTTCATCCTCAAGTTTCGCGACCTGTGGTAGAACAGCGAACACATCCTCTGGTCCCAGCTCTTTCTCAAGATACTGTGTGCATTTCTTAACCAGTGAAGGAACAAAGTACTTCTTAGCGAGGTACAAAACCTCCATAACATGACTTCCGGTCAACTGCACTTCATCGTAGTACATGCAGCGAAACAGTTCCAGTAATCCTTCAGCGGTACAGTCTGGTAGGTCGATAGTACGTCGAGTCTCGGCCAGTTCACCGTAGAACATGGCCTCGAATACAGGACTACTGATAGCCAGTACGTACTTATGGGCAGGAACGGTGACCGTGTCGCCTTTGGAGTCGACAACCGAGAACTGTACATCACTGAACATGCTGTTGTTGTACATGTACTGGTTACGTTCCTTGATAGTATCGCGTACGGTTTGCCGTTTGGTATCCATTTCGTAACTGTATTGATGTTGAGAAGTGTTTGTATAAAGCAGGTTGCTTCCGTGTTCTCAGGAAAGTGAAAGCGCAGAATTCGTAGCCGAATTGCATGATGGTATACGAGTTGGTTTGGTATACGTACTCCCCACCCCTCCGGCTGATTTTGTCAACATCAAGTTGAGGAAGGGTAGGCACCTAATTATCATCCAAATGCCGCCCCTCTCCTCTCCCCTCGGGGGCGTAGGTCTCTTACAGAAATACAAACACGTGATTTATGGGGCACTGTGTAAGCGGGAGCTAGCTATATATATATATATATATATATATGGTTAGGTGTGGTGGCACTTAGGTCCTTATCGATTAATCTTGCTAGCATTTATTTTGGCATACTTTTGCAAAACCTTTTCTCTCTTTGAGCACTGCAGCATTTCTCTTTTTTTTAGAAGCATGCATTGCAAGGGTGCCGCGTGTAATAATTACTAATGTTGATTATAATCGCTCACTCTGGAAATTGTGGCAATTTAGTATTCATTCATTTATTTATTTATTCATTCATTCATTCATTCATTTATTCATTCATTCATTTATTTATTTATTTATTTTTTATTGACAAACTTCGCCAAAAGTGGCAGGAAAAAAAAAGATGAAAACTATAAAAAGTACATAAATATGCTAACAACACAGACTGTTAATTAAACTTGAAAGGGGACGATACAAGTGACATTTTACACGTTTGAAGAATTTCGACGACATAAACATCTTCAGTAATATAAACATAATGTTTGAGGAGCTCCTTAAACTGTCCGGCCTAATGAGCAAATACCTCCACCCCCCAGGACAGTATGTTGGGGCATTGGACACTACCGAAAATAATTATAGGAAAGGGACTAGCCTAGTAGTTTCCCTCGTTGTTGACTGTGTACTTGCAGCAAACATTCTAAATGCAAGCGTTTATTGACAAAAGCGAGGATCGACTTTGTGGTTGACTTGGCTTATCCAGCAATGCCAGCTGCAAACGTTTGTGGTGTATCTAAAGGTATAACGTACCCTTTACTTTATAAAGTCAAGCCCGACTCTTATTCATTTCACTCTGATGCAAATTGACTCGTAGTCGTTTATTTATACGAATTCAAAATTCTTTCCATGCAGGAGAAAGTATATAGAATGAGATATGCCCAGGGTAGGGCATTTTCCTTACTTCTTTAGCTTTGGCTCCACCGTGGGGCATTTGAACACATTGCTTGTCTCCACCGTGGGGAATTTGCAACAAAATTCAAAATCATGACTAATGCCCGGGGTTTGGCCTGAGGAAGGGATGGGCATTGCTGGAATTGACTGGTACGTAAAAACCTACATTGGTCGATAAAAAAACAGTTCTGGAAATTGTCCACGGCTATTTGTTGTACGGGTATTTGAATTTCCAATAAATTTAAATTCTACATTTTCACATTGAACTACAGCCCTGCCATTCTCTCCATTGAAGGACACAGGGCCACTGATCACAGCCTCGATCGTATGTGAGATACCAGGGTCCAGACAAACCGGTTTATCCAGGTTTATAGTAAAGTTAACCCATTATATCCATCTGTCGTCTCGCTATCCGTCGTAAACATCGACGAGGAATGGTAGAGCGTGGATGTAGAGTCTTTCTTCCCTCCTTTGTAAATGGTAAGGTCTACTACTCTACTGTGTATTGTGATCCACGACTTCCGCACAATCTCACACCAGTGAGGTAAACCCGACTACTGACGGTGAACGTGATGCAGTCTGGCCACTCATTATTGTATTCCCAAAAAGCCCAACTAAAAGATCCATTTGCGAACCTTTTACACGAACCAGTCTTTGTAATACCGTCTCTATTCTTTGCATTAAATGTTTTGAGTGATTTAGGTTCTTCTCCGACCGATCCAAAATATGTAACTAATTCAGTGACTTCCTTCGTATCTAGAATTTCGGTTCGAAGAACAAATTCCGCGAATTGCTTCAGCGACATTAGTGGAAATCTTATCAGGTGAATCGCTTTATCGCCGACAACAGCTCTCTTTGATTTTCCATCTTCACTCAGTTCTTGTTCTTCAATTTTCTTACAAGCCCAGCTATGTACGGCCTGGAATAACTCCACCTCTGTTATGCTGAGACTGTCCCTCTCTAGAATGCCACAGAGTGTTTCTTGCGTGACAGTTAGAAACGGCTCAGATGTCACGGCTCGTTGAGTTTCACAATCAACAATTTTCCAGCAGATTTCCTTCAGGTTTTCGTCTTCTAGTTTTGCGGCCTGTGGTAGAACAGTGAACACATCCTCTGGTTCCAGCTCTTTCTCAAGATACTGTGTGCATTTCTTAACTAGTGAAGGAACAAAGTACTTCTTAGCGAGGTACAAAACCTCCATAACATGACTTCCGGTCAACTGCACTTCATCGTAGTACATGCAGCGAAACAGTTCCAGTAATCCTTCAGCGGTACAGTCTGGTAGATCGATAGTACGTCGAGTCTCGGCCAGTTTACCGTAGAACATGGCCTCGAATACAGGACTACTGATAGCCAGTACGTACTTATGGGCAGGAACGGTGACCGTGTCGCCTTTGGAGTCGACAACCGAGAACTGTACATCACTGAACATGCTGTTGTTGTACATGTACTGGTTACGTTCCTTGATAGTGTTGTGTAACGTTTGCCATTTGGTATCCATTGCTTAACTGTGTTGGTATTCAGAAAGTATTTGTAAGCTGATAGGGTTTCTTTCTTTAGAAAGCGTGCTTCAACGTACACAAGTGCAGGATTCATACCCGAATTGCATGCCGGTATACGAGTTGTTTTGGTATGCGCACCCCCCACCACGTACATACGTACGCTAGCTGATAAATTACGGTTGGGAAAGTAATTAATATATAAAATAAAAAACAGAGGACTAAGAATAGATCCTTTTGGAATACCACACTTAACAGTGCAAGAATCGGACAAAATTCGGTGTAACTCGTGTCGTTGTGTGCGATTTGTAAGGTAATTTGTGAACCATGCCAATGCTTACGGTTGAACCCCGTAGAAATTTATTTTGTGATGATTAAGCCATTGTCAATATTGAGAAACCATTCATTCGTGGCGTCTAAAATAGCTGTTGCAGTTGGGCCGCAAAGGCCTAAAACCTGACTGAAACTTTGCCAATATATTATTTTGAGTTGGGTAATCATAGAACTGATTAAATATATGGAATCATCTTAAAAAAATGGAAATACTCTAGCATTTTTCCAGTCAGAAGGTAAAACGCCAGTACAAGAGACAGATAAAAAATGAGCGTTAAAGATTTAGAGGTACTTTAAGAGGCTAGCGGGAATAGCACCAAGGGCACTTGCCTTAATTGTTAGTCTGCAATTTACTCAAGACATTGTTTCAAGTACTTCGGTCTGAGATATATTTCTTAACTCAAAAGTGGAACTCATGCACTCGATTAATATAATTTCTAAAATCAGAATTTGGAGATGGAACTTAGGTCCAATATTGATAAAATGATTATTAAAAGCATTGCTAATATCAACAGGGTTTGATCAGCATCATTAACTACCAATTTGTTAGGCTCAACATAGGACATATCATACTTAGGGACGGACCATTTGAAAATTGATGGGGGGGGGGGGGGGGGTACTGCAAATCCACAGAAAAAAGAGAGAACGAGCCAAAATCACCCCGAAAAAAAATCGAGCAAGGCTGAAACTTTGATCATTAGCTGAAACAGGTTTAGCCAATGTTTAGTCTCCAGAACACAGGAAGCCAGTGTTTTAGAGAGCAGTAAAATCTCTAAAAATTTTGGCTAGGGTCTTTGGCCCTCGCAATATTTAAAGCCGGACATTCTGCTTTTTTCTTCCATACGCAGGACGGTATATTATCTAAGCTCATAATCAAAGGCACATTCCCATAGGACAAATAATGCATTTGTGTACAAGAGATTAGTTATATATGCCAATTCACTCTTCTTAATATTTATGCGCACATTTAATTCAACGACTCGAAAACGAGGCTATCCCCGCATGGAGGATGCAACGTGCATTCTAGTTCGAAAGGACAATTTTGTCTCCAACGGATACTGAGAGGAATGAATGAGGAACACAGCCATGCTGAGAGGAACACAGCAATGCTCCATCCGCGACGCCATTTTGCTTTTCAGCGAAGCAACGATGCGGGGATAGCCTCGTTTTCGAGTAGCTAATTATATGCGCATAAATATTAAGAAGAGTCAACTTGAGCACTTTTTCATTTTATATTTTTTTATTTGAGACTACGGAACAATGCAATATGATGCACTGCAATACAATATGATGCACGAATTAACAGTATAATTTTAAATATCCATCTGGGAAGGAGTGTGAGGTAGAGATTTCGAGAAGAATACATGTATATCAGGCATGTTTTCACAAAAGGAGCCTTAGAACCTAAGACCCCCTTTTGTGAAAACATGCCTGATATTGTGTGCCTTTAGCTTTAAAAGCCAATAACTCGTGTTTTTTGCCGTTTTCTTGAAAGGGCAAATGACAGTTTACGACTTTTCTGGCAGTTTCTATCCCATAATTGATCTCAAGGTATTTTATGTGGGGGTGAGGGGTGAGGAGGACTAGTTAAAAAAAATTCGCCAAAAACCAACTGATGAAAAAACCAACTGATGAAAACGTTGAAAAGTGAGTTACCGGCTTTTAAAGCCAACAAGTACACATTAATTTACTTGTGTAACTTAAATTTCAAAGTAGCGCCATTTCTCGAGTTTTTAATGGGTTTCGATGCACCACTACACGGCAATACAACGTTCTTTTCCTGTAGATTAAGTTCAGTGGATGCAATTTCGCCGTATTTTGAGTGGAAATACCAGAAAATTACGTTTTTTTTAACCTAATCCTAACCTCTAGCTCTCAAATAAAGAAATTATGGGATAATCTCAAACAAGTAAATTATGGGATAGACAGGCCAGAGAAGTCTTAAACTGTCATTTGACCTTTCAAGAAAAAGACAAAAAACGAGTTAAATACTGGCTTTTAAAGCTAAAGGTACACAAGATCAGGCATGTTTTCACAAAAGGGGGTCTTAGGTTCTAAGGCTCCTTTTGTGAAAACATGCCTGATATATATGTTTTCTACTAAACAAAGGTAATTAATGTACATGGAAAATACCATAAATCTAGAAACATTAAAATTGTGTAAAATGTTCTTGATGTAAAACCAAAATACTGAATGCCTTAAAAAAATATCGTGCAACGTCCGACGCCATCAATTCTCAAATGGTCCGTCCCTTACTAGACAAGATTGAATTCATTCCACTTCAAGTACTGCGCGTATTACTGGTGTTTGTGGAAAATAAATTATTGTAGTAGTGAGCCTTGTTACATTTTATAGCCATATTTACTTGATTCCTAGCATGTCTGTAAGCCGTCCAGTTGCATTCAGTATTTTTAATTACAGCTATTCGTTTCAGTCTGTCCCTCTCGTGAATTAGGCTTTTGATGTTAGCTGTATGTTAGCCAGGGAGCAGCCGAATTACTAACCTGTTTGGACTTAATAGGGGCGTGCCAGTTTCTGAGAACATGTTTTTCCACAGCTCCCACGCGTGTATGAGGTCTTAATAAGACTCAATTTGATCCCAGGGAGCTTGGGAAATGTTATCTAGGAAATGTTGCATATCAAAATACTTATATAATTACAATTGCATTGTTACTTAGTCTCAAATTATATAAAAAAAATTAAAGTGCTCAGCATTGGCATGACTATTACTAATAATGTCCTGGACACGAATGCAATATCTGTCCTAGCCTATGGGGATATGCCTTTGATCATGAGCTTAGATAATGCGATCCTGCGTATATAGGAAAGAAGCAGATAGTGTATAAATGAAACGAGGGCCGAAGGCCCTAGCCGAAATTTTTGAGATTTTACAGCTGCTCTCTACAGCTGTTTCCTGTGTTCTGGAGACTAAACATTGGCTTGGCATTACAACAACAATTTCATTACATTTTACATGGCAAGTACGTTTCAGCTAATGAACAAAGTTTCACCCTTGCTCGATTTTTTTCTGAGTGATTTTGGCTCGCTCGATTTGGGGGGGGGGGGGGGGAGGGGGGGTTTTGCCCCATCAATTTTCAAATGGTCCGTCCCTTAGCTAGTTTTGTTATACCAACAACATGACTGCTACGCTTTTGTGATTTTATTCCCTTAGGAATGATTGCAATCCAAGAATAGCGGGAAACCATTCTAAAACTGAATAACCTAACTTGTGAAAACGCTGTGACATAGGCCTAGTATGCAGGATGGACGCTCCTGGTTATGGGCTCCTGGCACCAGTTGTTCACGGTTAGGGTGCTTTTAAATCTAGGGGTGGGGTTTGTATTAGTTCACAGGATCATTAAATAAGCATTATATTTATCTGTTGTTTAGTGACTTAGCCGTAAAAACAAAACAACATTGGTGACTAGCTCTAAACACCCTAAATAAGTAAGCACCAGTTGTTGACGGTTAGGGTGTTTTTAAATCTATAGGTAGGGTTTGTATTAGTTCAGAGGACCATTAAAGAGACATTATATCTATCTGTTGTTTAGTGACTTAGCCGTAAAAAAAACTAGTGACTAGCTCTAAACACCCTAAATTAGTTACTATAGCTCTAAAGACCCTAAATAAGTGAGCACCCATTGTGGTCGGTTATGGTATTTTTAAATGTAGGGGTAGGGTTTGTAGTGCCGGTTCAGAGGACCATTGGTTCAGAGGACCATTAAAGAAGTATTATAGTTATCTGTTGTTTAATAGTGACTTCGCCGTAAAGAAAAACAAAATTAGTGACTAGCTCTAAACACCCTAAATATGCAATGTTAGCGTTGATTCGCTTTTATATTATTTAACTCAGTGATTACTCTGTAAAAGTCGGTTCGGTTCACAGTTTGTTTCGAAGTACGAGTGGAGCCGTAAAGTAAACCTGATCATCTATAAACAATATATGTTTCTGAATTTAGCTTTCTTACTTCCTTGAGTTTTCATAAAAGAACGCAGAATCGACACAAACTTCGTCTGTATTTTCGTCTGTGTTATCGTCCTTGTTACATTTTTCAAAGTCCGTTTTCTTTAGCACTGCACATGCGTGAGTACATCATTTGCATAAGACCTGACGTCGTAGTTATATTAATGATTTAAATGACTACCACCTCATCGAATGTTTCTGTAGTAAAGTGGTAAAGTTCTGGTCTTCCAAGCCGATGGTTCAGGGTTCGAGTCTCGTCAGGGATGAAACAAAGTAAGTAATAATGATGTGTAATATTAATTAATGTAATGTAATGTAATGGTGGTAAGGGGGATCAGGGTGGGGTAGAAGGAATATAGTGGGACAAAGAAAGGGAAGTGAGGGGAGGTAGAGTACGAAAAGAAAGGATCCCTTTTTAGAATGATTGATATCTAACAAAAATAACCTACAACCCCTGCCATTTAAGTCGGAATTCAGTCCGTACTTAAATGGACCCCTCCGGTCCGTACTTAAATAGCGAAGGTTGTAGGTTAAAAAAATAATAGTAAGAAAATTGGAGGGACCACAGACGAAATGATAAAAAACCGGATCTCCTCGGGTGTAGGGATCTGATCAGCAATATATATATAAATAGACAAGAAAGGAAAGGCTGATTCAACGGTAGAGAGTTTTTCTTCCAATATTTCGATCGGCACGGCCGATCTTCTTCGGGGAAAGAGGCTTACAATGTATCTAATAAACTAGAGCCTTTACGAAATAATACATGAATTATAAATTGCACAATCTTATGATGAAACACATATAGACCAATGAAAAGAAGGTGGAGAGTGACATATAATATGAAACAAAAAATAAGTGACGTGATGATGATTGTGAAATACGAGTTAAGTTTCATCACGTTTATTCATACCTAGAGGTTCAAGAGTTTGACCTCTATCGATAAGATACGCTTCTCGCGCTTTGCGTATACTGTCTCGCTGAGAAAAAACAAGTTCTAGTGGAATTAGCTGCATATCAGTAGGTGAATGATTGTTAGTTAGAAAATGTTCTGAAACGGCAGTAGGCTTGGATGTGTTAGAAGGATTATCTACTGTACGGCGGTGTTCGTTAAAGCGGTCTTTAAGGCGGCGTTTGGTTTCTCCGATATATTGAACGTTACAGTGTTTACATTGGACCATGTAAATTAGGTTTTTGGAATTACAGTTAATGTGGTGTTTAATAGCTCTTAATTCGCCAGTAGAGTGGAAAGTGTAATTATTTAGACCATTGTCTAAAAAAAAATAAACTAGGTTGAAAAAAAATAAACTAGTTTGGACAAATTTAACCTGAAGATTTTTTTGACCTGCAACATATATATGTCACTGTATATCTATTTTGTTCTTTGCATACTCACCTTGAACATGTGTTAATTATAGGTGTAGTCCTTTCAGTGTATTCTCATGTAATGGCTATTTTACATAAGTTCCATAGCTAAGCTTCCCATGTTTTGGAACAAATGTAAAGAATAAATATTGTTTAAAGTGCCTATCACCCTTTTGCAATTTTGATAGTTTATGAACCTCCGAAATGTTTTGAGTACTTCTGTGAAGAACGTTTTGGTTTAAAGTGAATACTTTATGTTCTACGCTTGTTTGAAATCGTGTAAATGTGAGCTTTCCTGACCCATGACCGCGTAAGTAAAAGCCTGAGTCGAAACCTGGGTAGACGTCATCTTGACGTCATATAATTAATTCGGCTTTGCAATCATTTGAAGAAATAATTAACATGTTGACTAAATTGACTTTTTCCTTTACTAACAACTCAAAAACTGTGCATATTTTCTATGCATCGACGTTGTTGTGATAAAAAGGCGCCATGGAGAATAATGCATTAATGAGATGACGTCTACCCAGGTTTCGACCCAGGCTTTTACTTACGCGGTCATGGGTCAGGAAAGGTCACATTTGCACGATTTCAAACAACCGTAGAACATAAAGTATTCACTTTAAACCAAAACTTTCTTCACAGAAGTACTCAAAACTTTTCAGAGGTTCATAAGCTATCAAAATTGCAAAAGGGTGATAGGCACTTTAAGGACGGTGGCCCCTATTGCTAGTGCGCATATTTTCTGCGCATAAGCCTCAGTACGGGTGTCCCGCGAGTTGACCCGTAGTCACGTAAGCTTGATTGTGGAAATAAAATAAAAATCGCAACAGTTTGTCAATGGCTTGGAAAATGTGTTGACCTCATTTTTTTCCCCATATTATCCTGCCTGAATACAATGAGTATATCTCTCAAAGGACAGAAAAGAAAGCGGAGCGGTAAATTATCTCGAACTTGGCTGAAGGCGGAGGCGGAATCAACTTGCGATCTGCGCGCAAATCCTGCGATTTTGAACGAATTCGCCGCCATATTGAACTTTCCCAGCATGCAACACTCAATAATGTTATACTCGCCAGGGAGGGCTTAGTATAAAATTGTCATGGTCGTCCAAAATATAAGCGGCAAAAATAAGAAACCGGCCTTTGTAACTTTTTAAAACGCATGGTGACCCCTGTTATTTATGTTATAAAATTAAAGCAGAAAGGCAGTTTAGCGTTTGGATATATTTTATTTTAAAGAGAGAACTGATTATAATAGTGAAATGAACAAGATGGTTCTAAACGAAAAGAAGACCAAGGCGATGGTCAAAGCCCGGGGGGCGGGGGGGGGGGGACTTCCTTATGTGAGCGGTACATGGATGCTCGTCGTACCTTTTTAGGGGTCAAAATCAGGAGTTTGGTACCACTTAGGGTATCCACCATCAAACACAGACATTTCTATGTAAAGCGGTACCTTTTAGGGGTCGGGTGTCAATTGAACAAAATAGCTGTTATCAATTTACATTTTTATTATCTTTTTGGGGTCAAAATAAGCTTGAGCCACGCCCATTTTAGTACCTCTTAGGGGTCAAATCGAAAATGTCCGACGAGCATCCCTACCCCTTTTATATGGGAGTCACCCCCCCGGGGTGAAAGCGTGGTCAAAAAAAGTGTCCGAGTTCTCCGAGGACATTGCCGTCACCATCAACGGATCTCTAATTCAAACGAGAGATTACGTGGTGTGTATCTGGACCAAACTTCATGTAGATAACATATGCAAAAAGAGTTCCCAAACACTTGGGATACTTCGGCGTATTCGTCACCATCTCCCACTTGATGCTCGTCTTGCATTTTATCAGTGCTTAGTTCTCTCTCTGATGGACTATTGCTGCGTAGTCACGTGGGGCAATACATCCCAGCAAAATTTAGACAGGATTCATCGACTTCAAAAAAGGGCAGCTAGGTTGATTCTGGACACTGACAATAAAGCGACATCATTGCCATTATTATTACAGCTGGGATGGCTCCCCACCCATCATAGAATTAAGTATTTCCGTTCTGTCACCGTTTATAAAGCCTTAAATAATTTATCTCCCTCCTATCTTACCAGTTTAATTGTACCTTTTAATTCTGTTTATAGTTTTAATACCCGTGGCTCTGTAAATAATAATGTGAAGCTTCCTAAAGTGACTACTAAGGCCGGGATGCGCACTTTTGCCTTTCTGGCATCTAATGAATGGAACTCTTTGGACTGTAGTATTAGAAACGCTTCTACACTCTCCTCTTTCCCCAAGAATTACTTAAAGATGGCCTTCTCCAAGCTCAAAGAAAAATTGTGATTTTTTTTCTCCCTCCGTCTATGTAAATATACCTAGTTGTATAATAATGTTTGTGTAGTAATATTCAAGGTTTAGCTTTAGTGTTAATTTAGTTTTACCTAGCTTGTATTATCTATAGTTACATTTGGGGGGGGGGGGATTTTGATAGCAGTATATGTGACCCCCCCCCCCCCCCCCCCCCCCCACGGTGGAGCATTGGACACTACCGAAAATAATTATGGGAAAGGAACTAGCCTAGTAGTTTCCCGTGGGACATTTGAACACATTGCTTGTCTCCACCGTGGGGAATTTGCAACAAAATTCAAAATCATGACTAATCCCGGAGATTGGCCTGGGGAAGGGTACCCTGGTTACCAGAGGCTCGAAAGTTGCGAGTCGCGAAGCGATGCGTCTCCGATCGAGGAGCGAAGCGACGAGCCTCTGGGCTAACTGGGTAGTAATCTCACTTCCATGTTGGATATGCTAATGAGAGGATCAAATATTCAGTCAAACAGGATTTTCTGTTTTGACAGCTACGTGACACGCTCGTGAATGCCCGGTTCGAAATACAATTCAAAACAAACTTGTCTCGTGTTACGGATAACTTCTAAAACCCCCGTGAAACAGTTAAAATCTACTCAACGTGTAACTTTAAAAGAGATATATCCTGTCCATTCCCGAGTATCACGACCAAATCAACTCGAACTCGAGCTTGTTGTGCATGTCGATCTTGTTGTCCCCCTCAAAGGATAAACCAACTGAAAGTGCGAAAGTTGAGGTTTGTGTAAATCACAAATTTACAAATTTACATTTGACTGGCTCAGGGCGCCGTTGCGATCGGAATAAGCTGAAAAGTTAAAGACTTCCCGTAGCCTGTTGGTAGGACAGCAGTGATATCTCGTCGTTTCACAAAGCTAATAATCGCTTCTTTTTGGACTTCTTTTAAAATTTTGACGTTTGGGAAGCTTTTCAACGCGAAACTTCTTGCCTTCTTGCATTCCAGTTCGAAGTTTGCAGTCGCCATATAAAACTAAACTCTTCAGTATCTGCACGGCACCGAGACATACTAAAGTGACAGCTGAAACCCTGTTTTCAAAATCTAACCGGTTTAGGTCGTTAACCAATCACAAATGCCTACAAAACCTGTTGGTGCGATCATCCAATCAGATTTCTAGTACAGATTCTGTACTTGTGAAAGTGAGACTTTGGCCCAATTAGCCCAGAGGCCACATCTGGCTATCGACCCCAGGTCCACTCGGTTACGTCGGTCACTGTGGCCTCTGGAACCAGGGTAGGGGAAGGGATGGGCATTGTTGAAATTGACTTGTACGTAAAAACCTACATTCGTCGATAAAAAAACAGTTCTGGAAATTGTCCACGGCTATTTGTTGTACGGGTATTTGAATTTCCAATAAATTTAAATTCTACATTTTCACATTGAACTACAGCCCTGCCAGTCTCTCCAAACCATGACGGAGAGCCACTGATCACAGCCTCGATCGTATGTGACATACCAGGGTCCAGACAAACCGGTTTGTCCAGGTTTATAGTAAACCCATAATATGTATCTGCCACCTCGCTATCCGTCGTAAACGTTGACGAGGAATGGTAGAGCGTAGATGTAGAGTCTTTTTTCCCTCCTTTGTAAATGGTAAGGTCTACTGTGTATTGTGACCCAGAACTGCCGAACAATCTCACACCAGTGAGGTGAACCTGACTACTGACGGTGAACGTGATGTAGTCTGGCCTACCATCGTATCCCCAAGGCCAATAACCCGCCTGAAAAGATCCATTTGAGAACCTTTTACACGAACCAGTCTTTGTAACACCGTCTCTATTCTTTGCATTAAATGTTTTGAGTGATTTTGGTTCTTCTCCAACCAATACAAAATATGTAACTAATTCAGTGACTTCCTTCATATCTAGAATTTCGGTTCGAAGAACAAATTCTGCAAATTGCTTCAGTGACATTAGTGGAAATCTTATCAGATGAATCGCTTTATCGCCGAGAACAGCTCTCTTTGATTTTCCATCTTCACTCAGTTCTTGTTCTTCAATCTTCTTACAAGCCCAGCTATGTACGGCCTGGAATAACTCTACCTCTCTTATGCACAGAGTGTCCCTCTCTAGAATGTCACAGAGTGTTTCTTGCGTGACAGTTAGAAACGGCTCAGACGCCACGGCTTGCTGGGTCTCATAATCAACGATATTCCAGCAGATTTCTTTCAGCTTTTCGTCTTCTAGTTTTTCCGCCTGTGGTAGAACAGTGAACACATCCTCTGGTTCGAGCTCTTTCTCAAGATACTGTGTGCATTTCTTAACCAGTGAAGGAACAAAGTACTTCTTAGCGAGGTACAAAACCTCCATAACATGACTTCCGGTCAACTGCACTTCATCGTAGTACATGTAGCGAAACAGTTCTAGTAATCCTTCAGCGGTACAGTCTGGTAGATCGATAGTACGTCCAGTCTCGGCCAGTTCACCGTAGACCATGGCCTCAAATACAGGACTACTGATAGCCAGTACGTACTTATGGGCAGGAACGGTGACCGTGTCGCCTTTGGAGTCGACAACCGAGAACTGTACATCACTGAACATGCTGTTGTTGAACATGTACTGGTTACGTTCCTTGATAGTGTCGCGTACAGTTTGCCATTTGGTATCCATTGCTTAACTGTGACTGTGTTGATGTTGAGAAGTGTTTATATATTAAAAGCAGGTTGCTTCCGTGTTCTTATGAAAGTGAAAGTGCATGATTCGTACCCGAATTGCATTCTGGTATACGAGTTGGTTTGGTATACGTAGTCCCCACCCCTCCGGTTGTTTCTGTGAACATCAAGTTGGGGAAGGGCCCCAGGGGGCGATGCTCGAACTCTTGCAGAAATACAAACACGCTTCCATTCATTTTGGCATACTTCTTGAAAACGAGAATTGTTTTCCTCACTTTTAACACTGCAGCATTTTCTCATTTTTTTTAGAAGCATTAAATATAAAAAAAACTGAGAAACGATTCAATTGTTAATTCACATCACGATGGCCAAAAAAGGGCCTATTTTCCTCCCTCTACGCAATAACTTTAGACCATAAAGTTTAGACTTGAAATTTGGTAGGAAGATAGTTCAAGAGAAGGAAATCTCAAACATAGTAATTTGGATGTAGTGATTGACAATGTGACGTCACTGTAACCGTGAGACCTTGGCCCCAAAATTAGGATTTAAAATTCGATTTAAAAAATATTTTCATTGTCATTTATCCTTTTGGTGAAGAAGTTCAGCGAAAACCAGATATGGAAAATGTTATCATATAAAAATCATTGTACACAGAAGAGAATATTTGCTATTGGTCATCGCTTTGAAGTAAATGCGATTTTATTTGAGAGAGAGAACAACTTCAGTCGCATTACAAGTTTATAATGTGGCTTACCTGTTGATACCGGAACTATACGAAGCAGAATTCTCTGCTTTCGTTCGAACGCTCCAAATTCTCTCCTACTGCAGCTCCCGCCATACCAAAGGTCACACAAGAAAAATAGTACGAAATCATGACGAAATGGAATTTTAACAGTGATTTGTACCAGTGCCCACTCTAAACTTGAGAAACCTCAATGTTCTATACACCAGAATGCTGCAAAAGTATTCTTATATCTGAATTCAGCGGTAAGTAGTCAGTTTAGACATGCGTATTCAAGCTAAACCCAGTTTTGCTCTGCTTGGTAGTTCCTAAACCAGTAACGCCTTGTAAAAATCCACTTTACTCGCGAAAGCAAATTCAAATTAATACGGTCGAAATCTTAATATAATCACTCCAAGCAGTTACCAGTTGCAGACGAGATGTTACTTAACTTTGATTTGAAGGTAAGTGGAAGTCATATATCATTTTATTTGTTTAATAAGGCAAAATAGCTCCCAAATCCATGTATTTTTGAGTGAAATGACTGGGCCGATACCGGAAGTGAGTCACCGGTTATCAATATGTAGGCTTTTGATATGGGCTGATTAAAAATTTCCAAATTTTCCGCGAAAGCGAAAGAATTAATAAAATGTGGTAGTGTTTTACCAAATATGGTCAAAGTTTTGGGGTATTTACCAATCAACACATTTAAGAAAATCTGACGGATACCAGGAGCCCATAACCAGGAGCGTCCATATCTCCTATATAGTTGTCACAGCGTTTTCACAAGTTCGGCTATTTTTAGATCATTTTCCCCGCCAATTAGTGGATTGCACCAGTGACGAAACAAACTATGCCTCCTTAGCTAGTTTTGGTATACCAACAACATGACTGCTGCGCTTTTGTGATTTTATTCCCTTAGGAATGATTGCAATCCAAGAATAGCGGAAAACCGTTCTAAAAATAACCTAGTATGCAGGATGGACGCTCCTGGTTATGGGCTCCTGCGGATACAAAGTGTACCGTAAATGAAAACAAAGTTGTAGTTTTTGATCTTACAACATGGGGTATTAAGTTTCCCCTGACGTCATAATGATGTAACTGTGACGTATACATACGTCTATCTGACGTCATAGAATATTTAACCATATAGTCTCAAGTTGAAAAAAAACTACAAATCATTATAAATGTTCAACTTAGCTTGAAAGTCTTTTACATGTTTTTCCTTTATTGCTT
Source organism: Actinernus sp. WN-2022 (assembly GCA_030867875.1). Classification (NCBI taxonomy): domain Eukaryota; kingdom Metazoa; phylum Cnidaria; class Anthozoa; order Actiniaria; family Actinernidae; genus Actinernus; species Actinernus sp. WN-2022. The sequence continues at coordinate 31,246,754 of JAOWCC010001210.1, forward strand.
TCAGTGGTAAATACCCCTAAAGTTTGACTTTTTATGGTAATCGAACAATTACATTCCTTAAATTTCGGCAAAAGCTTGCGGGAGATTCAAAACCTATTTCCTCTTATAACTTTAGTTTCTTTTATGCAAATAAAATGAACTTTTTGGTTTTGTTTAACTCGATGATATCATGGTTTTCCATCTTAAAAAGGATTGTATTTTCTTATTCCTCAGTTTGGCGCGAAATTCAGGCGTATGCCGTGACGTCACATCGTCCACCTCCATCACAAACCTAAAAAAAACATAATCGCCAGGTCAGGCAAAAAGGGCCCGGACGACATTCAAGTTAAATAATTCCTACAATGGCGTTCCTAATAACAGGTTGAAGATCGTACTGTATTCTTGACGAGGAGCGCTACATTATATTCCTAACAATAAATGTCAGTTTCAAGAAATTGACAACAAAAATCAGGGGGGAAATTTACGTGATTTTGATGGAAGGGCCCGATTACAAATATGACCACAAAAATTAGGAATCCTGTCAAAGGGGATGATTTTGATGTATGACATTCATTTATACATGCTGGCATTAAAGAGTAAAAAATAAATAAGATGAACAAGATGATTACTTTTTGGCCAAAAAATGTCTTTTCTGCAGTCATTCTGCTCCCCGTAGCTAGCTCATAATATGATTTTAGCAATAGTACAAGTTACACTTAAAAACAATCGTACGATGATAGGCAATCATTTGCGGCTGCTAAAATTCTGATCACACCCTCATGTAAAAATATCGTAAATTTCGTCTTCGATTTCACTTGTCGATTTCATTAAATCAGCACTACTTGTTAGTAGCACAATGTGGCGCTCGTGATGATATTGTAATCGCACCACAAGTACAAAAACATGGTACAATTTCAAAAAGCATTTACATATTATGTCGTCCGGGCCCTTTTTGCCTGACGCGGCCCATATTATTCGTCTCTGGCTAAGTTTTACATCATTCTGATTTTTTTCCCCACACTACTATGAAGCTTCCGGGAGGAAAATGACCCATGAAAGTTTCGTATAACTTGATGGATTGTGGCCGGGCAAACTGGGAGACCGGAAGTTTAGTAACAAACAAACAATAAAAAAATCCATAAGTTTTCCAGACACAACGCACGCTCTCATTGGCTGATTCAGGGTCACGTGGCAGTCATCAAAATCCAATGTTTCCCACCCGGGCAACAATTCATCAATTGTTGCCCGCCACGTGATCACATCGGTCGCGCGCGCCATTTGCTAGCTATTCGAGAAATATTTGTCTACCAAAATGTCTAGATCTTCATCAAAAGCTGATCATTTTTCGTCGAAAGTGAGCATTCAAAATGGAACCAGCACCAAAGAAACAATTTACATCTTTATCAAGCGCAAGAGCTAAAAAAGGATGCAAGGAAGACACAAAATGATGCTTAAAATGCCGAAGCAACGCTGGCAGCGTTTTGAGTTGAAAAGCAGCTAGCTTCCGGCCGAAAAGAAGACTACAAACCTCGCTCGTATCAGGTAGCAAAACTTATGTCCATATAACAAATCACTCCATCTCGGGGAACATCAGAAAAATCGAGGATCTCGGGGAAACAAAACTCACTGATTCCCTCGTGGCCAGTCATTAAGTATTTATTGGTGATTTCATATAATCACTCACTCTGGAAATTGTGGCAATTTAGTACACATATACATACAAACTTTATTGAGTGTTCCCCGAGGGGCTTTTCTACACACATTACAATATTAAAAATATAGAAAATGGTTAATACCAATTCTAAGATAATCTAAAGTCTAATTTAATGTACACTGTAATATAAATATTATAATATTCGAAAATTACCGCTGAATGCAAGGACTACAGACGCATGTACGCAGGGTTAGCCTCATTCTGAAGTTAAACATTCATAAATACCAGCGAGCACAACACTGTGTATTGTTGTAAGTAGTTTCGCATTTTGCACCTTCTCGCTGGTATTTATGAATGTTTAACTTCAGAATGAGACTAACCCTGCGTACATACGTCTGTAGTCATTGCATTCAGCGGTAATTTTCGAATACGAAACTGGAGTATTGTAATAAGAGCCGAATGAATATAAATATAAAATATGGTAAATTGCTGCTAATATCGATAATTTTTAAAAATACTTAATGTTGTCGAGCATACTTTTTTCCAGCTTCTTCTTAATAAAGCTATTAAGGGAAGTTGTCTGTTTTTATCGCCAGCTTCTATTCGGCAATAATCGGTGTAGAAGATATTGAAGGCACTGATAAGTTACCCACAAACATTAAACATGGCGGCGCTTCCAGTTGTTCAAAGTGAGGAGGAGAAGGAAATCTCTGTCTAACAGGGTAAGTAGTTCCGACAACAAAGCCCGAAAACTTATAGCCGAAACGGTAAATTGCTGCTAATATGATAATTATTAAGTAATAAGAAATCTGTCGAGCATGCATTTTTCCAGCTTCTTCTGGAAGCTACTAAGGGAAGTTGTCGGTTTTTATCGCCAGCTTTTATTAGGCCATAATATTGAAGGCACTGATACCACAAACATTAAACATGGCGGCGCTTCCAGATGTTCAAAGAGAGGAGAAGGAAATCTCTGTCTAGCAGGGTATTAGTAGTTCCGACAACGAAGCCCCGAAAACTGCAACGCTTGGTAAAAAATACAGACCACTTTAAAGTAATTTAATTACAAATGCTGTGACTCAGGTATGATACTCAGATCATTGATATTTTAAATAGCTTAGGGCCATTCGACTATCTTGTTGTTACGGTCACAACGTATTTGCTATCGTTTTTTAAAATTTTCATTCTGAAGTCTCGTGAACGGTAAACTTATTCAAATTTAATTTTCGGCCGACAACCGATTCGCCAATCGCCATAGGATCATCCGCGGAAAATGACTGGAAACGACGTTCATTAGATGACTGGACCTATATGACTGGACCCATATCCGGTTTCTAAAAATAACTTGTGAGAGTAAGATATCCCAAGGGCCTGAGCAGGAGACTCCCTCTCTGTCCTCTATTTTCTTTCGATTGTACTTGTTGCGTGTCTCTGAGTGTGTATATATGTCACTGTATATCTATTTGTTCTTTGCATACTCACCTTGAACATGTATTATTGGTGCAGTCCTTTTAGTGTATTCTTATGTAATAGCTACTTTACCAAAATTCCCTAGCTAAGCTACCCAGGTTTTGGAACAAATGTAAAGAATAAATATTGTTTAAGGACGGTGTCCCCTATTGCTAGTGCGCATATTGTCCGCGATTTCACGCGTAGTCACGTAAGCTTGATTGTGGAAATAAAATAAAAAGTCGCAACATTTTGTCAGTGGCTTGCAATTGGAAAATGTGTTGACCTCATTTTTTTCTCATATTATCCTGCCTTGATAAAATGAGTATATCCCTGAAAGGACAGAAAAGAAAGCGGAGCGGTAAATTCTCTCGAACTTGGCTGAAGCGACGTATTTTGGGGCCGGAGGCGGAATCAACTTGCGATCTGCGCGCAAATCCTGCGATTTTGAACGAAGCGAGTTCGCCGCCATATTGAACATCCCAGCATGCAACACTCAATAAAACAAATGTTATACTCGCTAGGGAGGGCTTAGTATAAAATTGTCATGGTCGTCCGAAATAGGCGGCAAAAATAAGAAACCGGCCTTTGTAACTTTTTGAAACGCACGGTGACCCCTGTTATTTATGTAAGAAAATTAAAGCAGAAAGACAGTTTAGCGTTTGGATATATTTTATTTTAGAGAGAAAACTGATTATCGCAGTGAAATGAACAATATGGTTCTAATGCACCTATCAGCGGCTTCCCCGAGGGGTCGACCCCCGGGCTGACCAGGGGGATTGTAAAAAGACAGAAACAATCTTGACGATTTGCCCCAGGGGTAGGGGAATCGTCCCTTTCAAAGTCCCCTGGTTAGGTCTTCCACGACCTACAATCCCCCATCATATTGCACGAAATGAGATCGATGGAGCTGAACTGACTATAGTATCTTTATCAGTTAGTAGCAATTTGAACAAATCTCCCACCCCAGTTTTCCAACCCTAAAACAAAGTCGATCATTTCTCCGACCCCAGGGGCATGTTTGCATTTAATCCTCTTGTATTCCCCCACATATCTCCGTGGTTAGCCCGGGGGTCGACCCCTCGGGGAAGCCGCTGATAGGTACATAAACGAAAAGAAGACCAATGCGATGGTCATAGCGTCGTCAAGAAAAGTGTCCGACTGTCTCCGAGGACATTGCCATCACCATCAACGGATCTCTAATTCAAACGAGAAATTACGTGGTGTGCATCTGAACCAAACTTTGAGCTGGTCCCTTCATGTAGATAACAAATGCAGAAAGATTTCCAAAAGACTTGAGATACTTCGTCGCGTAGTCACGTAAGCTTGATTGTGGAAATAAAATAAAAAGTCGCAACATTTTGTCAGTGGCTTGCAATTGGAAAATGTGTTGAACTCATTTTTTTCTCATATTATCCTGCCTTGATAAAATGAGTATATCCCTGAAAGGACAGAAAAGAAAGCGGAGCGGTAAATTCTCTCGAACTTGGCTGAAGCGACGTATTTTTGGGCCGGAGGCGGAATCAACTTGCGATCTGCGCGCAAATCCTGCGCGCAAATCCTTGTATTCCCCCACATATCTCCGTGGTTAGCCCGGGGGTCGACCCCTCGGGGAAGCCGCTGATAGGTGCATAAACGAAAAGAAGACCAATGCGATGGTCATAGCGTCGTCAAGAAAAGTGTCCGACTGTCTCCGAGGACATTGCCGTCACCATCAACGGATCTCTAATTCAAACGAGAAATTACGTGGTGTGCATCTGAACCAAACTTTGAGCTGGTCCCTTCATGTAGATAACAAATGCAGAAAGATTTCCAAAAGACTTGAGATACTTCGTCGCATTCGTCACCATCTCCCACTTGATGCTCGTGTTGCATTTTATCAGTGCTTAGTTCTCTCTCTGATGGACTATTGCTGCGTAGTCACGTGGGGCAATACTCCCAGTAAAATTTAGAGAGGAGAAAAGAGCAGCTAGGTTGATTCTGGACACTGACAGTAAAGCGACATCATTGCCATTATTTTTACAGCTGGGATGGCTCCCCATCCATGATATATAGAATTAAGTATTTTTGTTCTGTCACCGTTTATAAAGCCTTAAATAATTTATCCCCCTCCTATCTTACCAGTTTCATTGTACCTTTTAATTCTGTTTATAGTTTTAATACCCGTGGCTCTGTAAATAATAATTTGAAGCTTCCTAAAGTGACTACTAAGGCCGGGATGCGCACTTGTGCCTTTCTGGCTTCTAATGAATGGAACTCTTTGGACTGTAGTATTAGAAACGCTTCTACACTCTCCTCTTTCCGCAAGAATTACTTAGAGATGGCCTTCTCCAAGCTAAAAAAAAAACTGTGATTTCTTCTCCCTCTGTCTATGTAAATATACCTAGTTGTAATAGAAAACATATAAGCAAATACCGTGAACAAACATCCTGTAAAAATACGTTGGATCCGAAGTGAGGACCTATGCAGCCAAAAATATGAAAAATAACGAATGAAAAGTCCGAAGACTACAGCAAAGCTGATATCTAGTTGTAATGTTTGTGTAGTAATATTCAAGTTTTAGCTTTAGTGTTATTTTAGTTTTACTTAGCTTGAGTTATCTATAGTTACATTTAAGCAGATTTTAGTATAGTGTTTTAAACCGTAATTATTATATTATATTAGTATTCTAGGGCCTAGATGAAAATTCCTTTTCTAATTCTAGTTACCCTGTTTAAATAAAGTAAACAAAAATCATTGAATTTTTAACCAAAAATTGGATACCTGTCAAAGTCGATTATGGCACCGACACAATTAATATTTATTGAAATAATCCATTAACGTGGCCTTAGGTAATTAAGCTGTTACTGTAGTGAGGCACCCCCATTTCGAGTCTTCTTACTCATATTTAGATAAATTGGAAAATAAAAATAATGTTCCTGTGTTTTAAAAGTCCTGTGTCAGCATATTTTTACGACATCTAACCTTGATTATCTCTAAAAAATGCACCTTTATCTCAATTATTTATTTATTTATTTGGTGGGGGGGGGGGGGTAGGGAATTTTGATAGCCCTATATGTGATCTAAAATGTCCACTTGGTCATAAAAAGAAAAATATATCCTTGTATTAGGGGCCTCAGTCCTTGAATAAAAAAAACATAAGAAACCGGATTTTAATGAAAGTGTATCACCGTGGTCTTGTATTCATATCATCTTCACTCCCGTGTACAGTATACAGCCCTACTGCATGGTACTAATGCATCAGTCAATTCCAGAAATACCCATCAGCCCCCCTCCTCCACCCCCCAGGACAGTATGGTGGGGCATTGGACACTACCGAAAATAATTACGGGAAAGGGACTAGCCTAGTAGTTTCCCTCGTTGTTGACTGTGTACTTGCAGCAAACAGTCTAAATGCAAGCGTTTAGTGACAAAAGCGAGGATCGACTTTGTGGCTGACTTGGCTTATCCAGCAATGCCAGCTGCAAACGTTTGTGGTGTATCTAAAGGTATAACATTCCCTTTACTTTATAAAGTCAAGCCCGACTCTTATTCATTTCAATCTGATTCAAACTGACTCGTAGTCGTTCATTTATATGAATTAAAAACGCTTTCCATGCAGGAGAAGGTATATAGATATGCCCGGGGGTAGGGCATTTTCCTTACTTCTTTAGCTTTGGCTCCACCGTGGGGCATTTGAACACATTGCTTGTCTCCACCATGGGGAATTTGCAACAACATTAAAAATCATGACTAATGCGCGGGTGTTGGCCTGGGAAAGGGATGGACATTGTGGAATTGACTGGTACGTAAAAATCTACATTCGTCGATAAAAAAACAGTTCTGGAAATTGTCCACGGCTATTTGTTGTACGGGTATTTGAATTTCCAATAAATTTAAATTCTACATTTTCACATTGAACTACAGCCCTGCCATTCACTCCATACCAAGACGAAAGACCATTGATCACAGCCTCGATCGTATGTGAGATACCAGGGTCCAGACAAACCGGTTTGTCCAGGTTTATAGTAAACCCATTATATCCATCTATCGTCTCGCTATCCGTCGTAAACGTTGATGAGGAATGGTAGAGCGTAGATGTAGAGTCTTTATTCCCTCCTTTGTAAATGGTAAGGTCTACTGTGTATGGTGACCCAGGACTGCTGCACAATCTCACACCAGTGAGGTGAACCTGACTACTGACGGTGAACGTGATGCAGTCTTGGCTAACATCGTATCGCCATCGGTTTGTAGAAAACGATTGAAACCTCTTACATGAACCAGTAGTTGTCATTCCTTCTCTAGCCTTTGTTCTAAATGTATCCACTGATGTTGCATTTCCGTCTGAGCCAAAATATCTAACCATTTCAGTGACTTCTTTCATATCGAGAATTTCGGTGGAAAGGACAATTTCCGAGAATTCCTTCAGTGACATTAGTGGAAACCTTATCAGGTGAATCGCTTTATGACCGAGAACAGCTCTCTTTGATTTTCCATTTTCACTCAGTTCTTGTTCTTCGATCTTCTTACAAGCCCAGCTATGTACGGCCTGGAATAACTCCACCTCTGTTATGCAGAGAGTGTCCCTCTGTAGAATGTCACAGAGTGTTTCTTGTGTGACAGTTAGAAATGGCTCAGATGTCACGGCTCGTTGGGTTTCACAATCAACAATCTTCCAACATATTTCTTCCAGCTTTTCATCCTCAAGTATCGCGACCTGTGGTAGAACAGTGAACACATCCTCTGGTCCCAGCTCTTTCTCAAGATACTGTGTGCATTTCTTAACCAGTGAAGGAACAAAGTACTTCTTAGCGAGGTACAAAACCTCCATAACATGGCTTCCGGTCAACTGCACTACATCGTAGTACATGTAGCGAAACAGTTCTAGTAATCCTTCAGCGGTACAGTCTGGTAGGTCGATAGTACGTCCAGTCTCGGCCAGTTCACCGTAGAACATGGCCTCGAATACAGGACTACTGATAGCCAGTACGTACTTATGGGCAGGAACGGTGACCGTGTCGCCTTTGGAGTCGACAACCGAGAACTGTACATCACTGAACATGCTGTTGGTGTACATGTACTGGTTACGTTCCTTGATAGTATCGCGTACGGTTTGCCATTTGGTACCCATTTCGTAACTGTGTTGATGTTGAGAAGTGTTTGTATAAAGCAGGTTGCTTCCGTGTTCTCAGGAAAGCGAAAGCGAAGGATTCGTAGCCGAATTGCATGCTGGTATACGAGTTGTTTTGGTATACGTACTCCCCACCCCTGCGGCTGATTTAGTCAACATCAAGTTGTGGAAGGGTAGGCACCCAATTATCATCCCAGTGCCGCCCCCCTCCTCTCCCTCCGGGGGCGATGCTCTCTTAACAGAAATACAAACACGTGATTTATGGGGCACTGTGTAAGTTGGAGCTAGATATATATATGGTTAGGTGTGGGGCACTTAAGCCCTTGTCGATTAATCTTGCTCACATTTATTTTGGCATACTTTTGCAAAACGTTTTTTCTCTCTTTGAGCACTGCAGCATTTCTCTTTTTTTTTAGAAGCATAAAACACTGAGAAACGATTCAATTGTTAATTCACATTTTCCGCCTCAATGGAAAAGCTGGAAATTTGCGGAAAGTGTCGTATAACTAGATGGAGTGGGGCCGCGCAAACTGGGTAAGACCGGAAGTTAATTAGTAACAACCCGGTTATTCTGCATGCATTACAAGGGTACCGCGTTTAATAATTACTAAAGTTGATTATAATCTTCAAGATATTTTTCTTCCGGTTCGTCGGAAGCTGCCAAAAAACTACTTCATCGGGGTGGTGTGTCAAGTTGCAAATTTATTTATTTATAAACTTCGCCACAAGTGGCAGGGAAGCCTCACAGAGCGTGGCACCATTACGGGGTCCCATTAACAAAAAAACAAAAGGTGAAAACTATAAAAGTACATAAATATGCTAACAACACAGAATGTTAATTAAACTTGAAAGGGGACGATACGAGTCATGACATTTTACACTTTTGAAGAATTTCAACGACATAAACATCTTCAGTAATATAAACATAATGTTTGAGGAACTCCTTAAACTGCCCTAATGAGCAGTTAGTGCCTCTCGAATTTGGTGACAGTGTGTTCCATATCCTCAGTCTGAAAAGTTACAGTATTAACCATTTTGGGATATTTAGTAGCATGCCTCTGGATGGATCTGTGCTCCTGGTTCAGGCTCTCGTAGAAGACTTTACAGAAATATATGGATCACATGAAACAACTAAAGATTTAAAATTGGATGATGTTTGTTGTATACGACACAAAGCAAAGTTTTGTGCATCAGAATGGCTTTCGTGATTGTATGTTGATGGTTTAGTTTGTTCCGTTCAGTTCAGTTCAGCGTTACGTCGCGTTTATATTACGTTTCTGGGAAAGGCTCCCCCTGGGGGAAGGGGGTACTCCTGTTTGTGACGTATTATGTATGTGCCGCCGGGGTGGGTCAGGGTTTTAAGCTCAGTTTGGGCGGGTAGGGTCAGGATTTTGACCTGATTTGGGCAGATCAGGGTGAGGATTTGAGTATAATTTGGGTGCAGTCAGGGTCGGGGTTCAGTATTTTTAGGCAGTTAGGGTTCAGTTTTTTTAGCTATTATGTCAAAAATAGACATTCTGTTGCAGCATTTTGATCGCCTGCCCACATGCAAGCACTGAGGTTCCCATACATCGTGACGCCGCTAATTTGTACTTCAGTACTTATCTATGTACTTCATCTGCTGATTTGTTTACCCAATGCCACGTCCCGACTCGAAATGATCCGTATTTTGCATGCAATCCCTGTATACGCGGTATACCGGCCGGGGTATATATCCGACCGTGTTTTGAAAACAATTTAAAGAAGGGGCAATCAGGTTTTTTTTTCCTAAAAAAGGAGGCAATCAGGGTTTTGGAGCTCGGATTGGGTCAAACAGGGTCAGGGTTTGAGCCTCTTGGACTCACATACATACCCATTTACACATACCTCACATACATACCCCCCCCCCCCAAACGAGGGGGAAAGGCCTTTGTTATAGTTATAGTAATTAACATGCGGTTGTACCAAAGCGTTGTAGATGGTAAGTAGTGTTTCACGAGAAACGAAATACCTAAAGCATTTGATTGCACTAATGCCAGGAACGATCATTCAGTTGAGAATATGGCTTTCCCAGTTTGGGTTTGATCTAGAAAAAAATAAAGGCGAGAAAGAAGATAAGATAAGAAAAAGAAGAGCCTCTGGTATCCGTTGAGAATCTCACTTCCATGCGCTGAAAACATGTCAAACCGGTTTTGTTGAGCCGTTGGTAAGCGAATGGTAAGTGCATTATCCAATCAGGGATGATGTTCAAATTCTGAATAGAATGTTCGCATAGAAGTGAGATTCTCAACTGATAACACCAGAGGCTTTTCGTTTTCTCGCCTTTTTATTTGTTCGAGCTTCTGTCACCCAGGGTACATGCCGAGAGATTTAGTGGTAGAAATGTTTAAGGCCAAAACCAGACTTTCAGCTACAACCACAATTCATTTCGGTCTGAGCACTTTAAAATAGTTACCGTCCTGCCATACAAGCAAACTTCAATATTTTAGTCTGAGTGAAGTGAAAGGAAAATATTGTGGCTTGTCGTCCTCCATATGCAGAGTTACGTCACGTGTGACGTCACATACGACTTAGTGGAAACAGGAGACCAAAGAGCCAAAAGTACAGTGACAGCCACTCAAGTGGTTATGGGTAACTGGCCCATGTATGTTTAATTGGTAAATGTCTTAAAGACCCTCTGTCCGAGCCCATGGTGCTTTGCGCGTGCAAATGATTTTCGTAGGCTACGAAAATCAGAAAGATCAGTGTTGTTATTGTGTGACTCTCGAATCTTTTGAAAACCATCTCTAGAATTTTCGCAATCGTGTAATTATTTATAGATATATATATTTTTATGTTTAACTGACTTTTTTTTTTGCTCTGACGAAGGGCTAGCGATCGAAACTTTAGCTGCTACTCGCTTCCCACGGCGGTTAGCATACCATAATCGACTTTAGTGTTGTTTATAGCAGTGTGAATAATCCTCCAGCAGACCACATTTTGCTTTCTCTAGACTTGCGTTCAAAAGGACTGGCGGGCTTTGTCGGAAAGACAAAGTAACCATTAAGGCACTGCGAAGGGTTTATTAGATCGCAGGTAGCCCAAGCTTCATAAGCTTCCCCCCCCCCCCTTAAAACCAAATTTGCTGAAATTCGCTGTAACCGGGCACATATATAGTTCAGGAACACAAACAGATACTGTATAGGTTTTTGTCGATTGTTTTTCAAGATTTACGTTGTACATAGGAAAGTAAAAAAATCCCATACAAATGCTGTTAAATATTATACAGATCCCAAGCTTGGGCTACCTGTGATTACATGTAACACTTCTGGCATCACAGGAAACCCAAGCTCTGCGTTTTAGATTGTAAAGGTCTGTATGAGATTTTTAACGAGGATTTGGTTATATCCGTTAGGCCAGAAATACTGAAATAAAATCAATGCAAACTTACCTGAAGTCTTTATCTGTTCTTTATAGGCTCTGTATGCAATTTCAGCGGAGATTCCTGTGCTGACATCAAGATCCGGTTTCGCACGGCTCCGCTCCACTAAAGTGTTACCATTTATGTGTGAAACTTCAGATTTGCATTTTTATTAGCAGAGAGTGCCCTTAACCCTTTTTTCCTCCTCAAGTACTCCAGAAAGTCCTGCTGCCAAAACTACGACCGCGGGATCAAACTCCGAACCGCCGAGTTCAACTGTTTATTCACTCTTCTTAATATTTATGCGCATATCTAATTCACTACTCGAAAACGAGGCTGTCCCCGCATCGAGGATGCCGCAACGTGCATCCGAGTTCGAAAGGATAATTCAGGATTTTTCCTTTAATCTCCAATGCATAGAGGAACACAGCAATGTTCCAGCTAAGCAACGATGCGGGTATAGCCTCGTTTTCGAGTAGCTAATTATATGCCCATAAATATTAAGAAGAGTGGCAATTTCGCTGCCGGAATGTGACTCGAATACCGTGATATGGAGTACGTCATTTGCACTCAAAATATATCATTATTCGCAAGGAAAGTAGAGATCTTCAAATACAGCTAAACAATGCTGGAGACATGAAAACAAGCTACCAAGAGTATGTGTGTGCTTGTGCATGGATTGTGAAAATTCGCTCTCGTAAACTGAATTTCAATCTATTTATAAAGGCATATAACTGGTTTCCTGCCGAAACATATTCGATGCATATCCGGGGAAAATTAATTAGCTCTATTGTTTTTTACTCTTTTAGAAATTATGAAATTCGTTACCCAAAGCGTATAGACCTCATTCATAATGGCTGCCACCTAATTTGCATAAATTGGAAGATTAATGTGTTCAGAGAAACTATTGCTACCACATCAATGATCGTACCTAAATTAGTAATTGACCAAATTGCTGTCGAATTATGTAGAAAATACATGACAGCGAGGCTGTAAAGGCCTACATTGTTTTTCTCATACAAATCTCTCTAAATTCAAATCGCTATAACTTTACAGCTTTTTATGGTACAACACTCAAATTCTACAGAATCACTAATGTTGGTATGCTCTTTCGCATGGCAAGGATGTTGTTTTTCATACATTGAACATGTAGCTGAACTGTTAAAATACAGAGACCACGCCCTTATGAATGAGGTGTATATCTACTTCTTGTATATGTAGTTATGATATAAAATCATGTTTGCCGCGTAGCACTAGTAAGTGTAAAGAATGTGATGTAAAGTGGTAAGCTGTAGTGCTAAGTGTGCACGCCCTACGAGGGAAAGAGAAAAAATCTCTGACCCAAGTGGGACTCGAACCAAACGACCTCCAGGTTACATGTCTGGCGCTCTACCAACTGAGCTATCAAATCAGATGAGAGCTATCAAATCAGATGAGAGCTATCAAATCAGATGAGAGCAATCGTGGGTATTGGTGCGTTTTATGGGATGACGGCGATTATATATGTATATGTAGTTATGATATAAAATCATGTTTGCCGCGTAGCACTAGTAAGTGTAAAGAATGTGATGTAAAGTGGTAAGCTGTAGTGAGATTTTTTCTCTTTCCCTCGTAGGGCGTGCACACTTAGCACTACAGCTTGGCACTTTACATCACATTCTTTATACTTCTTTTATAGCCTGCTATAGCGGCTCTTATGGGTGTTTGTTTGCTAATTTGATTCGCATTGGAAATAAGAGCCTGCAGCCAAGGCATCATTTTACATATCAAAATCATTGCACGCAGAATAGGACATTTGGTATTGGTAATCGCTTTGAAGTATATGCGATTTTATTTGAGAGAGAGAACAACTTCAGTCGCATTACACGTTTATAATGTGGCTTATCTGTTGATACCGGAGCTATACGAAGGAGAATTCTATGCTTTCGTTTTGACCGCTCCAAAATCCTTCCTACTGCAGCTCCCGCCATTACAAAGGTCACACAAGAAAAAATAGCACGAAATGGAACTTTAACAGCGATTTGTAGCACTCTAAACTCAATGATCTATACGTCAAAACACTGAAAATAGCTGTTATTACGGCTGAGCCAAATGGACAGCGGTTTCACCCATCCGCCCTCATGGAAACGAGGCTTTCGGGTCAACCATTTCAAATTGGTACAGAGATGGAGTCACGTTGAACGGAGATCACCAAGAAGATGATGCCCCAAACGATTATTTTCTAAAGAAAAGCAAGAATAAATGTTAAGCGGTGTCTGTCCTTGGCCACTGGAGTGATTTGACGGAATGGTTTTACAAGCCTTGTCTTCAGAAGCTTATTGGGTCCGTAAAGTCAACAACTCACACGAGTAACTCCTCTTCGCATTCAGCCTTATGAAATCGGTTAGTCCATCCTTAGGCCACTCAGCTTCTTAGAGTCGCTACTAGTGCATCGAATGAAGTGACAGGAATGATAAAGCAGAGTAAAACGAGGATATTTCAAATAAAATTTCACTCAAACGTGCTCACAGCTGAAACAGCCTCAAACGACTGAATTCAGCGGTAGAAAGTCAGTTCAGACATGCGTATTCAAGCTAAACCCAGTTTTCCTCTGCTTGGTCGTCCATAAACGAGTAGATGTTACTTAACTTTGATTTGAAGGTAGATATTTTTCATAAATGATTTTATTTGTTTTTATAGAAGGCAAAATAGCTCCCAAAACCATGTATTTTTGAGTGGGATGACTGGGCCGATACCGGAAGTGAGTCACCGGATTTTGATATGGGGCTTTTGTACGCAATGACTTTGATGTGCGTTCCGGCCGCGTATCTCCGCGAATGCCGAGCTCTCCCATTGGCTAAAAGTGACAAATGTCAATCAAGTGATCAATCTTGCATGGATCAGGCGGCGGCCGGCTCTCCCATTGGCTAAAAGTGACAAATGTCAATCAAGTGATCAATCTTGCATGGATCAGGCGGCGGCCGGTATTGCTGAAATTGGGATTTTCAGCGGCAGATATTTTCACATGAGCTTGAAATCATAAGAAGAAGAAGATGTGAACTGTTTAATTAATCATAAAGATGTTTCTTCCCTTCCCCTCCCCCCTCCTTGAATAAATTTAAAGAATTCCATCACAGATAATCCTACATGTAGGCACCAATGACCTTCGTGAATCCTCATCAAGGGAAGTTGCGGAAAATATAGTTGACTTAGCAAGATTGATATCAAGTGAGTCGCCATCTACCTCCATTGCAGTTTCAGAGCTAACATGCAGATCTGATGATCCCGAGCTCAATCAAAAAGTTTCTGAGGCCAATAAAATCCTATCGAGGTTTTGTGGTCAAAACGGATGGTGGTCAATTCAGCATACTGACATTACTCCCGACTGCCTAAACACGAGTAAACTCCATCTAAACAAGAAGGGGTCTGGCAAGCTCGCAAAGGATTTTATTAATCACCTAAATACAGTAATTATTGATCATTAGGGGTTGATTGTTCCAAATGCTGCTCAACTTGGGGCTGAAACTGCAACTCCTATGGTAAACCCAAATGGTGCTGCAATTTCTCTATTGCCAAAGGTAAGAGGGTTTAAAATAGCATGCTTAAATATAACAAGTCTTCGCAAGCACCTTGATGAATTGCAAATTCTGTTAAAAAATACCTCCATTGATATTCTAGCCCTAAATGAAACAAGATTGGATAAAACAATTAATGATAACGAAGTCGCGATTGATGGCTACGACATAATTAGAAAAGATCGCAACACCAATGGTGGTGGAGTTTGTTTTTATATTAGAAGTTCAATGAATTATAAAGAACGGAATGAGATTGGTGTTGACGAGCTTGAATGTATCACTGTTGAGATTAACAAACCCAAAACGAAACCAATTTTGATCACCAACTGGTACAGACCACCAGATTCCACTATTGATAAAATTGATTCCTTTGAAGGAATACTAAGAAAATTGGATAGTGAGAACAAAGAATCGATTCTCCTTGGTGATTTTAATTGTGATTTTCTCTCAGGTAATTTTAACAATAATACAGAAAAATTAAAATTCATTACTGAAGTTTATCAGTATACACAGCTTATTAAAGAAGCAACTCGAATCACCCAGTATTCTAAAACTCTTATTGATCATTTCTATACTAACAAACCGGAAAACTACATCGCATCTGGTGTTTTACATACTGGAATATCTGACCATAGTCTAATTTATGGGATTAGGACATTTAGTTACTCAAAAAATCCCCCTAAGATAATTGAGACTAGGCAATTTAAATATTTTAATGAACGAGCATTTCTTGTAGATCTTGAAAGTATGCCGTGGGAAATAGTTAGTTCTCTTGAAAATCCCAATGATATGTGGCAGTCATGGAAGAAAATGTTTCTGTCCGTTGTTGATATCCATGCTCCACTGAAACAAAGAAAGGTGAAAAGTAGTTACTCTCCCTGGTTAAACAGCAACCTTATGGATATGATGCGTGAGAGAGATCGTCTTAAAAAAATTGCAATAATTAATAATTCTGAATATGATTGGGGTATATTCAAGAGAGCTAAAAATGATATTAATATGGCTATAAAACAAACAAAGAATGAGTATTTTAACACAATTATTCATAGTCATATTGGAGACATCAAGAAAACCTGGAATACTTTAAACAAAATGCTGTCACGAAAATCATAGTCAACCAGCATCAATCAACTAGATATTAATGAGCAAATATATACAGATAAAACTGAAATTGCAAATTGTATGAATGAGCACTTTTGTTCACTAGGATCACGGCTTGCTAACAGTATACCACCATCACAAGTACAACCAGAAAACTATTTGCATTATAGTGAAGCAAGATTTAGATTTCCACATATAAATTTCAGCCAAGTGAAGAACATTATTTTGAAACTTTCCTCCAATAAATCTTGTGGTATTGATAAAATTTCAGCAAAATTAATCAGATTAGCCTGTCCAGTCATATTAACTTCTTTGACAAAGTTGTTTAATGAATCTCTCAGAACTGGAATTTTTCCTGACGACTGGAAAGTTGCTAAAGTATCACCAATTTATAAATCTGACTCAAAATCTAATCCAGAAAATTATAGACCTATTTCTGTCCTATCAGTTATAAGTAAGATTATAGAAAGGTTGACATATGATGCCCTTTACAAATATTTAGTAGACAATAATCTCTTAAATAAATTCCAATCAGGGTTTAGGTCATTGCATTCAACATGTACTGCTCTCTTACAAGCCACTAACAGATGGTTACAGAATATGGATGGAGGTCTTTTGAATGGTGTGCTTTTCGTTGACTTAAAAAAAAGCCTTTGATACTGTTGATCACACAATTTTGTTGAGAAAATTAGAGTGTTATGGTATCAGAGGAGAGGAACTAATTTGGTTTAAATCTTACCTCTCCAATCGATCACAGTATTGTTATGTTAATGGTATTTTATCAGACAACAAACCCATATCTTGTGGAGTACCACATGATCGATTTTAGGCCCTCTTCTCTTTTTGATATACATAAATTATTTTCCTGATTCTTTAACACACTGTACTCCAGGTATGTTTGCAGATGACACATATATAACTACTGCAGATACTGATATCAAACAGATAGAAAAGCATATTTTTGAGGATTTAAAACAAACTGAAAAATGGCTAATTGCCAATAAGTTAAGTTTCAATGACACTAAGACTAAATATATGGTAATAGGTTCAGCAAATAGATTAAAACAGCTTGCTCCTAATCCGTCACCAAACTTCTATGGTCTACCTATTGAAAGGGTACAGGAATTTAAACTTCTTGGTGTATATTTAGACGAAAGTTTGTCCTTTAAAGCACACATTCAACATGTGATTGGCAAAGTATCAACTGGTTTGAAAATGTTATATCGTACAAGACAATATGTAGACGATAGAAGTGTATTACTTTGTGTATATCATTCCCTTATTGAGCCATATTTTGACTATTGCAGCACTGTTTGGGGGAGGTTGTTGTAAGGGTCTAAAGGAAAAACTCCAAAAGCTTCAAAATAGAGCTGGGAGGATTATTACTAAATCTGATTATACTGTGCGCTCTCATTTAATACGAGAACAATTAGATTGGCTTCCACTAGACGAAAGAAGATTAAAAACAGAATCAGTTATGATGTATAAATCTCTTAACGGTCATGGGCCAAACTACCTAAGGGAATTGTTCTCTTATTCTGGAGAGCGTCACAGTTATAATCTTCGAGACTCTACCACAAACCTTAGTTTACCAGCCCCTAAAACAAATTTTGGTAAACGTGCATTTGCTTACAGTGGAGCAGCATGTTGGAACAATTTACCTCAAACACAAAAGCAGAGTGAAACATTGATGATTTTTAAACGTAGATTTAGTGATGTAGCTTTTAATAGTATTATTTAGGCTTAGCATTTAGGTTAAAATAATTATTTTAAGGTTTTTCGTAGTTATAATTAGATTTATTAGTATTTATGACAGCTATTCTTGTATTTTTAAGACTTTTGTATTGGACACGGCTCGTGTGAAAACCAACCCTGTTGATGACGATTACCGTGTATAAATAAAGATCATTCATTCATTCCTTCCCTTTTCTCCTCGCCCCATTTTGAACGCGTGTCACAGGTGACCCAATCCGAAAAGAACGACCGAAAAACCCAATCCGAAAAAAAACGACAGAAAAAAATTACAGAAGAGCCGGCAAGCAGGCTATTTATGCAGCCGTTGATAAACAAACTAATAAAAACATTGCATATTGGCGCAAAGCACCATCGGCTCGGTCTCTTGAGTTTCAGTGTTTCTCAAAATGTGTTTTGTCCCTGCGCGCGCAGCATTTGTGGCGATGTTGCTTCCGCACAAATATTTCCCGTTCGGCTCGCCGAAGCACCAAAACAATGTTCTTGTTTCTCGGCGCTTGTTTGCTCCCCTATGAAACATTATCAGCAACAATCGTGATTCCGCAACAATATTTCGGCCTCATTTATCTATGCAGGCCTTTAGTTTTCTGTTGCTAGAAAGAAAATGATCTTTTTCAAGAAACGAAATATTTACTACCACGTTTCTTCCTCATTTATGGTTTAATTGTTATATTTTTAGAGAGTATTCAGTAGAAAAATTAAGAGGGGAAATATTTTTTTAGCATAGTGCAGATTCTGTGGCATACTGAAATTTATAAAATACGAGAATCACCAAATATACCATTATAGCACTACCTACAATCTTGGTCAAATTAGTTGAAAAATTAAGACCTCCCCTCCCTCCTATTTCAGTGATGTTAAATATGGTCCATTTCAGATTGACTACGCTCTCGTTACTGAAACGGGGGAGAGGGGATTTTTTAACTCATTTTGTCCAAGATTGTAGTTTACGGCAAATATTTAGATTACAATGTGATATAGAACGGATAATGTGTTCATGATCATCGGCCTCTTTTCGTCCAGAGCAATCTTCCACCTTCTAGTATATATACATCTATATATATACACTGTGACGGGAAAGGCACTTTGAATAAAGACTGCAATGAATAAGTATTAGACTTTACGAAGTTCGCACTGATATTAATTTACATGCAGTTTGATTATTGATGGTTTTCTAAGTATACTAATTATATGGCTTAAGGTTTCTAGTTAAGCATGTGGTTTCATGTATATCAGATTTACGAAACCAATACATGTAGTTTGAGCGTTATTACGAAAATGTTTTTTTATATCAGAAAAAGGTCTGAAATGAGGCAGGGAAAGTTACACGGATGGCTTTGTTAACTGACATGTTAAGACTGCGAATCCTCATTAAACATATACCTCTGACTAGTTTAATGCGGAATGTGTATTAATATCATCTTCACTCCTGTGTACAGTATACAGACCTAATGCATGGAACTAATGCATCAGTCAATTCTAGCAATACCCCGCCACCCCCCCCCCCCCCCCCCCCGGGACAGTCGGGGGTGGGGCATTTAACATTACGGAAAATAGTTATGGGAAAGGGACTAACCTGCAGCAAACATTCTAAATGGAAACGTTTATTGACGTACAAAAGCGCGCGAGGTCGACTACATGGCTGACTTGGCTTATCAAGACCAGCAATAACGATCCTGTTAATCAGCGCTTTCAAAATAAGCCAGCGAACAACGGAGCTGGTTATTTTCTCTTTATCAACAGACAATGAAAGTTTCCTCATTTTCTTTCAGACGCCTGCTTTCCTATGTTGACTTCCTACTCTAAAACAGTTTGAAAGCCCTGCCGTTAATGATAGTCTTGAACTATATTTTATAAAGTCAAGCCCGACTCGTATTCATTTAACTCTGATTCAAACTGACTCGTAGTTGTTCATTTATACAAATTAAAAATTATTTGGAGGGGAATGTATATAGGAAGGAAAATTCCTTACTTCTTTGGATCCACCATGGGACATTTGAACACCTTGCTTGTCCCCACCGTGCGCCATTTGAGCACCTTGCTTGGAAAACTCCTTAATTCTTTGGCTCCACCATGGGGCATTTGAACACCTTGATTGTCCCTACCCTGCGGCATTTCAACACCTTGCTTTGCTCCACCGTGGGGAATTTGGAAAACAAAATTAAAAATCATGACTAATGCCCGGGGAGGGATGGGCATTGTTGGAATTGACTGGTGCATAAGAACCTACACTCATCGAGAAAAACAAAGTTCTGGAAATTGTCCACATCTATTCGTTGTAGGGAAATCAAAGTTAAATTCTACATTTTGACATTGAACTACAGCACTGCCATTCTCTCCATAGTAAGACACAACACCACTGATCTCAGCCTTAATTGTGTGTACTATACTAGGGTACAGACAAACCGGTTTGTCCAGGTATATAGTAAACCCATAATATCCATCTGTCATCACACTATCTGTCGTAAACCTTGATGAGGAATGGTACAGCGTAGATGTAGAATCTATATTCCCTCCTTTGTAAATAGTAAGGTCTACTGTACACTGTGACCCGGGCCATCCGTACAATCTCACACCGGTGAGGTGAACCCGACTACTGACGGTGAACGTGATAGAGTCTGCATTACTACTGTATCCCTCCCATTCTGTAGAAAACGATCGAAACCTCTTACATGAACCAGTAGTTGTCATTACTTCTCTAGCCTTTGTTTTAAATGTATCCACTAATGTTGGATTTCCGTCTGAGCCAAAATATTTAACCAATTCAGTGACTTCCTTCATGTCTAGAATTTTCGTGGAAAGGACAATTTCCGAGAATTCTTTCAGTGACATTAGTGGAAACCTAATCAGGTGAATCGCTTTATGACCGAGAACAGCTCTCTTTGATTTTCCATCTTCACTCAGTTCTTGTTCTTCAATCTTCTTACAAGCCCAGCTATGAACGGCCTGGAATAACTTCACCTCTGTTATCCTGAGACTGTCCCTCTCTAGAATGTCACAGAGTGTTTCTTGCGTGACAGTTAGAAACGGCTCAGATGTCAAGGCTCGTTGGGTCTCACAATCAACAATCTTCCAGCAGATCTCTTCCAGCTTTTCATCCTCAAGTTTCGCGACCTGTGGTAGAACAGTGAACACATCCTCTGGTCCCAGCTCTTCCTCAAGATACTGTGTGCATTTCTTAACCAGTGAAGGAACAAAGTACTTCTTAGCGAGGTACAAAACCTCCATAACAGGACTTCCGGTCAACTGCACTTCATCGTAGTACATGTAGCGAAACAGTTCCAGTAATCCTTCAGCGGTACAGTCTGGTAGGTCGATAGTACGTTGAGTCTCGGCCAGTTCACCGTAGAACATGGCCTCGAATACGGGACTACTGATAGCCAGTACGTACTTATGGGCAGGAACGGTGATCGTGTCGCCTTTGGAGTCGACAACCGAGAACTGTACATCACTGAACATTCTGTTGTTGTACATGTACTGGTTACTTTCCTTGATAGTATCGCGTACGGTTTGCCATTTGGTATCCATTTCGTAACTTTGTTGATGTTGAGAAGTGTTTGTATAAAGCAGGTTGCTTCCGTGTTCTCAGGAAAGTGAAAGCGCAGGATTCGTAGCCCAATTGCATGCTGGCATACGAGTTGGTTTGCAATTTGGTATACGTACTCCCCACCCCTCCGGCTGATTTTGTCAACATCAAATTGTGGAAGGGCAGGCACCCAATTTTCATCCAAGTGCCGCCCCCTCCTCTCCCCTCGGGAGCGATGCACTCTTACAGAAATACAAACACGTGATTTATGGGGTACTGTGTAAGTGGGAGCTAGCTATATATATATATATGGTTAGGTGTGGTGGCACTTACAACCCTTGCCATTTAAGTCGGACCGCTTCAGCAATTTCCGGTAATTTTTAACACAACCCCCCTCCCCCATTTCAATGTTGGTTTTCGAGCAGACTGAAATGTTGCCTTTATATCCCAACATTGTGAAGGGGGAGGGGGGGACAAGCGAAGTCATAAAAAATGCCCGCGATGTGTCAGAGGAGTTCGTTCAGTGTTCTGAATAGCCTTATTTTGTCGGGCGGTCCGTACTTAAATGGCGAAGGTTGTCTGAGGCGAGATTTTAGGTAGCTCACATGGTATAATTGTTAAAACGTCTAGGGAATTTAACGAAAACAGCTCAAAACGAGAGGGGGTAGTACACCCATTCCACGATAAACGAGGCCAATAGGGTATAAGAATTGACAAAAATATTATGGAATGTTTTCTAAAAAAAAATTAGGTACTCCAAAAGTCAAATTATTCAAATTTGAGCATCTGAAAAAAGAATTATGTAATCTTTTAATGCAAAAAATTGCGAGCGTATAATTGATAAGCTGTTGTTTCCCAATCGTGAAAATTATAAAAAATAGAAATAAAACCTTAAAAAATTCCTGTATTTTCTGAAAAACAGAATAGACAAGTTATGTGTGCTCGGATGGTGCAAAACATATCGCTAACACAGTAAACACACAAAAATCTAC
The DNA here is from genome assembly GCA_030867875.1 of Actinernus sp. WN-2022. Taxonomy (NCBI): domain Eukaryota; kingdom Metazoa; phylum Cnidaria; class Anthozoa; order Actiniaria; family Actinernidae; genus Actinernus; species Actinernus sp. WN-2022. The sequence goes on from JAOWCC010001210.1 coordinate 31,269,247, forward strand.
CTGAAGAAAGATATGTTTTACTATTTTCAGTTTTTTTAATAGAGAATATGCAAAAATATATGTCAAAATAAATATTGTATAGGAGAAATCTATCGTAGAAAACGTCTATGGGACAATATATTTTCTATTTTTCGATGAGTTTACCTTGAACGATTATAGTTTGAGTAGAAATAATCAGAATTGTGTTATGAATAGACGTTGGGAAAACAAAAATTATTATTTTGGTAACTACAAAAAGTAACGGAGGTTACTATGAGGCAGGTATGTTCCGTAAAATCATATAACCATCAATATAATCATAATAAACATGTATCCTTATGTTCTTCACGATCTCTGATGAATTATTAAACACAATATTGACTTGCTATAAAATATGATATTAAGCAATCATTGGCATGCATGAGCATTAGCGTGCTTGCTGCTCATCCATTTTAGGTATAATTATATGATAACAATAACAATTTGTCCAGACACACAATGTTCTTGGTTCATAAATGTTTAACTGTCGACAATGCAGCTGATAAGTTGTCGAGAGTAATAATATATCACTACGGCAATTTGCACTAAGATAGATCTGAGACTTAAAGCTGGTAACACATTTGGTAACGGAGGTTACTGTTTCGTTCATTTGCTTTAGTCCTGATTCTCCAGTTTAATAAATCAAATATCAGAGTTAGTTAAACCTCTCTGGATGCAACGGACCCATCCTCAAATGCCTGGAAGAGATTTTCAATCATCTCTACAGAGGTTTCGTCGATTGACAATACTCTCTGGCTTCTACCACAAGAGACTGGCGGCTGGATGACTGCCAAAACATTTCTTGAAGGAATCCACTAGACATCCGGAATCCGTGGCCACTTGAACTGGTTGTCTGCCTTAGTAGCCGCAGCCTCGAGAAAGGTAACCTCAACTGTATTATCTTCCGCATCTACGCCAAGCACCTTACCTAAGTACCACTTGGCGTCGTACACCGCTGCTACCCAGTCGTCGACGCTCGGTGTAATCTGATTATGAGCACCATTTGTGAATAGCTTCAAGAGGTGCTTCCTCCAGCCACAGTCGGATTCGAAGTTGAACTCTCCCAAATGAAAGCAGCTCTGGCAGACGCATGATGTGTCTCGCACATACACTACTCCAAGACCATTCGAAACAACGGCGTGAAGCTTCATCGTGCCAGGCACCGGCTGAAGGTCACCAAAAGTAGTGATGTCATTCTTTGCTTCGGCACAGTCGTCTGGGGGGACAAATCTGTAGCTGATGCTACTATTGCTCTGGTACTTCTCTGCCCAAGCAAAGAAGTCTCCGGCGTCGTCTATTTTCAGTTTTTCCTGTCTGACGGCCTCGTCAGCCATTCTCTTCGCTGTTCCTCCTATTCCATCGCAGGGGCCTTTTCCATGTCCTGCCTCGAAATAGTTCCACGAAGCGCTTACTCCGAATTCCTCATCATGCTTTGTCACAACATAAAATATGCTTTTATTTCGATACTGTGACGTTGGACTGTCGGTGAAGTAGTGGATGTGTTTCAGATTAGGGAGCAGGGTTTTCACTTCTGGTATAAGCTTTCGGAGAAATGCATACACGGTGGCGCTATTGTGCTCCAGCACACTCGATACATACACTATACTCTGATGTGTAAGTTCGCCGTCTACGTCGCTGTAATAAACAACAGTCGGGTGGAGTGTAACCATAGAAGGGGCGTTCCAGTGGGCAGATTGGACTTCTTGCGCATGTTGGCAGGTGTAGTTTTCTGCGAAGTCCATTTGTATGATGGCATGGTCAGCCGGTAGATGTTTTTTTAGGTAATGCATCTGCTCATACTGGACTTTTACCCTCTCCGCATGGCTCTCAAACTCTTTGACAGACTTTCTCCACATATCTGCGAACTTGTCTTTGTCTAGTTCCTCCTCAACTATTTGCATTTTCTTCTTCTCCTCTACATCAACCCTCTTCCACTGACCAAACTTGATCATTTGTGGGAGCTTGCCACATATATCTTCTATAGTTTCGTCAGATTTGTTCTTCAGAAACGAGTCCGGGCTGACGTTCATGTCGATTCCGGTGGCTTTGATGGCACGTAGCTGGAGGGCCATGTTTTGATGCCTCTGGCAGAGGCAGGTGCTGCGGCTTGAAAAGTTGGTGGTCTGGAGGTGCTTTGGCCGTAGCTTGTAAAAGAGGGACCTGGAGATTTTGATGGTTGCGTTCTCTGCACGATATTTCTCATAGAGATTGTATAGGTAATCATTCAATACTCTTTTTTGTACCTTACCTTCCGGCAAGAAAAACATAAAAACACCTAAAAAATAGAACGAAAATAGAACGTAACCACCGTGACTCTTTGCGTTACTATTATTAGTCATTTAAAATAAGTGCATTATTTAACAGAACCGTGTTGAAATCTGTCATTTTAGAGTTTGTGTCTTATATTTTATATTTACTTACCTTGAACGTAAGCTATTTCAAAAAATATTTAGCTCAAACTGCTGTTTTGGGGGCGAAACTCGGAGACTTGAACGTCTATAACTACATGTGCGATTACTAAAGAGATTGCGCAATGGATTGTCAAGTTACAAGTACCGTATATCGTATTTCTTAAGACAACAGAAGTTGCGTTACATTCTGGTGTTTGTAATTATCCCATAATAGTGCATACCAATGCCATATATATGTAAACTGATTTGCGGGCTTTTTATAACCTGAAGTTCGTTTTAAAGATTCGATAACCTCCGTGACTTTTTGCGTTACATCGATTTAAAAAATAACTACACCGTTTTTTTGCACCAAGAAGGACCAGAAACTTCTATGCATTTCTATACCACACTAATCCTTTCTCCCCCATTATACATTTGACTTTCAGTTGCGCTACATTGATTTTATTGTATAGGTGACTGGAGAAAGGAGGTAAATATGGGATACGGCTTAGCTCCAATCTCGATCTCGAGCAACTTAGTGGGCACTAAATATCATTCTAGGCCTGGAACTCTCATTATTAATTCAAAACCGAGTAAACTTTCATCAGAAATTAAAATGTCAGAAAGTCGGGTAACGGAGGTTATGGTAACACGGGTAACGGAGGTTATTTTTTGCTCAACAAGACCAGTTCTAAGCCATTATGCCAGACATCCAGATTTAGTTATATACCTAAATAAGTTCATATCCATCGACTCTATAAAAACAAACACTCAAATCGTAAGGTTATTTAATTAGTTGCTGGAAATTAAGGTAACGGAGGTTATTCTCTTATCTCTACGCTTCAAATATGATTCGAAAAAAAAAAAAACTCGCTAAATATTCAAACTTCCCAAAACAAAAGCCTCCAACATCAGGCACGGACAAGAGGGTTCAACTTGAGACAAAGCTGCAAATGTACAAACCTTTTCGTCCATTTTCAATATATTTTTTATGTTAGGTAACGGGAGTTAATATGCAAAAATCGTGGACATTGATCCGATAATGTTGTCAATTCCAGTGAGGCCAAGGCCTTTTGATGTCTACTATATAACGAAAGTATGGTTATCCGTGGTCGATTTACGCCATACGGATCTACAATCTGCCAGAAGCAACACCTTCATCCAGCAACGCTTTTCTTGCGCTATCGACTGTGGACATTAAAAAAGTGCCACAAACTCGTTGTTTGGAGCAAAATTTAGCTATGATAACTCATTTACTTACTGCCGTTTTTTTAATGAATTGAAAGTTTTACATAAGAACTTCAAATTCAAGAAAGAAAAAAGCGAATTGCATGAAAAATATGCGGTCAGAAACGCAAAGACACCCAAAAAACTAATTGGCCTCGTTTATCGTGGAATGGGTGAGTACTAAGCACTTGGTGAGAATACGGATGCGCTTGTCAATGCCAATTTTATGAAAAAGCCGGATACCCCGGGTAAAATAATATCCGAGGGCGTATCCAAATATTTAACTTAATTGTTTTCGCACAATTAGGTTCAGTGATCACACTCAATGCTCAAAAAAGTGGATAAAGGGGATTCGTTTATGCTGTAGATGTATCCGTTTCTACTGTTTTCAGTATTAATTCCGGTGCAGCATTCGCGTTTCATCAAATGTGATTATGACTTTGAAATTGTAAATGTGTATCGGTATTAATAAATTTATTAAAAATGTTTTTAATTTTAAACTTTTATTTTTTAAAGCTGTAATTCTATATTTTTTTCATATGCACACCACCCCTCCCCCCTACTTTTATGACGTCACATAGGCATGACGTCACTGTACGTATGATCATATTAACAATTACATTTGGTGTCCATTTCGAAACAAACGCGGCTCAAAAATGCTGGCACAATCTACTGAAGCTAATTAAATGCCCTGGACGTGGGTGCCGTCCGCTCTGACATGTCTGAGGCGAGATTTTAGGTAGCTCACATGGTATAATTGTTAAAACGTCTAGGGAATTTAACGAAAACAGCTCAAAACGAGAGGGGGTAGTAAGCACTTGGTGAGAATACGGATACGCTTGTCAATGCCAATTTTATGAAAAAGCCCGATACCCCGGGTAAAATAATATCCGAGGGCGTATCCAAATATTTAACTTAATTATTGTTTTCGCACAATTAGGTTCAGTGATCACACTCAATGCTCAAAAAAGTGGATAAAGGGGATTCGTTTATGCTGTAGATGTATCCGTTTCTACTGTTTTCAGTATTAATTCCCGTGCAGCATTCGCGTTTCATCAAATGTTCAAATTGTTTCATCAGTCTAGACTCTAGAAGCATGCGTGTTTCACAAAGCCCTTCAATCTATATATAGCTACTCAGTATAGAAACAGAATTCCACCGGATTCCGCCTCGCAGTGCTGACGGATCTCAATCCCGACCGATAGATAATTGTTTCAACATAATTAAGTCATCTTTAGAGAAAGACGCTATCAAACAGAAAATTACGCGCGAGTCGTTCGAGCAATTCAAAGCTCGTGTATCCCGGCATCTGAATAATATTCCACTACAGTTCGTTGACAACGCTGTTGAAAGCATGCCAAAAATATTGCAGACTGTTGTAGAACAGAAGGGACATAGGACCAGATACTAGAGATGGAAAAGGACAACAACGGTTGCATATTCTGAGAACTGTCACTGCCGATTTATTCGTGGTAACTGTAACCGTTACGTTACCCACTGAGCGTAGTGTAAAACTGTTCTTGGACTCGGCCGATCAAGCCTGCATGCTCTTACAAATTTATTCATAACCCACTCCTGTCTAATATATAACAAATAACACAGTTTATAAATCCGTTCCAGAACTATTGCTATGGCTTGTTGGCCTTTTCCCCCGTTCGGCCCTGCATTTCAGTCGTGTCACGGCAGCAGTCACACAACAGCATAAGCTGTTGTTTTCCATCGGCATTTCTCCTCTCCATTTCTCCATGCAAAGTCACTTATTTTGACGTATTTCCATGCACTTATACCGTTAAAACGTTTTCATAACATATATACTGTTCAAGTTGTGTCATATGAAGCGTTCTAGAAGTACATAGGATGCGCCGAAATGCTGGTTTGAACATTTCTCCGTTGTAACGGTTAATAAATTCAAATTTTTGATGGAGTTTTATTTACAATGAGGGGAGAAATGAGCAAACTCTATGTTGAAAGCCTGTATCACACAAAGTACTCAGTTCATCGTGTTCAGCGTCCAAAACTCATACTATAGAGCAAGTTTTCTTGGCTGAGGCTTGCAATTACAGGCAGAAATCATCGTTTTGTGTTGGAGAAATGAACGGAGAATTGTAGAGATGATCACTTCCGGCTACTGTCACGCACGCTAAAATTACAGTGAGTCCGTTACAACTGTTGCTTTTGTATTTCATTATTTGTTTTCGACTACGATAGATATATTTTTACATACAACCACCTTGATTTCGTCTTTAACATCAGAGCCATGTGATAGTGGTAGCGATTCGTTTCCAGATTTGGCACTTCAAGCTCTGCGTGAACCTCTAAAGAAACCAGCCATTGAATAACCTTGTTGTTATTTTGCTCCCATCCTTCGATAACGGCTTGGGAAAAGCTTTCTCTGTTAGAAAATTTCTCAGTGTCGGCCCTACTATAGGTCACTAGATATATTGTTCGCTGAATTCGGCCCTCGAGCTTCCGCCATTATTAACACAGCTGATATGAGTCGTGATTGAAAGTTCGTTAGCCGTTTCAATTTTTGTCCCATGCGCGGCTTCATTAAATGAATATTCACAAGTGATTATGACTTTGAAATTGTAAATGTGTATCGGTATTAATAAATTTATTAAAAATGTTTTTAATTTTAAACTTTTATTTTTTAAAGCTGTAATTCTATATTTTTTTCATATGCACACCACCCCTCCCCCTACTTTTATGACGTCACATAGGCATGACGTCACTGTACGTATGATTATATTAACAATTTCATTTGGTGTCCATTTCGAAACAAACGCGGCTCAAAAATGCTGGCACAATCTACTGAAGCTAATTAAATGCCCTGGACGTGGGTGCCGTCCGCTCTGACATGTCTGAGGCGAGATTTTAGGTAGCTCACATGGTATAATTGTTAAAACGTCTAGGGAATTTAACGAAAACAGCTCAAAACGAGAGGGGGTAGTAAGCACTTGGTGAGAATACGGATACGCTTGTCAATGCCAATTTTATGAAAAAGCCCGATACCCCGTGTAAAATAATATCCGAGGGCGTATCCAAATATTTAACTTAATTATTGTTTTCGCACAATTAGGTTCAGTGATCACACTCAATGCTCAAAAAAGTGGATAAAGGGGATTCGTTTATGCTGTAGATGTATCCGTTTCTACTGTTTTCAGTATTAATTCCCGTGCAGCATTCGCGTTTCATCAAATGTTCAAATTGTTTCATCAGTCTAGAAGCATGCGTGTTTCACAAAGCCCTTCAATCTATATATAGCTACTCAGTATAGAAACAGAATTCCACCGGATTCCGCCTCGCAGTGCTGACGGATCTCAATCCCGACCGATAGATAATTGTTTCAACATAATTAAGTCATCTTTAGAGAAAGACGCTATCAAACAGAACATTACGCGCGAGTCGTTCGAGCAATTCAAAGCTCGTGTATCCCGGCATCTGAATAATATTCCACTACAGTTCGTTGACAACGCTGTTGAAAGCATGCCAAAAATATTGCAGACTGTTGTAGAACAGAAGGGACATAGGACCAGATACTAGAGATGGAAAAGGATAACAACGGTTGCATATTCTGAGAACTGTCACTGCCGATTTATTCGTGGTAACTGTAACCGTTACGTTACCCACTGAGCGTAGTGTAAAACTGTTCTCGGACTCGGCCGATCAAGCCTGCATGCTCTTACAAATTTATTCATAACCCACTCCTGTCTAATATAGAACAAATAACACAGTTTATAAAATGTTAATCCGTTCCAGAACTATTGCTATGGCTTGTTGGCCTTTTCCCCCGTTCGGCCCTGCATTTCAGTCGTGTCACGGCAGCAGTCACACAACAGCATAAGCTGTTGTTTTCCATCGGCATTTCTCCTCTCCATTTCTCCATGCAAAGTCACTTATTTTGACGTATTTCCATGCACTTATACCGTTAAAACGTTTTCATAACATATATACTGTTCAAGTTGTGTCATATGAAGCGTTCTAGAAGTACATAGGATGCGCCGAAATGCTGGTTTGAACATTTCTCCGTTGTAACGGTTAATAAATTCAAATTTTAGATGGAGTTTTATTTACAATGAGGGGAGTGTAGTATATTTTGCGTATACATATTTAGTGAAATCACGGAGAGAGAGAAGTACGTGTTCGAGAGACAAGCGGTTGTTTATTGACTGCCTTAATTCCTTAGCCACATTACAATATGTCAAGTAACTAGTGATATCGTGTTACATTAATTATGCAGACCGGATGTACTACTAAATATACTACAACTTCCCCTTAAAGAAAAGTGACGAACTTTCAACATGAACAAAAGGAATTTTAAAAATAAAAAGAATAAAAAACTTCTGAGTTCAGGTGTCCATTAAATGTCCAGTTTGTCTGGCTGTCTCACTAGTCTCCCCGAACGTGTGCGATACTCCTCACTGCTGGACTGTGCTACAGTGCTTGGTGGCTGCATGCTCTTATCCTCAGTCACACGTGTAATAATGGGTGCTGGAGGATCATCGTCCTGGGTGTGAGTGGCTGAAGTCAGTTGCTCTGTTGTCCTATTGCCCTCTTTGTCTTGCAGAAGGTGTCTGCGGTTTCGGCGATAGACTGCTCCATCTTCAGTCTCCACGATGTAACTTCTGGGTGTTTGTGCTGGCTCAACAACTTTTGCAGGTTTCCATTCCCCTTCCCGTTTAACTCGAACTGTTTCACCTGACAGCAGGGGCTTCAATGGAACGGCCGACCTGTCGTAGTATGCCTTTTGGATGTTCTGCTTTTTCTTGAGTCGAACTTGCATTTCCTGATGACTAGGACTCTCAGGAAGCAGGTGGTTCGTAGTGCAGGGAATAAGTGCTCGCAGACGTCTACCCATGGATAACTGTGCAGGAGACTTGTAATTGTCAACTGGTGTGTTGCGATGCTCTAGCATAGCAAGATAAGGATCTTTGCCATCACGCTTGGCCTTTTCGAGCATTCGTTTGGCTGTCTGGACGGTCTTTTCGGCTAGACCGTTGGACTGCGGATACCTGGGGCTCGTTGTTGTGTGCTTGAAATCCCAATCTGCGGTAAACTTTTCAAATTCACTAGAACCGTATTGAGGCCCGTTGTCTGACTTGAGTATTTCCGGTATCCCATGCCTTGCGAATATCGGCTTTAATTTCCGGACTACACTTGCTGTAGTTGTACTGTGCAGAGATGCGATCTCCCCAAAACGGCTGTAGTAGTCGACTACTACCAGGTAATTGTCGTTGTTCCAAGAGAACAGGTCTGTGGCCACGATCTGCCAGGGATACTCGGGGATCTCGTGTGGGATCATAGGCTCTTTTGTGTTGCTGTTTCTTAGTTCCTGGCAGATTGAGCACTGAGAAACAAGTTCCTCTATCTGCTTGCTAATACCGGGCCAATAAACCAATTCTCTGGCGCGAAGTTTGCTGCGTTCGATGCCTAAGTGCCCTTCGTGTATCTTCTTCAGGACCTCACTTCTCATCGCTCGAGGCACTACGATAGTCTCGCCTTTGAAGACGAGGCCATCATGGACAGAGAGTTCGTCTCTGCTGGACCAGTATTCACGTATTCCTACTGGGACGCTTTGTTTGTGGTTCGGCCAACCTCTGTAGATTATTTCTGTTAACTTCATCATCGTTGGGTCGGTCGATGTTTCACGCTGAAGTTCGGCTAGCTTTTGGTCGCTAACGAGAAGATGTGCTATGACTGAATGTACACAAGTCACTAGCTCTTCGTCCTCCTTGTCGGTGGATGGAAGGTGTGCTCTTGAGAGTGTATCTGCAGCATAGAGCTCCTTCCCCGGCTTGTACTTGAGGTCTATGTCGTACCTCTGTAAACGAAGAAGCATCCGTTGAAGTCTCGCGGGCGCTTTGTCTAGCGGTTTTCGTATTATCGAGACTAACGGTTTGTGATCGGTCTCGACCGCTACCTGCTTAACGTAGACATACTGGTGGAAACGTTCAAAACCAAACACTACCGCTAGCAGTTCCTTCTCGATCTGCGCATACCTGCGCTCAGCCTCATTAAGGGAACGCGATGCATAAGCGACGGGTGAGCCACCCTGTAGCAGCACTGCACCGAGACCTGACTTGCACGCGTCTACCTGCAACTGCACGGGCTGCGCTGGGTCGTAGTACTTCAGGATTCCTGGGCTCGTCAAGAGCTTCTTGATATCATGGAGTGATTGTTCGTGGCGCTCTGTCCAGTGCCACGCGATGTCCTTTTTGAGGAGCTCACGCAGAGGCGCTGTAACTTCTGAGACATTGGGGGCGAACTTGGCCACGTAGTTGACCATGCCGAGTAGCCGTTGTATATCGTGCTTGTCTTCTGGCGCTGGCATACTGGTTATGGCTTCCAGTTTGGATGCGTCTGGCCTGACTCCATCGCTTGAGAGTACATGGCCAATGTACAAAACTTCAGGACGCCTGAGATTACATTTGTCGGGGTTGAGCCTCAGGTTGCATTGTCTTGCCCTTTGCAGTGTTCTCTCAAGTCTCTCATCGTGTTCTTCTTGGGTTTTGCCCCAAACAAGAATATCGTCAATGTCTGTCTCGACTCCTTCGATATCATAAAGCAGTTCATGTAGTCTCTTGTGGAATACTTCTTGGGCGCTGTGAATGCCGAAGGGCATTCGAGTGAAACGATATCTGCCAAACGGCGTTGCGAACGTTGTGAGAATTGAACTTTCCTCGTCCAGCGGTATCTGCCAAAAACCCGATCTTGCGTCCAACGTTGACAGGTATTTCGCACCGCTTAACCTCGTTGTTATTTCCTCTATCGTCGGAAGGTGATAGTGTTCCCTCTTGATGGCCTTGTTCAGTGGACGGGGATCAATGCAAATTCGAAGTTTGTCGCTGCCTTTCTTTTCAACAGCGACCATCGAGTTAACCCAGTCCGTGGGCTCATCAACTGGAACAATGACGCCTTGAGTGCACATGTCGTCGAGAGTTTTCTTGACTCTATCTTGTATGCCGTACGGGATTCGCCTCGGGGGATTTATTACTGGTTGGACCGTCGGATCTAGTTCGATGTGATACGGGCGTTCAAGGCACCCAAGTCCAGAGAAAACGTCCGCGTACTTCGTCTTTATCCTGGCTGTGAACGTTTCAAGATCTTCATTGTTCACGGCGCTGATCATGAAATGTACAAGTCCCAATTCTTTGCACGCTCCAATGCTGAGTACCGGTTCGCTCTGTATGTCCGTGACGTAAAACTCTAGATTATGCAGCTCGTCATTGTGCTTGCACTCCAGTGTGCACACAGCTTTCACTGGGATGTCCTCGCCGTTATAGGCACTGAGGCGAGCTCTGGGCGGCCTGAGCTGAACTATATACCTTTCTGCTATCTTCTTATACGTTGTAGACGGTATGATGTTAACTTCTGCTCCGGTATCTAGCTTGAGCTCTATTTTGGTGTTGTTCAATGAGAGTGTAACGTATTCCGTTTCGGATTTCCGGATCCTGTCAACGGCTTCAACTCTCACGCTGACAGTGTCAAGGTAGAAATGGTTATCTTCGGGGCTCTCCTCTTCCTCGTGCTGCCACGAATGACACGAATGAACTTGTTTCTTCTCTGACCGGCACATCTTCGCATAATGGTTTGCTTTCTTGCACTTATTACACTGGCGGCCATAGGCTGGGCATTGTCCCCTTGTATGCTTGCCTCCGCAATTTCCACAGTCACGCATGTACTCAGCTTGACCCTGTGGAATGCTTCTCCTCGTTTCCGGTTGAGCTGTAGCGGAGTTGCTCTGGTTTATGTTTTGAGGCCTGTGCACTGTTCTGGGCCATTGCTTCACTTCGCTCACATTGCTTTCACTTTCACTAGAGAACAACTTCATTTGTTGTTTTGACATTTCGTCGACTCGGCATATTTCGACGGCTCGCTTCAGGGAGAGTTCTGATTCACGCAGTAATCTTTCGCGTACCTTTCTCGATGAGATCCCGCTTACGATACGGCTACAAATGAGGTCGTCCTTTAACTCGCCCCATTCACACGATGCAGCGAGAGTTCTAAGATCGGTTACGTACTGGTCGATCGATTCACCAGAAGCCTGGTCTCTTGTAAGGAAACGGTGTCTGTCCACTACAAGGTTTTTCTTTGGTTTACAGTGAGCCTCGAATTTAGCGAAAATAAAGTCTGTTGTGATCACCTCTTGGTCCTCTTCATCGGTTTCAAAATCAAATGTGTCTTTGATTTCCTGGCCGTCTTTGCCAATCATGCACATAAATATTGCGACTTTCTCTTCCTTGCTTCTTTTCTTGCATGTTGCAGTGAGATAGTACTGCATTCCTCTTTTCCAACGCCTCCAAGTTTCTGACACGTTTTTCGGGTTTGTGAAATCCATTTCACCCGGACCTTTGATATGGTTCATCGTGCCGGTAATGTTTCGGCGTTGGCCGATCTGTTGTATTTCTTGTTGTTTTCAACTGTTGTTGTTCACTGAGCTTGAATGAGTTTCTTCTGACACCATGTAGTATTTTGCGTATACATATTTAGTGAAATCACGGAGAGAGAGAGAAGTACGTGTTCGAGAGACAAGCGGTTGTTTATTGACTGCCTTAATTCCTTAGCCACATTACAATATGTCAAGTAACTAGTGATATCGTGTTACATTAATTATGCAGACCGGATGTACTACTAAATATACTACAGGGAGAAATGAGCAAACTCTATGTTGAAAGCCTGTATCACACAAAGTACTCAGTTCATCGTGTTCAGCGTCCAAAACTCATACTATAGAGCAAGTTTTCTTGGCTGAGGCTTGCAATTACAGGCAGAAATCATCGTTTTGTGTTGGAGAAATGAACGGAGAATTGTAGAGATGATCACTTCCGGCTACTGTCACGCGCGCTAAAAGTACAGTGAGTCCGTTACAACTGTTGCTTTTGTATTTCATTATTTGTTTTCGACTACGACGGATATCTTTTTACATACAACCACCTTGATTTCGTCTTTAACATCAGAGCCATGTGATAGTGGTAGCGATTCGTTTCCAGATTTGGCACTTCAAGCTCTGCGTGAACCTCTAAAGAAACCAGCCATTGAATAACCTTGTTGTTATTTTGCTCCCATCCTTCGATAACGGCTTGGGAAAAGCTTTCTCTGTTAGGAAATTTCTCAGTGTCGGCCCTACTATAGGTCACTAGATATATTGTTCGCTGAATTCGGCCCTCGAGCTTCCGCCATTATTAACACAGCTGATATGAGTCGTGATTGAAAGTTCGTTAGCCGTTTCAATTTTTGTCCCATGCGCGGCTTCATTAAATGAATATTCACAAGTGATTATGACTTTGAAATTGTAAATGTGTATCGGTATTAATAAATTTATTAAAAATGTTTTTAATTTTAAACTTTTATTTTTTAAAGCTGTAATTCTATATTTTTTTCATATGCACACCACCCCTCCCCCCTACTTTTATGACGTCACATAGGCATGACGTCACTGTACGTATGATCATATTAACAATTTCATTTGGTGTCCATTTCGAAACAAACGCGGCTCAAAAATGCTGGCACAATCTACTGAAGCTAATTAAATGGCCTGGACGTGGGTGCCGTCCGCTCTGACAACCCTTGCCATTTAAGTCGGACCGCTTCAGCAATTTCCGGCTATTTTTAACACAACCCCCCTCCCCCATTTCAATGTTGGTTTTCGAGCAGACTGAAATGTTGCCTTTATATCCCAACATTGTGAAGGGGGAGGGGGGACAAGCGAAGTCATAAAAAATGCCCGCGATGTGTCAGAGGAGTTCGTTCAGTGTTCTGAATAGCCTTATTTTGTCGGGCGGTCCGTACTTAAATGGCGAAGGTTGTGGGATCATTTGAGGGCCTGGGATCATTTGCGGGCCGGGATCATTTGCGGACTTGTACAAAATCTCCAGTTTGATAATCCGGCAAAATTTTCTTTCCATAATAACCAAACACCTTGCGTGCTCGCTCGAGAAATCCTAATGGTGCTGTAGTCAACTCTAAAAAACTATTTCCCGGAAATTATTTTCCCGAAAAATGTCTTCTCCCGAAAAATACTAAAAAATCTCCCTATAAATTTCCGGAATTAATAAACCAAGGCTCATGATTCCCGGAATGTGTCGTGAACGGCAGACAAAGACTTTGAGATACAACACATCTTATTTGCTTTGTTTTTTATTTCATTCTGAATGCCGGGAGAAAAATGATTCCGGATGAATTTTTAATAATATTTTTCAGGGTCTTCGTTTTCGGGGTCTTAGGTCTTAGGTCTTAGGTCTTAGGTCTTAGGTCTTAGGTCTTAGGTCTTAGGTCTTAGGTCTTAGGTCTTAGGTCTTAGGTCTTAGGTCTTAGGTCTTAGGTCTTAGGTCTTAGGTCTTAGGTCTTAGGTCTTAGGTCTTAGGTCTTAGGTCTTAGGTCTTAGGTCTTAGGTCTTAGGTCTTAGGTCTTAGGTCTTAGGTCTTAGGTCTTAGGTCTTAGGTATTAGGTCTTAGGTATTCGTTTTTGTGAATTGTTGCTTTATTTTAATTCCATTTACTAGTCCGCATTTTACTAGTCCAGTCCAGTCCTCGGATTACCACATGCCTTTATATTTTAAATCAGATGCTAAATATAAACCAACCCCACCACTTGGTTTGTTTGGGCGATGATTGTGAACGAAATTATAGCCGTCTATGTCAACAGAATGTGCTCATGTTCGGAGCCAAGTTTCGGAGATACCAATTATTGAAAATTTATGATCAAGTAGATTAGTGAGATTATCAAGATTATGAGGGAGGCTTCGAATGTTTAGATGCTAGCCAACATTTCATTTAATTTATACTCGGTATAATAACTGCAGTTGAAATTATCCGAGAAATTTGAATATAGGGCTAGGCTACGATTATAGAGGTCTTGCACCACCACGTGATGGCAGCCATGTTGGTGGCCAGAACAATGAGATTTGTTCAATCATGTGAAAAATTAAATCTCAAAGGAATAAAATTCTATTGTTCTGGCCACCAACATGGCTGCCATCACGTGGTGGTGCAAAACCTCTATTAGCAAATACATTGAGCATGTAAAATTTCAAACATGATAAAGTAAAAGTAAAAGTAAAGCACTGGCTTATTTAACGTCGGTAACTCGTAACAGTCTTGAAAGACTGATAAACTTGAGGCCGACGGGAAACCTACGATTTAACGTCCTTATCCGAGAAGACGTGAAGGTCTAACCATTTGCAGTTCTTGAACGAGATTGTTTCACAAAGGCAGCACCTCAGTCTACTCAGTTATTTTAAGACCCTGAGTATTGGGTCCGACGACTCCGGCCGGGGTTTGAACCCGCGACCTCCCGCACAACAGACCGGCGCTTAACCACTGAGCTAACCAGGAGGATGATCAGTTTGTTCTGTCTTCATCAAAGTTTACGGGTCCATTATATAACTCGTAGAAAACTAAAGAAAATTCATCAGCATTTAGATGATGGAAGGGCAAAACACCAGCGAATAATACAGAATTAGGTACTAATAACTAAATGTAACTTATCTGACTCTACAGTTCTACGGATTACGTCGGGAGAAGCTTGCTTTATAGCCCACATGTGTATATTTGTAGCTATGAGGTAGACACGCGGCCAACCGTCAAAACCTCGAGGCCTAATAAACTGCTTTAGAAGTCTCCAAATCACCCCAAAATCACTCACAAAACTTCATTAAGTATCAATCTTTTATTATTGAAGATTTATTTCGTAGGAATCGGAAAAGAGAATTCACAAGGAGCAATTATGTAAACTCTTCCGAGATCGCTTATGAAACATACCACAAGTAACGCAAAAACGGGAAATATATGTCGAGTCTGGGCTGCCTGTGATACCAGGTAAAAGATTAACATATCGAAATTTAAGGGATGTAGCTGTGCTGAGAAGCGCTAGCGTGCAATCGTGTTTTCAGTTTTCCATACATTGCCGTCTGTAAAAACGAGTCAAATTCCGCGTGAAAACTTAGTCTGAAACGGGGTAGGGGTTTTGAGCTACCAGCGGACCACCCCCAACTATAAACCATATTCCCCCGGAGCAGTCGCCTACATTTCAACCGTCGTCTGCAAAATCACAACGTCAAAACTCCAAATGTTACGTTTTATAGAGAACGCGAACGTAAGAGAGATAATCAATCCGTTTTTCGTTCGGCGTGAATATGGAACTCTATACCCGTCATATTTTTCGAAAGTCTGGTTGTAAAAAAACAATTAAAGGATAACAAAAGAAAGAGTAAACATCAAATTTCGGGAAAAACACTTCTCTACGTCCCCTCGTCAATGCCGTCGCCGTCCTGGTTGCTTAGTTCCCTACATTAAATAACCGGCGAGGCGATCGTAAATTGGTAATGATGTACAAAATGTTAAATAATTTAGTTCCACCTCATTTGTTGGAACTATGTCCTATCACAACCAGAACCAGAACAAGTTATAATCTTCGCACTAAAAGCGATCTTAGTTTTGTATATGCCCGTACAGGATATTATAGAAAGTCGTTTATTTGCTCTTCTATTAAACGTTTGAGGAAGTTCCGCGCTGTTTTCCTAGTATCCTTAATTGCTAGTTTTATTTAGGGAAAAGTTACCAAATGACATAAATACCCAACACGTGAGCCTTTATAGTCTTATTATAGCAGAATTCATTAATAATAGCCTTTATTAATTTCTCAACAACAGACGTGCGAGATTACATAAGTGTGAATAATAATATTATTAAAAACGAGCTTCTCTCGTTAGTTCCACCATCATGGTCTTTGTTATTAGAATCTCTGGGAATCGATTGACAGCCAACAATCATGTATATATACATATACGTTCTTTTGAAGTATCAGTATATTGCATTTTTACTTGGAGTAACTGCAGAATACCTTGCCACTTCAATAATATATTATTAATAATTCATTTTTCATTGTTTTCTATTGTTTTCATACGAGAAAGCTTATACCCAACCATTTAACAAACCCTAGCCGTACCATTCCTGAAGTGGCAGGGTATTCTGCAGTTAAGCCAAAGACCATTTCGTTACAATGTTAACCGTATTCTTCAGAACCAGCTCGTTCCCAACCTTGACGAGAATGAACAACACAATAAGCCAACTGGTTAAGTAATCAGTGGTCCGCGCAAGAGGTAGGCACAATTCTATGGTTAAGATACAATAAATTTCTGAAATCAAACCTACTGAAACTGTGTATTAAAACTACTTTTCTTGGTGTGAAAATATTTCATCCAATCAGATTGAAGAGTCCAAAACAATAACCAAGAAAGCTTTCAATTTTACAATGTTCCCCACGCTGAATTTTTGTCATATTTAAAGTTATGAGAGTTTTCACTTGATGCACTTAAAATCTGTTTAAAAAAACTGAGAAAATGAATATATTCTTCTTCAAGTTTTGATAGATTGTGATGTTTAAGCCAATGGGGTGGATGATTAAAAGACCACTAGTTGTAAACCAGTAATTACTGTGCTGTTAAAATATCAGTTGTAAACCATTTAATAATTACTATGCTGTTACAAGATCAGTTGTAACCATTAATTACTGTGCTGTTACCAGATCAGTTGTAAACCAGTAATTACTGTGTAGTTAAAAATTCAACTGATGTAATAAGCTGTGTTGTAATCCAGTAAGTACTGTGCTGTTAAAAGGTCAGTTGTAAACCAGTAATTACTGTGTTGTTAAACATTCAAATGATGTAATCATGATGTAACGTGCTGTGTTGTAATTCAGTAATTATTGTGCTGTTAAAGTGTTCAGTTGTACATATTACCCAGTATAACAGCTGTGTTGTAACGCTTGTCAAGCCTGTAATTAATGTATTATTTTAAGAACGCTGAATTATATATTATGCTCTGAATGTTCACTAAAATGACAATGATTTGTTACATTTATGTTGTGTTGTTTTTTAAGCCAATACGTGCCTTACTGAAAAGCTCAGTCGTTTTCGGCCACCTCACTCACTTATGAGGTTTAAACATGTATACGAAATTTTGCAGTATTAAGCAATGGCATTGGCCGGTATAAAATAGCGTGAACTGTGCGTTGACACGTCCTACGTTTCTCGATTCAGACGCCGGGATGATTACATGAATAAGGCGGCATACATAAATTTTAGGTAACCAAAGGAGCTTGTAAATTTCCGTAATTTCACAGTCACAAACGTTGGAACCTTGGCTACAAATAACTGGTTTATACTAGCGTATTCACGGTTCTGTTTAGTGTAATTCGATGAAGCCTCAATGTCTGATTTATGTACATAAAAGTGAACTAAAAGTATCGCTACTCAGTACTCGATCGATAGTTGCGTGACCTTCTGAGAAGAAACCACAGGCGGCCCACATGCATGTTAATTATATACCGCGTTTAAGAGAGGCTGGGTCCTAGTAAAGTGCAGTACATTCTGGAAACAACTGGTTACAATGCAGAGTAGTTACTGGATTACAACGTGCGGAACGGGTGCTTGAAAGCACCGCCAGCGATGTGTACCGCTGATTTGTGGACCGATCAATCTGCAGATCGTATACCGAGAGAAATATTTTGAATTCGGAATTTATTTTCATATCAAACAATTTATTGATAAAAGTGTCGTTCCTGAGAGGTCCCTGTGATATTCCATATATGGTCAATATATTCCATATTTGTAAAGCAGGACGGATCTTCGAATACTAGAAAACGACCAGGAAGTGTGGCGAGCCGGCAGAAGAGAGGCGGATACAACGTAGGCTACAGGAAGTGCGATTTAAAAAATCGATAGCGAAATTTGAAAAGGATGAGCGTATGCCTCACTAGCATCTAGGTCAGGCCCACATTTTACTCTGAACGACACCAATTGTTTGATATGCCAGGCCGTTCTCACGTCGTTTGGCCTGAAACATAGATGATAAGTGCTTACACATCTCTGGATTTGTGTGCCCAAAGCAGAGGCGAAATCGATTTGAATTTCTTGTCGAATTTCGGCGGCGAGTGAGGTCACATGGATGAAAAGCGCCTCAAAGCTGCATACCTTGTGTATATTTGTCTTTGAAGTAGACACGCGGCCAACTGTCAAAACCTCGAGGCCTAATAAACGTCATTAAGAATCAATCTTTTATTATTGAAGATTTATTTCGTAGGAATCGGAAAAGAGAATTCACAAGGAGCAATTATATAAACTCTTTCGAGATCCGCTTATGAAACATACCACAGGTAACCCAAAAAGCGGGAAATATATGTCGAGTCTGGGCTGCCTGTGGTGTGATACTGCCTGTTCCTGAAACAACCAAGGGTACAATCCTGATATCGAGGCCACAAGCTCAAGTGTCAATCATTCATTTGTTTAACTAATCACGAGATTCCCAACTTTTTCATAATTTGTTTCATATAGACATAAAAAACTAAGAATAGGCAACTATCCCAAAATGGACTCACTTAATTATAAAAGCTCTCGAAGTGCTCAAAATAAACTGCGTAGCCAAAAGTGTAAATTAAGTAATAGTCAGCAAGTTTTCTCCTAGTTCCAAAGGTTGCTCATTTTGAGACACTAGCACTTGAATACTGTCTAAAATTAATTAACATGATATTCATAGTAGATTAAATTTAGGATATGACTTCAATGATAAAAATAATAAAAATATAAGTTGCGTGATTATTGTCGCGTAACATGCCCCTAATGCCAAAAAGAACAGAAGTCCGATCGTAATGAGGTGGCCCAGAACATCACGAGCCTTTATGGCTGGTTTCTCTTGGGCCACCCGCCACTTATTTTATTCTTTACTATTTATATATATCTGTGGCAAATGAAATTAAACTGAAATTAAACTGAAACTGAATGTTACGAATTCAAAATCCTTTCAAGGGGAAGGTGTATGGATGTGCCCGGGGATGAGGCATTTTCCTTACTTCTTTGACTCGCCGTGGGGCATTTGAATACCATGCTTGTCCCCAGTGAGTGAAGATTAAAAAGCTACACTCATCGATAAAAAAGCAGTTCTGGAAATTGACCACGGCTATTCGTTGTACGGATGTCTGGTCTTAAATTTTCAATAAATTTAAATTCTACATTTTCACACAGAACTACAGCCCTGCCATTCTCTCCATAGTAAGACGAAGGACCACTGATCACAGCCTCGATAGTGTGTGATACACCAGGGTACAGACAAACCGGTTTGTCGAGGTTTATAGTAAACCCATAATATCCATCTGTTATCTCGCTATCCGTCGTGAACGTCAATGGGGAAGGGGTTTGGTAAAGAGTAGATGTAGAGTCTTTATTCCCTCCTTTGTAAATGGTAAGGTTTACTGTGTATTGTGACCCAGAACTGCCGAATAATCTCATACCAGTGAGGTGAACCTGACTACTGACGGTGAATGCGAGGCAGTCGGTGATTGCGATACCAACGTATCCCCACCGAGATGAACCAGGTAAGCCTCTAGGCAAATCACTGAACCTCTTACATGAGCCAATCTTTTGGATACTTTTTCTATTCTTTGCATGAAATGTTTTAAGTGATGTTGGTTTCCCAACAGAATTAAGATAAGTAACCAATTCGATTACCTCTATCATATCTAGGATTTCGGTATGAAGAACATTTTCCACAAATTGTTGTGGTGACATCAGTGGAAACCTTATCAGGTGAATCGCTTTATGGCCGAGAACAGCTCTCTTAGATTTCCCATCTTCACTCAGTTCTTGTTCTTCAATCTTCTTACAAGCCCAGCTATGTACGGCCTGGAATAACCCCACCTCTCTTATGCAGAGAGTGTCCCTCTCTAGAATGTCACAAAGTGTTTCTTGCGTGACAGCTAGAAACGGCTCAGATGTCACGGCTCGTTGGGTCTCACGATCAACAATCTTCCAGCAGATTTCTTTCAGATTTTCGTCTTCTAGTTTTTCCGCCTGCGGTAGAACAATGAACACATCCTCTGGTCCCCGCTCTTCCTCAAGATACTGTGTGCATTTCTTAACCAGTGAAGGAACAAAGTACTTCTTAGCGAGATACAAAACCTCCATAACATGACATGAATTATATATTATGCTCTGAATGTTCACTAAAATGACAATGATTTGTTACATTTATGTTGTGTTGTTTTTAAGCCAATACGTGCCTTACTGAAAAGCTCAGTCGTTTTCGGCCACCTCACTCACTTATGAGGTTTAAACATGTATACGAAATTTTGCAGTATAAACAATGGCATTGGCCGGTATAAAATAGCGTGAACTGTGCGTTGACACGTCCTACGTTTCTCGATTCAGACGCCGGGATGATTACATGAATAAGGCGGCATACATAAATTTTAGGTAACCAAAGGAGCTTGTAAATTTCCGTAATTTCACAGTCACAAACGTTGGAACCTTGGCTACAAATAACTGGTTTATACTAGCGTATTCACGGTTCTGTTTAGTGTAATTCGATGAAGCCTCAATGTCTGATTTATGTACATAAAAGTGAACTAAAAGTATCGCTACTCAGTACTCGATCGATAGTTGCGTGACCTTCTGAGAAGAAACCACAGGCGGCCCACATGCATGTTAATTATATACCGCGTTTAAGAGAGGCTGGGTCCTAGTAAAGTGCAGTACATTCTGGAAACAACTGGTTACAATGCAGAGTAGTTACTGGATTACAACGTGCGGAACGGGTGCTTGAAAGCACCGCCAGCGATGTGTACCGCTGATTTGTGGACCGATCAATCTGCAGATCGTATACCGAGAGAAATATTTTGAATTCGGAATTTATTTTCCAGGCCGTTCTCACGTCGTTTGGCCTGAAACATAGATGATAAGTGCTTACACATCTCTGGATTTGTGTGCCCAAAGCAGAGGCGAAATCGATTTGAATTTCTTGTCGAATTTCGGCGGCGAGTGAGGTCACATGGATGAAAAGCGCCTCAAAGCTGCATACCTTGTGTATATTTGTCTTTGAAGTAGACACGCGGCCAACTGTCAAAACCTCGAGGCCTAATAAACGTCATTAAGAATCAATCTGTTATTATTGAAGATTTATTTCGTAGGAATCGGAAAAGAGAATTCACAAGGAGCAATTATATAAACTCTTTCGAGATCCGCTTATGAAACATACCACAGGTAACCCAAAAAGCGGGAAATATATGTCGAGTCTGGGCTGCCTGTGGTGTGATACTGCCTGTTCCTGAAACAACCAAGGGTACAATCCTGATATCGAGGCCACAAGCTCAAGTGTCAATCATTCATTTGTTTAACTAATCACGAGATTCCCAACTTTTTCATAATTTGTTTCATATAGACATAAAAAACTAAGAATAGGCAACTATCCCAAAATGGACTCACTTAATTATAAAAGCTCTCGAAGTGCTCAAAATAAACTGCGTAGCCAAAAGTGTAAATTAAGTAATAGTCAGCAAGTTTTCTCCTAGTTCCAAAGGTTGCTCATTTTGAGACACTAGCACTTGAATACTGTCTAAAATTAATTAACATGATATTCATAGTAGATTAAATTTAGGATATGACTTCAATGATAAAAATAATAAAAATATAAGTTGCGTGATTATTGTCGCGTAACATGCCCCTAATGCCAAAAAGAACAGAAGTCCGATCGTAATGAGGTGGCCCAGAACATCACGAGCCTTTATGGCTGGTTTCTCTTGGGCCACCCGCCACTTATTTTATTCTTTACTATTTATATATATTTGTGGCAAATGAAATTAAACTGAAATTAAACTGAAACTGAATGTTACGAATTCAAAATCCTTTCAAGGGGAAGGTGTATGGATGTGCCCGGGGATGAGGCATTTTCCTTACTTCTTTGACTCGCCGTGGGGCATTTGAATACCATGCTTGTCCCCAGTGAGTGAAGATTAAAAAGCTACACTCATCGATAAAAAAGCAGTTCTGGAAATTGACCACGGCTATTCGTTGTACGGATGTCTGGTCTTAAATTTTCAATAAATTTAAATTCTACATTTTCACACAGAACTACAGCCCTGCCATTCTCTCCATAGTAAGACGAAGGACCACTGATCACAGCCTCGATAGTGTGTGATACACCAGGGTACAGACAAACCGGTTTGTCGAGGTTTATAGTAAACCCATAATATCCATCTGTTATCTCGCTATCCGTCGTGAACGTCAATGGGGAAGGGGTTTGGTAAAGAGTAGATGTAGAGTCTTTATTCCCTCCTTTGTAAATGGTAAGGTTTACTGTGTATTGTGACCCAGAACTGCCGAATAATCTCATACCAGTGAGGTGAACCTGACTACTGACGGTGAATGCGAGGCAGTCGGTGATTGCGATACCAACGTATCCCCACCGAGATGAACCAGGTAAGCCTCTAGGCAAATCACTGAACCTCTTACATGAGCCAATCTTTTGGATACTTTTTCTATTCTTTGCATGAAATGTTTTAAGTGATGTTGGTTTCCCAACAGAATTAAGATAAGTAACCAATTCGATTACCTCTATCATATCTAGGATTTCGGTATGAAGAACATTTTCCACAAATTGTTGTGGTGACATCAGTGGAAACCTTATCAGGTGAATCGCTTTATGGCCGAGAACAGCTCTCTTAGATTTCCCATCTTCACTCAGTTCTTGTTCTTCAATCTTCTTACAAGCCCAGCTATGTACGGCCTGGAATAACCCCACCTCTGTTATGCAGAGAGTGTCCCTCTCTAGAATGTCACAAAGTGTTTCTTGCGTGACAGCTAGAAACGGCTCAGATGTCACGGCTCGTTGGGTCTCACGATCAACAATCTTCCAGCAGATTTCTTTCAGATTTTCGTCTTCTAGTTTTTCCGCCTGCGGTAGAACAATGAACACATCCTCTGGTCCCAGCTCTTCCTCAAGATACTGTGTGCATTTCTTAACCAGTGAAGGAACAAAGTACTTCTTAGCGAGATACAAAACCTCCATAACATGACATGAATTATATATTATGCTCTGAATGTTCACTAAAATGACAATAATTTGTTACATTTATGTTGTGTTGTTTTTTAAGCCAATACGTGCCTTACTGAAAAGCTCAGTCGTTTTCGGCCACCTCACTCACTTATGAGGTTTAAACATGTATACGAAATTTTGCAGTATTAAGCAATGGCATTGGCCGGTATAAAATAGCGTGAACTGTGCGTTGACACGTCCTACGTTTCTCGATTCAGACGCCGGGATGATTACATGAATAAGGCGGCATACATAAATTTTAGGTAACCAAAGGAGCTTGTAAATTTCCGTAATTTCACAGTCACAAACGTTGGAACCTTGGCTACAAATAACTGGTTTATACTAGCGTATTCACGGTTCTGTTTAGTGTAATTCGATGAAGCCTCAATGTCTGATTTATGTACATAAAAGTGAACTAAAAGTATCGCTACTCAGTACTCGATCGATAGTTGCGTGACCTTCTGAGAAGAAACCACAGGCGGCCCACATGCATGTTAATTATATACCGCGTTTAAGAGAGGCTGGGTCCTAGTAAAGTGCAGTACATTCTGGAAACAACTGGTTACAATGCAGAGTAGTTACTGGATTACAACGTGCGGAACGGGTGCTTGAAAGCACCGCCAGCGATGTGTACCGCTGATTTGTGGACCGATCAATCTGCAGATCGTATACCGAGAGAAATATTTTGAATTCGGAATTTATTTTCCAGGCCGTTCTCACGTCGTTTGGCCTGAAACATAGATGATAAGTGCTTACACATCTCTGGATTTGTGTGCCCAAAGCAGAGGCGAAATCGATTTGAATTTCTTGTCGAATTTCGGCGGCGAGTGAGGTCACATGGATGAAAAGCGCCTCAAAGCTGCATACCTTGTGTATATTTGTCTTTGAAGTAGACACGCGGCCAACTGTCAAAACCTCGAGGCCTAATAAACGTCATTAAGAATCAATCTGTTATTATTGAAGATTTATTTCGTAGGAATCGGAAAAGAGAATTCACAAGGAGCAATTATATAAACTCTTTCGAGATCCGCTTATGAAACATACCACAGGTAACCCAAAAAGCGGGAAATATATGTCGAGTCTGGGCTGCCTGTGGTGTGATACTGCCTGTTCCTGAAACAACCAAGGGTACAATCCTGATATCGAGGCCACAAGCTCAAGTGTCAATCATTCATTTGTTTAACTAATCACGAGATTCCCAACTTTTTCATAATTTGTTTCATATAGACATAAAAAACTAAGAATAGGCAACTATCCCAAAATGGACTCACTTAATTATAAAAGCTCTCGAAGTGCTCAAAATAAACTGCGTAGCCAAAAGTGTAAATTAAGTAATAGTCAGCAAGTTTTCTCCTAGTTCCAAAGGTTGCTCATTTTGAGACACTAGCACTTGAATACTGTCTAAAATGAATTAACATGATATTCATAGTAGATTAAATTTAGGATATGACTTCAATGATAAAAATAATAAAAATATAAGTTGCGTGATTATTGTCGCGTAACATGCCCCTAATGCCAAAAAGAACAGAAGTCCGATCGTAATGAGGTGGCCCAGAACATCACGAGCCTTTATGGCTGGTTTCTCTTGGGCCACCCGCCACTTATTTTATTCTTTACTATTTATATATATTTGTGGCAAATGAAATTAAACTGAAATTAAACTGAAACTGAATGTTACGAATTCAAAATCCTTTCAAGGGGAAGGTGTATGGATGTGCCCGGGGATGAGGCATTTTCCTTACTTCTTTGACTCGCCGTGGGGCATTTGAATACCATGCTTGTCCCCAGTGAGTGAAGATTAAAAAGCTACACTCATCGATAAAAAAGCAGTTCTGGAAATTGACCACGGCTATTCGTTGTACGGATGTCTGGTCTTAAATTTTCAATAAATTTAAATTCTACATTTTCACACAGAACTACAGCCCTGCCATTCTCTCCATAGTAAGACGAAGGACCACTGATCACAGCCTCGATAGTGTGTGATACACCAGGGTACAGACAAACCGGTTTGTCGAGGTTTATAGTAAACCCATAATATCCATCTGTTATCTCGCTATCCGTCGTGAACGTCAATGGGGAAGGGGTTTGGTAAAGAGTAGATGTAGAGTCTTTATTCCCTCCTTTGTAAATGGTAAGGTTTACTGTGTATTGTGACCCAGAACTGCCGAATAATCTCATACCAGTGAGGTGAACCTGACTACTGACGGTGAATGCGAGGCAGTCGGTGATTGCGATACCAACGTATCCCCACCGAGATGAACCAGGTAAGCCTCTAGGCAAATCACTGAACCTCTTACATGAGCCAATCTTTTGGATACTTTTTCTATTCTTTGCATGAAATGTTTTAAGTGATGTTGGTTTCCCAACAGAATTAAGATAAGTAACCAATTCGATTACCTCTATCATATCTAGGATTTCGGTATGAAGAACATTTTCCACAAATTGTTGTGGTGACATCAGTGGAAACCTTATCAGGTGAATCGCTTTATGGCCGAGAACAGCTCTCTTAGATTTCCCATCTTCACTCAGTTCTTGTTCTTCAATCTTCTTACAAGCCCAGCTATGTACGGCCTGGAATAACCCCACCTCTGTTATGCAGAGAGTGTCCCTCTCTAGAATGTCACAAAGTGTTTCTTGCGTGACAGCTAGAAACGGCTCAGATGTCACGGCTCGTTGGGTCTCACGATCAACAATCTTCCAGCAGATTTCTTTCAGATTTTCGTCTTCTAGTTTTTCCGCCTGCGGTAGAACAATGAACACATCCTCTGGTCCCAGCTCTTCCTCAAGATACTGTGTGCATTTCTTAACCAGTGAAGGAACAAAGTACTTCTTAGCGAGATACAAAACCTCCATAACATGACATGAATTATATATTATGCTCTGAATGTTCACTAAAATGACAATAATTTGTTACATTTATGTTGTGTTGTTTTTTAAGCCAATACGTGCCTTACTGAAAAGCTCAGTCGTTTTCGGCCACCTCACTCACTTATGAGGTTTAAACATGTATACGAAATTTTGCAGTATTAAGCAATGGCATTGGCCGGTATAAAATAGCGTGAACTGTGCGTTGACACGTCCTACGTTTCTCGATTCAGACGCCGGGATGATTACATGAATAAGGCGGCATACATAAATTTTAGGTAACCAAAGGAGCTTGTAAATTTCCGTAATTTCACAGTCACAAACGTTGGAACCTTGGCTACAAATAACTGGTTTATACTAGCGTATTCACGGTTCTGTTTAGTGTAATTCGATGAAGCCTCAATGTCTGATTTATGTACATAAAAGTGAACTAAAAGTATCGCTACTCAGTACTCGATCGATAGTTGCGTGACCTTCTGAGAAGAAACCACAGGCGGCCCACATGCATGTTAATTATATACCGCGTTTAAGAGAGGCTGGGTCCTAGTAAAGTGCAGTACATTCTGGAAACAACTGGTTACAATGCAGAGTAGTTACTGGATTACAACGTGCGGAACGGGTGCTTGAAAGCACCGCCAGCGATGTGTACCGCTGATTTGTGGACCGATCAATCTGCAGATCGTATACCGAGAGAAATATTTTGAATTCGGAATTTATTTTCCAGGCCGTTCTCACGTCGTTTGGCTTGAAACATAGATGATAAGTGCTTACACATCTCTGGATTTGTGTGCCCAAAGCAGAGGCGAAATCGATTTGAATTTCTTGTCGAATTTCGGCGGCGAGTGAGGTCACATGGATGAAAAGCGCCTCAAAGCTGCATACCTTGTGTATATTTGTCTTTGAAGTAGACACGCGGCCAACTGTCAAAACCTCGAGGCCTAATAAACGTCATTAAGAATCAATCTTTTATTATTGAAGATTTATTTCGTAGGAATCGGAAAAGAGAATTCACAAGGAGCAATTATATAAACTCTTTAGAGATCCGCTTATGAAACATACCACAGGTAACCCAAAAAGCGGGAAATATATGTCGAGTCTGGGCTGCCTGTGGTGTGATACTGCCAGTTCCTGAAACAACCAAGGGTACAATCCTGATATCGAGGCCACAAGCTCAAGTGTCAATCATTCATTTGTTTAACTAATCACGAGATTCCCAACTTTTTCATAATTTGTTTCATATAGACATAAAAAACTAAGAATAGGCAACTATCCCAAAATGGACTCACTTAATTATAAAAGCTCTCGAAGTGCTCAAAATAAACTGCGTAGCCAAAAGTGTAAATTAAGTAATAGTCAGCAAGTTTTCTCCTAGTTCCAAAGGTTGCCCATTTTGAGACACTAGCACTTGAATACTGTCTAAAATGAATTAACATGATATTCATAGTAGATTAAATTTAGGATATGACTTCAATGATAAAAATAATAAAAATATAAGTTGCGTGATTATTGTCGCGTAACATGCCCCTAATGCCAAAAAGAACAGAAGTCCGATCGTAATGAGGTGGCCCAGAACATCACGAGCCTTTATGGCTGGTTTCTCTTGGGCCACCCGCCACTTATTTTATTCTTTACTATTTATATATATTTGTGGCAAATGAAATTAAACTGAAATTAAACTGAAACTGAATGTTACGAATTCAAAATCCTTTCAAGGGGAAGGTGTATGGATGTGCCCGGGGATGAGGCATTTTCCTTACTTCTTTGACTCGCCGTGGGGCATTTGAATACCATGCTTGTCCCCAGTGAGTGAAGATTAAAAAGCTACACTCATCGATAAAAAAGCAGTTCTGGAAATTGACCACGGCTATTCGTTGTACGGATGTCTGGTCTTAAATTTTCAATAAATTTAAATTCTACATTTTCACACAGAACTACAGCCCTGCCATTCTCTCCATAGTAAGACGAAGGACCACTGATCACAGCCTCGATAGTGTGTGATACACCAGGGTACAGACAAACCGGTTTGTCGAGGTTTATAGTAAACCCATAATATCCATCTGTTATCTCGCTATCCGTCGTGAACGTCAATGGGGAAGGGGTTTGGTAAAGAGTAGATGTAGAGTCTTTATTCCCTCCTTTGTAAATGGTAAGGTTTACTGTGTATTGTGACCCAGAACTGCCGAATAATCTCATACCAGTGAGGTGAACCTGACTACTGACGGTGAATGCGAGGCAGTCGGTAATTGCGATACCAACGTATCCCCACCGAGATGAACCAGGTAAGCCTCTAGGCAAATCACTGAACCTCTTACATGAGCCAATCTTTTGGATACTTTTTCTATTCTTTGCATGAAATGTTTTAAGTGATGTTGGTTTCCCAACAGAATTAAGATAAGTAACCAATTCGATTACCTCTATCATATCTAGGATTTCGGTATGAAGAACATTTTCCACAAATTGTTGTGGTGACATCAGTGGAAACCTTATCAGGTGAATCGCTTTATGGCCGAGAACAGCTCTCTTAGATTTCCCATCTTCACTCAGTTCTTGTTCTTCAATCTTCTTACAAGCCCAGCTATGTACGGCCTGGAATAACCCCACCTCTGTTATGCAGAGAGTGTCCCTCTCTAGAATGTCACAAAGTGTTTCTTGCGTGACAGCTAGAAACGGCTCAGATGTCACGGCTCGTTGGGTCTCACGATCAACAATCTTCCAGCAGATTTCTTTCAGATTTTCGTCTTCTAGTTTTTCCGCCTGCGGTAGAACAATGAACACATCCTCTGGTCCCAGCTCTTCCTCAAGATACTGTGTGCATTTCTTAACCAGTGAAGGAACAAAGTACTTCTTAGCGAGATACAAAACCTCCATAACATGACATGAATTATATATTATGCTCTGAATGTTCACTAAAATGACAATGATTTGTTACATTTATGTTGTGTTGTTTTTTAAGCCAATACGTGCCTTACTGAAAAGCTCAGTCGTTTTCGGCCACCTCACTCACTTATGAGGTTTAAACATGTATACGAAATTTTGCAGTATTAAGCAATGGCATTGGCCGGTATAAAATAGCGTGAACTGTGCGTTGACACGTCCTACGTTTCTCGATTCAGACGCCGGGATGATTACATGAATAAGGCGGCATACATAAATTTTAGGTAACCAAAGGAGCTTGTAAATTTCCGTAATTTCACAGTCACAAACGTTGGAACCTTGGCTACAAATAACTGGTTTATACTAGCGTATTCACGGTTCTGTTTAGTGTAATTCGATGAAGCCTCAATGTCTGATTTATGTACATAAAAGTGAACTAAAAGTATCGCTACTCAGTACTCGATCGATAGTTGCGTGACCTTCTGAGAAGAAACCACAGGCGGCCCACATGCATGTTAATTATATACCGCGTTTAAGAGAGGCTGGGTCCTAGTAAAGTGCAGTACATTCTGGAAACAACTGGTTACAATGCAGAGTAGTTACTGGATTACAACGTGCGGAACGGGTGCTTGAAAGCACCGCCAGCGATGTGTACCGCTGATTTGTGGACCGATCAATCTGCAGATCGTATACCGAGAGAAATATTTTGAATTCGGAATTTATTTTCCAGGCCGTTCTCACGTCGTTTGGCCTGAAACATAGATGATAAGTGCTTACACATCTCTGGATTTGTGTGCCCAAAGCAGAGGCGAAATCGATTTGAATTTCTTGTCGAATTTCGGCGGCGAGTGAGGTCACATGGATGAAAAGCGCCTCAAAGCTGCATACCTTGTGTATATTTGTCTTTGAAGTAGACACGCGGCCAACTGTCAAAACCTCGAGGCCTAATAAACGTCATTAAGAATCAATCTGTTATTATTGAAGATTTATTTCGTAGGAATCGGAAAAGAGAATTCACAAGGAGCAATTATATCACAGGCCGCCCAAGTTCTGACTGTGTAACAAGGTTTGTATGGGAGTTCTTCCGATAACTCGGAATAATAACATAAATCTCCTGTAATACAAGGTAAATAAAGGAAGAAGACTTACTTGAAGTTGTTTTGTCGTCCTATGTGTATTTCAGGTCGCTAGAACGGTGTTTCATGGAATTCTTGAGTCCTACGTTTCACCCCTATAACCAGAGGAGAAGGCTGAACACTCGATACAACCACTGCCTTCGCTCGAGGACGAATTTTTCACAAAATATCAATCCCATCGGCGTTTACTCGGCCGCGGTACAATCCAAGGACATCAATTATCCCTCAGAAGTCCCCAGGCTTGATAACTCCTTTCCAAACCCGTTAGATTTGAACGATTTTGAAGCAATTCGTGCAGTTTCAAACCGCCGACTAACCGTGTATTTCATGGCATGGTCATTCTTGACAACGCGTTTTGGTAACCAGGCGTTTGGGTAACCAGGCCGTTACAAATTATTTCTTTCCCTGAGAGGGACATATCAAATTCATTTGACACTTTCTAGTCACCGGCGCTGTCCAGTGGTCTCGTTGGAGGGGAGGGAGGGATTAGAAAGTGTCAAATGAATTTGATATGTCACTCTCAGGGAAAGAAATAATTTGTAACGGCCTGGTTACCCAAACGCCTGGTTACCAAAACGCGTTGTCAAGAATGACCATGCCATGAAATACACGGTTAGTCGGCGGTTTGAAACTGCACGAATTGCTTCAAAATCGTTCAAATCTAACGGGTTTGGAAAGGAGTTATCAAGCCTGGGGACTTCTGAGGGATAATTGATGTCCTTGGATTGTACCGCGGCCGAGTAAACGCCGATGGGATTGATATTTTGTGAAAAATTCGTCCTCGAGCGAAGGCAGTGGTTGTATCGAGTGTTCAGCCTTCTCCTCTGGTTATAGGGGTGAAACGTAGGACTCAAGAATTCCATGAAACACCGTTCTAGCGACCTGAAATACACATAGGACGACAAAACAACTTCAAGTAAGTCTTCTTCCTTTATTTACCTTGTATTACAGGAGATTTATGTTATTATTCCGAGTTATCGGAAGAACTCCCATACAAACCTTGTTACACAGTCAGAACTTGGGCGGCCTGTGATTATATAAACTCTTTCGAGATCCGCTTATGAAACATACCACAGGTAACCCAAAAAGCGGGAAATATATGTCGAGTCTGGGCTGCCTGTGGTGTGATACTGCCTGTTCCTGAAACAACCAAGGGTACAATCCTGATATCGAGGCCACAAGCTCAAGTGTCAATCATTCATTTGTTTAACTAATCACGAGATTCCCAACTTTTTCATAATTTGTTTCATATAGACATAAAAAACTAAGAATAGGCAACTATCCCAAAATGGACTCACTTAATTATAAAAGCTCTCGAAGTGCTCAAAATAAACTGCGCAGCCAAAAGTGTAAATTAAGTAATAGTCAGCAAGTTTTCTCCTAGTTCCAAAGGTTGCTCATTTTGAGACACTAGCACTTGAATACTGTCTAAAATTAATTAACATGATATTCATAGTAGATTAAATTTAGGATATGACTTCAATGATAAAAATAATAAAAATATAAGTTGCGTGATTATTGTCGCGTAACATGCCCCTAATGCCAAAAAGAACAGAAGTCCGATCGTAATGAGGTGGCCCAGAACATCACGAGCCTTTATGGCTGGTTTCTCTTGGGCCACCCGCCACTTATTTTATTCTTTACTATTTATATATATTTGTGGCAAATGAAATTAAACTGAAATTAAACTGAAACTGAATGTTACGAATTCAAAATCCTTTCAAGGGGAAGGTGTATGGATGTGCCCGGGGATAAGGCATTTTCCTTACTTCTTTGACTCGCCGTGGGGCATTTGAATACCATGCTTGTCCCCAGTGAGTGAAGATTAAAAAGCTACACTCATCGATAAAAAAGCAGTTCTGGAAATTGACCACGGCTATTCGTTGTACGGATGTCTGGTCTTAAATTTTCAATAAATTTAAATTCTACATTTTCACACAGAACTACAGCCCTGCCATTCTCTCCATAGTAAGACGAAGGACCACTGATCACAGCCTCGATAGTGTGTGATACACCAGGGTACAGACAAACCGGTTTGTCGAGGTTTATAGTAAACCCATAATATCCATCTGTTATCTCGCTATCCGTCGTGAACGTCAATGGGGAAGGGGTTTGGTAAAGAGTAGATGTAGAGTCTTTATTCCCTCCTTTGTAAATGGTAAGGTTTACTGTGTATTGTGACCCAGAACTGCCGAATAATCTCATACCAGTGAGGTGAACCTGACTACTGACGGTGAATGCGAGGCAGTCGGTGATTGCGATACCAACGTATCCCCACCGAGATGAACCAGGTAAGCCTCTAGGCAAATCACTGAACCTCTTACATGAGCCAATCTTTTGGATACTTTTTCTATTCTTTGCATGAAATGTTTTAAGTGATGTTGGTTTCCCAACAGAATTAAGATAAGTAACCAATTCGATTACCTCTATCATATCTAGGATTTCGGTATGAAGAACATTTTCCACAAATTGTTGTGGTGACATCAGTGGAAACCTTATCAGGTGAATCGCTTTATGGCCGAGAACAGCTCTCTTAGATTTCCCATCTTCACTCAGTTCTTGTTCTTCAATCTTCTTACAAGCCCAGCTATGTACGGCCTGGAATAACCCCACCTCTGTTATGCAGAGAGTGTCCCTCTCTAGAATGTCACAAAGTGTTTCTTGCGTGACAGCTAGAAACGGCTCAGATGTCACGGCTCGTTGGGTCTCACGATTAACAATCTTCCAGCAGATTTCTTTCAGATTTTCGTCTTCTAGTTTTTCCGCCTGCGGTAGAACAATGAACACATCCTCTGGTCCCAGCTCTTCCTCAAGATACTGTGTGCATTTCTTAACCAGTGAAGGAACAAAGTACTTCTTAGCGAGATACAAAACCTCCATAACATGACATGAATTATATATTATGCTCTGAATGTTCACTAAAATGACAATGATTTGTTACATTTATGTTGTGTTGTTTTTTAAGCCAATACGTGCCTTACTGAAAAGCTCAGTCGTTTTCGGCCACCTCACTCACTTATGAGGTTTAAACATGTATACGAAATTTTGCAGTATTAAGCAATGGCATTGGCCGGTATAAAATAGCGTGAACTGTGCGTTGACACGTCCTACGTTTCTCGATTCAGACGCCGGGATGATTACATGAATAAGGCGGCATACATAAATTTTAGGTAACCAAAGGAGCTTGTAAATTTCCGTAATTTCACAGTCACAAACGTTGGAACCTTGGCTACAAATAACTGGTTTATACTAGCGTATTCACGGTTCTGTTTAGTGTAATTCGATGAAGCCTCAATGTCTGATTTATGTACATAAAAGTGAACTAAAAGTATCGCTACTCAGTACTCGATCGATAGTTGCGTGACCTTCTGAGAAGAAACCACAGGCGGCCCACATGCATGTTAATTATATACCGCGTTTAAGAGAGGCTGGGTCCTAGTAAAGTGCAGTACATTCTGGAAACAACTGGTTACAATGCAGAGTAGTTACTGGATTACAACGTGCGGAACGGGTGCTTGAAAGCACCGCCAGCGATGTGTACCGCTGATTTGTGGACCGATCAATCTGCAGATCGTATACCGAGAGAAATATTTTGAATTCGGAATTTATTTTCCAGGCCGTTCTCACGTCGTTTGGCCTGAAACATAGATGATAAGTGCTTACACATCTCTGGATTTGTGTGCCCAAAGCAGAGGCGAAATCGATTTGAATTTCTTGTCGAATTTCGGCGGCGAGTGAGGTCACATGGATGAAAAGCGCCTCAAAGCTGCATACCTTGTGTATATTTGTCTTTGAAGTAGACACGCGGCCAACTGTCAAAACCTCGAGGCCTAATAAACGTCATTAAGAATCAATCTTTTATTATTGAAGATTTATTTCGTAGGAATCGGAAAAGAGAATTCACAAGGAGCAATTATATAAACTCTTTCGAGATCCGCTTATGAAACATACCACAGGTAACCCAAAAAGCGGGAAATATATGTCGAGTCTGGGCTGCCTGTGGTGTGATACTGCCTGTTCCTGAAACAACCAAGGGTACAATCCTGATATCGAGGCCACAAGCTCAAGTGTCAATCATTCATTTGTTTAACTAATCACGAGATTCCCAACTTTTTCATAATTTGTTTCATATAGACATAAAAAACTAAGAATAGGCAACTATCCCAAAATGGACTCACTTAATTATAAAAGCTCTCGAAGTGCTCAAAATAAACTGCGTAGCCAAAAGTGTAAATTAAGTAATAGTCAGCAAGTTTTCTCCTAGTTCCAAAGGTTGCCCATTTTGAGACACTAGCACTTGAATACTGTCTAAAATTAATTAACATGATATTCATAGTAGATTAAATTTAGGATATGACTTCAATGATAAAAATAATAAAAATATAAGTTGCGTGATTATTGTCGCGTAACATGCCCCTAATGCCAAAAAGAACAGAAGTCCGATCGTAATGAGGTGGCCCAGAACATCACGAGCCTTTATGGCTGGTTTCTCTTGGGCCACCCGCCACTTATTTTATTCTTTACTATTTATATATATTTGTGGCAAATGAAATTAAACTGAAATTAAACTGAAACTGAATGTTACGAATTCAAAATCCTTTCAAGGGGAAGGTGTATGGATGTGCCCGGGGATGAGGCATTTTCCTTACTTCTTTGACTCGCCGTGGGGCATTTGAATACCATGCTTGTCCCCAGTGAGTGAAGATTAAAAAGCTACACTCATCGATAAAAAAGCAGTTCTGGAAATTGACCACGGCTATTCGTTGTACGGATGTCTGGTCTTAAATTTTCAATAAATTTAAATTCTACATTTTCACACAGAACTACAGCCCTGCCATTCTCTCCATAGTAAGACGAAGGACCACTGATCACAGCCTCGATAGTGTGTGATACACCAGGGTACAGACAAACCGGTTTGTCGAGGTTTATAGTAAACCCATAATATCCATCTGTTATCTCGCTATCCGTCGTGAACGTCAATGGGGAAGGGGTTTGGTAAAGAGTAGATGTAGAGTCTTTATTCCCTCCTTTGTAAATGGTAAGGTTTACTGTGTATTGTGACCCAGAACTGCCGAATAATCTCATACCAGTGAGGTGAACCTGACTACTGACGGTGAATGCGAGGCAGTCGGTGATTGCGATACCAACGTATCCCCACCGAGATGAACCAGGTAAGCCTCTCCCTTACAAAAACAAACTATAGTTTTTTCAGTAAAAACTATAGTTAACCTCAGTTAACTATAGTTTTCCAAAGAAACTATAGTTAGCTCTCATAATTAACAAGTTGTCTTGAATTACTATGGTTGTACCTATAACTATAGTTTTTTTACAGTATGAAAAATCATTGCACAATAAAAAAACTATAGTATTTCTCACTAAATAACAAACTATAGTTTTTACTGAAAAAAACTATAGTTAACCTCAGTTAACTAGAGTTAACTATAGTTTTCCAAAGAAACTATAGTTAGCTCTCATAATTAACTATAGTTGTCTTGAATTACTATGGTTGTACCTATAACTATAGTTTTTTTACCGTACGAAAAATCATTGCAGGATGAAAAACTATAGTATTTCTCACTAAATATAGTTATTTTCAGAATTAACTATAGTTAACTATGATTGCCTTGAAAATTATACTTTTTGCAGAATGAAAAATAGTTACATGCTGAAAAACTAGTAATAAAGGTGTAGTTTTCAAGGTCATGCACTAGTTAATTTCATAATTATCTCATTCATGTTCACCTTTAATTACCATATTTTTGCAAGTGAATGATTTTAATTGAAATAAAACAAAAACAGACAAATATGAAATGAAATCCTTTATTCATTATGATAAACAATATATACATATATAAATTAAACAGAGAAAATATCACGTAAAATATACAAAGTAATTGTAAATTATTTATGCATTATGCAAATAAAGAAATAGTACATACAGCATAATTATATACGGTCATGATTGCAAAGATACATACCGGTACGTACTGATTATTATATGCTATTTTGAATTATATAAATACATGTAAATTACCTATTGTTTAAAAATATTGCTTTATTACACCTCTCTTTGCAGAAAAGTTGGCCATACAAATAAACAAACAAATAAAAACGTAGGTTTGCTAGTTTGATAGATAAGAGATATCACCCATCTCATGAACGTCATCCTATGTGCTATACTATATTGTATTTGTGTACTATTTTGGTCAACTTTTCTGTAAATATACATGTAGGTGTATGATATTAAATGTGCTGTGCCATGCATCGCAGAAGAATTATGCTTTCAATATGAACACGAAGCCACCAATAATTATTGAAAATTGAGGTTTTGACTGACATTTAGGATTTTGTAGAACACTCCAAAAGGTATCTGCTGTTTTTTGATACATGTATGACTAGACTTTCTTCTAGTGTCAGGGCACTAGCTGTTAATCATTGCACGTGCCACATGCATATCATCCCTTATGGATATAAATCTCTTAAACAAGGACCTGCACTATAAAAAGTGAATCATCCTCCCCCTTTCTCGCCCTTTGGGATTCAAAATTTGAAATTCAAATTCAGAGCTGTAAAGCAAGCACATTTTCAGGTTTCTTCTGTCATAATACTAAATTGCCGAGACTGCAATAAAGATAAACGCCCAAAAATATATACTGCAGGAAGCTTGTTGCTCAGTTATGCCTGTCAATAGCCAGGAATAGCGTTTTAGGCATTTATTAGGAACTCTTTCTCAGTGTTAATTACTAACATTCGTTCAATTTGAATTTCGCGCAATAACGATAGTCAGATATTACTCAGGTGCAGCATCACATTTGCATACAAGAGCTCTGAACAGAGCACAAAGGCCTAGTAAGTGACATCTGAAGGTGTGAGCATGCCTGACAGAGGCCCTTTTATAGCGCAGGTCCTTGTTTAAATACTCTACTCCATTTCAATCATATTTGGCATATCCACAAGATACGTTTTCTGACCTTTGATAACCTTTATGCACTTGGTTCTAATATTTTCTGGCTTAAGAACTAATTTCGCAGGTGTTGCCTCCACCTCTACAATAAAGTCAGATACTACATTGAAATCAGCACACCTGTATTGCTGATTGTTGACTACTCTAAATGGTGAGCATAATAGGACACTTTCTTTGTCACAATTACATTGCTCATGATGCTCTATAATACAGTTACAGTTACGTTTGACTGTGACTAGGCCCAATATACTGCAGTGGTGAATATTATCCTGAAAATCTACTGTAACCAAACAATTCTGACGTTTCGAGGACCTAGTATACCTAACTGTGTCATATAGCTTGCCTTCCCAGACAAAACGAGTATATTCATAAACCAGTCTGTTGACTGGCTCATCATACACAACCCTAAAAGACACTACTTCCTCATCAGAGAGACGGCGCACTTTTGGTTTTCCAAGGGCCAGTAAACTTTCCATTAGTGGTACTGCCCGTTTTGTTTCTTTTTTTCCTAAAACCATTTTTTCCAGTAATTCATTAACCAGATCATTTTCCTTTGTATTTTGTTTCATATACAAAGGAAGACTTTTTTTAATGCATAAGTTTTACACACTTGCTCAGATACATACTGAGTTCCCTGAAACATACTTTTTATGCATGAATTGTTGTCCTCAAATACAAATGTGGAAACAGCCCATAAAGGACCACACATTAAGGCACTCTTGGCCAAGTGAGAAAGTTGGTGAACATTGAAAGTACAATTCCCTATGCCATACAACTCCTCTGTTCTTAGGCAAAAGTAGTTTAAAACTGCTTCAGCTTGAGCTATTTCATTTGCTGTTATATTTGTTCCAAGAAGCTTATGTAAAGCCCATACAAACAAAAAAAAGTGATTAAGAAACGTAGGTGGTAGAATATCTTTCAATGTTATTAAACAATAGTACAACACAAATGTTTTAAATTCATTGCCCTTCCAGTGCTCACGAGCTGTTATTGAGCGTGGCAAACGCCTAATCTCCTTGGGGACAATAATGTCCTTAAGAAGTTTATCATATTGGGATTGGGTGGTTGGCCTACCAATGTACCAAGCTTGTTCATGATTTTTGGAATCAAACCAAAGGGTTACAAACTGGCGTGCCACACCAAGCAAAGCACAGTGAAGAAAATCTGGCACAAATCCATTTACTAAATCAAAATGTGTGATATTAGTTAACATACTTGGTGCTACAACACCATAGATCGGAGTATTTCTTTCAAGGGCTTGTACTGCACTTGTTTCCATCAGCTCATGGGTCCTTTCCTCCTGTGGTCCAATGAAGGGATACACTCGAGTAGTTCCCCTGCCACGTGGTACTTCTTGCCCTATAATAATAACAATATTAATGATATCAACTAAATAATTATATACGTGATGACAAGTTAAATCATTGATAGTATTAACATACAGTTACATAATTTGTATTAAGTAAACATGAGAACTCGAACTCTGCATGTCATTGTATCAGGTCCTGAAGTTGTAAAACACTGGTTGCCAATGTAACTAAACTTTCAGAACTGGTCACCAGCTGCCGAATTCATGATACCGTCTAATCAATTTTGCTAATGTGCATTAAAACAAGTGAGAATAAGGTATCAGGGGCTCAGTACTAACAGTGTCTAGGTTTCAGCTAAAAGGCGACAGGTTTTATTATAAAAAAAACCTGCTCAGTGATATTTCTTCTCAGGGGGAGGGGTAGGCTCGGTTTCCAGCCGTGGGGGTTTCGGTGAGCCCGCGATCCTCTCCCCACTCACGGCTGGGCGCGCGAGCTGAGACATTGTTGGTTTTTAGCCAATCAAAACTTGCCACTCAAATCCTGTCGCTGAATTGATTTGCATAATTTACATTGTAAACTTTTGAAAGCCGGACGAAAGGCTTTCGATTGCTATTCCAAAATGCGTTTAAATTTGCTCTGGAAAAGTTTGGTTTCGAAGAATTCAAGGATTCACGCAAAGAAGCAGTAAGAGAGTTAGTTTTCGGGTGAAGACACTTTGACAGTAAACGCACTGGCTCTGGAAGTCACTTGGGAAACCGTCAGCTCAAAGGTCGCGAAGCTCGTAATGTTCAGTCATTTCTCATTTAACTTTACCGATGCAAGACCAAGGTAGCCCGGCTATTCTTACTTCAAAGAAAATTACTGCTGCCTTTATCGGAGAAGAAAAGACGGACGAGTCCATATTAAAAGAGTTTATAGAAGAGAGGAAATCACGTCTGACGCAGGCCATGCTTATATGCGTTTAACTCTGCAATCACAATTCACTTGAAAATCGCTGCATCAAATGAGTTTTACAATTCTTCAATCCT
The DNA here is from genome assembly GCA_030867875.1 of Actinernus sp. WN-2022. Lineage (NCBI taxonomy): Eukaryota > Metazoa > Cnidaria > Anthozoa > Actiniaria > Actinernidae > Actinernus > Actinernus sp. WN-2022. Next base: position 31,308,921 of record JAOWCC010001210.1, read on the forward strand.
ATGTACTAAGTTTGTACAATTTATGTCTCCAAGACATACTCTACACAAGTACTAAGCGGGAATACTCGACTCTAGCTCAGAGTTCCGAGATGGCATCTGAACTTAATTTTTATCCCCGTATAAATTTCGGCTATTAATTCCTGTCATCTAGTGTCAACAAATAGCCTGGTTTCAACAGCCGGGCTTTCCTTGAAAACTTGGACTGTGAACATGAGAGCTAATAATAACAGGTATTAAATAAAACCTTTACCTACGTCGAATTAATTTCACACTTGGAAGTTTTAGTTTAAAGAATTTTGAATGTGTTTTGAAAGTTTACGCGGAATCGAACCTACGCTACACGCAAATAAATGAATAATATTGAAGTTAATCAGATGACGTCACGGACACGGTGTGTTGACCGCGCGCCCAGCCGTTAGTGGGGGGAGGCTTTGGAGAAACGACACCCCAACGGCTGAAACCGAGCCTAGGGGAGGGGTGGTGGTTGTAAAAATTGCTGACCAAAAATATGATTTGGCTATCAAAATGTTCAGTTTAATCACCAGCTGGCACCTTTATTATAAAGTTAATTTCAGGCCCTGTGCAGGGATACAATATTATTAGAACAGTTACAGTTAACATGAGTTTCGTTTATCGAATGTACATGTACAGTAGTATCAAATTATAAACTAAATGTATTGGCATCAATAAATTATCATTAAACTTACCAGGATGAAGACACCAATCACAGCCATGCTTCCCATTAAACTGCTTGGTGTTTTTCACTTTAGGTCTGGCAAGAGAATCAGCTGTACAAACAGGTGCAAACACTCTGATCCTCTGACCTCTGACCATGAATCCTAAAACAATTCACACTGTTACACAATACACATAAATATATAGAGAGATATGTTGTGGTAAGATTTTATTATATTGGCTCATTTATTTCATTGTTTTGTTCAGTATTATGTACTAATGTGTAATATGAGGATGTGTACTGGTATGATAACAATTTATACTGATATAATAATACTGTCATGTACAAACTCTCCTGTACACGCATTTATCAGAAAATCTTTAGTAAAAACTGTTACAATACAATGCCCATAAAAGTTAAACAAACTTTGATTGTTATTTACCTTGTGTTGATAAATGTTGTATTTCATCTACAAAGGGGCGCATGAGCAGAGACATATCTACTTTGCATTTTGCATACCACAATGCTGGCATAATTATGCTCTTTTTCCGCAGCTCAATGGGCAGCTCCATCACAGTGCACTGAATGGGCCACAGGTCTTGATGTGATGACCTATATTGTTTAAAAATGGGTGTCAATTAGTACTTGATAATTATTATTGTTCTGCATTTACTATTATGCTTTCATAATGGTAATAGTTAAGAGCAGTTGTAGTGTCAAAACTCTTCGCAAAACAAGCCATATGACAATGGATGCTATTCTTATTCAAAACAGTGGAGAGGTATTCTGCAATTTACATGTAGCCCTCGATCAAATTAATATTGAAATATGTACACACCTGAAAACTGGAACCCCATCAACATTCCATAGCAAAGATATATCATTAGGACCATATCCATGCACGGTTTTAAGTGTATCATAGATCTTGCCATCAACTCCATCAGTTAGTGTGGTCCTTTCTTGTTCTCTCCTATTTAATACACATTGGAGAATGGCCTCATCTTGAAACAACAGTAGTAGCTGAGATTCTACACTCCAATATGAAAAATACCAGCTTTTAGATTTAGCACTCTCAAGAGAATTTGGCAAAGAACATGAGCACACGTCATGTTCATCACAAGTACTTGCTGGTCCAAAATAATGGCTGCATTCTGCACAGAAATAATGTTTGGTAAAGTCCTGGTGGTGAAACTTCTTATAAAACAAGTACTTAGATTCAGGAACAACATTGGGAATGTGCATGTTCATTATCATTAAAAAGTCATTGAGTGCTGCATCAGTAAGATGGTGTTTCAACACAAATGACATAAGCATTAGGAGTGACTGGTTGATAGATAAGTCGGCACCTTCATATATGGGCTCATTCCCACCATTAATAAAGGCATTTTCATCAGTGTTAATTTCAGCAGTATCTGAGGAGGACCCCATATCACTAGAATCAGTGTCATGACCATCTTCACTAATATCGGAATTGTCAGAAAGAGTATCACTGCTATCAGCTTGGGCATTTGCAACGTCACTCATGCTGTTGTCAGTGTTCTCACCCATGTTGTATGATGAGTTGCTCTCACTAGAAGTATGTTGAAGGTCACCATTATCAATGTCAGAATTGTCACCCTGATAGTTGTCACTCTCAGAACCAGGCGAGCCATAACCATCATTTGGTACTTCATCCGACGTAAGACTGTCTGAATCTTGACTTTCATTGCATGGATTGATTGTATTATCAGCATTGCTATTCCTCCACCGAGTTGTTCTTGGTACAGGAACGGTCTCATCTCGTAGATAATCCCTGTAGGTGCCACAACATCTCCTTTTTGCCATCTAAATTAAGTTGTGTTGCATCGGAAAGCACCATGTACACTAAACTATACAATGTACTCAATAAAGAGAGTATATTTTACAACACCATCCGTTTCTGTGATGTTTTTTTTCGCGCAATCACATTAAAACATACATGCACGAGTATGCATGCACTACGCCGCCATCTTGGATTAAGTGCGCAGAGAAGTCTGGGTACGAATGATTTTGGTCAGCGGAATGAACTCTGCCTATGCGCACTTCGAATAAATATTCCCGCTCTTTTCAACGAAGTAGAACTGGAATTTACTTATAACTCTCGTGGTTCTGTCGAAAAATTGCTCCTTTCTGTGATGTCTTCCCTTGCCTTGGTCGAATTTTACGAGGAAAACAATGATTGGGACATAATACCGATGTCCGATGTTCTACTCGAAGAAAAAGACCAAAGCAAACCCAATCTCGTTGGAGTTAAAACGTTGGTGAAATGGAGAAGGAAAAAGGGAAAATCTGTGCAAGTAATCACTGTCCCCGCTAAGATTATTAGGGTCTCAGGTAAGCTCATGTTTATATCTTATATATTAAGGCTTAATATAACATTTCCACAAGTGAAAATATAATGTTTCAGCTCAGTGAAGTAACTTTTGTCGGCTCACTTTTGTATGAGAATCGACTTGGCATATGCCGCGATGCATGCGGCCGTTAATATTTTTAAATCTTAACGGTAAACTATATGTAATCTGTGTGTTATAACTATTAGATTATACACCACTATATAGACCGGGAGGTCACAGATATAGGGGAACTCAGTATCACATGTATTATGTCGTACGAGAGCAATAAAGTAACTGAGTAGGTAAATAGTAGTTCTGGCTGTCAGCCATGGACCTAGCAAACCTTAAATCTTAATCCAGCTTAATTTCAAATTAACGGCCGCATCGCCGGCCATGTCAAGTTAAGCTAGATCGATTCTCGTTAGACTTGTACAGTGTAGTGGTGAGCAGTCCTATAATCGGGCATGTGTGTTAATTTTCTTGCTGACTTATTACCCAAGAAAGCCAAATCAAAAGTTTCAATGTTATTAAGCTTTAATATGATTGATGTGATCCTTGTTAATTATTTTGCATGGCAGATGATAAGTCATATCTCCTAAGCATAATGAATGGAGATGATGATTCCAGCGAAAGACAAAGCAATAAAGGAAAAGGACACAGGAAAAGAACACCAAATTTTAAGTATGATGATTCAGAGGATTTGATAAGCGAGGCAGGAAGCTCTGAAAGCAGCAAGGTACATGTAAGCTTATGTCATGTATTAATACTCTTTTCAGGCCATATATTTAACAAATATGTTCCATGTGTCTGTATGCATATGTACTATAACAGATGCACAGATAATGTCAGCATGTAAAGAACAGAAATGTAGACTGTTGGTCTTTGCACACTATGACGTCTTCTAGCTCTGCATCTATTACAGTACTACATGTACGCACCAATATTATACTGATGCAGTGTATCAAGTTTCAAATAAAATAATGTTGCTGCTTATCTGCAATCATAATATATATATACAGTGTATGTAATGTTATTTGATTATATTTTCAGCCACCAAAGAGAGTGAAGTCATCAAAAAAGGAAGTGCAGGAAAAAAACTTCAGAGAGCTTGCAAAAGTAATTAAAGATAAGTACAAGGTAAATTTCATAACTAAACAAGACATAATTATTTTGATACATTAAGTCCAAGGTTGCAATTGTGGCTCAAGTTAATTGCAGTAATTAATTGGCATTTTAAATAAGAACATGGTCACATCCACTTGTGTTATATACTAGCTCTGATTTACCACAGCAAATGAGCCAATCAAATGAGCCAATAAAATTGTACAATTTTATATCCGTACATTAACATTACAAAATGTTTATAGGGAACCAAAAGTTCTGATAGTGCTAGTGATGATGAAATGGATATACCGCCAGGTGATACATCATCAGGTGATATATCCCCACAGCTCCAAGTACTCAAAGATGAGATAAGAGTTCTCAGAAGAGAGAATAAATATCTAAAGGAAAGGCTATCAAACACTGATGGTGAGTGTAATACATGTATTTATAAAATAACCCACAGAAAATACGCGCTCTGATTGGTTGAAAGCCGTGTTTCTATAACTCTATAGAAACATGGCAAATTATGCCGGCATCGTGGCCTTGAACTCAATTTGAAACTCGGCGAAATAATTCCTACACTTTTCTAAAAACATTGAGCACTAAATTCAATTCGACGATATTGTAAGAAACGACAATGTGTTGTTAGTTTAGGAACAAGCCGATCTTTTATTGAACTCAAAACAATCTCAAAGTACGAATTACAACATTCATTTCTGTGGACAAAGTTGAGTTGCTCGCAATTTGTGCGATATTAAACAATCATTTTCGCCAAAACAGTCTATTTTGGCTGACTAAGCTCAATTAAAAACTATTGTTTGGTAGATTTAAGCCGGAGAACTTAAAAAAAAAACCTGTCTTAAATATTTCTAACATGATCTAGATGCACAAAATAGAGGTTGAAATAGAAATGGAAATCAAAAGTACAGCAAAATGTGGAGCACAAACCTGACAAAGTTAATCAACATCCAAGTGCTACAGTCTTGTACAACTCCATCCAACGCCGTCCCTTTCGACTACTCTTGGTTAATTGAGGAATGTACGGTTCAGTATGACTCTCTACAGGTGCCGTAGAGGATGAGAATGGCAATGAAATCTGACCAAGCCTGAAGTGTCTGATGAAAACAACCTGCCGTCCGTATGCGACCGCATGAGGCATGACACACGGCGAATCGACGAAGAACTATTCTTAGTCCTTGGAAGACAGAATGTACAAAACAACTGATGACCCGAGGGATGACTTCCATGCTTTGTATCTCTAGATTTTAAAGAGAAATCCAAAATATCCTCCTTTCTTGCAACACGTCTTGATCTCCTGCAAACTTTGTTTGGTACGAAAACCGGCGCCCGCTTGATCCATGCCGTAAAGTCCATGAGGCAAAATGAACTGTTGAACATTACGTGCTTCCGTGTATTGTCAGTCCAGTTTTAGCATTAGTCCACAGAGCTTCTTTTTCTTCATCATTCTGTGTAATTTTGGGCTCCAATTAAAAGGTTTTTCTTAGCTAGGGAACTGTTTTCAAACTGATTTAGTCATGTGATAAGTTCATGACGTACGACTGCACGAGTTAGGAGAATTTATGTTTTGATGATCATAATAAACGCGCGATTTTCCTTTGTTGTACTTATTTTCTGTGGATTATTTTATAAAGGAAATAGAAAACATTTCCCCTTGTTTCTATAGAGTTATAGAAACACTTGTGGAAGTTTGGAAGAACTCGAAATAGCTGTGGAAACACTCGCCCTTCGGGCTCGTGTTCCCACTGCCATTTCTCGTTCTCCCAAACTCCCACTCGTGTTTCTATAACTCTATAGAAACACAGGAAATATTTTCTATTTCTTAAATATATATTATTAGACAGTTGTGTACTACCATGGCTGGATATTTTTAATAATACCATGGTTGCCTCAGTTTTCTTTGTTCTAAGAGGGACGTTTAATCTCTAAATTACCTCACCAGCATGCATACCTTCACTAAATCTCCCTCATGCATGTTAATGAGGTAAGATATTGGAACTAAATATACCTCATTAACATACATGTTCTAATCTTACCTCATTAACATGTACATGTATGAGGGAAGCTTAGGAGAGCATGCAAGCTGGTGAGGGGATGTTAACATCCCCCTGATCGCATCAGGTTAGAGTAAGTACTGAGTAATACTTTTTCACCTAACCCTGCACCCTCTGTCGACTTCTGACTGCACGAAGAGCCTGCTTCTTGAATCCTCATACCCGTCTTCCATGTGGGATACCAAAAACCATAAACGTGACGTAATTAAACTGAACGCATGCTCCTTGAATATTAAATTTTAGTTAATCACGAAGTTGATGTTATTCTTCTCAAAAATAAACTTATTGCAGTTTAGTTCGCTTCCTTGGAGATCATAGTAAATTTACAAACTGATAGCATGGCATTTCGGTTGATTAGTGATTAAATGTCCCTCGAGCCTCGGCAGGTTTAAATTTATCACAGGGTAAAAATGATCATCATTTCATTTATGCTTACATATTCACTATTCAGTATATTTCTACGCAACACTGATTCTTTGCCAGTATAAAATTCAAGCTTGACAGTACCCAAGATCAAGTGCTTCTTGAAATCTAAAGTAACTGTTATTCTAGTTCCCTTCTTTTGGGTCTCGAGGCAATATAGGCGTAGGAAAAAAGCAACGGAATTGAAACAGCAAATGCCGATAAGCTAGATTTGGTTCCACATGCACATACACAGATGGACCGACAAATGAATTGTAATAGTATAGATTTATAAGCACCTAAATAATTTGATATTTCACTATATATAATTCTTTATTTACATTTAATGTTTTTCTTTTCTCTTTTCATGAAAGACATGACAACGTGCATAGCAAGGTTAAAGAAATACATAACACGGCTTGAAGGAAATAAATCTTCTGCTTCCACATCAGCCACTTCCACATCGGCCACTACACCATCCACTCCACAATCCACTTCCACATCGGCCACTACACTATCCACTGTATATATACCACCCACATCCACTCCACAATCCATATCCACTACACCATCCACTCCACAATCCACATCCACTACTCCACAATCTACTACACCATCCACTACTCCACAATCCATTCATACAGAAGGCAAGACCACGTCTACATCAACTAGCTCAGCCAGTTCTCCAGGCAAGGTAATTAAAATATGTTCTGCATTCACTGTTTTATCATGTAACATATATATACATATATAATGAGTGCATTATAATAAATTATTACTTACAAGTAATATATGTAAATGTTGTGAAATGCAAAATAGCAGAGAACATAATTATCAATTACTACTGAAATTACTAAACTGTTGGAGGCCCCAAAATAACGATCGATCGTCTGACTACTTTCGATTCGCTCACATGACCATTTCGAATGTCCCAAATAGTCACATGACATGATGCTTCTTTAGCGTGGGAAACCAAGAGCAGAAGTTTGTCACACATTTCGTGTACGCATCAAACTTCCTGAGAAAGATGAATTCATATGTGAGGACATACCAGAGAGGTAAATGCATTGAAAAATATATGCGTTCCTCGATTGTTGATAACGTTTTTGAGCAAAGGAGGCGATGTGAAAACTCTGTTCTTGGTTTCCCATGCTAAAGAAGCATCGTATCATCTGACTATTTGGGATGCTTGAAATGGTCACGTGAGCGAATCGAAAGTACATGCATGTATAGTCAGACGATCAATCGTTATTTTGGAGCCTCCAACAGTTTAGTGATTTCGGTAGTATAACAGCTTGATACACAAGCAGTGCGCATTTTTCAGAAAGCAGAACTATGAACCTTTCCAGTTAGTCCTGATCAGGTTAATATATTGCATGTTATTAATGTACTCCACAGGTTGTTCTAGGACCTGGCATAGCAATACCAGCAACAGTTTTTGCTAAAATTAAAACCAACAAAGTTGGTTTGTATGTGGCAAGCATCATGGGAGCAACCTTGAGTCGTGAGCATATGGCAACCCACAGCCTAAAGGGTCAGAAGGGGAAGGGGGATAGCCAAACAAAGCCCAAGCTTGATGAAGAGTACGCAAATACTCTGATTGGTAAGTGGAAAACAATACCGTAAGTAGAATTATATATTAGCCCATCCAATGATCATGGCATTAATTAAAATAAACTGATTTCAACTAAAACTAATTATCTTTATAATAGCTATTTGCACATAATTTTGTGACACTTAATTAACAAATAAAGAAGGCCAAACCATGTATTATACTGTCATAAAACACAACAGCATTTGAGAACACAAGAGAAAGTTGAAAGCACAAGGCCGCTTCGAGTGTTCTCAAATCACCAGAGTGTTTTATGACAGTATAATACATGTACATGATTTTGCCTTCTTTATCTGCTTTATGATATATTATATACTTGCATGGAGGAAGAGAAAAAGAGACCGAAATAAAAGCATTTGAAAGAATCTTGTCCGATCATTCAAAGTTTCAATTTACGTTTTCCTCCATTTTATGACTTTAATTACGAACCCAAGGTTATATTTTTTTTTGTAGCTGACACAACCGAGCGAAGAAGTTGCGAGAGCCAGAGCCTCTAGCCGGTTCAAAACAATAAAACACAGCAAACCATGTTATATGCTCTGATAATTATACTGCAATAAAGTGTCAAAGAGTAACAACTTAGTCACAGCTGGGGAGGTGACAACTTTCCAACAATTCAGTTGAATCCTGGTTACCCAAGCAATGATAAGCTAGATATCATTCTGCATGATCAGTGTATGGATTGGTACATTGTAAGTATGTGCCATCTGTGAATTAAAGATATATTATAAAGTTTGAAGTATTTAATAAATAATATATTATACTATTATTGTATCTTCTACAGATCATGTGATGTCTGTGAGCTTCAAGCAGCAAGAAAGGCCACTTATTAAATCTGATGTTGTGAAAGCAATCAGATTCAAATTAAACAATGAGGAAAATGCCTGGAAGAAGCAAAATGCTATAGTGGATTAGCATAACCCAGCCTCTGTCTATTGGCAAACTCGCAATCTGATTGGCTAGCCAGGTGCCGTTTATGGATCGATAGATATGGCCTGGTGGTTCTCGAGACAAAAATTACTTAGAAAAACGCTTTTTTGTAAGGTTTCTCAATTATATTTTTTTTCGATTGCTAAGTTGGTAGAACAGTGGCTTGGTTATGCTAAACCAATTGAAGGGGTCCATGCAAGAACCGAGTAAGTGACTTCTGATCAAATCCCAAATTCTCCCTTATATTCATTGTTTTCAATTGGAGAATTTGGAACTTGATCACAAGATCGGACTGTCACTTAATATGCTGTTCTTGCACAGACCCCTTCAATTAGACTATAAATCGCTCTTGGTTTCTATCAACTTTTGATAGTTGACTCGGGGCTGCGCCCCTTTCCAACTATCTGTCATTATAGTTCACCCCAACATTTTCGCGCACGCTCATTGGACAAAATCGATCACGTGACGCGATAGTGTTCATCTGCCCAGTGAGCGCTGTGAACACAATTTTGGGTTGAACAATAAAGCAAATAGAGTGTTTTGTCTTGGGACTATTGGCTGATAGTTTCCCTTGGAAATTTGATGTTCTTAAAACTAGCATATATATTTGTTTTAAGAACACTTATTTGAGGGTGGGCATGTACTATTTTTTGGGGACTTTCAGGGTGGGTGCTTATTCGAATAAGTACTGTATCTAAAGTATATACGATAATGTTTGCCGTATGGGCCTCATGTTCATTGGTCAATTTAGTTACATGATCGAAATCTCTTGCAGACATTGAAATGGGTTACCTGTCAATCATCCTTTACAAAACAACATACAACGTATATGCTTCCTCTCATGTGTTTGCCTAATTTTTATTTCAAAAAGAAAAATCTTTTTTATCTGCTGGCTAATTCGAACACATAAAGACCAAACATAGATAAATACCATTATTTGTTTAATTTACAGTAATTATAAACAGCTAGTGTTTACTAGCTATGTTTCGATCAACATATTAATTATTTGATAGCTATATAGAGAACATATGAGTACAATTAGATATGAGGTTGTTTCAGTTACTTACATGTATACCTGTATATGAAAGTTAGTAGTTTAGAAAGGATTATGATAAATAATAAATGAATATATATATACTTTTCCAGGTACAGAAGCTTGTGTAGTTGTGAACACTATATTTTGGGATTCTAAAATTAACTAAAGTTTTGAAAACTATTGTTTTGAACACTATAGTTAGCTATATTGTAGTTATATCAAAACTATAGTTAGGACAACTATAGTTTTGATATAACTATAGTTAGGATAACTATAGTTGTTATCAGCGTTCCAAAATACTTTAGTTTTTAAGAACTATAGTTTTTTTATTTTTATAAAAAAAACAACTATAGTTTTGATATAACTATAGTTAGGATAACTATAGTTGTTATCAGTGTTCCAAAAAACTTTAGTTTTTAAGAACTATAGTTTTTTAATAAAAAAACTATAGTTTGTTTTTGTAAGGGAGCTAGGCAAATCACTGAACCTCTTACATGAGCCAATCTTTTGGATACTTTTTCTATTCTTTGCATGAAATGTTTTAAGTGATGTTGGTTTCCCAACAGAATTAAGATAAGTAACCAATTCGATTACCTCTATCATATCTAGGATTTCGGTATGAAGAACATTTTCCACAAATTGTTGTGGTGACATCAGTGGAAACCTTATCAGGTGAATCGCTTTATGGCCGAGAACAGCTCTCTTAGATTTCCCATCTTCACTCAGTTCTTGTTCTTCAATCTTCTTACAAGCCCAGCTATGTACGGCCTGGAATAACCCCACCTCTGTTATGCAGAGAGTGTCCCTCTCTAGAATGTCACAAAGTGTTTCTTGCGTGACAGCTAGAAACGGCTCAGATGTCACGGCTCGTTGGGTCTCACGATCAACAATCTTCCAGCAGATTTCTTTCAGATTTTCGTCTTCTAGTTTTTCCGCCTGCGGTAGAACAATGAACACATCCTCTGGTCCCAGCTCTTCCTCAAGATACTGTGTGCATTTCTTAACCAGTGAAGGAACAAAGTACTTCTTAGCGAGATACAAAACCTCCATAACATCCCAGGTTGAGAATCTTTCCAAGATCTTGGGAAGATCTTTCAAGGATCTTCCCAAGATCTTTCCAAGATCTTGTCAAGATCTTACTTATTTCTTGCAAGATCTTGTGCAAAGACCCTGCAGGATCCTGTAGGATCCTGCAGGATCTTTGCAAAGATCTTAGCAAGATCTTACAGAATCTTTATAAATATTGCCAAGATCCTGCAAGATCTTAAGAAAAAAATGCCTAGATCCTGCAAGATCTTACAGGATCTTTATAAACATTGCCTGATCCTGTAAGATCTTACAGGATCTTTATAAAAAAATGCCAAGATTCTGCAAGATCTTACAGAATCTTTATAAATATTGCCAAGATCCTACAAGATCTTACAAGATCTTACGAGATCTTACATGATCTTAAGAAAAAAATGCCTAGATCCTGCAAGATCTTACAGGATCTTTATAAACATTGCCTGATCCTGCAAGATCTTACAGGATCTTTATTAAAAAAATCCTAGATCCTGCAAGATCTTACAGGATCTTAAGAAAGAAATTAACAGATCCTGCAAGATCTTACAGGATTCCATACCAATGATACATATCTTGGTAAGATTGCATACTAAAAGGATCTTCCACTAAGGAAGCATGGCTTGTTCTCCATCCTCATAAATTCGGTAAATATGAACCTAAAACTTGCCTTGGTTACTAATTTTTGCTTGCTCTTTCATTTCTGGCATCCATATTGTTCTATTTTGGCTCCCTTCACTATTTACACCCAAATTGTATACCATAGTTGTCATTAAACACAAAAAAATAACACTGACAGTAATTGTTTTAAAACTCTATGTATAGTTTTAATTAATAGAAACATGCATACATGTACATGTAAGTGAGTTATCATTACAATCGCCAGACAGTGAAATGCTCCTATTTCTATAAATAAGTTAAAACTATTCAGACATTTACAAACTGCATGTACATGTAGTTTGAATTATATACAATACACATATGTAATCCATTTCAAAATTGTTTTATTCTACTAGTTTAAGAGTCTTGCTGATTTTGATAAATAAACTAAATTAGTAAGACTATTTACTAAATGACTGACAATATTATTAAAGTTAATGTCACCTAAATTAGAGGGTACGACTGCAGCTCTACAAATTTTCCATTTTATTGGACCCCCTTTGAGCCACACTATAAAGAAAGTTATTGTTTAGCGAATTAAAATGACATAGTTGAGATGCAGTAGCAAAAACTGCATCTCATGGAAAATGTAGGAATTCCATCACTGTAACTGGACTTCAGTGACTTTTGAGATGAAATTTTTAGAGATTTGTTGCTTAGCGAATCATGTTATCATGCCATATATGTACAAGTATCTTAGGCAGACACTAGAAAATATTCACAGTAAGAGAAACATGAAATATCTAGAACAGGGCTTTCAAAATCAGAGTAGATGGTCAACATGTACATGTACACGTAGAAAGGTTGGCTGCCATGTCAGTGCCAGGGTATTAATGTATAGATGATCAGTAGATTCAAAATTCAAGTCTGGTAAAAAATAGCTGCTGATTTGCCACAAAGAAGCTGCCAGAGTCCCGATGGGAGTCGGGTTATATTGAATGCCTTGCTAGGAATTTCAAGCCCTTGCTTATTGTAGAAAAGCTGGTAATTCCTAGAGAATCTTAAAAACAGTAACTGCAGGTCAGCCAGTCTTTGAATTCCTTGGAATTTCAGGTAATTACATTGAATCTAAAAATAAAAATAAATTGAGTTTGCCACCCATATTAGAACCAAATGTAAAAACAAGAGTTTATTATCATAGATCTGTAGAACTTTAAAGTGAGCCTTTGCTGAAAAAAACAATGTTTGCTCTCCAATGCTCCTTATGGATGCCTAAATCTGTTATGGTGTTTGCCGTTAAACTCATTTGAATTTTCCATATGCTGCCATCTTGAATCATATGATATCACAGTGTTGCTTCTATTGTCATAAAACGAATAGCTCCTTTGTTGTGTAACAATAGGGGCAACACTGTGACTTCATAAAATCTAAGATGGCCACATGCAGAAACTCAAATTAGTGTTACAGACAGAAAAATTGAAGGGCTGTGTGCAAAAAGGACGTAAGTGACACTTGATCACATTCTAAATTCTCCTTCAATTTCTTTGTTTTCTAAGGGAGGATTTAGAATGTGATTAAGAATCACTTACATGTACGCCCTTTTTGCACACAGCCCTTCAATTGGTCCATAAGGCGGCTAAACAAAAAATATTTGCAACCAGTTTTGAAAGTTTGGTCACCAGGGCAAAAATCTTAGTTATATTGGCGACCAGAAGGTTGCAATGTTGAGCCCTGGCAGGACAGTTACAATGTACACAGCAACAGATACACAGGGAATAAATATTTGAGAGTGAACATTGTTTTTCAACTGAGGTTCCCTTTAAACATTTAGCCACTATGAGTTTTTAAATCTGACTACATGTATATAATATATTCTTAATATAATTATGCTGAAACTGCTGTCAGAAATACATGTATAGTAAAACTGATTTATAATACAAGTACCAGCATCAGTACAGACTTCCAATTATGGTTTTATATTAAAAATAATATTTATACTAAAGGTTAGAGTTTAAAGGGGCTGTGTCATGGTATTCATGATCATGAGCGGCTTTTGTAATGATCTCCTTAACGATCTCCTGACAGGTTTGTAGCATGAAAGGATTAAGTTAGAGCAAGAATTTCAGGAAAAAAGCAAGTTGACTCCAAACATGGACAATTTTTGCAAACAAATATTATTTTTTGGACAAAATCTAAAAACCACTGAATGTGCTTGGAAACATTTTGCAGTCTCGGCTGCACAGTTATTTTCAGCAACTAAGGAACCTTGTGCATATGTGGGGTGGTTAAAATGAAAGCAAAAATGACTAACAAATTATTTAGTTATAGGTTTTATAAACTATACAGTTACAAATGTTTCTGATCTTCACTCACTACTTGGCAGTCAACTTTTCCCTGATTAGCTTTCATTGTTGGTGATGATTTAAATAATTAACTCTTCAGCCCCAACATTTGCCATTTGGAGTCTGATCAAAATTTAACCAAATGTATAGAGAAAAGAAGAATTTGGATGTGACTTTTGGGGCTGAAAGGGTTAAAAACTTTGGTCCTGCATCTTGAATTCTAAGCCAGCCTGTAAAAAACAATTAACCAAAATAAGAATGAGTGCCGGTACTGTGGAGTGTGGTGTATAAAGTCCCGTGCGGTTTGCCAGCTGGAAACTGGAAAGCGACAAATATGTTTCTACATCCACTTCCGTTCTGAGAAGAAACCACAGGCGGCCCACATGCATGTTAATTATATACCGCGTTTAAGAGAGGCTGGGTCCTAGTAAAGTGCAGTACATTCTGGAAACAACTGGTGACAATGCAGAGTAGTTACTGGATTACAACGTGCGGAACGGGTGCTTGAAAGCACCGCCAGCGATGTGTACCGCTGATTTGTGGACCGATCAATCTGCAGATCGTATACCGAGAGAAATATTTTGAATTCGGAATTTATTTTCCAGGCCGTTCTCACGTCGTTTGGCCTGAAACATAGATGATAAGTACTTACACATCTCTGGATTTGTGTGCCCAAAGCAGAGGCGAAATCGATTTGAATTTCTTGTCGAATTTCGGCGGCGAGTGAGGTCACATGGATGAAAAGCGCCTCAAAGCTGCATACCTTGTGTATATTTGTCTTTGAAGTAGACACGCGGCCAACTGTCAAAACCTCGAGGCCTAATAAACGTCATTAAGAATCAATCTGTTATTATTGAAGATTTATTTCGTAGGAATCGGAAAAGAGAATTCACAAGGAGCAATTATATAAACTCTTTCGAGATCCGCTTATGAAACATACCACAGGTAACCCAAAAAGCGGGAAATATATGTCGAGTCTGGGCTGCCTGTGGTGTGATACTGCCTGTTCCTGAAACAACCAAGGGTACAATCCTGATATCGAGGCCACAAGCTCAAGTGTCAATCATTCATTTGTTTAACTAATCACGAGATTCCCAACTTTTTCATAATTTGTTTCATATAGACATAAAAAAATAAGAATAGGCAACTATCCCAAAATGGACTCACTTAATCATAAAAGCTCTCGAAGTGCTCAAAATAAACTGCGTAGCCAAAAGTGTAAATTAAGTAATAGTCAGCAAGTTTTCTCCTAGTTCCAAAGGTTGCTCATTTTGAGACACTAGCACTTGAATACTGTCTAAAATTAATTAACATGATATTCATAGTAGATTAAATTTAGGATATGACTTCAATGATAAAAATAATAAAAATATAAGTTGCGTGATTATTGTCGCGTAACATGCCCCTAATGCCAAAAAGAACAGAAGTCCGATCGTAATGAGGTGGCCCAGAACATCACGAGCCTTTATGGCTGGTTTCTCTTGGGCCACCCGCCACTTATTTTATTCTTTACTATTTATATATATTTGTGGCAAATGAAATTAAACTGAAATTAAACTGAAACTGAATGTTACGAATTCAAAATCCTTTCAAGGGGAAGGTGTATGGATGTGCCCGGGGATGAGGCATTTTCCTTACTTCTTTGACTCGCCGTGGGGCATTTGAATACCATGCTTGTCCCCAGTGAGTGAAGATTAAAAAGCTACACTCATCGATAAAAAAGCAGTTCTGGAAATTGACCACGGCTATTCGTTGTACGGATGTCTGGTCTTAAATTTTCAATAAATTTAAATTCTACATTTTCACACAGAACTACAGCCCTGCCATTCTCTCCATAGTAAGACGAAGGACCACTGATCACAGCCTCGATAGTGTGTGATACACCAGGGTACAGACAAACCGGTTTGTCGAGGTTTATAGTAAACCCATAATATCCATCTGTTATCTCGCTATCCGTCGTGAACGTCAATGGGGAAGGGGTTTGGTAAAGAGTAGATGTAGAGTCTTTATTCCCTCCTTTGTAAATGGTAAGGTTTACTGTGTATTGTGACCCAGAACTGCCGAATAATCTCATACCAGTGAGGTGAACCTGACTACTGACGGTGAATGCGAGGCAGTCGGTGATTGCGATACCAACGTATCCCCACCGAGATGAACCAGGTAAGCCTCTAGGCAAATCACTGAACCTCTTACATGAGCCAATCTTTTGGATACTTTTTCTATTCTTTGCATGAAATGTTTTAAGTGATGTTGGTTTCCCAACAGAATTAAGATAAGTAACCAATTCGATTACCTCTATCATATCTAGGATTTCGGTATGAAGAACATTTTCCACAAATTGTTGTGGTGACATCAGTGGAAACCTTATCAGGTGAATCGCTTTATGGCCGAGAACAGCTCTCTTAGATTTCCCATCTTCACTCAGTTCTTGTTCTTCAATCTTCTTACAAGCCCAGCTATGTACGGCCTGGAATAACCCCACCTCTGTTATGCAGAGAGTGTCCCTCTCTAGAATGTCACAAAGTGTTTCTTGCGTGACAGCTAGAAACGGCTCAGATGTCACGGCTCGTTGGGTCTCACGATCAACAATCTTCCAGCAGATTTCTTTCAGATTTTCGTCTTCTAGTTTTTCCGCCTGCGGTAGAACAATGAACACATCCTCTGGTCCCAGCTCTTCCTCAAGATACTGTGTGCATTTCTTAACCAGTGAAGGAACAAAGTACTTCTTAGCGAGATACAAAACCTCCATAACATGACATGAATTATATATTATGCTCTGAATGTTCACTAAAATGACAATGATTTGTTACATTTATGTTGTGTTGTTTTTTAAGCCAATACGTGCCTTACTGAAAAGCTCAGTCGTTTTCGGCCACCTCACTCACTTATGAGGTTTAAACATGTATACGAAATTTTGCAGTATTAAGCAATGGCATTGGCCGGTATAAAATAGCGTGAACTGTGCGTTGAC
Organism: Actinernus sp. WN-2022; assembly: GCA_030867875.1. Lineage (NCBI taxonomy): Eukaryota > Metazoa > Cnidaria > Anthozoa > Actiniaria > Actinernidae > Actinernus > Actinernus sp. WN-2022. The sequence continues at coordinate 31,326,076 of JAOWCC010001210.1, forward strand.
ACGTCCTACGTTTCTCGATTCAGACGCCGGGATGATTACATGAATAAGGCGGCATACATAAATTTTAGGTAACCAAAGGAGCTTGTAAATTTCCGTAATTTCACAGTCACAAACGTTGGAACCTTGGCTACAAATAACTGGTTTATACTAGCGTATTCACGGTTCTGTTTAGTGTAATTCGATGAAGCCTCAATGTCTGATTTATGTACATAAAAGTGAACTAAAAGTATCGCTACTCAGTACTCGATCGATAGTTGCGTGACCTTCTGAGAAGAAACCACAGGCGGCCCACACGCATGTTAATTATATACCGCGTTTAAGAGAGGCTGGGTCCTAGTAAAGTGCAGTACATTCTGGAAACAACTGGTTACAATGCAGAGTAGTTACTGGATTACAACTTGCGGAACGGGTGCTTGAAAGCACCGCCAGCGATGTGTACCGCTGATTTGTAGACCGATCAATCTGCAGATCGTATACCGAGAGAAATATTTTGATTTCGGAATTTATTTTCCAGGCCGTTCTCACGTCGTTTGGCCTGAAACATAGATGATAAGTGCTTACACATCTCTGGATTTGTGTGCCCAAAGCAGAGGCGAAATCGATTTGAATTTCTTGTCGAATTTCGGCGGCGAGTGAGGTCACATGGATGAAAAGCGCCTCAAAGCTGCATACCTTGTGTATATTTGTCTTTGAAGTAGACACGCGGCCAACTGTCAAAACCTCGAGGCCTAATAAACGTCATTAAGAATCAATCTGTTATTATTGAAGATTTATTTCGTAGGAATCGGAAAAGAGAATTCACAAGGAGCAATTATATAAACTCTTTCGAGATCCGCTTATGAAACATACCACAGGTAACCCAAAAAGCGGGAAATATATGTCGAGTCTGGGCTGCCTGTGGTGTGATACTGCCTGTTCCTGAAACAACCAAGGGTACAATCCTGATATCGAGGCCACAAGCTCAAGTGTCAATCATTCATTTGTTTAACTAATCACGAGATTCCCAACTTTTTCATAATTTGTTTCATATAGACATAAAAAACTAAGAATAGGCAACTATCCCAAAATGGACTCACTTAATTATAAAAGCTCTCGAAGTGCTCAAAATAAACTGCGTAGCCAAAAGTGTAAATTAAGTAATAGTCAGCAAGTTTTCTCCTAGTTCCAAAGGTTGCTCATTTTGAGACACTAGCACTTGAATACTGTCTAAAATAAATTAACATGATATTCATAGTAGATTAAATTTAGGATATGACTTCAATGATAAAAATAATAAAAATATAAGTTGCGTGATTATTGTCGCGTAACATGCCCCTAATGCCAAAAAGAACAGAAGTCCGATCGTAATGAGGTGGCCCAGAACATCACGAGCCTTTATGGCTGGTTTCTCTTGGGCCACCCGCCACTTATTTTATTCTTTACTATTTATATATATTTGTGGCAAATGAAATTAAACTGAAATTAAACTGAAACTGAATGTTACGAATTCAAAATCCTTTCAAGGGGAAGGTGTATGGATGTGCCCGGGGATGAGGCATTTTCCTTACTTCTTTGACTCGCCGTGGGGCATTTGAATACCATGCTTGTCCCCAGTGAGTGAAGATTAAAAAGCTACACTCATCGATAAAAAAGCAGTTCTGGAAATTGACCACGGCTATTCGTTGTACGGATGTCTGGTCTTAAATTTTCAATAAATTTAAATTCTACATTTTCACACAGAACTACAGCCCTGCCATTCTCTCCATAGTAAGACGAAGGACCACTGATCACAGCCTCGATAGTGTGTGATACACCAGGGTACAGACAAACCGGTTTGTCGAGGTTTATAGTAACCCATAATATCCATCTGTTATCTCGCTATCCGTCGTGAACGTCAATGGGGAAGGGGTTTGGTAAAGAGTAGATGTAGAGTCTTTATTCCCTCCTTTGTAAATGGTAAGGTTTACTGTGTATTGTGACCCAGAACTGCCGAATAATCTCATACCAGTGAGGTGAACCTGACTACTGACGGTGAATGCGAGGCAGTCGGTGATTGCGATACCAACGTATCCCCACCGAGATGAACCAGGTAAGCCTCTAGGCAAATCACTGAACCTCTTACATGAGCCAATCTTTTGGATACTTTTTCTATTCTTTGCATGAAATGTTTTAAGTGATGTTGGTTTCCCAACAGAATTAAGATAAGTAACCAATTCGATTACCTCTATCATATCTAGGATTTCGGTATGAAGAACATTTTCCACAAATTGTTGTGGTGACATCAGTGGAAACCTTATCAGGTGAATCGCTTTATGGCCGAGAACAGCTCTCTTAGATTTCCCATCTTCACTCAGTTCTTGTTCTTCAATCTTCTTACAAGCCCAGCTATGTACGGCCTGGAATAACCCCACCTCTGTTATGCAGAGAGTGTCCCTCTCTAGAATGTCACAAAGTGTTTATTGCGTGACAGCTAGAAACGGCTCAGATGTCACGGCTCGTTGGGTCTCACGATCAACAATCTTCCAGCAGATTTCTTTCAGATTTTCGTCTTCTAGTTTTTCCGCCTGCGGTAGAACAATGAACACATCCTCTGGTCCCAGCTCTTCCTCAAGATACTGTGTGCATTTCTTAACCAGTGAAGGAACAAAGTACTTCTTAGCGAGATACAAAACCTCCATAACATGACATGAATTATATATTATGCTCTGAATGTTCACTAAAATGACAATGATTTGTTACATTTATGTTGTGTTGTTTTTTAAGCCAATACGTGCCTTACTGAAAAGCTCAGTCGTTTTCGGCCACCTCACTCACTTATGAGGTTTAAACATGTATACGAAATTTTGCAGTATTAAGCAATGGCATTGGCCGGTATAAAATAGCGTGAACTGTGCGTTGACACGTCCTACGTTTCTCGATTCAGACGCCGGGATGATTACATGAATAAGGCGGCATACATAAATTTTAGGTAACCAAAGGAGCTTGTAAATTTCCGTAATTTCACAGTCACAAACGTTGGAACCTTGGCTACAAATAACTGGTTTATACTAGCGTATTCACGGTTCTGTTTAGTGTAATTCGATGAAGCCTCAATGTCTGATTTATGTACATAAAAGTGAACTAAAAGTATCGCTACTCAGTACTCGATCGATAGTTGCGTGACCTTCTGAGAAGAAACCACAGGCGGCCCACACGCATGTTAATTATATACCGCGTTTAAGAGAGGCTGGGTCCTAGTAAAGTGCAGTACATTCTGGAAACAACTGGTTACAATGCAGAGTAGTTACTGGATTACAACGTGCGGAACGGGTGCTTGAAAGCACCGCCAGCGATGTGTACCGCTGATTTGTAGACCGATCAATCTGCAGATCGTATACCGAGAGAAATATTTTGATTTCGGAATTTATTTTCCAGGCCGTTCTCACGTCGTTTGGCCTGAAACATAGATGATAAGTGCTTACACATCTCTGGATTTGTGTGCCCAAAGCAGAGGCGAAATCGATTTGAATTTCTTGTCGAATTTCGGCGGCGAGTGAGGTCACATGGATGAAAAGCGCCTCAAAGCTGCATACCTTGTGTATATTTGTCTTTGAAGTAGACACGCGGCCAACTGTCAAAACCTCGAGGCCTAATAAACGTCATTAAGAATCAATCTTTTATTATTGAAGATTTATTTCGTAGGAATCGGAAAAGAGAATTCACAAGGAGCAATTATATAAACTCTTTCGAGATCCGCTTATGAAACATACCACAGGTAACCCAAAAAGCGGGAAATATATGTCGAGTCTGGGCTGCCTGTGGTGTGATACTGCCTGTTCCTGAAACAACCAAGGGTACAATCCTGATATCGAGGCCACAAGCTCAAGTGTCAATCATTCATTTGTTTAACTAATCACGAGATTCCCAACTTTTTCATAATTTGTTTCATATAGACATAAAAAACTAAGAATAGGCAACTATCCCAAAATGGACTCACTTAATTATAAAAGCTCTCGAAGTGCTCAAAATAAACTGCGTAGCCAAAAGTGTAAATTAAGTAATAGTCAGCAAGTTTTCTCCTAGTTCCAAAGGTTGCTCATTTTGAGACACTAGCACTTGAATACTGTCTAAAATAAATTAACATGATATTCATAGTAGATTAAATTTAGGATATGACTTCAATGATAAAAATAATAAAAATATAAGTTGCGTGATTATTGTCGCGTAACATGCCCCTAATGCCAAAAAGAACAGAAGTCCGATCGTAATGAGGTGGCCCAGAACATCACGAGCCTTTATGGCTGGTTTCTCTTGGGCCACCCGCCACTTATTTTATTCTTTACTATTTATATATATTTGTGGCAAATGAAATTAAACTGAAATTAAACTGAAACTGAATGTTACGAATTCAAAATCCTTTCAAGGGGAAGGTGTATGGATGTGCCCGGGGATGAGGCATTTTCCTTACTTCTTTGACTCGCCGTGGGGCATTTGAATACCATGCTTGTCCCCAGTGAGTGAAGATTAAAAAGCTACACTCATCGATAAAAAAGCAGTTCTGGAAATTGACCACGGCTATTCGTTGTACGGATGTCTGGTCTTAAATTTTCAATAAATTTAAATTCTACATTTTCACACAGAACTACAGCCCTGCCATTCTCTCCATAGTAAGACGAAGGACCACTGATCACAGCCTCGATAGTGTGTGATACACCAGTGTACAGACAAACCGGTTTGTCGAGGTTTATAGTAACCCATAATATCCATCTGTTATCTCGCTATCCGTCGTGAACGTCAATGGGGAAGGGGTTTGGTAAAGAGTAGATGTAGAGTCTTTATTCCCTCCTTTGTAAATGGTAAGGTTTACTGTGTATTGTGACCCAGAACTGCCGAATAATCTCATACCAGTGAGGTGAACCTGACTACTGACGGTGAATGCGAGGCAGTCGGTGATTGCGATACCAACGTATCCCCACCGAGATGAACCAGGTAAGCCTCTAGGCAAATCACTGAACCTCTTACATGAGCCAATCTTTTGGATACTTTTTCTATTCTTTGCATGAAATGTTTTAAGTGATGTTGGTTTCCCAACAGAATTAAGATAAGTAACCAATTCGATTACCTCTATCATATCTAGGATTTCGGTATGAAGAACATTTTCCACAAATTGTTGTGGTGACATCAGTGGAAACCTTATCAGGTGAATCGCTTTATGGCCGAGAACAGCTCTCTTAGATTTCCCATCTTCACTCAGTTCTTGTTCTTCAATCTTCTTACAAGCCCAGCTATGTACGGCCTGGAATAACCCCACCTCTGTTATGCAGAGAGTGTCCCTCTCTAGAATGTCACAAAGTGTTTCTTGCGTGACAGCTAGAAACGGCTCAGATGTCACGGCTCGTTGGGTCTCACGATCAACAATCGGCCAGCAGATTTCTTTCAGATTTTCGTCTTCTAGTTTTTCCGCCTGCGGTAGAACAATGAACACATCCTCTGGTCCCAGCTCTTCCTCAAGATACTGTGTGCATTTCTTAACCAGTGAAGGAACAAAGTACTTCTTAGCGAGATACAAAACCTCCATAACATGACATGAATTATATATTATGCTCTGAATGTTCACTAAAATGACAATGATTTGTTACATTTATGTTGTGTTGTTTTTTAAGCCAATACGTGCCTTACTGAAAAGCTCAGTCGTTTTCGGCCACCTCACTCACTTATGAGGTTTAAACATGTATACGAAATTTTGCAGTATTAAGCAATGGCATTGGCCGGTATAAAATAGCGTGAACTGTGCGTTGACACGTCCTACGTTTCTCGATTCAGACGCCGGGATGATTACATGAATAAGGCGGCATACATAAATTTTAGGTAACCAAAGGAGCTTGTAAATTTCCGTAATTTCACAGTCACAAACGTTGGAACCTTGGCTACAAATAACTGGTTTATACTAGCGTATTCACGGTTCTGTTTAGTGTAATTCGATGAAGCCTCAATGTCTGATTTATGTACATAAAAGTGAACTAAAAGTATCGCTACTCAGTACTCGATCGATAGTTGCGTGACCTTCTGAGAAGAAACCACAGGCGGCCCACATGCATGTTAATTATATACCGCGTTTAAGAGAGGCTGGGTCCTAGTAAAGTGCAGTACATTCTGGAAACAACTGGTTACAATGCAGAGTAGTTACTGGATTACAACGTGCGGAACGGGTGCTTGAAAGCACCGCCAGCGATGTGTACCGCTGATTTGTGGACCGATCAATCTGCAGATGGTATACCGAGAGAAATATTTTGAATTCGGAATTTATTTTCCAGGCCGTTCTCACATCGTTTGGCCTGAAACATAGATGATAAGTGCTTACACATCTCTGGATTTGTGTGCCCAAAGCAGAGGCGAAATCGATTTGAATTTCTTGTCGAATTTCGGCGGCGAGTGAGGTCACATGGATGAAAAGCGCCTCAAAGCTGCATACCTTGTGTATATTTGTCTTTGAAGTAGACACGCGGCCAACTGTCAAAACCTCGAGGCCTAATAAACGTCATTAAGAATCAATCTGTTATTATTGAAGATTTATTTCGTAGGAATCGGAAAAGAGAATTCACAAGGAGCAATTATATAAACTCTTTCGAGATCCGCTTATGAAACATACCACAGGTAACCCAAAAAGCGGGAAATATATGTCGAGTCTGGGCTGCCTGTGGTGTGATACTGCCTGTTCCTGAAACAACCAAGGGTACAATCCTGATATCGAGGCCACAAGCTCAAGTGTCAATCATTCATTTGTTTAACTAATCACGAGATTCCCAACTTTTTCATAATTTGTTTCATATAGACATAAAAAACTAAGAATAGGCAACTATCCCAAAATGGACTCACTTAATTATAAAAGCTCTCGAAGTGCTCAAAATAAACTGCGTAGCCAAAAGTGTAAATTAAGTAATAGTCAGCAAGTTTTCTCCTAGTTCCAAAGGTTGCTCATTTTGAGACACTAGCACTTGAATACTGTCTAAAATAAATTAACATGATATTCATAGTAGATTAAATTTAGGATATGACTTCAATGATAAAAATAATAAAAATATAAGTTGCGTGATTATTGTCGCGTAACATGCCCCTAATGCCAAAAAGAACAGAAGTCCGATCGTAATGAGGTGGCCCAGAACATCACGAGCCTTTATGGCTGGTTTCTCTTGGGCCACCCGCCACTTATTTTATTCTTTACTATTTATATATATTTGTGGCAAATGAAATTAAACTGAAATTAAACTGAAACTGAATGTTACGAATTCAAAATCCTTTCAAGGGGAAGGTGTATGGATGTGCCCGGGGATGAGGCATTTTCCTTACTTCTTTGACTCGCCGTGGGGCATTTGAATACCATGCTTGTCCCCAGTGAGTGAAGATTAAAAAGCTACACTCATCGATAAAAAAGCAGTTCTGGAAATTGACCACGGCTATTCGTTGTACGGATGTCTGGTCTTAAATTTTCAATAAATTTAAATTCTACATTTTCACACAGAACTACAGCCCTGCCATTCTCTCCATAGTAAGACGAAGGACCACTGATCACAGCCTCGATAGTGTGTGATACACCAGTGTACAGACAAACCGGTTTGTCGAGGTTTATAGTAACCCATAATATCCATCTGTTATCTCGCTATCCGTCGTGAACGTCAATGGGGAAGGGGTTTGGTAAAGAGTAGATGTAGAGTCTTTATTCCCTCCTTTGTAAATGGTAAGGTTTACTGTGTATTGTGACCCAGAACTGCCGAATAATCTCATACCAGTGAGGTGAACCTGACTACTGACGGTGAATGCGAGGCAGTCGGTGATTGCGATACCAACGTATCCCCACCGAGATGAACCAGGTAAGCCTCTAGGCAAATCACTGAACCTCTTACATGAGCCAATCTTTTGGATACTTTTTCTATTCTTTGCATGAAATGTTTTAAGTGATGTTGGTTTCCCAACAGAATTAAGATAAGTAACCAATTCGATTACCTCTATCATATCTAGGATTTCGGTATGAAGAACATTTTCCACAAATTGTTGTGGTGACATCAGTGGAAACCTTATCAGGTGAATCGCTTTATGGCCGAGAACAGCTCTCTTAGATTTCCCATCTTCACTCAGTTCTTGTTCTTCAATCTTCTTACAAGCCCAGCTATGTACGGCCTGGAATAACCCCACCTCTGTTATGCAGAGAGTGTCCCTCTCTAGAATGTCACAAAGTGTTTCTTGCGTGACAGCTAGAAACGGCTCAGATGTCACGGCTCGTTGGGTCTCACGATCAACAATCGGCCAGCAGATTTCTTTCAGATTTTCGTCTTCTAGTTTTTCCGCCTGCGGTAGAACAATGAACACATCCTCTGGTCCCAGCTCTTCCTCAAGATACTGTGTGCATTTCTTAACCAGTGAAGGAACAAAGTACTTCTTAGCGAGATACAAAACCTCCATAACATGACATGAATTATATATTATGCTCTGAATGTTCACTAAAATGACAATGATTTGTTACATTTATGTTGTGTTGTTTTTTAAGCCAATACGTGCCTTACTGAAAAGCTCAGTCGTTTTCGGCCACCTCACTCACTTATGAGGTTTAAACATGTATACGAAATTTTGCAGTATTAAGCAATGGCATTGGCCGGTATAAAATAGCGTGAACTGTGCGTTGACACGTCCTACGTTTCTCGATTCAGACGCCGGGATGATTACATGAATAAGGCGGCATACATAAATTTTAGGTAACCAAAGGAGCTTGTAAATTTCCGTAATTTCACAGTCACAAACGTTGGAACCTTGGCTACAAATAACTGGTTTATACTAGCGTATTCACGGTTCTGTTTAGTGTAATTCGATGAAGCCTCAATGTCTGATTTATGTACATAAAAGTGAACTAAAAGTATCGCTACTCAGTACTCGATCGATAGTTGCGTGACCTTCTGAGAAGAAACCACAGGCGGCCCACATGCATGTTAATTATATACCGCGTTTAAGAGAGGCTGGGTCCTAGTAAAGTGCAGTACATTCTGGAAACAACTGGTTACAATGCAGAGTAGTTACTGGATTACAACGTGCGGAACGGGTGCTTGAAAGCACCGCCAGCGATGTGTACCGCTGATTTGTGGACCGATCAATCTGCAGATGGTATACCGAGAGAAATATTTTGAATTCGGAATTTATTTTCCAGGCCGTTCTCACATCGTTTGGCCTGAAACATAGATGATAAGTGCTTACACATCTCTGGATTTGTGTGCCCAAAGCAGAGGCGAAATCGATTTGAATTTCTTGTCGAATTTCGGCGGCGAGTGAGGTCACATGGATGAAAAGCGCCTCAAAGCTGCATACCTTGTGTATATTTGTCTTTGAAGTAGACACGCGGCCAACTGTCAAAACCTCGAGGCCTAATAAACGTCATTAAGAATCAATCTGTTATTATTGAAGATTTATTTCGTAGGAATCGGAAAAGAGAATTCACAAGGAGCAATTATATAAACTCTTTCGAGATCCGCTTATGAAACATACCACAGGTAACCCAAAAAGCGGGAAATATATGTCGAGTCTGGGCTGCCTGTGGTGTGATACTGCCAGTTCCTGAAACAACCAAGGGTACAATCCTGATATCGAGGCCACAAGCTCAAGTGTCAATCATTCATTTGTTTAACTAATCACGAGATTCCCAACTTTTTCATAATTTGTCTCATATAGACATAAAAAACTAAGAATAGGCAACTATCCCAAAATGGACTCACTTAATCATAAAAGCTCTCGAAGTGCTCAAAATAAACTGCGTAGCCAAAAGTGTAAATTAAGTAATAGTCAGCAAGTTTTCTCCTAGTTCCAAAGGTTGCTCATTTTGAGACACTAGCACTTGAATACTGTCTAAAATAAATTAACATGATATTCATAGTAGATTAAATTTAGGATATGACTTCAATGATAAAAATAATAAAAATATAAGTTGCGTGATTATTGTCGCGTAACATGCCCCTAATGCCAAAAAGAACAGAAGTCCGATCGTAATGAGGTGGCCCAGAACATCACGAGCCTTTATGGCTGGTTTCTCTTGGGCCACCCGCCACTTATTTTATTCTTTACTATTTATATATATTTGTGGCAAATGAAATTAAACTGAAATTAAACTGAAACTGAATGTTACGAATTCAAAATCCTTTCAAGGGGAAGGTGTATGGATGTGCCCGGGGATGAGGCATTTTCCTTACTTCTTTGACTCGCCGTGGGGCATTTGAATACCATGCTTGTCCCCAGTGAGTGAAGATTAAAAAGCTACACTCATCGATAAAAAAGCAGTTCTGGAAATTGACCACGGCTATTCGTTGTACGGATGTCTGGTCTTAAATTTTCAATAAATTTAAATTCTACATTTTCACACAGAACTACAGCCCTGCCATTCTCTCCATAGTAAGACGAAGGACCACTGATCACAGCCTCGATAGTGTGTGATACACCAGGGTACAGACAAACCGGTTTGTCGAGGTTTATAGTAAACCCATAATATCCATCTGTTATCTCGCTATCCGTCGTGAACGTCAATGGGGAAGGGGTTTCCCTCATCAAATTGAAGTATATTTGAAGTATACTTGAAACATACATAAAGTATATACTTGAAGTATACTTGAAGTATACTTAATGTAGTGTTAAAGTATACTTTAATTGTACTAGAAACCATATTGTAAAGTATACTTGAAGTATACTTGCTTGATAAAAAGTATACTTAAAGTAGTGGTGTTTTTGGACTAAAGAAAACAAAGTTGATGGGATGATAAGTATACTTAAAGTATACTTCTAAAGTATACTTGAAGTATACTTTGGTGAAACATATACTTGAAGTATACTTGTAAAGTATACTTGAAGTATACTTTGATAAAACATGTACTTGAAGTATACTTAAAGTATACTTACATGTAAAGTATATTAATTTACAGGACACAACTTCAATTAACACTACTGGAGCATATCATGTGACATATGTGAAATTGGGAAGTGAAATCAACAAATTTCACACATATTTTCACATAATTTTTTTCACATGAACATGTATGTGAAACAATGATGTGAAACTACCATGTGAAAAGGTGTCCTTCTTTTCACACCATGAAATGATGTGAAATATTCAAGACTACATTTACCAAATGCAGGGAGACAAGGATGTGACAATACATATTGCTGTGAAATTACATGTGAATTATAGTAACAATAATATTAATATTTATTAATATTACTTTAATATATAATTTTCGATGAAATACCAGTGTATATTTCTTTCTAAAAAGTGATATCTTCACACGTGAAGATATAAATGATATCTTCACACCGGAATATATCACTTTTGAAAATATGACTCGCTTTCAAAGATTTCTAGCCTTTTTAGTAAGAGATTGAAACTAGTATTTCATCAATAATTATATATTAAACAGAACATTACATGGCCGCTTGGAGATACAGATTTTATCTTCTCGTGTTGATGAGTATCTTACCCGTTCGCTGCGCTCACTCATAAGATATTTCATCAACACTCGAAGATAAAATCCGTATCTCCGCGCGACCATGTAATATCCTCAAAATATCTATATTAACTGTACTGGGATATATCATGTGAAATTTGTGTGAAACACCTAGCTGTGACATGTTTTGAAGATGTGAAAAATGGTGTGAAAAAATAATTAACAATTATTCACCGAAGTGGAGGTGAATAGTGGTGGATATTTACCGAGCCGCTTCGGTATATATATACTCCTACATATGTAGACTGGTCTCTCTTTAATAAGCCGAAGTTAAGGGCCAAAGCGAGGAAGAGGAAAACAGAAGGATGCACGTTAATTGCCTGGATGTTTATTTGTGAATCTGCTACACGAACATTGTAGTTTCAACAACCGAGCTATGTTATATTTAACTACAGAGTATTATTAGTCGTTTACATGTGAGCCAGTAAAGGCAAAGAGAAAAACCCTTTGCCATGGGGCAAGGGCGATCGAGATACATGAACGACTTGAAAATATTAAAACTTGCATGCATGACAACAGATAGCGGCGCGCGGAGGTGCGAATAGTATATACTTATACCTATATAGCTATTTATAGTACAACCGATTTCAATAGGAAACTATTCGACAGACATGCTTTGTAAACAGGCTCACTTGTTTATCCTGGTTTTGAGGTACTGAATCAAATAATTTAGTGCTCTTTCATATTACTCAATAGACTTCGAGTACTGAATCGATAACATATTGTTTTACGCGGATGCACGTAACACGGAAATCGGTTGTAAAGTTGTAATCAACGTGCTTTTCTGAGCGAAATTGAGAATGCTCTACTTACCTTCGATTATCGAGGAATCCTGGAGATTGTTATTAAAGAAATAGAGTTTGATAACGTTAAAACCATAGCAAAAGACAGAGACTTTGCAGCAAACAGACTTCACGTGATCGTACGTACGGTTGAAGAGAAATATTATACTTCAAGATTTGAGCGCCAAATTAATTGAAAGCGTGCATCCGTGTTCGGATTGGTTACCGAACATGATACCTCCCTTACCAAAATTGAGTACATTTGGGGTATACCTCATTTGTACCTAAATTATACCCCAAACGTACCCGAAATAGGTACAAAATAGGTATACCTAAAGTAGCGCACTTTTGGAACCATTATGGGTACATCTGAGGTATACCTCAAATGTACCTCTTTAACTAAAGACAGTACTACAAATAATATTCAAAAAAATGTGGGGTATACCTCATTTGTACCTAAATTATACCCCAAACGTACCCAAAATAGGTACATACTAGGTATATCCAAAGTATCACACTTTTGGGAACCTGCATTTTGGGTACACTTGAGGTATACCACAAATGTACCTCTTCAACTAGACTGTACTCCGAAATACTGCATGTACACCTGCAGGTAGGGTATACAACTTTTGCAGGCTTTCAAGGTGTACTTAAAAAGTTCCACCAATGATGTTGAAACTCGTAAATCGTAGATATATTTTTTATTACTTGAACTGATCATTAAGCAAATGCTACAAGGTACATGGCCAGAAATGCCATTTGCAGTATAAAAATTTAGTCTGATTCACAAATTGTCCAACTGAAACTATAACCACAATTTGATTTGTAATAATATCGACTTTAACTTTTGTTTTTGGATGTTTCAATAACATTGGACTCAGCTGCATAATAGTGCCTTGTCTTGCTCTCCATGGAATCAGCATTCTTCAGTTTCATCTGTTTGCTTTATTGTTCTACAAGAAACAAATGTATACTCTATAGATTACCAACCAGGTATGGGTTTCAATTGATAAGTGCATTATATATATTTTATACACTAGAAAATAACCGGTTACTTTGTGCTGAAATTCATCAATACAAAAAAAATAACATGGTTCAAATTGTATTGAAAAACTAAAACCATACCATTGTCTTGCAACTGATTTCAGTATGACATGCATAGAGATAGATAATAATAATTATTATTTGACATACTGATTCGACACAATCATTCTGAGAAAAATTATGCTTCTGTTCTGCAACGCAATATGTTGGCAGTCTGTAAGATACTTGGAATAAAAATAAGAAACTAAATAATTTGATTTGGTACCTCAAAACCATCATAAACCAGTGAGCCTGGTTACAAAGCATGTTGAATGGTTGTGTCGAATGAGTACATATCTATGTTGAATGATTCCAGCCCTATACATGTAATGGCTAAACTGCAGAACACAATGCCACTTCAGTGCCACTTAAAAAGATGATTTGAAAACTTTGTTAAATTCTCCATTATAGTTCAGGTTTATTTACACTCGTTATATGAACGATTTTAGGTTTTAAATGGTTAGGGTTTTTTATTTGGCCATGGGGGTTAGGTTTTTAGAACTAATTATATAAGTGGTGTTGTATTTGCTAGTTGCTCCTTAATTTGAAAAAGCTAAATAAACATGAAATGTATATCTAGTTTGCCATGGTGTTATTGCATGTATGGTAGACCTACATGTATGTGTTTCTAAGTGGCAGTAAAAAATCAATCAGATCGAGTGCAGATCAGATTTGAGGTAGAAATAATACGGCTCCGAAATTTCTTTTAATCAACTGCATGATAACACAAAATTATACATAAATTAAGTGCGTGTGTATATCACTACATGGTACATCATGGTACATGTACTTAATCCAAAGCAACTGATCGAGACTAGCTCGTGATCATGCATGCACAGATCAGAGGTACAACTAGGCGATGAACATGTACAAGAAATTATGATGTAAAAATTACCAAAGTCCAAAGGTTTTGCTCTACATCCATGAAGGCATGATCACAAAACACAATTAATTCACAAGCAATTTACCTTAAATATGCGAGTAATATCCTGAGGATTCCAATAAAGAAGAAGAACGCACGTCTGATATGGTTGCGGGTATTTGTTGAACATATCCCTCCTGAGCAAAGACCGTTGGAAATTTAACGACTTCACATTTTGAGCGCCAGAACTGTTCCGATAATCTGATTGGTTATGATGCTGACAGTGACATTCCAAAAATACTCGCCACTCGGTGTTCAATTTCGGATGCATCTAGCATCTTTGAGCCACCTTTGAACAGTTTCCTTGATTCAAAAAGTCGGGAAAGCACTCCTCTTTTCCTAAATGCCTGCTTATCCAGAAAGGAAAAGGTTTTGATGGCACGAGAATAAGAAGAACTAGTCATCAAATGGTTTAACTTCAAGACGCCAGTTCGCTACGTTTAGGGTCCGCCATCTTGTTTTGATGTGGTTACTGCTGACCAACTGTTGAAACATGCGGGCACATCCAAGGTATTGTTGATACACAGGCTACCCGAGCGTAAGGTTTTTGATTAGGAAGAAATAATCACCCGAATGCGCTGAAATTGCACACAGACACAGCATATTAACTGACAAACACACAAGTAAAGTCTAATTTCTTTTATTTCAATATTTACAGAATTATTGCAATTTCTAAAAACTATAAATTCCCAGTCATCTTGTAAAATAAACGGTTAATCAAAACCTTACGCTTGAGTAGCCTGTGGTCGATGATGGCTAAAATCGATATCTCAATCGTGAAATATTTTCATTCTTTAACCCTGCTTTAACTCATGCAGTCATGAATAAATTAATTTAAAGAAAGAATATTATGAAATCAATTTAATTTTGATTAATAAATATTACTTATCTGTCTGAAATATGTTGTGTCGTAATTTATGCACTGAATAAGTGAATTTATAAACACCATGATCATGTTTTTCTGTCATATACGTTTCAGTGGTTTGTCTGTCATATATTTTAGTGGCTTTTTGTCATATGTTTTGTCATGCGTATTTTAGTGGCAATTATGTTACCAACCACTTACCGACCACTTACCAACCACTTACCGACACAGTTTTACCGACCACTTACCGACCACTTTTTTTCGGTGCAGATTTTTCACTTTAGCCATGTAAAAATATATAAAATTATCTGATTCTCCAGAAGTAATTAAAGTACATGTGAAGTGTACCTGAAGTGTACCCATTCCTTGAGGTTTATGCAGAGTATGGAGATTTACATTTGGGGTACATGTAAAGTGTACCTCAAGTGTACCCCATTCCTTGAGGTTTATCCAAGAGTATTTAAGGTACATTTGGAGTACAGTGGAGTGTGCCTTAAGTATACCTCAAACACTCCACTAAAACATTGAGGTCCATTCTTGGTATACCTAGATTGTACCTATAATCTCACATAGGTACATTTGGGGTATACCTTAGGTACAGGTGAGGTATACTTTTGTGTACCCGATTTTGGTAAGGGCTGGCATTCTCCGCGACGTGTTTTGTGATGAACGTCTTTTAATACCCAGATGCTGCCAAAGGTTAATCTGTAATAAGTTATAAACAAAGTTGTCCGTTCGCCAATGTCAGATACGATGGAGAAAGTGACATCCATGTGCGCTGCTAAAGTTAAATGGCGACAACACAAGAAATCCTCAAACAAATTAAACTTTCCAGAGTCGGAGGAACATGATTGCATGTTAGGAGCTTGATCGAATTCTTTGAATTGAAGTGGGAGATCAACAAACAGTTCGGAGTTCCGCGTTCGCGTTCATCCTGTGCATGGCGTAATAAATAGACGTTCCTGATAAAGTGCTTCTTGCATGGTTATAATTGGCATGCAGAGAGACTTATTTTATTGAATTGTATTTGCTTGTGATATAAGTACATACAAAGTATATTTTAAAAGTGTACTCAGAATATACTTTGAAACCTGAGTACATTTGAAGTATACTTGAATTGTACTTGCTTGTGATAAGTACATATGAAGTACATTTTAACAAGTGTACTCAGAATATACTTAGAAACCTAAGTACATTTGAAGTATACTTGAATTGTACTTGTTTGTGATAAGTACATATGAAGTACATATTAACAAGTATACTCAGAATATACTTTGTGTAGAAAGTATGTTACAAGTATACTTAAAATGTACTTAGTCTACAAAAAAGTGTTGAAAAGTATACTTTAAGTACATTTGAAGTATACTTCAATTTGATGAGGGTTGGTAAAGAGTAGATGTAGAGTCTTTATTCCCTCCTTTGTAAATGGTAAGGTTTACTGTGTATTGTGACCCAGAACTGCCGAATAATCTCATACCAGTGAGGTGAACCTGACTACTGACGGTGAATGCGAGGCAGTCGGTGATTGCGATACCAACGTATCCCCACCGAGATGAACCAGGTAAGCCTCTAGGCAAATCACTGAACCTCTTACATGAGCCAATCTTTTGGATACTTTTTCTATTCTTTGCATGAAATGTTTTAAGTGATGTTGGTTTCCCAACAGAATTAAGATAAGTAACCAATTCGATTACCTCTATCATATCTAGGATTTCGGTATGAAGAACATTTTCCACAAATTGTTGTGGTGACATCAGTGGAAACCTTATCAGGTGAATCGCTTTATGGCCGAGAACAGCTCTCTTAGATTTCCCATCTTCACTCAGTTCTTGTTCTTCAATCTTCTTACAAGCCCAGCTATGTACGGCCTGGAATAACCCCACCTCTGTTATGCAGAGAGTGTCCCTCTCTAGAATGTCACAAAGTGTTTATTGCGTGACAGCTAGAAACGGCTCAGATGTCACGGCTCGTTGGGTCTCACGATCAACAATCTTCCAGCAGATTTCTTTCAGATTTTCGTCTTCTAGTTTTTCCGCCTGCGGTAGAACAATGAACACATCCTCTGGTCCCAGCTCTTCCTCAAGATACTGTGTGCATTTCTTAACCAGTGAAGGAACAAAGTACTTCTTAGCGAGATACAAAACCTCCATAACATGACATGAATTATATATTATGCTCTGAATGTTCACTAAAATGACAATGATTTGTTACATTTATGTTGTGTTGTTTTTTAAGCCAATACGTGCCTTACTGAAAAGCTCAGTCGTTTTCGGCCACCTCACTCACTTATGAGGTTTAAACATGTATACGAAATTTTGCAGTATTAAGCAATGGCATTGGCCGGTATAAAATAGCGTGAACTGTGCGTTGACACGTCCTACGTTTCTCGATTCAGACGCCGGGATGATTACATGAATAAGGCGGCATACATAAATTTTAGGTAACCAAAGGAGCTTGTAAATTTCCGTAATTTCACAGTCACAAACGTTGGAACCTTGGCTACAAATAACTGGTTTATACTAGCGTATTCACGGTTCTGTTTAGTGTAATTCGATGAAGCCTCAATGTCTGATTTATGTACATAAAAGTGAACTAAAAGTATCGCTACTCAGTACTCGATCGATAGTTGCGTGACCTTCTGAGAAGAAACCACAGGCGGCCCACACGCATGTTAATTATATACCGCGTTTAAGAGAGGCTGGGTCCTAGTAAAGTGCAGTACATTCTGGAAACAACTGGTTACAATGCAGAGTAGTTACTGGATTACAACGTGCGGAACGGGTGCTTGAAAGCACCGCCAGCGATGTGTACCGCTGATTTGTAGACCGATCAATCTGCAGATCGTATACCGAGAGAAATATTTTGATTTCGGAATTTATTTTCCAGGCCGTTCTCACGTCGTTTGGCCTGAAACATAGATGATAAGTGCTTACACATCTCTGGATTTGTGTGCCCAAAGCAGAGGCGAAATCGATTTGAATTTCTTGTCGAATTTCGGCGGCGAGTGAGGTCACATGGATGAAAAGCGCCTCAAAGCTGCATACCTTGTGTATATTTGTCTTTGAAGTAGACACGCGGCCAACTGTCAAAACCTCGAGGCCTAATAAACGTCATTAAGAATCAATCTGTTATTATTGAAGATTTATTTCGTAGGAATCGGAAAAGAGAATTCACAAGGAGCAATTATATAAACTCTTTCGAGATCCGCTTATGAAACATACCACAGGTAACCCAAAAAGCGGGAAATATATGTCGAGTCTGGGCTGCCTGTGGTGTGATACTGCCTGTTCCTGAAACAACCAAGGGTACAATCCTGATATCGAGGCCACAAGCTCAAGTGTCAATCATTCATTTGTTTAACTAATCACGAGATTCCCAACTTTTTCATAATTTGTTTCATATAGACATAAAAAACTAAGAATAGGCAACTATCCCAAAATGGACTCACTTAATTATAAAAGCTCTCGAAGTGCTCAAAATAAACTGCGTAGCCAAAAGTGTAAATTAAGTAATAGTCAGCAAGTTTTCTCCTAGTTCCAAAGGTTGCTCATTTTGAGACACTAGCACTTGAATACTGTCTAAAATAAATTAACATGATATTCATAGTAGATTAAATTTAGGATATGACTTCAATGATAAAAATAATAAAAATATAAGTTGCGTGATTATTGTCGCGTAACATGCCCCTAATGCCAAAAAGAACAGAAGTCCGATCGTAATGAGGTGGCCCAGAACATCACGAGCCTTTATGGCTGGTTTCTCTTGGGCCACCCGCCACTTATTTTATTCTTTACTATTTATATATATTTGTGGCAAATGAAATTAAACTGAAATTAAACTGAAACTGAATGTTACGAATTCAAAATCCTTTCAAGGGGAAGGTGTATGGATGTGCCCGGGGATGAGGCATTTTCCTTACTTCTTTGACTCGCCGTGGGGCATTTGAATACCATGCTTGTCCCCAGTGAGTGAAGATTAAAAAGCTACACTCATCGATAAAAAAGCAGTTCTGGAAATTGACCACGGCTATTCGTTGTACGGATGTCTGGTCTTAAATTTTCAATAAATTTAAATTCTACATTTTCACACAGAACTATAGCCCTGCCATTCTCTCCATAGTAAGACGAAGGACCACTGATCACAGCCTCGATAGTGTGTGATACACCAGGGTACAGACAAACCGGTTTGTCGAGGTTTATAGTAAACCCATAATATCCATCTGTTATCTCGCTATCCGTCGTGAACGTCAATGGGGAAGGGGTTTGGTAAAGAGTAGATGTAGAGTCTTTATTCCCTCCTTTGTAAATGGTAAGGTTTACTGTGTATTGTGACCCAGAACTGCCGAATAATCTCATACCAGTGAGGTGAACCTGACTACTGACGGTGAATGCGAGGCAGTCGGTGATTGCGATACCAACGTATCCCCACCGAGATGAACCAGGTAAGCCTCTAGGCAAATCACTGAACCTCTTACATGAGCCAATCTTTTGGATACTTTTTCTATTCTTTGCATGAAATGTTTTAAGTGATGTTGGTTTCCCAACAGAATTAAGATAAGTAACCAATTCGATTACCTCTATCATATCTAGGATTTCGGTATGAAGAACATTTTCCACAAATTGTTGTGGTGACATCAGTGGAAACCTTATCAGGTGAATCGCTTTATGGCCGAGAACAGCTCTCTTAGATTTCCCATCTTCACTCAGTTCTTGTTCTTCAATCTTCTTACAAGCCCAGCTATGTACGGCCTGGAATAACCCCACCTCTGTTATGCAGAGAGTGTCCCTCTCTAGAATGTCACAAAGTGTTTCTTGCGTGACAGCTAGAAACGGCTCAGATGTCACGGCTCGTTGGGTCTCACGATCAACAATCTTCCAGCAGATTTCTTTCAGATTTTCGTCTTCTAGTTTTTCCGCCTACGGTAGAACAATGAACACATCCTCTGGTCCCAGCTCTTCCTCAAGATACTGTGTGCATTTCTTAACCAGTGAAGGAACAAAGTACTTCTTAGCGAGATACAAAACCTCCATAACATGACTTCCGGTAAACTGCACTTCATCGTAGTACATGTAGCGAAACAGTTCCAGTAATCCTTCAGCGGTACAGTCTGGTAGGTCAATAGTACGTCCAGTCTCGGCCAGTTCACCGTAGAACATTGCCTCGAATACAGGACTACTGATAGCCAGTACATACTTATGGGCAGGAACGGTGACCGTGTCGCCTTTGGAGTCAACAACCGAGAACTGTACATCACTGAACATGCTGTTGTTGTACATGTACTGGTTACGTTCCTTGATAGTGTTGCGTACAGTTTGCCATTTGGTCTCCATTGCTTAACTGTGTTGATGTTGAGAATAAATTTGTAAGCAGGTAGGTTTGTTTCTCAGTTCTCACTCAGTAAGAACAGAAAGCGTGCTTCCTCGTACACGAAAGTGAAAGTGCAGGATTTATACCCGAATTGCATGCTGGGATAAGACATGGTTTGTTATGTACTGACCCTCTACACCTCAGGCTGTGTTTGTCAACATGAAGTTATTAGTCATGACGGTGTCATAAATCACATCTAGTGAAATTTCGTTTGTATTTCGAGAGGATTGCCTGTTTTACCCGAATAAAATTCTTAGAAAACCTTAGTTATTTTATCAATTCACCAGAATAGCGTCTTCTACTGAATAATTGATTGTCCATCTCTACCGTTTACTCTGTTTACTCACTCCGGTCGTTGTACTGCTGTTGTTCTCCTGGGCTGGGTTGTTCAAAGCCCGATTAGTGCTAATCCAGGGTTAATTTCCATGATAACCAATAGGTTTTGTGCAGAGTTAATCCAGGATTAACACTAATCGGGCTTTGAATAACCCGGCCCTGATCTTCTGTCCTTCTTAAAATATAGTTTGGACCGGATCATACACGCCGGGCACGAATAACCGTAAAAACGGCGGGGTTGAGTGTAACATAAAACGTAAAAGTAACGCCATTTCCTTACTTCTACTCTAAATTTGACGAAATGTTGGCAGGTTGGTAACAAAGTAAGACTACATTTTTCGGGACAATTGTTTCTGTATTGTGACGTTTTGTGACGTCATAAGGGATGCCTCCTTTTTTGGTGAAAATTAACCTTTAAAACACGTTTCAAAAATATTACGTCATCAGAAAGCTTTTATGAAATATATTAATTTGCCGAAAATTTGAACTTTCTACGATAAACATAATCAAAGTTATGGACGATTTACCGTTTTTATGACGTCATTATTAGTGACGTCATGCTACAAGCTTAAATCAGATTGCCGACTATAAAAATATTATTAAAGAGAATACTATGACTTGTGAGTGTTAGCCAAATGCATTTCATTGTTAAAATCCCAAAAACATTGAACTGGCTATTTTCTGAGGGTACACAAATATATTTATGACGTCATAATGACGTATACAAAAAATGGGGCTTCAATTCTAAGCTGTTATCCTCAAAAAGTCAAAATTCTAAAAAGAACACGTTGTTATTGCTAAAGAACTGTAAAAGTTAAAAGAAGCGACATTTTCATAAATGGTTTTATGCTATTTATTTCCCGCCAATTTATTACCAAAATTCAAACTTTAATAACTTTCGTTTACTTCAACCGATTGATAACGGGTTTTCGATTATTTCATTCTCATGAACAAGACATTTTAAAAAGATATAATAAAACGTTGTTAGAGGTAATAAAAATTTATAAGAAACCTATTAGAAAAGGATATATGACGTCATTGTGACGTCATAATGATGGCTATATTAGCTTAACTTATCAGACAATGTTTTGTTTACACTCCTTTATACACCTACCAAAATTCATTCTTCTATGTCGAAAACTTTTAAATATATATAAAACCCGCCGTTTTTACGATCATTTGTGCCCGGCGTGTAACATTTTGTCTGCCGTTTTTAGTATAGTTCTGTTGATGGGAGACTTGCAGTGTTTCCCTTCAGGGGGTCTAGTATACTCTATACTCTAACAAGAGCCCATCTGGGCTTTCACTCGGGCCACATGAGATTGAAGATGAAATACACTTTCATTTGAAATCCTCTTAGTAATAACCAAAGGGAAGAATTATTAGCAGTCTTTAGGAGTGGCCGGTAGCGCGGTGACTTTCATTCTCTGCTCCCCTAGTATATATATACATGTATGTAATTTAATATTTTTGTTTTCTCGTATGTAAATTAAAGTAGTTGATCTTTTATTGAAAACACTACTTTTTCATGTGTGTATGTATGTTCAGACTACTATCGTGCAGCTACATGTAGCTAGAGTCTTGAGATATCTGTCAGCAACTCGCAGCTAGTTAATAAATTAGTACTGTTCAGACCTAGTAACTTAGAAGGTTTTACTTTTTGTTTTTCCCTCTTCTGGTTTGTTTCTATCTCTAAAGAGGGCATGAATGGGGTTAACTGACTACTGACAAACAGCCTTAAAAATAACTGACAACTGACAAATGACGATTTTTTTACTGACACCTGACAACCGAAAAATAACTGACAACTGACAAATTTGGTTTTTGTGGGTCAAACATTGTAAATTTTCTCTTGTAATGATTAACTAGGGCTAACTGACAACTGACAAATGGCCAAAATTTTAACTGACAACTGACATGTAGACCCCCCCATTCAGACCCTCTCTAAAAGATATAAATTTGGTCTATAACTGCCCTTCGTAATCGCAAATAATTGACCGCCAAAGTGCTCAATTGAAAGTTCAACCAAAATATTAAAACTGTGCGAAAAACTGCTACTGACTGGTGTTTGGCGATCCTCGTTATCCATGATGGCTCAATTGACGTACAATACACCCGGTAGTTGTCGTGGTAAGAGAAATTACCTTGGAGCGAGTAGTGAACGTGGTCGTAGCGAGAGCTAGAAGTCGGCTAGATCGGATGATAACACTGACTTGACATTTGTGTACATTTCAAAACCTTAAAATAACTAAAATCTGTCATCGATGGGCTTTTAGCGCGCTAGATTCTATTCAAGCTTAACCTCGCTAGGTAGCTTGGAACGTCAAAGTATTCCACCGACCACTAGCTAGCTAATCACCAGAGCAGAAAAACTGTTCAGACTAAAGAAACTCGCTACCTCCTGTGGTTAGCTAGCTAGATTTACTAGCCTGAACACGGCCACACGTTTACAATTTAGTCTGCAGGTCCGATAAAACTGCAGGTTCCAGTCGTAAACAGTCCGAGTTTGACCAAAGTGAAACGATCGAGCTGCTCGCGTCCGTAGATATATATTTCTTCGTTTGCACTTTTGACATGATATCATTCTTCAAATGGCACCATTGTTTTATTTCTTATGTTTAATAATACAGTTCTCAGCTGTAAAAAAAATAGAACATTCTATGGAAGATTTCTTGTCCTAAAGTTTGGAAACGTAACACATGCATTTGACGCTAGAAAGTTCAGTACTCGCGGAAGTACGCAAGGTCAATTTACTAGTGGCAGTTTACTAGGTTGCACTATCGGCTGTTATGGAATGGAAACATACTTTCACAGCTTAATATGTATGTCGATTGGTCAGAAGGATATCTTGTTTAAATGCTACGGTCCTTTCGGCATCAGGAAATTTTTAAACGGGAGTTTTCGTACAGTATTTCAAGCTATGCTTTAGTGCGAGTTCAGTTACGCCACAAATGTCGGTGAAACTAATACCGTGTTCATTATTATCGGTTTTCTCTATGGGTTCTCATGTATTCAATAATTACTTCTGGGGCTTCATATTTATGTCGATTGGTCACAATGATTTCCTCTTTCAGTTTTTCCCTTTAGTTTGGACATTAGGGATATATCCTTGGAGATTTCGTACAGTTTAGCGACCGTTGTGTCGAAAGTAGAAACGTTCGTTTGTCATGAAAGTGCGTAAACAAACTGTCACAAGCGGTTTCATAGCAGCTCGATGTTTGACTCCCATATAGTCGATGATAACTTATATAGCTTCATATGTACGTCGATTTCTCACAAGGATTTCCTCTTTCAGTTTTTCCCGTTAGTTTGGACATTAGGGATTTATTCTTGGAGATTTCGTACAGTTTAGCGACTGTGTGTTGAAAGTAGAAAAGAGCCCATCTGGCCTTTCACTCGGGCCACATGAGATAATTTGAAGATGAAATACACTTTCATTTGAATTTGATTGAAAATAGATCAAAAACTCGGGGAAATGTCCGGCTAAAACTGTATGAATAAATGTGAAATGAAACATAAATTTCATAGCAAGAAAAACATGTAATTCCTAATTAGAAAGCTCTTCTAAGTCCGCTTCTCAAATTCACAGACTGTTTTACAAAAACATTTGGGCTTATCGACACAAGAGTTCAGTTGACCTTTCAAATAATTTATTCTGAGGTACGCATACTCTAAATCACAGAGATGTTAAATAAAGCGATAATTAGAAGAAAAAGTACATTAACAGACAAACTGAGAGGAAATGTATTCAAATCTAAAAGAGTTTACTTACAGTACTTACGTAACTGAATCTTTCGTTTTGGTTCTTTTGTTAGCCGGTTGTTGAAAGCATTCCACCTTCGTGCACATATGCACTGAATCGGAATGAAAGTCGAAGCCTACCTCGAACTTAACTTTCAGCTAACCTGTTTCCTTTCATTCCACAATGAATAATAATCTCATAAAGTAAGCCCGTAGCTTTCAATAAATTTGCCAGTGTCTGAATGAAACAGCTAGATCTTTTCCAATTTCTCTCACGAGTCACGGCAGAAGACAGTCTCAAATAACTTGAATTTTGATCCTCTTCACAGTAACGTAATTTAACGTCTCCGATCAATTCCTCTCTCTTTGCTGGCAGTTCATGCTTCTTGTTCGTGTAGTTGCCCCACTGAGCCGTAACCAGAAAACGAGCACAGCATTTCAGTTGGCATACACTGCGTACATTTGCTTAACTAATTAGATTTGTAAAAATCTTAGCGGATCATGTAAATATTCCGCTTGGCTCAAATATGAGGGTTTCTGCCGTCAAAGTTCATTTTTTGTTTCAGTTTTCCCCATATTAGCAGACTTGTATAATGTCTCGAGCTCTCCGAATCCAGTAGAAAGACTCTGGTTATTCTGTCGTAAAACATGGACCTGACCCAAATTTAGGTTGTATTGCATAATTGCCCACGATGGAATAGATTTCTGACAATGACTATTTGAAATTGATATCTCCTTGTCTCGCCTAGTCTGAGCTTTGAACTTTCTTATCTGAGCGCGCCTGAGGAAATCTAACCTTTGTTTGCGTGACCAGCACAGTGCAATCTGATTGGTTCGAATTTGACCTTTAACGCATGCGCAGAAGCCGTCTGACATGGATTAAAAAAAAAAAAAAAACGACTTGCATTTTAAGACTCGGCGGCAGCCCGAGTAAAAAGCGACGGCCATATGAAACGTATCCCATACAAGCGAGAACATTTGCCCTTGCTAGTGTCCAGGCCAGTGCGGACAGCTTATTTCCGTATTCCGCATGCGTAATGTCGTTGTTGAAAGAAATAAAGCAGACGACTGTCAACACAGAGGTCAAACGTGAATCCAAAACCCCTCTGCGATATAAAATTTATCGACGAGATTTCGTCGAATTCGTCACCTTTAATGAGGATAGTAAACTTTACGATGAGGGAGCGAGTAAAAATACATGCGGGGTGCAGTGAACAGCGTATAGATCTATGTATGATAAGTGGTACCATTCGGTGATAAAACTATATATTGCCCGCTCTTATTATAAGTTATTCGCATTGAAAGACCTTAGTGTTCCTTCAGACAGTTCAGAGTTTCCCTGACAGACCGGTCAGTCTTATTTTGTGGGATTATATCGAAAAGTTAAGAGAAAATTATACTCTGAGACGATCGAAAGCGGGACGATCCAGCTGTTGCGGATAGAGGTTTGTGTTGAACCGGATATGTTCGAGGGAGGACTCACAACGTCGACAGCAAAATATTTTACAGAAAGAAACTAAGACTGTCTATCAGCAGTTAAAAAAACAACGTAAATATAAGTCCTAAATTCGACTCATAACACCAGTGTTTGCCTATCAATGTTTGCTTAATAGTATTAGTGTCACGAAATGTGTCCGTGCTACAGTATGTTGAGGACTATTTACCACTCTAATCGAAATCTCAGACATCCATCTTAGGGACTGTTTACTTCTAAACAAAGTTCAAAAACTCATGAATAATTAATGAGCATTTTGTCCAATCCGATGAAGCAAATCAGTCACGTGCATGCTCCTTTATACCTGATAAAATCTCATCATTCTAAAAGGCCCGCGGAGGGATTTGAATTCTGTCCCAGAGGGAAACGGGGTTAATGATTGAGACAATGGAATTTCTATTGATGTTTCAGCTTTCTCACTGAATTGCTAATTAGGATGAACGTTTTATATAAAGAATATTAATGAACATGAAATTTTATATAAAGTTTCATCCTAATTAAGAATTCACTGATAAAGACCCAAAGATAGCAAAAAGTACACGGAACATAATGTACCTAGATAATAAATTTTGCACTAAATTTACTAATATCAGCAGACTACCGAGATACACAGATAATATTTTTAAAATGAAGTTATCCAACTACCATTACTTGTTTACCGAGCCACTGTTTAGTTCCAATTATTAAACCAAACTCAAAGCCGTAAAATTATAAAAACGTGCATTAAACTTACATATTTTGTGCCGGAGTCAAAAATTTAGAGTCTGCCGTCATGTCAGTCACGTCGCTTTCCAAGTCTTGAACTTTATCGAGGTAAACCACGACACCAAATCCTTCAAGTGCAGATTCTTCTTGCATTGCGAAATGCCGCTTCAAACAACATAGTATGGTAATTTCTTCATATCATTCCCTTGAGATGTTCGTAATTGCAGGCGGTGATTACTCGAATATTTTGCATGGCGTTGTGAATACAAAGGTTCAATGGTTCATTAAGTAACCATTCCCTTGAGATGTGCGTCTTTCTTTCATTGCATTCTTAAAGCGTTTTTGAAGCCGTTTAAAACACTCACAGCACGTGTTTTATCAAGTCTAAAAATTATCGGGCTTCGCCCTCGAATTTCTAAACTTGATAAAACACTGCTGTTCGTGTTTTAAACAGTACATAGAATAGTTTGAATTAGACTGCCGGGTCTAATTGAAAACTGTTCCCGGCTGCCGGGTATCTAGCCACAGCGTAAAATAAACATCTGCTGAATCACTCCAATCGATTTATAGTAAAACTGTACTTACTTGTTAATTTCGTCCATAAAAGATGGACATTCAGCGCGTTGTGAGCCAACGAATGTGGGCAACCTCTACATCAAAACGCGAGAAATTCAATAGACTAATTGAATTCGGTTGTAGTTTTTTTTTCATTTGGTTCTTTTCCCAGACTTTTATAGCCTAGACTTCCCTGGCATATGCCCAGAAATAGAGGAACGCCTTGTTTGACTCAACCGGTCGAAAACAACTGCAAATTGACCGCGGAAAATAAGCGACTATGGGGTTTAAACTATTAAAACTACAGAGAAAATACATTATTGTTTTTTATTCCGTTCGTAGGTTTTTTAGTTTTTATTTACGAGGCATAAAATTAACAAATTGCAAGAAAATTCCTTAATTTTGGCGAACAGTTGAGTGAACTCCCGGAGGGGGCGTGAGCGTCTAGTGACCTTTTGTTAAACCGAAGTTTGATATGTACGGCCCGTTTGAAGGAATTGTGTGCTCTCATTACTCGGGCTGCATGTGGCAGCACCGAGTCTTAAAATGTAAGCGGTTATTATTTATATTTTTTTGTTGGGTGCCACAAAATGTGACTTTTGACCCATGTATTAAATTTCAGCACCAATCAGATCGCACTGTGCTGGTCACGTAACACTCGCCAGGTTAATTTCTGTATATAATTTAATACAGTAAATCAAAATGGTGGATCCGCGAGCAAATTTCTCTCAAATTTGGAGTCCCATCTCTCAAATGTAAGCAGTTTAATGTTTTATTTAACTTCACTCGTGCGGAAGCCTTCCAACAGGCTCAGGATATTGCAACTGGCGCTCTTGTCGGAGCCGAAGGACCGCGTTTTTTACCCAGATGGCCAGTGATTTTATATACGACACGACGCCGGACCTGAAGGACTCAAAGATCCACACATATCGAATTGGAATTTAGCGTTTTCCTTTCTGCTGAAACCAAGACTTCTTCGATAGAAATGGCAAGATGTTGTGTTTTTCTAGGAGGACAAAATATTTCTCGTTTAAGCTTCTCTTTCGCCACGGCTTTGTTATTTGAATCTCTGTGGATTGGTATACTCAAATATACTGCACAATACCATACAACTGACAAAGCCGAACTCAACTTCAACTCAAGAGAAAAGCTGAGAGTGAAAGTGAAACTGAACAGTGTCTTGTCAGGTCATGAATTAAGGTACGGTGAGGTTGAAATCATTGCGTGTTTATATCTGCATTTCTTTGTCGATTTGTTGACCTCGTGGCGCTGATAGATTTTGCCATCGGACGGTATTCTTGTTTGAGGTACGTTTCGTAGGTTTTATGCCACATTTCATTTTACTCTTGGTCATAATCGATACCAGCGCAAACACCGTGATCTATCGGGCCAACACTAAAATAATTTTGAGCGTGTTTTTGGCTGTCAGAAATACCCCGGAGAAATAAACACTCGCACAGAATAATTTATGATGAGCGAAGCAATATTCAACTTTCAAGATAAACTTAAACAAAAATCCTCTCACGGCTGAGGTTTTGGTTCAAGAAATTAAAGGCTTCCAACAGTTCCCTTTATAGTTCTGTAATATAATGAGCAGACCAGTTTTGGGAAGGAGGGTATATAACCAACAGGCATTTCAGTTAATAAATACCAATGAACTATGCCATTAAAAATATTATAAGTTGTATCCTGTCCATCCTGTGATGGAGCTATCACTATATTTCTCTACTGTTCCGTTCTACCCTGCGGCTCTTTATCGCAGCTCGCTGCCTCGCGGCTCTATCTCCGCTTCTCTCTGGAAGTCATGTTAATTGTATTCGTGGTCAATTTGTGTTCCTCTGTGTAACTTTATCTGCTGTTCTTGCCATACATGATGAGCCATTACGAGTCCATCTTGGTATTTGTTGGATTAAACAGATTAAAGATTATTAACTGAAATGCCTGTTGATTATCTCTAATTAAAAGCGTTACCCTCATTCCCAAAACTTCAGTCTCATTATATTAAAGAACTATAAAGGGAATTGTTGGAGGCCTTTAATTTCTCAAACCAAAACCTCGGCCGTGAGAGGTTTCTTGTTTAAGTTTACCTTGAGAGTTGAATATTGCTTGGCTCATCATAATTCTGTGCGAGTGTGTATTTCTGGCTTCGTGTTGGCGCGAGTGACAGTGTTGCTCTTACAGTTCAGGAGTTCAGATATCTTCAGACTTTGATAGAGGATAGTAACCCATAACTGCCCAACCACAGTATATGTATTTGCTAGTAAATCGCTCAGTATACTTCGCTATAAATCAGCTATTCAGTATACCTGTGTAACGTACACATGCATGTCTAATACGAGATCGGTAAACCAGCCAAAAACACGGTCGAAATTATTTTAGTGTTGGCCCACCGATCACGGTGTTTGCGCTGGTATGTATTATGACCGAGAGTAAAATGAAATATGATGAAATGTGGCATAAAACGTACGAAACGTACCTTAAACAAGAATAGCGTCGGCAGAATCTTAAGATGACGACTGGCCTGGAGAAATCTATTATGCGCAGAAATGTTGCTGCACAGAACAAAAACGGCCTGCAGATTTAGACTCGTACCTGCCATAGGCAGCCCGAGTAATGATGTGCGAGGGTCAAGTTGGTCAGTTGTGATCAGTAAAAATGTCGGTTATTTGTTAGTTATGTAACGGCACGATAGAGCGCGCGACGTTCTAGTTGTGGGTGTTTTTCTCACGGTGATTAGCTAAAGTATCTAAACGCCTGTTCTAGAGCAAACCGTGAGAAAACTACCCACAAACAGAAAACGTGCAACACTAAATCCCTAACCGCATTTGTATTTGCCGACGATTAACATGTTTGATAGTTCTTCAAAATTCTGCGCATATCTGGCAATCAGCAGTAGAAATCGCGGGAGCAGTTGTAAATGGCCCTAAATGATTTTTGTTTAAAAACTTCGCAAAACACATCGCAAAAAAGACCGGGGGTTAAGGGGAAAATCGCAAGAGTTCATAAGAGATTTATTAGTTTGGTCATCAAGCCAATTAAATTTAGGACTGGTCCATGAAAGGACTTAAAAATCGAAGCCTGTACTTTTCTGTAACAATGCTTTGAAGTCCAAACTTCGAGTGAAAATTCAACCAAAATGATGCGCGCGAGCGTAATTTCCCGGGCGCAAGCGTTTTGCAGACCTGTCTACATGTTTAAAGTGCACCTAACCCCTTTTGCTATTTTTATGCATATGAATCTTTGAAAGGTTCACTGAGTACTTCTGCGAAGAAATTGTTGGCTTACAGATAATACTTTATGTTCTATGCTCGTTTGAAATGGTGAAAATTTGACCTTTCCTGACGCATGACCGCGTAAGAAAAAGCATGGGTCGATTCTGGATCTTACGTCATCTAATTCATTCGAATTTGCAATAAGTTGAATAAATGTTTAGCATTTTGTCTAAAATAACTGTTTTCTTCACTGATAACTCACAGACAGTATAAATTATATATACTATCGCCTATCGACTATCGCCTATCGAATATCGACTATCGCCTTCACAAGCCAATGATACCGCCACCGCAACTACAACTGAAGTAAACAAGACATGCAACTGCCGGCAAAAGAACGCCTGCCCGCTCAACGGAAACTGCCTACAATCATCAGTCATTTACCAAGCAACAATAACGCATAAAGACAACAGCAAGACAGAAACATACATCGGACTTACAGAAAACGAATTCAAAACAAGATACAGGAACCACACCGCATCATTCCGCCACGCTAAACACAAAAACTCTACCGAACTCAGCAAATACACTTGGAATCTGAAAGACAACAACATTGATCACTTTATTTCCTGGCGCATTCTCTCGTCGCACTCGCCGTACAGTAGCTCCAGTAAAAGATGTAACTTATGCCTCAAAGAAAAAATTATAATCATCTGCCGACCTGAACTGTCCACACTAAACAAACGCAATGAACTCGTGTCTTCCTGCCGACACAGAAACAAAGCCCTCCTACGTAATAATTGAACTGTTAAATTCCGCGCTGCATATATTAGGCTAGTTTGATTAGGTCATCAATACTATTGTTATGTAAAACATTCTGTATATAAGCGACGGTAAAAGTATACTCTTATTAAATCCCCTGACGAGTGGGCAACCACGAAACAGGCTTGTAAGGATGAACTTGTAGTTTATTTGTCTTTTTTCTTCACCATATATATATATATATATATATATATATATATATCGATGTTGTTGTGATAGAAAGGCGCCATGGAGAATAATGCATTAATGAGGTGACGTAAGATCCAGAATCGACCGAGGATTTTTCATACCCGGTCATGAGTCAAGAAAGGTCAAATTTTCACCATTTCAAACAAGCCTAGAACATAGAATATTCTCTGTAAGCCAAAAATTTCTTCGCAGAAGTACTCAAAACCTTTCAAAGTTTCATATGTATAAAAAATTCAAAAGGGGTTAGGTGAACTTTAAGTTATCCGGTTGACTACAATTTGGTTTGTATATTACACACCGCACAGGTTTTGTGGTAAAACTGATCAGGCGTTTCTAGTTTGGTATTTAAAATATCATCCGGTTTGTCAGAGTACCTAGCTCTGGGCTTGAAAAGAGCAAACTTGTAGCTAGAAAATCAGTCGAGAAATACAGTCAGTCCAGAAGTCTAGTAGTGGAGTCTAAAAAGTCAGTCTACCTCGCATAAGCGAACCCCCGAAGAAGTCCGAATAATTAATAAACGGTTGTAAACACTTCTCAGTTAACTACCAAGAATACCTTCGAGAATTAGCATCAATTTCTTTAATTTCAAAATTGGATCTTCAATTTGTCAGCTGTCAGTGAATTCACATTTACGTCAGATGCCAGTCAAAATTTGGGAGATTTGTCAGTTGTCAGTTACATCACTGGTATAATCAACTAAAAGTATATTAAGGTATGCTAACCGCGGTGGGGAGCGAGTAGTAGCTAAGGTTTCGAGCGCTAGTTAAGCGTTTGTCGTTATTAACCCCACCTACTCCTCATTTATCGGTCCAGAGAGAAAAGATTATTTTGAAAACGCAAATGTGACATAATCGTGTGAAAACAATTGGTCACGTGATCTCATTCTAGACATGCGCAGTGTCAGGTTGAACACATGTTAGTCGCTTGTATCGTGTTCCTGTGCACGGTCAAATTCACTGAAAACGACATTCTTTTGAAAACAATTGGTCACGTGATTTCAGCCTAGACATGCAGTGTAAGGTTGAAAACATGTCGCTTGTATCGTGTTCGTGTGGACGTGAAAATTCACTGAAAACGCAAACTTTTTAAAACAATTGGTCACATGATCTCGGTCTACACATGCGCAGTGTAAGGTTGAACACATACTGGTCGCTTGTATCGTGTTTGTGTGGACGGTGAATTTCACTGAAAACGAAAACCTTTGAAAGTTGAAAGCATGTTAGTCGCATAACTTGTAGTAGCATAACTTGTGCTACTAAGCTTCAAAAGTTGCAAAATCGAGCTGCAAGGGTCTTATCGTTCTCCAACTATGACGCTGATGCCGATATTCTGATTGAGAGGTTTGGTTGGAAAAAACTCGCTTCGCAACGAAAATTTCAAACCGCAGTCATGGTCTACAAATCAATGAATGGTCTTGCCCCAGACTATATGCGGTCCATGTTTACATATCGTAATGTTACCTCTTTTTCTTTGAGAGACACCGAGGGCAAACTGGCTATTCCTATGCCCCGCACAAATTATCTTAAGGATAGCTTTGGTTATAAGGGTGCGGTGCTGTGGGATAGCCTCCCAGTCGGGTTGCGGCAAGCAAATAATCTTAGCAGTTTTCGAGCGGGCTGTTTTGAACAAGTCTAACTGTTATTCTAAAGTCTTATTTTTATTCTTAACTTTTATAATATATTATATGTAATGCACGGCTCTCATGGAAAGCAGGTACTAAACTTAGCATTATTTAAAATTAGATTATTATTATTATAGTAGTTATGATTAGATGTTATTATTTATTTTTATTTACATTATCATTACTTATTTATTTATTTATTTTTAAATCCTGATGAGATATTCCGTGGGTAAATAAAGTTATACTACTTACTTATCAGTATATCGTGTTCATGTTGACGAGCGAAATGACCTGAAAGCGATCGTGTGGAGGCAATACTTTCATTCCGTTTTCAGTGAGTTGAGTTTGTTTGTTTCTCACCCTTACTCAAAGTGTTTTTTTCCTCCGCGGATTTTCTGGTTTTGCTCTTCCACAAAAACTAACACGTTACGTTCTAATTGAGATCTGACGATTATTTCGCCGGTGTCTGGCCGCCTATCGGGGAATGGACGCTCATATGATAACTGGGTAGGTACGGCCATGGTGCGGCCATGGTGTCCAGGACCAGATCCGGGTCAGCCAGCGACTT
The DNA here is from genome assembly GCA_030867875.1 of Actinernus sp. WN-2022. NCBI lineage: Eukaryota > Metazoa > Cnidaria > Anthozoa > Actiniaria > Actinernidae > Actinernus > Actinernus sp. WN-2022. Next base: position 31,359,825 of record JAOWCC010001210.1, read on the forward strand.
TCCATGGTCCGTAGCAAATACAGATACATCTCCTTGGTGTCATGGTCCGTAGCAAATACAGATACATCTCCTTAGTGTCATGGTCCGTAGCAAATACAGATACATCTCCTTAGTGTCATGGTCCGTAGCAAATACAGATACATCTCCTTAGTGTCATAGTCCGTAGCAAATACAGATACATCTCCTTAGTGTCATGGTTCGTAGCAAATACAGATACATCTCCTTAGTGTCATGGTCCGTAGCAAATACAGATACATCTCCTTAGTGTCATGGTCCGTAGCAAATACAGATACATCTCCTTAGTGTCATGGTCCGTAGCAAATACAGATACATCTCCTTGGTGTCATGGGCCGTAGCAAATACAGATACATCTCCTTAGTGTCATGGTCCGTAGCAAATACAGATACATCTCCTTAGTGTCATGGTCCGTAGCAAATACAGATACATCTCCTTAGTGTCATGGTCCGTAGCAAATACAGATACATCTCCTTAGTGTCATGGTCCGTAGCAAATACAGATACATCTCCTTAGTGTCATGGTCCGTAGCAAATACAGATACATCTCCTTAGTGTCATGGTCCGTAGCAAATACAGATACATCTCCTTGGTGTCATGGTCCGTAGCAAATACAGATACATCTCCTTAGTGTCATGGTCCGTAGCAAATACAGATACATCTCCTTGGTGTCATGGTCCGTAGCAAATACAGATACATCTCCTTAGTGTCATGGTCCGTAGCAAATACAGATACATCTCCTTAGTGTCATGGTTCGTAGCAAATACAGATACATCTCCTTAGTGTCATGTTTCGTCTTCATGTCGTCGATATAGCCTTTCCGATCCAAACAAGGAACAAATCAGCGCTTTTAAATTCACTCTAAAATCATAACATACACGACTTTCATAATGGCCGCCTCCTAATTTGCATAATTTGGAAGACCAATCTGTAGAGGAAAACTAATCCTACTACATGAAAGATTACAATAAAACCAGTAATTTGTTTAGTTTTAGAGCAATGTGGAAAATTGTTGTTGAGCTATGAGCATTTCTAATGCAGAAAAACATGAAAGCGAGGCTAGAAAGGCTTCCGTTGTTTTTCTCATACAAATATCTCTAATTTCAACTGGCTGTAACTTCATTGCTTTATAATCTACAGCACTCAACTTTCACAAGTTCACTAATGTCGACATGCTCTTTCACATGGCAATGTTCATATTTTCTATACATGTGGATAAACTACCTAAACGGGAAGTCACATATGCAAATTAGGAGGCGGCCATTATGAAAGTCGTGTATAAGCCATCTTCAAATTATCTACCATAGATCAAGCATTATTTATGCTAATCAGGAAAAATTGAAAAATAGAAATCACTACAGCGTTTTGGGGCTAGTGACGTCATGGGCAGAAGTATTGGCTAATGATTTCAGACGTCTGTCGCGCGGAGTTGACCCTGGAACGAGCTGAGGAGGCGGCAAAACACACCGCGCAAAACGGTATGCTTCGCGGATCCGGCTTCCGGCTTCAACGGTCGCCGGATCTAAAACATATAAGAGTTGCCTGCGGAGGAGGCTAAGTCAAAGAGTTTTGAAGTAAAACTCAATGATTTTGATGGGTAATTAAGCTTTATGGCCGCCATGTTGGTGACCTAGAGAGGGACACCAACTGATGGCGGCCGCACACCAAGTAATAATATAATAATAATATGTAGATTTATATAGCGCTATATTCCTATAGTTCAAAGCGCTTCACATTCAATATAAAATAGAAATAATAAAATAAAATAAAAATAACATTAAATAAATAATAAAAATAACTAAAGTTCATACAAACGCTTGCTTAAAAAGAAATGTTTTTACATTAGACTTAAAATGTGAAAGTGAGCATGACCGCTTTTCCCCCATAGGAAGCGAGTTCCAAAGAGTAGGAGCTGTAATTTGAAACGCGCGGCTTCCATACGTCTTTAGGCGGTAGCATGGTACTTTAAGAAGATACTTATTCGAGGAGCGAAGAGTTCTTACAGGTACATATTTATCGAGGAGGTCAGAAATATAATGAGGTGCCATGCCGTTAAGAGCCTTGTAGGTCAGCAGAAGTATTTTATAGGAGATTCGTTCTTTAACTGGTAGCCAGTGAAGTTGCTTCAAAATTGGCGTTATCCTATCAAACTTTCGGGTGCGTGTGACCAGGCGCGCTGCAGCATTTTGCACTCTCTGTAGTTTATCTATCAGATAAGTAGGAAGTCCTGTAAGCAATGAATTACAGTTGTCCAGTTTAGAAGATATAAAAGCATGCACTAGTATCTCGGTATCCTTCTGGGAAAGGCAGTTCCTAATCTTAGCTATATTGCGGATATGATAAAAAGCTATTTTACACACATTTTGAACTTGTTGCTCTAAATTCATGGATTGGTCGAATATTACTCCTATATTCCTGGCTGAAGTTGATGGAGATATGATTGCATCAGCGACATTAACAACTTGTATTTGCGGGCGCGGGCGATGTTGAACACTTAGCACAAGGAGTTCCGTTTTTCCTCTATTCAGCTTTAATTTGTTACATAGCATCCAAGCATCAATGTCTCGAGCACAGACCTCGATTTTGGAGACTGCAGCTGCGGTTTCTTCTGGTGTGGGCTTGAATGACACATATACCTGGCAATCATCGGCGTAGAGATGGAACAATAGACCGTGACTTCGGATAATGTCACCAAGTGGGGAAGTGTACAGTAAATAGAGAATAGGTCCCAGGACTGACCCTTGTGGTACACCACACTGTAGATCCTTAGATGCTGACCGTATGCCATCAATTTGGACAAACTGTTTACGATCCCGAAGATAGGACTCAAACCAGCGCAGGACATTTCCCTTGATTCCAAATCTAGTCCGCAACTCACAGCTCCGTTGGGAAATAATCTAATGTAATAATAATAATAATGGTTTATTGACAGCCTATCTACAGAGTAGCTATACATCCGTGAAAGGAAAACAAATAATGGTAAAGATATAAATTAAGTAAGTTGCTACACTATTTACATCAACAACATGGACATAAAATCAACAATTATATAAACTATGTTAACTATTAATTACATTAGCTGTCAACCATTATATACATTAAACTATCGCCCATTAACCATTGGCGCAGAGAAATTCTCTCTTTTTGCCCTGTTCATTAAAAAGAGTTTGACCTGCCGATGAAAATGATGTTTATCTCTAGATGATCTTATATTTGCGGGCATTTCATTAAACAAACTCGCTGTAGAGTCTTGGAAAGTTCCCTTAATTACGGGAATAGTTATTAGAGGAGCGCTACTAGAACGTAAACGCCTTGCTGTTTCATGCTTTTATAAAGGTAAATATTCAGGCTACGAATATAATTGTATATTTTTGGTAGTTCTACAAGGACCAAGATGTTTTATTTGATTTTATCAATGCAAACCAATTTTGCGATCGCGTGTCATGACGATGAAAACCACCAATAGGGATAACGTTACCCTTGATTCGAACAACCAGGACCAGAGTTAAATCACTAACCCGTGGTTAAACTGTACAGATTACAATTACATATTTCGCACTATCGTAGGGATAAAGTTACCTTGATTCGAACAACCAGGACCAGAGTTAAATCACTAACCCGTGGTTAAACTGTACAGATTACAATTACATATTTCGCACTATCGTAGGGATAAAGTTACCTTGATTCGAACAACCAGGACCAGAGTTAAATCACTAACCCGTGGTTAAACTGTACAGATTACAATTACATATTTCGCACTATCGTAGGGATAAAGTTACCTTGATTCGAACAACCAGGACCAGAGTTAAATCACTAACTCGTGGTTAAACTGTACAAATTACAATTACATATTTCGCACTATCGTAGGGATAAAGTTACCTTGATTCGAACAACCAGGACCAGAGTTAAATCACTAACCCGTGGTTAAACTGTACAGATTACAATTACATATTTCGCACTATCGTAGGGATAAAGTTACCTTGATTCGAACAACCAGGACCAGAGTTAAATCACTAACCCGTGGTTAAACTGTACAGATTACAATTACATATTTCGCACTATCGTAGGGATAAAGTTACCTTGATTCGAACAACCAGGACCAGAGTTAAATTACTAACCCGTGGTTAAACTGTACAGATTACAATTACATATTTCGCACTATCGTAGGGATAAAGTTACCTTGATTTGAACAACCAGGACCAGAGTTAAATCACTAACCCGTGGTTAAACTGTACAGATTACAATTACATATTTCGCACTATCGTAGGGATAAAGTTACCTTGATTCGAACAACCAGGACCAGAGTTAAATCACTAACCCGTGGTTAAACTGTACAGATTACAATTACATATTTCGCACTATCGTAGGGATAAAGTTACCCTTGATTCGAACAACGCGGGCCCAGGGTTAAATGGATAACCCGTGGTTAAACTGTACAGATTACAATTACAGATTTAGCATTATCCTAGGAACAAGAGCCCATCTGGGCTTTCACTCGGGCCACATGAGATTGAAGATGAAATACACTTTCATTTGAAATCCTCTTAGTAATAACCAAAGGGAATAATTATTAGCTGAATTTAGCAGTCTTTAGGAGTGGCCGGTAGCGCGGTGACTTTCATTCTCTGCTCCCCTAGCATATATGTAATTTCATATTTTTGTTTTTCTCGTATGTTGACCTTTTAATTTAAACACTACTTATTCGTTTAACACACTGCATTTGAGCAGGCATATATTCATTGTTTTGAACCCGAGAATTAACCGTACTACCGTACTTCGTGGTCCCTTTCTTTAGTAGTGGGTTGTCAGTCAGGTGATTGTAAATTCTCGTCATTTAGCACAGAAAATGTATTCTGATGAATAGGGATCGGGTTGTCATGTAAGAAAGATGGCTCTTGAACAAACTGATAAGCTTCAGTAGGTTGGGTAGTCTCGGAACACTGGAGACCTTGGTCTTTCTTTGTTTTCTTTTTTGTATTCTTGATTTGTTTTTAAAGTTTGAAAGTCGGATCACAGCTTTATTATATCCGCTTTCAACTCGCCATTTTCAACTTCTAGGTCAATAACATATTCGTGATGACAGCATCTTGATTTCGGTCTTGTATATATTATCTTGCTGCACTAATTTGTCTTCCAAATGACTTAGTTTGGTTTCTTGATTCGTGTTTTGATGTGACGAGAGTAAGAATTCATTACGCATATCAGTTAGGTCAGCCTCCATGTTACAAATCAAGGTCGTTAAAGCAGCGAGAGTTCTTATTGCGGGCTAACAATCCTCGTGAAGAATCTAAAGAATTCCGTCTCTTCCGGTTTGAATTTGACTCATGTGTATGTTGCTTTTGGAGTTTCAAGGATATGTTGATCCAAAACTACAGGCTCTTGGGGTTTTTCATTGACTTGTGAACTTGCAGGCTCTGTAATTTGTTTTGTTTTCTTAGTATAACATAAAGTGTTGAACATGTTCATTTTCTCAAGCATGTCGCGCGTGACCTCTGTTTCTTCATTCATTAAGTTCTCTACTTTCATCTGTAATCTGGGAAACTCAATCTTTGCCCATGCCTTGGCACATAACTATTCCTGTTGTTAAGTAGACGTGGATGATTATAAGTAAAATCCTTCGACAGCTTGCACCGTTTCCGCTAGGTCAATATCCTCGCTGGAACGAAACAACTTGATCTCAATACTCTCTGATCCAACTTACGGTAAATTTACATCTCTGACAGTTTTTAAGAGACTCATAATATTGGTCTTGAAGTGTCTTCACCCAAAATAAGATGTTCTCCTCGGATGTTTTAAATGCAGCACAGCGAGCCGATGGCTTATAGATTCCAATATCTGTTTCTTCGAATTTTAGCTTTCCGGATCCTGGCCCTGGCTTCAGGTCATCGTACGTGTCGTATATAAAATCACTGGCCATCTGGGTAAAAAACGCGGTCCTTCGGCTCCGACAATAGCGCCAGTTGAAATATCCTGAGCCTGTTGGAAGGCTTTCGCACGAGTGAAGTTAAATAAAACATTAAACTGGCTTACATTTGAGGGATGAGACTCCAAGTTAGAGAGAAAGTTGCTCGCAGGTCCTCCGCCATCTTGCTTTACTGTATTAAATTATGTAAATAAATTAACCTGGCGATTGTTGCGTGACCAGCACAGTGCAATCTGATTGGTGTGAATTTGACCGTTAACGCATGCGCAGAAATCTTGCTACACGGAATAAAAAAAAAAAAAAAAAACGACTTGCATTTTAAAAGTTTATAAATTTAATAATTTAATAATTTTATAAATTTAATAATTTAATAATATTCATCCTACTATCAAATTTACCAGTTTTCACTCTTCTAGTAATGTCCCGTTTCTTGATGTCAATGTACAGTATCCCTTAATAATGGAGTCATTGAAACTGACCTTTATTGTAAACCCACCGATAATCATCAGCATCTGCTTTTTTCATCTTGTCATCCTAGTCATACTAAAAAAGCCATTCCTTTCAGCTTAGCTCTCCGTCTAAGACGTATTTGTTCCACTAATGAAGCTTTTAAAAACCGTACCTCTGAACTCATCTCCTATCTCCTTAAACGAGGTTACAGCCGTGATTTACTCACTAAACAAACTAAACGCGCTGCCGATATCCCTCGTAATCTTGCTCTACAACCTAAACAGAAATCTAATTCCTCTCAACGTATTCCCTTTATAGTCACCTATAATCCGTCACTTCCATCTATCTTTCCTATCTTTCAGAAACATTTTGATATTCTACATTCCTCCGTGCGTTGCAAAACTATTTTCCCCCAACGCCCTTTCGTAGCCTTCCGACGTTCGTCCAATCTACGTGATTTGCTAGTCAAATCCAAACTACATTCAGATAACTCCAACACTGCTTCCAACAACAATCCAGGTTCTTTTCGTTGTGGACAAAACTGTTTAACTTGCCCTTACATTTCTGATAACTGCACCCAATATACTTTTACTTCTACGGGTGAAACCAGAACCATTACCACACACATGGACTGCAACACTAAAAACGTCATCTACATGATTCAATGTACTAAATGTAACAAACAGTACATTGGTGAAACCAAACGTAGACTTAAAGACCGCTTCAACGAACATCGTAGGACAGTTGACAAACCTTCCAGTAAATCCAAACCCACCACTGCATCTGAACATTTTCTATCTAACCCTGACCACTCTGCATCTAATATCCTTTTAATTCCTTTAGAACATATTTTCTCTTCTCGTGATGCTATTCGCAAAGCTAGAGAAGCTTATCTCATAACACGTGCTAACACTCTTGAACCTAATGGCCTTAACAAACGCGATGAGACTTACTAATCAGTCACACCGTTAGTTATCTTTCGTTATCATATTATGTTTTTTACGTCATTTCCGTTTTACCATTATATATTGTCAAATCACATTGTAAAAGCTCCTAAGCACCTGATGAAGACTAGTATGGCTAGTCGAAATATTGTGCTACATTAAATCCGTATAATTCTACGTCGTATTGGTTATTCTTCATTCTACTTATTGCATTTTAAGACTCGGTGCTGCCACAGGCAGCCCGAGTAATAAAGTTACCCTGCTTATATAGAACAACCGGGCGGTGGATAATTCTTCGTCTAATATTACCCCTAAGTATTATAATTCAGAGACTCATTCTTAGTGTGTTCTGGTGGCCTTGAAGCCTGTAGCCTAAATTTTCAACCTTTTGCCTTGTGCCGAAAAGCAATCCCTTAGAGTTTTAGTTTGATTTAATACAAGCATCCTGCTCTCCGTCCAGTGTACAACACGGTCTAGCTAGATCATCTTGAACTGCCTTTATTATCTCCATGGGTGGAATAACCTGAGAAGTATATTACAGTGTATCTTACAATTAAATTGCTTCTAACCCTTCTTGCAATTTTTATATACCTATGAACCTTTCAAAGGTTTTGAGTACTTCTACGCTTGTTTGAAATGCTAAACAAATAGACTGTCCTGACCCATGACCGCGTAACAAAAAGCCTGGGTCGATTCCCGGGTAGACGTCATCTCATTAATGCGTTATTTTGCCTCCACTACACAATTCAGACACACACAGTCACGTAGGATACATGGGCATGTTGGTCAGCCGAGCCCAACGACGTTTATTCATATAATTGCTCATAATTGCTTACAGGCATTCTCGTTCTTCAACTTTTAGTCTCTATTTACTACTATTATTAATTATTGCGACACTGCCGGATACGAAAACCCAAAACCACTGTGTGGACTAAACGGGAACGTATACTCCCACCAATGCAGTGCCGCCAACTCTGGGAGCTGAGGTCATCTAAATACATTTAGTCCGATATGATAAATACAATCTTATGCCGATTTAAATTAAACTCGGACGATTCTAACCTAGCCAGAATGGTTTCCCTTAATGTTCGTTATGCCTCCGGCTTCTGGATCCAATCATTTAAAAAAAATGAAGCAAGGTAGCAAGGCTGACCTAGACTGAATTCAAACTCTTAACAGTCACCTACTTATGGCACACTACATTACCCATAATTCTCAGCACTACTCTCCCCAGGCTTCTGTTCCGTGCCAGCAAAATATTCATTTCTGTGAATTTCGTACCTCAACTAACATAAATTCCACATTTTGCCTCCACTACACAATTCAGACACACACAGTCACGTAGGATACTTGGGCATGTTGGTCAGCCGAGCCCAACATGCATATAGATTTACAAAGGTAGGGCCCGAGGGGTGAACCCGTAAAATTCTCAGTAATTATATATAGTCCGTTCGCAATAGAGTCTTTACCATACGTGTCCTTAGCATTAGCATATTTCCATCTACCGTGCCGCTGGAAGTTTCTGTCTGGGATACCAGAATTAGCGGCTGAAAATGCTCCGCCAGACCTTTTGAAATGTGTACTAAATTTGGAATTATCGGGGACAATATCTTTAAATAATTTCTTAAACGATCCCCTAAAGTAGAGTAGCTAACATGCTTTTTCATACGCAAAAGGCGTTTCTGCTTATGGATCCAAATAAAATATCACTGGAATTTCGTTAATTCCGGCCTTAGACATATATATATATATATATATATATATATATATATATATATATATATATATATACAGCGAAGTGCAAAAACTTTGACCCCCAGATCCTCAACTATATCAATATATCGGGTGCATTATGGGTAGGAGTAAGTCATTAAAATGCAATTACAGCCAAATATCCGCGCGCGTTTGCAAATCATCATACACGACTTTCATAATGGCCGCCTCCTAATTTGCATAATTTGGAAGACCAATCTGTAGAGGAAAACTAATCCTACCACATGAAAGATCACATTAAAACTAGTAATTGTTTTGAGTTTTAGAGCAATGTGGAAAATTGCTGTTGAGCTATGAGCATTTGTAATGCAGAAAAACATGAAAGCGAGGCTAGTAAGGCTTCCGTTGTTTTTCTCATACAAATCTCTCTAATTTCAACTGGCTGTAACTTCATTGTTTTTTAAGCTACAGCACACAACTTTCACAAGTTCACTAATGTCGACATGCTCTTTCACATGGCAATGTTCATATTTTCTATACATGTAGATAAACTACCGAAACGGGAAATCACATATGTAAATTAGGAGGCGGCCATTATGAAAGTCGTGTATAGCGAAGACTTGAGTAGTTGATTTAAATTTCAAGAATTTATCTAGAATACAACACTTTTACTCGGAACAGGAAGGAAAGTTTAAAGTAAAGTAAATGCACTCGCTATTTTCTGTTTGGACAAATATTTTTCCTGATGTTATATTATAAATTAATGTTTACGTTAGCAGAACGTACCGCGGACGGAACTATCATGCCAAATTTCATCTGCAAAGCAAGAATTCAACGCTATTTTTGAAACTGTTTCGCGGAAAATTGAAGAGATTAAAATAGCTTAAAGGTTTACACAATTTCATAAATTTATTGACAACAAATTCATAAAACATTTAATTATTTTGATTAAGAAACGGATAGAAATTAACGTATCCCATATCACTGCCATATTTTATGGTATTAAACGATTCTAAAAAAAATATAATAAACTCTTAGTTATTCCTCTTGAAATTCTCTTATCCAGTTTTATTCAAGGTTCGGGGGATCCTGTTTTTGTGGTATTTTTTTTAGTGAAAGCTTTTATGAAAGGTACGTTCGATAATTCTTGGATTCGCATCGCTGAATGTTCTTATTATTGTTGCACAGTTTCTTTCATTCTTAAAATGTATTTTGTATGCTATTTAAATCTCATAATTGTGACGAAACTGTTTATTATAGCTTCGTCATTAAACCAAAAACGTTAGCAGCTATGGTCCCATTTAACAACATCACTTTATTGTGAATCCTAGTTTCCTAATTTCGTAGATAACGAGCCGCGGCAAACTTTTGAATATTTAATTTTCGAAGTTTCGTTTTGTAATTATATTGCAGCTCCAAACAACAGCAGTTGTTCCTCAGATTGTGAATTTCGTCTCATCGGGATCAGCTAAAAATAAACATTACACACAGCAGTTAAAGAAAACGATTCGATGTTCAAACTGTAAGAGGTTTCCTTACGTTACACTATAAAGTGTTTATTTTGCTTTGTCGATACTTTTTCCAACTATAAGCCAGGCTCTTGTGCAGTCTGTGCATCCGGTCAGCTCCCGTCAGTACATCATGAATCCTTTCATTCTGCTCTTTGAAACGTTATATCAGTCTAATAACACTGATCAGTTCAGTCTTTCTTCACAGAAGTAGAAGACAGAGAACGGAATAACTGCGCTGATATCGAGCTGAATTTTTTCATCGCTCTCAGTTTTGGTTTAGAATCACTGACAACAAATGTAGAATGTCAAAGTTTCAAACGAATTGATATTGGCCCTGAACCCACAGATCAGGTGTAACCATGTCTTCTCTTCACGGGTTATCTCGATATTTTAGGTCATCAGAAGATATCTTAACAGCTTCACAAATAGCTCTGAATTCACACTTCGAACCTGAAACTTCGGCATGATCATTTCCCGTTTTCTTTCCGCCGACCAGGGATATGTTCTGTTTTGCAAATATTCGATCTAACAGTAAATATATTGAGTGCATTTAAATACTCAGGTTTATTTAAGCTGTCCTGCCTGTCCCGAGTAAAAATGTTGTATTCTAGATGAAATCTTGAACTTTAAATCAACTGCATAAGTCTTCGCTATGACGATTTGCAAACGCGCGCGGATATCGGCTGTAGTTGCATTTTAATGACTTTACTCCTACCCATAATGCACCCGATATATTGATATAGTTGAGGAGCGGGGGGTCAAAGTTTTTGCACTTCGCTGTATATATATATATATATATATATATATATATATATATACAACCTTAGTAACTGGACAAAACACAATGTATGCTAGATGTAGACTTGGATGTCTCTATCAAATACTGTAAATATAGCGCCAATGAAATGGATTGGCGGGAACAGATTTTACTTATAAGAATTCATGTGCAAATAATGTACATCTATTAAATGCTCTAAGGTAGGCTTCAGTAGTCCCTCTGGATCTGGATGCTAGAACTGCTTTATTTCAGGTTCTCCTTTAGCTGTTTGGTTCTATCACTGGTAATGTCTGATAACCACAACTCGTTAATGTCTGATAATCACAACTCGTTGACAACTTCTGGAGAAAGAAAAATGAAAGAAACAAAAAATAAGGGCATACAGTGAAAGCAGTGATATGGCAAAAACCGTGTCAGTATTGAAGTTTCGATAAATTTCATAACATGGTAAGATTAGAATGCCCATCCAGGGCGTGGCCACAATGCCTGATACTCCCCTCCAGGGTACCCCTTTAGGGCCGACTGAAAACACATTTTCAGCGATTACGTGTTACACAAATTCTTTCAAAATCTGTGCAGAAACATAACACCATTCCTAGTTGAAAAACTTAAACGTTTATTGCCAAATATACAATTGTTAATTGGCTTTACCTCTCATAAACAACTCCGGATTATTTATTGCTTAAAACTACCCAATCTTGGACGAAATCACTCCAATGTATCCCATCTGAATAAAGTACAGGCCAGAAATGACCCAATTTCACAGCGGTACAATACATGCCTCTAGCATTACGTACTCGTGTAATCAATTACTTTACAAGTCAGATAGACAGGCTGACATAAGTAATTGTTGTCATAACCCCCAATCCTGGGAAAATGCATTTATCCCACAATATCGTGGTCGATAATACCGAGTATTAAACTTTGGCACCTTAGCCTTTGGCACCTTAGCCTTGTAACAAGCATGCGAACCTATCGCACGTGTGCGGACCCCATATAGGACTTCAGAGCCGTTCATGACAATTTTGGCTGCGTTTACATTGTCTGTAAAATGCATTTACCCCGCAAGTTCGTGGTTTATAATATAAACTGGGTATTAAATTTCGACAAATTAGCCTTGTAACAGCATGCGAACCTATCGCACGTGACCCCATAAATGGTGAATACTAAGAAATGCGTAGTCATTAATAGTATCGATGATAGTCATAATCTATTATTCTACTAATTTCTTCGACATAACAATTTAGCTATCTTGGAATCCATTGTGCCTCCAAACTTATTCCCTTGATACAGGTCTGGTAAATATCTAAAGCGATACCGAAACTGTAGATAGGGGACCTCAGAGCCATTCGTGACAATTTTGGCTACGTTGTTTACATTGTCTGTAAAATGCATTTACCCCGCAAGTTCGTGGTTGCTGATAATGAGTATTAAACTTCGGCAACTTAGCCTTGTAACGGCATGCGAACCTATCGCACGTGTGCTGACCCCATAATTGGTCAGTACTAAGGAATCCGTCATCATTAATAGTATAATCGTCATAATCTATTATTCTACTAATTCTTCTGCAAAACAATTTAACTATCTAGGAATCCATAGGTCTGTGATAAATATCTAAAGTGATGAAATGTAGATATGGCACCTAGAACGTTCATGACAATTTTGGCTACATTTATATAAATGTCTGTAAGCCATGACAGTTTATGAGCAAACGCTTTGACAGACAGGGAGACTGTATACAACCGGCTCTATTAAGTAGAAATTTGAGACATTTCAATTTCTGACCTATTTTGGTGGAAAAACCTTTCCTTCAAATTCTAATGTACTTCCACATGCTGTAGCGGATGCGTCACTGGAATAGACTCAGTCAGTCTATGCTTAACAGGCCATAAAGGATACCGTTAAGTTTATTAACGACCTAAGTTCTATAACATACAGAATAAGCCGAGTAACATACAACTGCTGATTTGGTAGCGGAATTGCAGAGTGATAACAGCGTGAATATTCCTTGTCATAAGTCTAGAAACATTCCCCATTGCACGCAATTACAACTAAAATAACTTTGCCGCAAATAATGCAATTTTCTTAACATGGAATGTGGAACTTAATGAATCGAACGCTGCGGTAAGATCTTTTGACAAGCTTTGAATTCTTTTATCTTTAGCAGAAATGGTAGCATCTGACGCGTTAAATTAATTAGGGCACCAAATATATTTCCAATGAGAATTAACTTCATTAGGTAGGAACCGAACTTAAACAGATCGGAATGCACTTGTAAACTGACAATTTGCCGTGCTAGAATATAACTGAATGCTGCTACAAGTCCATAGTATATATACACTACAGTAGATTTCCTTCAGATCTCCACTTTTTAATTAACAGTTTTGAGCAATTCGGCCTTAACGAAATATGGTATTGAACTGAAACCGAAAGGCAAAACGCGCGATTCGTCTGTAAATATCCACGAAAACAACCAATGTGTCGTTTGTTCTTCAAAAATTACTACGTCGTAATAACCGCATTCAAGTCGAAAGACTGCACATGAAGTGCTCCAGGCTTAACAAATTCCTTTGAGGCAGACAAATCTTCGCATCTAAACTTGTTCTTATATAGATACACTTATTTGTATGTGGAAGATCTAGAATTAACTTACGGACTTCTGAAAAGAAACAGATAATGGTTAACAATATTCGACTTGGTCTGACACTTCTGAAATACAATCAAGACGCAATAGTTCATTAATCGCTTCTACAAACACGGCTTCATCAAGAGCCGACTTATTATTTTGTGCCTTTTAGGGACCAGGAATGTACAAAAACGGCAATAAGTAGCTATAGCCAATGTAGACAACATATAAAACAATTAAACCGAGGCACACCATTGCCACTCATTGTTTAAAAGCTCTACGTAATCTTCCCCTAACAGAGTTGCGCCTCTGAGAAGTTTTAAATTTAGTATTAATGTTTTCAAGTTGTTGGCATTCAACCTCTGGTACGTTACGTATACTAATACCACAATCAACCTCTAAGGAACTCACAATGACAAAATCAAAAATTCCAGTTAACCGGAACATACTACACCTTTTTCGTAAGTGTCGACACTTTCGCCTAGTCGTTTATGGAGCATTTGACGAGCGGCAAGGAAGTCAGGACAATTCGCCAACCAGCGTCCAGATAGCCTGTGTAGCAAGCGTTTCTGTGGGTTTTCCAATTGTGTCGTCTGTGTGGTATAAGGTGGTAATTAATCTGGGAGCCAGATTATGGCTTGGAGTTTCCCTCACTCTTTGATGTTAGGCTCTCGGGAGGATGTGAAACGCTTAGTCAATTTCACAACTCTCGCTTCTGCTCTGTAGATAGTTTTCTCCTCCTCCTCATCTTTGACCGCTTCTAGTACGGCCTTAGCGGATTTGTACTGTTCCTCGTTGCTTTTCTTTTTTGAATGAGGGCGTTCCACCTGAAGTTTTTATCTGCTTAATTTCTCTAATCTGTTCTGCTGCACTTTGTGAGTCATTAGACCTTTTAAGGGCTGCCATAGTTCTTTATAAGAGTAATCACATCTGAGAAATGAGGTGTTCGGTGTTCTTTTTAACTTCGGTTTCTTCCAAAATGAAGCAAGGTAGCAAGGCTGACCTAGACTGAATTCAAACTCTTAACAGTCACCTACTCCTTATGGCACACTACATTACCCATAATTCTCAGCACTACTCTCCCCAGGCTTCTGTTCCGTGCCAGCAAAATATTCATTTCTGTGAATTTCGTACCTCAACTAACATAAATTACACATCCTCCATGGCACCTTTCTATCACAACAACATAGATATATAGAGAATATACAGTCTGCGAGTTGTTCTGGGGCAGACCGTTTATGTGCAGGACAACCGAAAAGTAATGGCCCAAGTAATTAATGAAATTGAGGAACGCGAAACTGATCTAACGCTAGGCTTTGGGATAAGTTCTTTCCAAGTTGAACTCTTAGTAGTATATCAAATGCCGGTTCTGGCGCACATTCCTGAAATTCCTAAAATTCCTACTACCAATTAGTAAAATTGTTGCATTTTTTTCCCCCATCTAATGGACTATCCTCACTTCGTTCGGGGTCCATTAGATGAAAAAAAAAAAATGCAACAATTTTACCAATTGGTCGTAGGAATTTTAGGAATTTCAGGAATGTGCGCAAAAACACGGCATTTCCTATTCTACTAGAGTTTATTTATTGTATTTATACATTATATTAATAGACCGGTTTCTACCGCTTTTTTCCAGATTGGAGCAGTTTTGTTGTACTATTTTTTTGTTGTATTTTTTACATTTTAACGCTCTATTAGAGAAACATGTTTATAAGGTATTATTTACTACTATAGTTCATTTATTGTATTTATACACCATATTAAAGGATTGTAGTTATAAGGTATTATATCAAGGCTCGAACACTTGGTTTATAGTGCATTTATTACATTTCGACACCCTATTAGAGGAACGATATTATACAGTATATCTGTCCTATTACGTTTATTACATTTTTAATACCTATTAAAGGAATGATTAGTTTACAGTATATCCATCCATGGTACTAACATACATTCTCTACTTCACGATATTAACGTATGCTGTTATCTTAGTACGTATTAATACCACACAGATTAGACAAGTGAACATTTGGTTTATAGTGAATTTATTACATTTCAACGACCTATTAGAGGAGTGTTGTTATAAGGTATTATATCATGGCTGAGCATATACTAACATTTATCCGAGTACGTCCTTTAAAGAATTATTTACGAGGATGGAAGATGGATGTTCCCGATGATAATCCTCTAGGAGCGGATCCAGCTGTTTTCCTTACCAGTGTGCGTAAACAAACTACCGAAAAGTTTAAGGAAGAGCTCCAAGACCATAATACCTTAAAGGCCCAATTAGCTTTAAACATAACTTTCGTACTTGATAAACCTGATGGTTACGTATACGAGACAGCTACCTTTTATAGCACACAATCTGTTTTGATCAATGATGCTGGTATCCGTGGGGTAATAGTAGAAGCACATGCTCAGATGTATAACCAAATCGAGAAGTGGATCAGTCGTGGATCAAATTGGGTCATATATAGATAGAGTCAATATTCTATGGTTAAACATCGCTAAATATCAACCACTACGTGGAGGTTCATATTTACCACTACCTCCAGAAATAGCGAATAAGAAAGCCGTGATCAACGTAAACAATAAAGACGATCACTGTGCACTTTGGTCGATATGCGCAGCAATGTTTCCAGTTAAAAAAGATCCTCAGAGGATATCAAAGTATCAAATAGATAGGGTGAAATCCAATGGGGTGGACTCACCAACACCAATCTCACAAATACCACTTTTGGAGAAGCAAAACAACATTTATATTAATGTATATGGATGGGACCCAAAGGAAAAGTGCTTAATCATATATCATATCTCAAAGAAGACTTTTTCGAAGTATATACATCTACTACTAATAGAAGACCCAAAGAGCGGTAAACAACACTATTGCTGGATAAAGGACTTCAACAAACTACTATTCGATCAAACAAAACATGATCATTAAAGCAGCACTTCTGTGAACGATGTCTACATGGATATTCCAATGAAGCTCTTCTTACAAAGCACATTATATTTACAGAGTGTAACGGTACCGATGACAGAGCCATACGCATTGAAATGCCTACCAATAAGAACAACAAAGTTTCATTTCAGAATATACACAAACAGCTTAAAGTACCATACATTATCTATGCAGATCTCGAGGCATTGACCACTAAGATCGAAGGACCTGCTCAAGACCCAAAGAAGAGTAACACACTTAAAACGGAAGAACATATTCCCTGTGGATTTTGCTATGTAGTTATACGTTCTGATGGTCATAGCGAACCACCAGTACTATATAGAGGCATGGATACTATCGAACGTTTTCTACAATGCATACAAGAGGAAGAGGTGAAGATCAAAGCCCAAAAGGCTAAACCACTATGCATGTCATGGAAAGACTATAAGGTTTATAATAGCGCAACGATTTGTCATATCTGTCAGAAGCCATTGGTTGGTGATAGAGTACGCGATCATTGCCACATCACAGGCGAGTTTCGAGGTGCCGCACACAATACCTGTAATCTAAAATTACGTGCTTTTCCTACCATCCCAGTCGTATTCCATAATCTTCGTGGATATGATGCTCACCTAATAATGCAATCCATATCCATAGCATTAGGTAAGATATCTTGTATTCCAAACAATATGGAGAAATATATTTCATTCTCACTTGGTAACCTACGATTCATTGATAGCTTTCAATTCTTACCATTCTCTCTCGATAAGTTGGTAAAAGGATCAGCATCAGACACATTCCAACAAATTGTAAAATATACATCTAATCAAGAGAAAGCCAATCTATTAACTCGTAAAGGAGTATATCCATATGAGTACATGGATTCGTGGGATAGATTTGCAGAGACTTCTCTACCACCGAAAGATGCGTTCTATAGTAAACTAACTCTAGAGGATATATCCGATGAAGATTACGAACGCGCAATAAAGGTTTGGAACGTATTTGATTGCAAGACATTTGGTGATTATCATGATCTTTATCTACAAACTGATGTACTTCTTCTAGCAGATGTGTTCGAGGACTTTCGTACAACATGTATGCAAAACTATGGATTAGATCCCGCACATTATTATACGAGTCCAGGACTTTCATGGGACGCTTTATTGAAGATAACTGGAGTGAAACTCGAACTATTAACTGACTATGACATGCATCTATTCGTCGAGAGAGGCCTACGCGTGGTGGTATATCCATGGTATCACAACGTTATGCCAAAGCAAACAACCAAAGTATACCCGATTGCGATCCCAATAAGCCATATAGCTACATACTATATCTTGATGCTAATAATCTATATGGTTGGGCAATGAGTCAATATCTACCAACAGGAGGATTTGAGTGGTATACACCAACAGAAGAACAAATAACCAATCACGCAATGGATTCAGATAAGGGTTATATCCTTGAAGTTGATCTCGAATATCCTCGAGAACTTCACGATACGCACAACGACTATCCACTAGCTCCCGAGAGAATTCAGGTGAATAAAGATTTGTTCTCAGAGTATCAGACCAATCTATTTGAGGAACTATATAAAGGTAATGGATCTTTGAAAGTAGAAAAACTTGTACCTAATCTATATAACAAAGAACGATATGTGCTCCACTACCGTAACCTACAATTGTATCTATCTCTTGGTATGCGTTTGAAAAAGATCCATAAGGCACTACGATTCGACCAATCACCAATCACTACAACGTCTATTGAATAAACCTAGTTATGCTCGATCCACAATTTTTGATGATGATCTTGCCGCGGTACATAACTACAAAAGTAAGCTATTGCTGAACCGCCCCATATATGTTGGAATGTCAATTCTAGATCTATCGAAGCATCTGATGTATGACTTCTACTACAACGAGCTCAAGAAGCAATATGGACAACGCTGTAATCTACTTTATACCGATACCGACAGCCTACTGCTACACATTAAAACTGAAGACATCTATTCAGATATAGCAACTAATAAACATCTATATGATACTAGTAACTACAGCGAAGATCATCCGCTGTATAGTATTGACAACAAGAAAGTACTTGGTAAAATGAAAGACGAATGTGGAGGTATCCCAATTGTAGAATATGTCGGACTACGATCGAAGCTCTATTCTATATTGAAAGTAGATGGTGGTGAGATTCGTAAAGCCAAAGGCACTAAGAAGGCAGTAGTGAAACATCGTATTCGTCATGATCAATATAAAGAGTGCTTGATGGATAAGAAAGTATTCAAACATGGAATGAATATGCTTCGAAGTGAAGGTCATAAGATGTATGGCATGCATATGAACAAAGTATCTCTATCACCATTCGATAGTAAGAGATGGATTTCAGCAAACGGAATAGATACAACAGCCTACGGTCATGGAGATGTTTTTCCAGAGGATGAAGAATTAGATGGTTTTATTAGCAATATACTATCAAACGTAGTTGATACACTATCCTACAACCGTAAAAACGTCATTACAGAGGATGAAGACATGGACGACTTTATTTGTGAGTTGCTTCTATCTTAGAATACCTTTTGGTGGTAGTTCCGTATCTAGTGGTACTATCTGTAACTCTTCACGAACAAACCCTCGCTTTGGTGCATCTTTTCCTAAATAGTATAGAACTGGTTGATTTGAAGATACCACATTTCGAGAAATATAATATGTCTGTAATCTCCATACAGGATCAGTTGCTCGTTTTACTCCACCTTCCAATTCTCCCGGTGAGTATAGATATCGAACTAAACATAATTCGAGAATATGTAGGAGTCTTTATGTTTACTTGTTGTGCCTCTATAGAATTTGAAGGCCCCTTACCTGTTAGTCGAGTAACTTCATTGTTCATAGCCTTGATAACATCAGGAAGCCTCAATACCCATTCTCTACTACGCGCATCCGATCCTTCAGATGTAAGTACCATCTCTTTTGCATATTGATATCCAAATAATCTTTCAGCTATCGTTCTATTTGCTCGTTCGACAAAACTTTGTGCCCTATGATGACCGGCTTCACCTCGTTGGACTTTAGTACCATGTAGTTCTAACGTTTCAGACATACGTCCCATGAATTCTCTACCAGGATCTACTTGCAATGTTTTTGGCCATTCTAATGGACTACGCTTGTATATTCGTTCAAAAGCTGCAGACACTTCACCACTATCTTTCGATGCTAATGGCTCAGATTCTTTATATCGAGAAGCAACGTCGATTACCACTAAAGCATACTTATATAGTTTCCTTCCACGTCCAGGTCTATCATGAGGTAGAAATATCAAATCAGCTTGATGAACCTCATTTGGTTTCGATACAGTCCAATGTGGTCGTGGTATATAGCGTGGTGGTGGTAAGTATATTTGCCATAGTGCTTGTTTCTCCAACCAACTCTTAGTTATGTCTTCTGATACATTTGCAGCCACCGATAGCTTACCAATTGCAGCATGACCTTTCCAATAGCCCATAGGACCATAGAAGATATTCGCAAGTTTAGCATCCATTATATATCTATATATTCTAACCTTCAACAAGAAGAAAAAAAAGAATAAGAACTAATCTAACCAACTAGTTCTTATTCTTTTTTTAGTATCTCATCGATCGTAAAAAATCTCGTTTTTTAAAAAGCGTATCGACTAATAGCGTATCCACCAACTAGCATTCCACTACCAACGAAAATCAACTCACCAGTCTTCTGTGCGTTGGATGGTTGATAGTAGTCGGATAAACGAGGTTCTTTTATTGCAACGAGGCGTTTTTGGAGTGATAGAAAGTTTTGGGATCGTATGAGAGATCGATTGCTATCGCTTTGAAGCTTAGCAGCATCGTGCTCGTTGTCTTTTCGTTTGCGGTCCCAATCTAATACCTCTTGATATTTCTTGTGGGCTGCGCTGCGAGCAGCATCGAGTTTTTCCATAGCCCTATTATACCTTTTTCGTTCTGCATCAGCGTCACCGTCGTTTTTTTCAAACATTCTAGAGAGTATGCCACCACCCGTGAATGCCGCTGCGTTTACAATCGCCGTGAAGAGCATCATTGCGATATCTGAAGCCATAGTATACTACGAATCCTATGGTTTGGTCTTTTGTTTCTCGAGATATTGTTTTGCATATATGCTACTAGCTATTACTGCAGTCCACTTCACGTAATTTATGATAGAAATAGAAGGATCGTTAAGCATAGATTCCTTGGTAACCTTTTTTACAATCCAGCCAATACCAGTAGCGATTCCAGTTATCATAGCAGCATCGGTTGCTGTTTTCATCAATTCTTTATCCATCCTAATATATAGTATATCTCTAGTCTTTAACTGTTACTCCATATCTGGTACCGTAGTCTTTATCGGACTTGCTGGTCGTATCGTACTAACATTCTTAGAAGTGTCGTCTCTATATCTTCTGTATTGATAGTATACACCAACTAATGCAGCACCCGTACCAATAACTGCGATAGTAGTATTGATAGACGCATCTTTCATCCAACTTTCATCTACGTTGATTTCTTTAGATAATTCACTTTCACGTGTAATCTCTCTCTTTTGAGCCTCTCTAGCAAGTTTATTACTTAGTGCTAATGCTTTCCCAGCAGCAACCCTCTTCGGATCTTTTACTTTAGTTGGTGTTGTTTTCGGTGGATTCGCAGTTATCTGATCCGTCTGTTCCTCCATCTTGATTCGATATAGTAATTACTTGCGGAGGTTCAATAGGTGTACCAGGAATGACTGTGTGATCAGCTACATGGAACAAAACACTAGCTAGAGCTACTAATCGACCTGATTTAAGTGTTAATCGACCAATCACAATAGATATCTCATGGCGGACTATGGGGTTTTCTTGTAGGTCCTTAACTAGTGCTTGTTGGTCATCTAGTTGAACTACGTATGCGACCGCGCGAGTAGTTAGACGTAGTACACCATTTAATAAGCATCCTGATTGCTTTGCTAATACGGCCTGGTATCTACTATGTAAACGTTTTACGTCTTTCTCAGATAGTCTAGCAATATCTCCTAGAGAGAAATCCTTACCCAGATATTCTTTCGTTGTACCCACTACGGCTAAAGTCTTAAGTACTTCACGATGTTCTTCGATATCCTCCAATTCGGTTGGAAATTCCAATTTGGTTGTAGGACAAGTAATAGCGCATTCGCCATCCAGTTCTTTGGTGTATTCATCCATGATAATATGTTATAGGTGCAGGTAGCTCTAACACTACTGCAAAAGGATGTCGCAAACAAAAACATATGCGAGCAAACTTATGAGATCGAAGTATCATTCGTAATTCATTACATTCTTGTGAGCCTCCATAATCTTCAAATATCTTTTTACCATCTATAACTGATGCCGTATGAAATGCAATTACGATAGCTACGTTCTCACGAAAAGGTTTACATATACTCGTTAATTGTTGGGATAGTACCCAAATAGATATACCTATATGTCGAGCAGAGAATGCTAAATCTACTAGTTTGTCAGTTCTTCGTTTTACATCTTTCGATGCGGCACAATCATCAAGAATCAATAATGTATTGGTACCTGACCAAAAGGTTGCACAAATATTCAAGGTGGTATCGATAGCATTCTGAGATGGCGATATGACATAAAAATGAGGATCTCGATTAGCAAATCCATGATATGTTTTATTGTGGGCATACGTAGGACAAATTAATACTATATAATCGAACTTACCACGAAATGGTCCACGAAGTTGTTCTATGAGAAATGCAGTCTTTCCACAATTCGTTGGACCTACTATGAGTGCATTAAATGGAATATGTGCTGTGAGAGAATCCATCAATATGTTATACTATGTAAAGATCTGTTCAATATCTTGAGCTGAGCATCCGCAAGTACATAGATATGCATGTTTACATTTCCACTTCCTTTTGCAGTTCTATGTATACGAATATCGATATCTTTTCCACCACCAGTTTGTGCCATTCCATCGCCATGAGCAGAGGAATCTTTTGCTGTGCGACAATCGACTATAATAGCGAATCTATTGTTGTAAAATTTTGTAGGAGTCATAGAAGTCTCAGATGTGCCAAACCATCCTTTTGCGGATTCCCAAAAATCTGGTGGTAACATACCTCCAGGAAAGAACCTATTTGGAACTCCATTGACATCTACCTCTATCTTCGAAATATCAGGATTCGAGAATGCTTCACTATCTCGTGTACCCGTGGTAGGTGGATCTACAAATAGAAGAAGTAGTCCAGCAAATGATCGTCGTGGAACATTGATGTTTTGAGATATTAAAGTATCTGATCCCTTAGCGATAGGTACTAACTTAAAGTGAACTGCGTGATCGTATAGGAATGCAGTACCTTTTTCATATGCGTTAAGTGCGTGTCTAGCTAGTGTTTCATTCTTGATTGCTTCGTATTCTAACTGGATGTTGGTAAGCTTGTACGTACCTATCTTTGTCGAATCTGATCCAACGATTATATCGATAGCGCGGGCTAGAGTTAATTCGAATGAAATAGTGTCTTCTAATGCATGTGGATATAGAACTCCATGTCGTGTAAGAATATCAACGTCTAACGGAATTCTATATTTGGAACCATATGCAGCTAACAATGCATTCTCACCAGCATTCGAAGTACCTGCATCAGTGGCCTTAGATCGTAGCTTATTTGTGTTATCTGATTGGATACCTTGTTGTATTCTCGATTCTCTCTCCTTCGTAGATAGATATATATCGGAATATGTTTGTAATAGATGCGATCGAGCAATGTCTTCTACTATTTCAGCTCCCATCTTACAAACTCGATGTATGACTAAGCAACGTCCAACATTTGCAACAACTCGATTAGTAGTATGTCCACCAGACAATACGATATCACCTAATAATGCTAAACTACCAGGTACTAATACGATATCTTCTCCCATCGTTGGTACTTCCACATAGAGAGTCTCACCTGGATTGGCAGATGATGGAGTGAAAGTTTTCCTATATAGTGTTCGTTGAGCTTTGAGTGCGAGTGGCACTCTTAGTGCTTCTGTAGGAATTAACTTCGACGATATCATGTTGAATATACCAAGATATATAGTTATGTTCAATATGGAAGATAGGGTCGACGTTGATGTGAGACCTGAGGATAATACCGATAGATACGAAGAACGAGAACGAGAACGAGATGACGAAAATCGACGACGATATGAAGATGAAGAAGACCAACGAGAACGAGAAGCGACTGAAAGATACATAACTAGATTATTGAGTGATAATCGAGATGAAGCTGGAGGTAGTGAAACAATTACTATGGATGTTTTGCATGACTATGCTATAGAAGGTGACCCACTTCGAGGATTCACATTCGAACAAACCATATCAGATTCGTCAAAAGAAATGCTGGTTGACATAGTAAAAGGGCAATATCCGGATGTTAGTGTTCGACATAATATCGAAATATCCTTAGTAGATGGAAACATCACCGTTCGCGAACTTGGAAGCAAAGAACCCTTTAAACGTCTATTCGTCGGTAATGAGAAAGATAGGAAATTACGTGTGCAGATGAGGAAAGCTCTCAAAGATGCTTTAGGTCCAAATAATGAAGAGGCTGCTAATGAAGTAATATTTGCAGAACGACAACTCGCTGATCGGGAAGCAAATAACGAATCTATTCTTGAAGACTCCGAATCGACCGACGCTCAGAAAGAAAAAGCTAAGACAGAATTAACATTTATTCATAAGGCAAGAGAATTACTTGAACGTCAAGAAGAAGCCATACTAGAACGTATATCGCTACGTGAGAGGGTTAAATACATTTTCAGAAAGTATGGAATGACCGTTCTTGCGGTGGTAACTGCTATTGGTGCTATCGTTAGTGTAATAGTTTCCCAATTATCGAAATCCGTACCGAAACCAGTAAAAGATGGTATCGACAAAGTGGCAGATACAGTAAAGAAGGGATTAAAAACGGTGGGTGAGTTGTTTAAAGAAATGGGAAAGAAACTTGGACGGATACTACCTGGAATGATTGGATCAATTGCGAATTTCATATTTACTATGGCTGGTAAAGCTCTAGGAGTATTAGCAGAGAACGTTTGGTTATTCATCGTAGCAATAGTGGTGATCACAATAGAGCAATACAAACGGCGTTAACGAAACAACCACCATGCAATTCCAGCTCCTGCAATAGATACTATCACTAGATTAATCTCATGTTGTAGATTGGGCTTCGATGTGCGATACCTTGCAGTGGTCTGTATAGTTTCTCGTAGATCGTTGGAAATGAACCTTGATGATTTGCGCTATGTGGTAATAGTTTCTTCGTCGTAATTCCTTCCATATCTGGTGGTTTTGGTTTTGGTTTAATATGCTCCTTGTTGATGGAGGTCGACGAGCCTAACCCCATACGCTTCGTAGCCTTCTTAAATGCATTATTATAACCAGTTACCGTACCGATGTCGTACACCAGATTGGTTGGTAATAACCACACTTTTTCAGCTACTACTAGATCGAGCCTCTTCTTCGTGGTATTGATAACGAGTTGATAGTTATCTACGCTTTTCTTTAAATCGTCTTCAATAATTGCGGCTTCGACTAAAGAGTTAAACATTAATTTAGCGTTTTGATTATCTACGATGGACGCACGTTCGGAGGATTGAGCAGTTATGATGCAATGCCCAAAAGCCTCAACTGATCGATCTAATCTTCCAATTCCAGCATCTGTTAAACCCTTACCAGTTTGTGGAACGAACCAATTGTGTTGCTTCTTAGCCATATCATTATGATAAAACCTCACTGGAATATCAAGGGGGGTATTGGTATCGAATCCCCACGACTTATCAGTAAATCTCGCTCTACGTAAAGCGAAGTTTAAGTTAGTTACTCCGAACTCTCTCCTTATCCTATCATAAGCAACGGAATTCCATGGCTCGTTATCGTTCTTATTAAATATAGAATCTTTGGGAAGTGGGATTCCTAATTCGTACAGTAGTCTCCTGGTCGTGAAGTACACATGAAAGCGATAAAAGCTACGAACATTATTTGAGATTGGTGCATCATCTGAAAGATGATCGTCAAATGACACTCCACAACCCGCCGTCGCGCACCAAAGTGCAAAGCATAATTGTTGTTGCCAATGTCTCATTGGTTTAGCATCTAACCATTCTTGTGCTTGTTTGGATTTATCGTCTTCGTCATCGTCGTTGTCATTAATGGTATCGGTAGGAAAATCAAATTCTAGGTCTTGGAATATATTTTTCGGTGTAAATATGAAGAACTGATTGATTGTTACGTAAATCTTTAGATCTCGCATAAAAGGATCTATGTCTTTGGCGTTGATCTTCCAGGGGGTGGCTGGAACTGGATACTTAAAATCTGTTCTTGTGAATGGGAGTGGAAAACCATCAACCCTCCCCTGCAATGCGTTATCTATTCGTTTTTGAATGGTAGCAGACAGATTGGAGACATCGTCACCATAGACCACATAACCATGATTCCCATCTCGAAACCAAATACTCGTTGAATATTTGCCAGGCCCATCTATATCCGTGGATGCATAGAACTGGTGAAAATCTACATGTGGATATTGTTTCTTAAACTTCGCTAATAGATCGGCATTCAATGTTGCGACCTTTTTATTTTCCACATCTTCTTTAGAAAGGCCTTTATGCTTACGCGCGAATAGTACCTCCTCATAAACTGTTTTC
Organism: Actinernus sp. WN-2022; assembly: GCA_030867875.1. Classification (NCBI taxonomy): domain Eukaryota; kingdom Metazoa; phylum Cnidaria; class Anthozoa; order Actiniaria; family Actinernidae; genus Actinernus; species Actinernus sp. WN-2022. The sequence continues at coordinate 31,386,418 of JAOWCC010001210.1, forward strand.
GTACCAAGAGCTAAATCAAGAGCCTTGCCTATTCGTCCGTGCCATACCATTAGCTGACCTCCGCCTGTCTTCGTAGGGAGGCCTGCATCTGTGAACACCTGATAGGTACCACCATGAAAGAATAAATTAATATTCCACACACCATCCCGACCAACAAAAGAGTCGAAATATCCGGTTATGGCCTTTGGGAATAGATGCTTAAACTGTTTCCACGCCTCTACCTCTACCATATTGAAGTATACATATATACAGTTTATACCTTTAATATATAATGTTCTCTTATATGTCACCACCACATCGTCTGACCATACGGTTTACTTCGATAACCCTATTCTTATCAATAATATTTCACTACTCAAAATAACACTTGAGAACAGTTGGTATAACCTAGCAGAGAAGGGCTCATTCAGATGGGACATCGACGATGGGATAATGTTCCCACAGGACGTTGCTGTAGATCACTACAATTATAATAAAATCATAGGTGCCTTTAACCTCGCAATCTCTGCTAGTCGCGTGAGCTTCGAGACCAATCACGAACTTAATTATAGCACCATACACGTTAAGAAACCAATCAAGGTTAATAAACGTCTATACAGACTATTGGGTATCTTTGGTGGAAAAGAAAAGGATAATGAGTTGCTACTAGACCCTGGTAATTACATAATTAAGATCGATAATAACTACACGATATATGCCTATTGTGATGTGGTGGATTCTGACTTCTCACTTATAGATGGAAATCGATCAAACGTCTTAGCTAGCATAGAGATCCGAGGCGCTTGGCTTACAAAAAACACATACTCTATAAAGAATCCCCAATCCATGCGAGCTCTAGGTACATCACGAAACTATCTCTGCCTGACAATTCGCGATGAGGAAGGAAAAATTATAGACTTCCGTGGTCGAACTATACGATACGTATTGAAGATTGAGTAAGTCATATGTATAATATATGATGGACGGCGATTCAATTCAACCACTTCTTCCATCAGCCCCAAATATCTATCCATCGCTTGCTAGTGGCACTGGAAAGAATTTTCGACTGAAAACAATCCGAGATACGCTTTCGGATATCGAAATTCAAGAAAAACACTATGAAGGCGTTCGTAAGAAATATGCGCGTTCTCAAGGAATAGTTCATGGCATTGCCGTGGTAACAGGAGGTCTATCTGTGATCTTATCTGGGTCTGGATTGGGAATAGCTTTAACTGGTTTTGGAATAGTGATTGGTTTACCACTTGGCGTTATTGGTGGCTTATGTGGATTAATTTCAGCATCTACGACCATTGGAGCTAAAAAATTAGGAATAAAAGTATCTAAACATGAGAAAACAACTATGTTAGCTAAAGCGAAAATTAATACGATTCGTGATCTAGTATCGAAAGCCTTGCGTGATGAAAATATATCTGATTCTGAATACAGTCTCATCCTCGCTGAAGCAGATAAATACGAGATTATGAGGTCTGAAATTCGCCGAGAGACTCAAGGACAAATAAGCGAAAAAAACGTAGAACAAATTCGATCCGAAGTGCTAAAGGAAATGCGAGAAAAACTTGGCAGTCTAGTGGGGTAAGAATCAATATAACCAGCGTGGATTTTATAATTTTCGTATAAATTAATTCTGACATCTTGTTCATATGTAAATTTCTGTAGGTACGCAGGTGGTATTGATGGTGCAATACTTATGATATCGATGGCGTCATATAGACCACGAGGTCGGCACGCAGGTGGTATTGATGGTGCAATACTTATGATATCGATGGCGTCATATAGACCACGAGGTCGGCACGCAGGCGGTATTGATGGTGCAATAGAGATCATGACTCATCCCTATTGGCATTGTCGTTCACCCATGGAGCACAGAAGGTTCCTCGCGTTCGTTAGAGACTTAAATGACGTTCTTGATCAAGTTGGTGGAGTTCATAGACATGGGAAAGGCTAAATATACCGGAGAAGAATTCATTTCAAGTACTAATTGGATAAGAACTCGCGATTGACCGACCAACAAAGAGGAAAATACCACTCGAAGAGATGTCGCAATGTAGGATGTACGGTGGAGTCGAATATCTTCGTTCACAGTCGTTGAATAATTTTAAGAATGTTTCTATAGTGTTCCTTGTCCTTTTTACATTAGTAATAGTGTGTTTTGAAATTTTCTAGAGATGATTTTTGATGTTTAAATCGTAAACGGCTGATTCAAGGCGCTTTGAAAGTAATTATGTAAAAATGCGGTCCGACAAGGACCGGTTTGGTAATTCAGTATAAATTATGTAAAAATGCGGTCCGACAAGGACCGGTTTGGTAATTCAGTATAAATTATGTAAAAATGCGGTCCGACAAGGACCGGTTTGGTAATTCAGTATAAATTATGTAAAAATGCGGTCCGACAAGGACCGGTTTGGTAATTTGACATACAATAAAAACTATTTGTGTACATAGCACGTTGAAGTTGTTTTATTGACCCTTCTCGCGTATTTCACTATCGCTAGTTAGACCGTGTCTCATATAGATGGGCTCAAAGTGGGAATTGTAAGCAATCAACTCATTGATAAAACGCACGACCGAATCCTTATGTGTACCACATAGTTTAATAACGTCTATAAGAGATATATGTGATCCTGAACGGCGTAATACCTCGTAACTTGCTCCAACGACTTTAGTTCTAAGTATGGAGCTGGTACCTATATTGTTTTCTATTGCCTTACGAACAATCTCATAGACTATTTGTTGGACATTCTTAGGTACTCCTTGAGGGTCGAGTTTAGCAAAAGTCGTTGCAATGTGAGGAGCTATTCGATCGGTATTTAAATCTATATCGATCTTATCGTCATCACGTAGAGAACGTATAAAGACATTTCCACGACATATGCTTTTATTGTTTAGTTGCATAAAACAAGCGACCTCACCTTTAGATCGAACGAACCCACATTGTATACATACCTGATAAAGTAAAGCAGCTAAAATAGTTCGTTTCGTATAGCTACGATTGATACAAACCTTCTTTACTTGGATAAATGCATCGGCTACGATTACTAATACATTTGTGGGAAACGAGAGGTCGTAATTTTGTTTATAAATAGTGTTGTATGCCTGTAGTTCTCGCATGATTATTCGTAGTTGTAATTCATTGTTATCACTTCGTTTTGGGCTTGTGCGGTCTAGATCATGTTGATATCGAAAGCTATCCTGCCCTACTATACGTAACCGAGTAGTAAGATCGATAGTTGTTTCTTCACATGATTCGACCTCGGAAACAAGACCACAGGTGGGACATATGAATTCAGTTCCTTGCACTTCCATTGGGCATAGACATTCGGAACATGTTTCCCCAGTGTTAATATGCAACCGTGGTTTGATATGTAGGCTTGCACAAATTTCTGAACCAAGTAATCTAATAAGATCATCCATACTAGTTGTATACCATATGCCTGTCAATTGTCTAATTGTTTGTTTGTTTAAGAAAAAAAAAAAAAAATGAAGAGAGGTCACATAACAATTTCTCTTCATTTTTCTTTTTTTTGTATCGTGATTTCTACTTATCCTCCGATTCTACCACATTTAGATCTTTCTCACCAATTGAGAGGTCATCCAATTCCTTATCGAGATTGTGAATATCCGACACATTTGGATCTTTCTCGTGATTCTCTGATTCCGTCACATTTGGATCTTTCTCTGATTCCACCACCTTTAGACATTTAGCCTCCTTAGCTATTTTCTTATCGAGGTTCTTCTTATTGCGAATGAGACGGAGTCGAGGTGCGCCACATCTTGAACAAAGTTCGTGAATAGTACGACAGCCTCGACCACACGTCAAACATGGAACGAATATGGCGCATCCTCTTCCTATCTGGAAGTTATGTTGAGAGCAATACTCTGACGTCTTTGAACACTTACTTATACATTTAGTGGTCTTTCCTCGCATCAACCAATCACAAGTTCTTGTCTCAATCATCGTGTAATATACCTATATATACTATATGTCTAATTGGTATCTTAGTCGTAACGTTTACGTTGAGGTTCTTCAATCATACGCACTTGTCTAATCTGTGTGGTATTAATACGTACTAAGATGACAGCATACGTTAATATCGTGAAGTAGAGAATGTATGTTATAAAATAGTTTCGATAGTACGCGCGCTCTGATTGGCTGTAAGCCGTGTTTCTATAACTCTATAGAAACACAGACAGTTGAGCGCGCGCTTGAGCTAGTTGTGAGAATTTACATTTTGGTTATCAAATTAAGCGAGCATTTCCGTGCTTTTATTCGTTTATTTTATAAAGGAAATAGAAAACATTTCCCCCTTGTTTCTATAGAGTTATAGAAACACTTGTGGAAGTTTGGGAGAACTCGAAATAGCTGTGGAAACACTCGCCCTTCGGGCTCGTGTTCCCACTACCATTTCTCGTTCTCCCAAACTCCCACTCGTGTTTCTATAACTCTATAGAAACACGGGAAATGTTTTCTATTTCTTAATTAGTACCATGGATGGATATACTGTAAACTAATCATTCCTTTAATAGGTATTAAAAATGTAATAGGACAGATATACTGTATAATATCGTTCCTCTAATAGGGTGTCGAAATGTAATAAATGCACTATAAACCAAGTGTTCGAGCCTTGATATAATACCTTATAACTACAATCCTTTAGTATGGTGTATAAATACAATAAATGAACTATAGTAGTAAATAATACCTTATAAACATGTTTCTCTAATAGAGCGTTAAAATGTAAAAAATACAACAAAAAAATAGTACAACAAAACTGCTCCAATCTGGAAAAAAGCGGTAGAAACCGGTCTATTAATATAATGTATAAATACAATAAATAAACTCTAGTAGAATACGAAATGCCGTGTTTTGGCGCACATTCCTGAAATTCCTAAAATTCCTACGACCAATTGGTAAAATTGTTGCATTTTTGTTGTTTTTTTCATCTAATGGACCCCGAACGAAGTGAGGATAGTCCATTAGATGAAAAAAAATAAAAATGCAACAATTCTACTAATTGGTAGTAGGAATTTTAGGAATTTCAGGAATGTGCGCCAGAACCGGCATTTGATATACTACTCTCTTTGAGTCCGTGAGGTGAAATCCCGGGGTTGAAATAGTTACACAACAAGTATAAAATGATACGTCTAAGTCCATAGTGGCTAGTTTATGAAGTAAGCACTCATGATCAACTAGTCAAAATCCTTTTTAGATTTGGTTCCTGTATATTTGGCTCCTGATTTGGCTCCTGTCTATCTTAGTCAATTATTACACCGCTATGTACCTACTAGACAGCTACGCTCTTCTTCTGCCAATAATTTAGTTATTCCTACCTATAAGTTAGAAACTTATGGCTTGTCGTGCCTTTTCCATAGCTAGCCCCATCCTGTGGAACAGTTTGCCCTATGATGTCAAAATTTCTGGCACTATTTCTATCTTTAAGTCTAAGCTTAAGACTTATCTTTTTAAATTAGCTAGCTTATAATTTATAAGTATTAATTCATTTGTGTATCCGTTTATTGTTAGACTTTGATTCTAGTATTATTGATTTTAATCACTATTCGCAGCTTTCTTAAACTTTTCTTATTATTATTGTACATGTATATATAGATTGCCATGTAACGCGCTTAGATCCGTTTCTGTATTTGCGCTATATAAATAAAGTTATTATTATTAAAGTCAGTTAGATAAATAAATATAGATCCAGTCGTTTGATTGTCCATGTGCTCAAGGATATGCAACTGCAGTTTCTGTGGAGTGTTTCTTTCAGCAACCCGACTGATAAAGAGAGTTCTCTGTTATCTGTGTGGATGCTAAAAGTTGCATTGTATTTGAAAAGAACGTTCCGTGATCTTGGAGATGAGAGGGAGTACTGAAATTGAGCGATAGCTATTTTCGTCATTTGTTGTACCCGATTTCAAGATGGGCGTCACTCTAGTTCTTTATTTGCTTAAAATAGATCAGTCCGTAGACGCGAGTGAAGAAACGGTTTTTAATTAATTGACATCGTGTTATCCACGCAGTAGTCGAGACCTGTTCGGTCGGAATACCCTCCAGGTGAGTCTATCGTACAGAAACAGGCTAAGGCTTGGCTGGGTAATTTTGATTGGGATAATGGGATCCCTGTGGTTTCTGGTTTGGGATGTGCAAGTACAAACCACAGGGGTACCATTTAACCCATCAGAAAAATACCTAGTCAGAACGTCTTGGACTTTTGTTGTTTACGAGCCTAACACTGCCAAATAACACCAATTATCTTGATTCTCTCTTGAATATGACTGAGTGCCTTGCCAAAAAATATTTTACTAACTGTACTTTCAAAATCTCTCTATATAGCGATACCTACTGCACGTCATCCATTGTCATTAATGTGCCAAGCAGATATCTGATTGGTTCCAGACACAAAGCGGCCTTTTGAAATCGTGTATTAACAATTGTAATGTTTATCAACACAACTGTATCACTATAGTACATTAATGTTCAAATTTCGTGCATTGTACAAAATCCAAGCATGTGATTGGCTAATGAGCGTGCATTATTGGTGACCACAGCACTCGACCCAGACCCTCTCTTACCTAGGGAAAGGGAGACCTAGTCCTTCGCTTAGTTACGTGTTTGGACGGCTTGGAAAACCTCATCGCATATTAAACAGTGAAAATGCAGATAATTACTAGAAAGGTAACGGCAGGATTGAACTCTGTTGCCTGTGTGACAGAAGATATATATTTGAGGCGAACATTTGCTTAATCGCTCGTTGGAAATGGCTAATTTGCGAGTGCTGGAAGTACAACTTTACAAGTCAACATGTGTCCGAGTGAACAAAGGTTTCTACAACACACTAGTACTAGTAGTCTTACTTAAGAAATGGATTGTATTTCCGAGACCTTACTCTGTCAATAAGAGGAGAAAATTAAGCGAGAATTCAGTGGATGGTTCGAAAACCCAGGATATTTGATTTGGAAAATGTTTGCATCGGAGCCGAGCACATGGCCGGAGGCCGGTTTCGAGTCAAGATTTCAATTCACTCACTGCCACTGGAATCTGCAGGTTAGTTATTTTCGAATGAAAGAAACTATTAAAGAAAGCAGACTATCTAGGAGTTAAGCCGGCTAAATAATTGATATTTGAATACATGGCTCCAAGAGAAACGTTTTCGAGTTAAATGTACAATCATACTATTCGCCTCACATTATGTTTTCAGGCAAACATTTGCATAATTGTTCGTTAGAAATGGCTGATTTGGAAGCGCTGGAAGTACAACAACTAACAAGTCAACATGTGTCTGAGTAAACAAAAGTTTCTACAACACTCTAGCAGTCCAAACTGAAGAAATGGATTTTATTTCCGGCGAGACCTTACTCTGTCAATAAGAGGAGACAATGAAGCGACAATTCAGTGGAAGGTTCGAAAACCTAGGATATTTTTATTTGGAAAATGTTTGCATCAGAGCCGAGCACATGGAGGCCGGTTTCAATGGAATCTGCAGGTTAGTTATTTTCGAATGAAAGAAACTATTAAAGAAAGTAGACTATCTAGGAGTTAAGCCGGCTAAATACTCGATATTTGAATACATGGCTCCAAGAGAAACTTTTTCGAGTTAAATGTACAAACATGTACTCGCAAGGCGTCAACTAAACTGACCGAACGCCAAAGTAAATTATTCTTTGCAAAGTTATCTACTTCTGTTTTTATTCATTGTCTATTGAAATGACGTTTCTTTGTGGAGATATTTACCGTAAAATGATTTAATTCATGCGAAATATTTGACTTCTTTATGAAATTGTTATTGACAACTGATTTCAATTGAAATTCACGGCTGACAGTGCACTCAGTTTGAATATTAAAAGAGTTAGAGACTTTATGTTTGTACTTTATCGGCAAAATACAGTCACTTGCTGACTGTACGATGAACTCAAAATTTCTTCATACTGCATTCGGCCTTGACGGCCTCACGCAGTATTCATTATTTCTCGTTCATCGTACAGTCAGCGCGTGCCTGTATTTGTCGATAAAGAACTCACAAGCAGTCTCTAACCCTTACTTACTGCATGAGACAGAAAAACCTACAATCGACGATAAAATAGCAGTTCTGGAAACTGGCCACTGCTATCCGATGTATAGTTTTGACTATTTCTTTTGGTAAATTCAAATTCTACATTTTCACATTGAACTTTCTTTCTGCCATCGTTCCCACAGTGAGAGGAAGGACCACTGATCACAGCCTCGATAGTGTGTAATACACCAGGGTCCAGACAAACCGGTTTCTCTAGGTTTATAGTAAATCCATAATAACCATCTGTCATCTCCTTATCCGTCATAAACGTCGATGTAGAAGAGGTTTGGTAGAGCGTAGATGCAGTGTCTCTCTTCTCTCCTTTGTAAACGGTAAGGTCTACTGTGTATCGTGACGCACGACTTCCACACAATCTCACACCAGTGAGGTGAACCTGACTACTGACGGTGAACGTGATGCAGTCAGCCGTTTTAGATACATATGACCATCCTATACTGAACGAGCCAAACCTCTTACATGAACCAGTCTTTTTAGTAACTCTAGCCTTTGGATTAAATGTTTTTAGCGATGTTAGTTTTGAGACAGAACTAAAATGTTGAACCAATTCGGTGACTTCTTTTAAATCTAGAATTTCAGTGGGAAGAACAATTTCTGAAAATTGTTCCAACGACATTAGTGGAAACCTAATAAAGTGAATCGCCTTATGGCCGAGAACAGCTCTCTTTGATTTTCCATCTGCACTCAGTTCTTGTTCTTCGATTTTCTTACAAGCCCAGCTATGTACGGCCTGGAATAACTCCACCTCTGCTATTCTGAGAACTTCCCTCTGTAGAATGTCACAGAGTGTTTCTTGCGTGACAGTTAGAAACGGCTCAGATGTCAGGGCTTGTTGGGTTTCACAATCAACAATCTTCCAGCAGATTTCTTTCAGCTTTTCATCTTCTAGTTTTTCCACCTGTGGAAGAACAGTGAACACATCCTCTGGTCCCAGCTCTTTCTCAAGATACTGTGTGCATTTCTTAACCAGTGAAGGAACAAAGTACTTGTTAGCGAAGTACAAAATCTCCATAACATGACTTCCGGTCAACTGCACTTCATCGTAGTACATGTAGCGAAACAGTTCCAGTAATCCTTCAGCGGTACAGTCTGGTAGATCGATAGTACGTCGAGTCTCGGCCAGTTCACCGTAGAACATGGCCTCAAATACAGGACTACTGATAGCCAGTACGTACTTATGGGCAGGAACGGTGATCGTGTCGCCTTTGGAGTCGACAACCGAGAACTGTACATCACTGAACATGCTGTTGTTGTACATGTACTGGTTACGTTCCTTGATAGTGTCGCGTACAGTTTGCCATTTGGTATCCATGCCTTAACTGTGTTGATGTTCAGAATGTGTTTGTAAGGAGGTGGCGTCTTTCTTTCTAATTCAGCTGTGAGAACAACAAGCGTGCTTCCTCGTACACGAAAGTGAAAGTTCAGGATTTATACCCGAATTGCATGCTGGTTTGTTATGTGTACAGTCCTACCCCTCAGGCTGTGTTTGTCAACATGAAGTTTATTCAGGTCATGATGGTGTCATAAATCACATCTGGTGAAACTAAAATGTGGTTTGTAGCTCCAGAAGATTGCTACCATGGTTACCAGAGACTCGAAAGTTGCGAGTCGCGAATTTCCTTTTTAAGCGCGAATAAGATCGTTGATAATTAACCTCGGGGAGTTTCAAAATACAAAATAGCGCTGAAAAAAACACTTTTTTCTAAATCGGGAAAGTATTGTTTTAGTTCCTGCCAGTTTCGGAGTAGACTGCTAGCAAGTCCCTTCTATTCCAAATGTCTTAGAATGGCTAAACATGGTTAGACATGGTCTGTACGCAGCCAACTATGCGTACCATGTCCGCCATGTCTCGCCATGTCTAGCCATGTCTAGCCATCGTTAGCCATCTGGAAACATGTTTAGCCATTCTAAAAAAATTGCGTAGTAGAAGGGACTTGCTATCGCAGTCTAGTTTCGGAGTATTTGGAGATCTCGGGGAAATAAATTAGGTGGAATAGGAAATCAGATGTTTATTTGGCTTTTCACGCGTCACGCGAAATCCGTCGAGCACGGGTCACGAAGAATAATTTCTAAAAATCACGCGACATGGACGTCCGATCACGCGTCACGAGGAACCTCCTGTACGCTCCTCCTTGTACGAAGTGTGAACAGTGCGCACTGGTGTCTTAAATCACATTTAGTGAAACTGAAATGTTGTTTCTATCTGAAGAGGATTGCCTTTATTAACCCGAATATAATTATTAGAAAACTTGACTTTCCTTGAAATTATATATTCGTCTATGCTGATTGATTGCCAATATATACTGCTTCAGACTCTGGTTTTAATTAACAGTCTATCACTGTCGTTCTTTTGATTAAGCAACATTCGCCAGTTTGTCATGGCACGTTTCATTTTTCTTTCACTCATTTCTCGTCTCGTTAACATATATGAAAGGTTCAGCTATTAAGCGGTTTAGTCCAGCTATAAGCGTTTAGACTGAAGGGCGAGCTCGTTTTCAATGAGTCGCGTCGAATATACATGAAGCAAGCGGGAAAATACAACCTCGATTCCCTGCGTCAGCAGACAAAAGGACCTAACGGGAGGATCGGAGGGGGAGAGGGGGAGAGGGGGAGAGGGGGAGTGGGTTCGTTCGAACCTCTAACCTTCCCTGTCGACGGGCCTGTAGTGGACTGTAAGTGCTTTACCTTGAGTGGAGAGAGAGGAGGAGGGGAGGGGGAGGGGGTCTCTAAACGCTCAACCGGGTGACTTTTTCAACTGTTTAATAACAATTTTAGACAAAGATTTCACACAGTTGTGACTTTTTTCAGTTACAGTGTACAGAAGGTCTCAATATTTGCTTTTAATTAATTATTATATAAACGGGCACTTCATTCCCAGTCAGATGATCAAATTCAGCAGCAAGGTAAATAAACGATATCTGCATGATAACTGAGAGGATGCGCCCGAGGAATTAAATTCCACTGCACTGCACCCCTATAGGAAAAGCTCCTTTTCCCTGCCTCGCTCTTTGGTCTCTGTACAAACAGAGCTGAATCCGAATTTCTAAGATTGTATTGATGGATAGAATTTGTTTTTGTAAAAATGTTACTAAGATAGTCTGGCACGCTACTGATGTATAGGTGCATTTGTAAACCATTGAAGCAAGTTTAGACTGCCGTCTCTCATATAGCTTCTTCCCACGCAGTTCAGCTAAAATGTGATCAGACCTGATATCGTAATTTGAACTGGTGATGATCCTGGCAGCTCTATTTTGCAATTTTTGGAGTTTAACTGACAGTGTTTTCCATAGACTACCCAAAACCTCACTACTAACAGTAACTAATCCAATTGAGGTAAAATTAACGATTTGTATCTTGTTATTAGGATCATAGCTTCAGGGAGGTTTGATTTCAGCCTGCGTATAGTACACCAAGCACCTTGACAATTTACTTATATATATATATAGTTTACATGAACCTCCCATGTAAGGTGCTCATCAATATTAACGCCGAGGCACTTGAATGAACTCTTTCTTTCAATTTGCTTTACATCTAGATTTATATTAATATTACTTGGCAATGATGCTATTTTTTTGTCGAGTCCCTAATATCATGTATTTAGTTTTAGTTACATTTAAACTAAGCTTATTGGCATTTAACCATTCATGAACTGTTTCAAGATCACGGTTCCTTGGTAGTTATCCGGGGGGAGTACTAAAAAGTCGGAGATGCTCGTCGGGAAAAATGAATTTAACCCCTAATTTAACCCACTAGACTTGCTAGCGCTCTCCAAGTAAGCTATTTCCATGGTGATAACGTAAAGTATATTCACTATACGCATATCAATTTAATTTGATATCTGGTGTGGCCAGTGCAATGATTAGAACAAGATTAAGGCCACCTTTGGCGAGAGACCCTAAGTGATAGCAGACTCGTAGAAAAATATCCGCTTTAACCATTTAACACCTAAGAGATAGCGTAGCCGACTATTTTGACCCCTAAAAGATTGGACGAGCATCCCCGACTTTTTTATAGAGGAGTCCCCCTCCAAGTTCAGCTTGCCCGGAAGGGGATGGGCATGGTATGGCACTGATACAGGCTTGGAATCATTGATAGAGACATAGCCATTTAGGCAGTTGCTAATGTTTAAGCTTTATATCAAACGTTTTCATGTTGAGTTTTTGTATATATACTATATGTGTTACACTCCGGGCAAAAGGTTAATCTGAAGTAAAACATGATACAATACATGTTAAACACAATAGCTTTCAATGTTATACAAAGTCTGTCAATCCTCGAGGCACGTTTTATGCGCGTTCAGGATTTAGTCAAGTGTGAAGCAAAGCACAAGACTAAATAAATATATTTCAAAATTTACTTACTTAAAGGGGCAAATGAACTTAGAGATGAAAGGCGTTCTGCTGCTCTCAATAGCGTGGCTCTAACTTCATCGATGTTTCGTTTGTTTGTTTCACACACAAGACAATAACAGCAGATAGAAGAAATACACATTAGCACACCTAAACCACTTACATTTAAATTACATTTCAGAGGGTGGAGGGCATCTAATAGAAACCTAATAGTGATGCCCTTATACCTTAGATGACGTTGAAATCGATCGATCTTTCAGTGAAGCAAAAGTATTCGATACGGTAGTATTTATTTAATATTGAGAAATATAGTAACGAAAAGGAGCGTTCTTTAATTGAGTTTTGGTTGAAATGTTTTTGATATGCAAAGGCAAGTCGTTCCAATAATAACATCCTATAACAGAAGTTCAACATTTTCTCAGGTTAATATTCGAAAAGGTTCAATATAATAAAGATGTTGGTTTACCGAGCTCCTGGTTAAGTAGGTCTGTCTGCTGTTGAATGTTGTTCAGACACGTATTTCAAGGTAGAGCTATTTTTATTTTTGGCAATCATTTCTATAGACTGAGGCAGGGATGCGGCATTTTAATGATGTCATGTATTTTAAGGAGATTTAATTGAATATAATAAGGAGTAATATGTTCTCGCATGTTCGTCGATGCTAGGTACAGGTCGAGATGCAGGCATGTGTTCTCGTTCCGCCACCTTGAAAGAGAACGCCGGTGTGTTGGATATGCAAAGCCGAACTTGGTAGGGGTGGTCCTCAGCTCCCAAGCCTACTCCCCTGAAAGCCTTTTTGTGGTCTATTTTGGGTGAGGGGTGGACGAGGTAGCAGTACAGTCATCGAGCCCGCGATGTCGGACATCAGTTCGATTGTGGTTGGATGTCAAATTACTAAAACTTGCATGTCGAATACAAAAATTCAGTTGGATGCTTGCATGCCAAATCGAAAACATTGCACAATAGAGTAAGTAGAAGGTCAAATGTGGAATATTGAGTGTTAAATTGATAAAATACAATGTACAATATCAATGTTGAAAGTTAAACACGATTTTTGGCGGGCATTGGACGCCATAGATAGTAGACTGATCTCTTCTTGCGGGTGTACTGATATGTAAAACTCAGCCGTGTCATCTGCATACATATAGTACATACGCTAGCTGATAAATTACGGTTGGCCAAGTCATTAATAAAAAACAGAGGACTAAGAATAGATCCTTGTAGATTAGCACACTTGACAGCTGCAAGAATCTGACAAAATTCCGTGTGCTCGTGTCATTTGTGTGCGATGTGAATCATACCAGTGCTTACGGTTGAACCACGTAGAAATTTAATTTTGTTATGAGAATATCGTTATCAATAGTATCAAAATCCTTTTTAAGTCGAGAAACAAGACTGCGTTTATTAAGCCATTGTCAATATTTAGAAACCATTCATTCGTGGCGTCTAAAAGAGCTGTTACAGTTGAGTGCAAATGCCTAAAATCTGACTGAAACTTTGCCAATATATTGTTTTGAGTTAGGTAATCATAGAACTGATTGAATATAGCTCTCTCGAATACCTTGATTACAACTGACAAAAGGTCTGTCTTGGAATCTCCAGTCAGAAGGTAAAACGCCAGTACAACAGACAGATACAAAATAAGCGGTAAAGATGTAGAGGTGAAGCTAGCGCTATAGCCTTTAAGAGGCTAGCGGGAATAGCACCAAGGCCACTTGCCTTGTTAGTCTACAATTTACTCAACATTGTTTCAAGTACTTCGGTCTGAGATAGATTTCTTAACTCAAAAGTGGAACTCATGCACTCGATTAATATAATTAATATAATTTCTAAAATCAGAATTTGGAGATGGAACTGCAGAGGCTAACTTAGGCCCAATATTGATAAAATGATTATTAAAAGCATTGCTAATATCAACAGGGTTTTGTATATTAGCATCATTAACTACCAATTTGTTAGGCTCAACATAGGACATATCCTACTTAGACAAGATTGAATTTATTCCACACCAAGTACTGCGCGTATTACTGGTGTTTTTGTGGAAAATAAATTATTGTAGTAGTGAGCCTTGCTACATTTTATATCCATATTTACTTGATTCCTTGCATGTCTGTAAGCCGTCCAGTTGCATTCAGTATTTTTAATTACAGCTATTCGTTTCAGTCTGTCCCTCTCGTGAATTAGGCTTTTGATGTAAGCTGCATGTTAGCCAGGGAGCAGCCGAATTACTAACCCGTTTGGACTTAATAGGGGCGTGCCAGTTTTTCCACAGCTCCCACGCCTGTATGAGGTCATAATAAGACTCAATTTGATCCCAGGGAGCTTGGGAAATGTTATCTAGGAAACGTTGCATATCAAAATACTTATATAATTATAACTCCTAAACGTGGTAACTTTTGGCTTGACTGAGGGAGATACAAGCTTTCTGACCCCGTATATCAGACTATGATCGCTCATACCACACACCTGAGGTTTTAAACTTACTAGGTTCATTTGTGAGAAAAAGATCTATTAGAGTAGCTGAGTTCTTAGTAACACGGGTACCGCATTCATTGATTAGCTGGGAATACTGATATAGTTCACAGAGCTAAATTAAGTTAGAAGTCATTGCCCGTCAATATTTAGAGCTTCGATTTTCTCTCTATAATTTCAATTCACAGGAACTCTAAGACATAATCCTGGAGAGCGCGCGATTAGAACTGTTCTTAAAGTCAATAGGGTCTCGTATATAGATTGCGCTCCTGACCCTGTCTATTTCTATTTCTACTGTAACCACAGAGTAGCCATTAATATGAAACTCGGATTGACTACAATTATTATTGTCATCTAATCGAGTTTTATTACTAATTAATATATCTAATGTTTTATTGGCCATTTGGATACGAAGCTCGTCTATATGCTTGGGTAGACTATTTATATTAAGGGCAGCGATTTTAAAACCCTAAAGCTTAGGTATAGATTGAAGTCGAGCTTTGTACGGGAAAGACAGGATCGTGAGTTGAACACCATGATCACTATAGGCAAGTTTTGTTTAAGGGATGCAGTGGTTTGGGAACTCATGTAATATGTTTAATAAAATTATTGGACATGGCTGAATTACCAGAAGGTAACAGATGGACAAGGGCGTAGCAATGGGAGGGGTCCAGGGGTTCCGGAACCCCATTCATGATTTCCAAAAGGTAAAAAAGCTCTGTAAGATGATAGATCACCAGACTCGAAACCCCCTCCCCTCGGAACCCCCGTCGCGGAATCCCTGGCTACGCCCCGATGGAGTCCGCCTCTGTTGAGGTCTTTAACCGTAATGTTAGTCTGTTAGTATGACTAATGCGATCACAGCTATTTTGCCTGTAATATATTTTTCATTAGTTCTTTATTCACTTGACTTACTTTGCTGTTGAGGGTAGAATCTGATCTACAAACGAGTTCATATATATGATTACCTTAAAGACCCTGTGTCCGAGCCCATGGTGCTTTGCGCGCGCAAATCATTTTCGTAGGCTACTAAAATCAGAAAGATCGTTGTTGTTGTTATATGACTCTCGAATCTTTCGAAATCCATCCCTAGTTTGGGCCATCGTGTAATTATTCATAGGTATATATGCTTAACTGACTTTCTTTTATCTTAACTTTTGTATATATACTTTTTTAAATGAAACTTTAGTTCGAATATTTCTTCGAATCCCGGTCTAGTAGAGGCGAGTAGAGGAATGCCGGAGAAAGGACCGAGACAGCGAGGCGAAGCGACTCGACAAATAATCCTTCAGCAGTCCACATTTTACTTTCTCTAGGTCAACAAGAGAACACTTGTGGTTCAAAAGGACTACTACGTGAGTTTCCTGGGGATTTGCTGCACCAAGGGACCGGCGGGCTTCGTTGGAAATACAAAGCACAAAGCAACCACTTCTGGCATCAAGATCATTCGTAATTATAATCGCACGGCTAAACTCCACTGAGGTGTTACGACTTATCTGTATATGTTTTGCATTTTTATTAGCAGAGAAAGCAATGTCCTTAACCTTTTTTTTCATCCTCCAGTAGGTCCAGAAAGTCTTGCTACCAAAACTACGATCGCGGGTCAAACTCCAATCTGCCGAGTTCAGCTGTTACTTCGCTGTGAGTTTGACTCGAGTGCGAGTACGACATTTCATTTTGCACTCAAACTATATCATTCGCAAGGAAAGTAGAGATCTTCAAATACAGCTAAGCAATACTGGAGACATGAAAGCAAGGTAGCAAGAGTATGATGTGTTTTCTTGTATATATAGTTGTGAAAAGTCGCACTCGTAAACCGAATTAGAATCTAAAGACAGAACAATACTGGCTTCCTGCCAAGTACTGTTAAAATCATATTCGAAGCATCCGGGGAAAATTCGTGGGCTCGATTGGGTTTTTAGTCCGGTAGAAATTATGAAATTCGTTATCCAAAGCGTATGTGTACTTCTTTTATGAAACTTATAAACAATCGAGAACATTTTAGTTTGCCTAAAAGCTGGCCTTTAATATATGCGGCCGTTGATAAACAAACTAATCATAACATTGGCGCAAAGCACCATGGGCTCGGACACAGGGTCTTTAATGTGCGATTCTGCTTCGTTTTCAATTGCTCTCCAGGTTAACAATTCCTTCAGTGGTGACTTTGACTTCACTGTTTCGAAAGTCGTTCGTCCCGTAATGCACAATTACCTCGTAGGGCTGATGCTGTATACTTGGCTTGATATAGTGCGCCACGTCATGGATAGGACTTTTTCAGGACACAGTCACGTGCTGATATATTACTTCGTTAACGAATGAATTGAGCTCGTGATCCCCATGGGAAAGACGTTGCTATGGATGCTGGGTGGCAAGCTATCTTTAAAAACGCTGTTTTAGAAAGACTGACAATCGATTGGAGGTGGAAAATAGCATTTACAAACAGATTTTTCTAATAACACTACCGATCTCGTACAAGTGCCTTTAAATATGCGAATTAAGATTGTTTTGCAACCCAGTACAACCACGTGATCGCCGGGGAATTAGCCTGCTTGCAGGCTCTGGTTGAATTTGAGCTCTGGTTGATTTGGGCTTCCTGTGGTGGGAAATAGGAGTGGGAAGGGGGTAAAAGAGAAAGGAGAGCCTGCGACAAGACCCAATCTGATTGGACCCAATTTGATTGGTCGAATCTGGAAGGGGCGCGCGCACTTTGTTCGAAAATGGCGTGTATTATGGTGTAAGCAGCGAGCGCGAGCTAAAATTGAAAACGTTTCACTCAAATCGCAGTCATTTTTCTGCTGTTCTCTCTCTTGTTCTGAGGCTTTTAGCATGAAACATGCAGTAGAAATACAAAGGGTTCAATGTTAGGGTACATTTACAACAGAATCTCGGCGAAAACATTGATTTTAAAATACTTTGTGAAAACTTGCAACTGGATGTGACCATATCAAACAATTGTTGTCGTTCAGAGTGATATTTGGGCCTGACTAGATGGTAGTGAGGCATACGCTCATCCTTTCAAATTTCGCTATCGATTTTTTTAATCGCACTTCCTGTAGCCTATGCATTGTATCCGCCTCTCTTCTGCCGGCTCGCTACACTTTCTGAACGTGTTCTAGTATTCGATGATCCATCCTGCTTTCCAAATATGGAATATATTGACCATATATGGAATATCACAGGAGTTCTCAGGAACGATCCTTTTCTCAAGACGCCTCGTGGATCCACAGCTATTTTGACCATGTTATGACGAAAATCATTGTCAATATTAGGACAGACACATAAAAAACTAACTTCAATTTGTTTTTTACAACAACAAAACACTTTTAGCTTCAAATGAGTGTGTACAAACTGCCTTTTGAGTCGAAAAGTCCAAAACGTAAACACGTCTTTATGCTTTCCCGAACTCTAGAAATATACCGAAGCTACTCTAAACTGTTTGTTTCTACTTAAAAACGTTATGTAAATATCCTGAATAAGAGATTTTAATCACGAACTAGAAGACTATGTATTCAATTCAAGACCATTTCTCAGTTCTAGTTGTAAAACTAAAAGATCGGTCGAACTTGTCACAAAGTCGATCACAAATTAGCCGAAAATGCTTTGTTCGACTCGAGAGAGCGCTCAAATTTTGACAAATGGCACCACACAAGGAAGTTTGACTCACCGATTAACTTTTCCCAGTGATGAAATGCTTTTAAAATCCTCATTTTCTTGATTTTTGGAACAGATGTGTACACAACCTGAATTCACAAATCTCTGCAAAGCCCGCTTCGAAAGCCGGCCGCGCGTCTGTTAAAATATTGCATATGAAAATTAGCCAATCAGATTGCGAGAAAATTGGCGGTTGTTGTAAAAAAAATGTTTGATATGGTCATGGGGGCGAATTTTAAAAACACAGGGTCTTGTCGCAGGCTCTCCTTTCTCTTTCTCCTCCTTCCTCCTCCTCTCTCCCACCACAGGAACTCCAAATCAACCAGAGCCCCAAATCAACTAGAGCCTGCAAGCAGGCTACCGGGGCATGGTTTCAGTAATGGTTCGTATAAGAACTGGAGCAAGATCTATTGTTCCGCGGCAATGAATGTGATTTCACTAATCCCACATAGAAAATGGTTATTTTTTTTCTAAAGATATCTCTTGACTAGTGGTATTAATGTTATTAAATAAAAATGCATGAAATCGCTCGTTGTATATATGTTTTTGATTCCAAAACAAATTCAGCCAATAGAAAGACACTAAAACAAAAGCGGAGATATTATAAAATATTTCAATGTTCACTGATATAGGATTTCTTTCTCTCTTTTTACATAGTTACATATTGTCCGCTTCGATCATTTTCTCTAAAAACATATTGTGAAATCAGAGTTCTTTCCTATTTTTAGGAGGTTTATTTCTTTTTAACCAATGAGATATCAAGTTTCAACAATAGACAAATTAACACCTTTGTGCATTCCTATATATCTTATATAATAATACGCCAAGTGTGTGTGCGTATGCGTATGTGTGTGTGGTAACGCTCTTTCCCAGACTCCCTCGATCGATATCCTAATATGGAGAACGCACGCGCGCGTCCGAAAATATCGTCAAAAAGTGACGGTCGCAGGTATCCCAACGAAGACGACAAATCATGCGAAAAGTTGCTCTCTGTCTAAAAATAAATGATACAGTTAGTTGGGAGAGCAAGCCATCGAGTTTACGGGAATCTGTTTTATGGGAAACCTAGGCGAACAAGCCATAGAGTTTATACGGGAATGTTTTAGGGAAAACCTATCGCCAGGCGAAGCGGCCGAAGTCAAACGACCGAATGAGGTAAGACCAGGTATTCAAACACAGTTAGAAACCGGAATGTTTTCCGTGGAAAAGGCTGTTTATTTTTTTATCTTACAACTCTATGATGTGTCTAAGAGCAAGATATTTTGTCCATGTCTGTTCTCTTTAGTTTCCTGAGTGTGTTCTTAGATATAAAATTCAACTGTTTCCTCGCCCAACTATCGTAGGCTCTTCAGACCATAAACTCACTACAACCAGACATTCAAATAACTTGGCTTTTGATTATTGTTTTTATTCCGTTTTCCTGCTTCGATCAATGCACTTTCGGCGACCATATTTGTTTTCTTCACTCGAATTCATGACTCGACCTGCCTGCGACCGTCAGTTTTGGCACTTTTTCGACAATACATGTATTGTAGGTATAATTGTGTTCATCAGTTTGAGAAATTTACTGAGATCCGTAAGATATTATTGCCTATTTTTATCAAAATACAACTTTGAAGACATCAACACGCTAAAACCTCCAGGAACCGGTCAGCTGGCAAGACTAATATGTTACTGTGTATATTATCGTATTTGTTGATTTCATGTAAGTTCCGCGGGTCCCTGCTAGTATTAATATTAATGTAATATCAGCTACTGACGTTGCTCAAGTCCTCATCGCCGGTTGCTACTAACTGTAAAGTTACTACTACCGTATTAATGCGTGAGCGAGCTGGAGGACGATGTCGAGCCACTGTGGGCTGAAAAGAGATGAATACAATAAATAAGTGAATAAGTTGATAATGTGTTACTTACTGTGCCAAGACTTGTCTGCGTATCCTCCAAACACGTAGCTACCCACACGTACTATGGTTACCGTGGTTACCATCAGACCATGGACATGGCTGAATTACCAGAAGGTAACAGATGGACAAGGGCGTAGCAATGGGAGGGTTTCAGGGGTTGCGGAACCCCATTCATGATTTCCAAAATGTAAAAAAGCTCAATTGCTACTAGCTGTAAAGATACCGCTACCGTATTTATGTATTTATACGTGAGCGAGCAGTGTGTTATCCATGTGGGAGATGTGTGTACTCATTCATGTAGGAGATGTGTTTGCTCATGCGCCGATAGTGACGTAAAACCCTTGTACGTTTTCATGTCTAACTGGTTTAATAGAACAAGTCCGAGCACTACAGTAAAGCTGAACGAACAACATATATATTAATGAACCTTTTTTTACAATATTTCGGCCAGCCAAACTTGCCTTCTTCAGGTAAAAGATGGAAATACAATTCAGACTTTCCAAGATGTAGCAGAAGCGCTGGTAACAGCATTTTCAAACAGGCATTCAAGTCTTGATACACGAGAAGAACGCGTATGACGTCATTGATTATATTTACAGTCAGACTTATTAAAATGGTCTATACGAAGCAGTTTCATAAAACATTAAATTAAAGTTCACAAGGCGATTTGTTTAGATATAGAGATTTAACTCCTTGGTAACGCTTACCCTTAATTCGAACAACCGTGCCCAGGGTTAAATCACTAACCCGTGGTTCAACTGTACAGATTACAATTACAGATTTAGCGCTATCCTAGGGATAAAGTTACCCTTGATTCGAACAACCGGGCCCAGGGTTAAATCACTAACCCGTGGTTCAACTGTACAGATTACAATTACAGATTTAGCGCTATCCTAGGGATAAAGTTACCCTTGATTCGAACAACCGGGCCCAGGGTTAAATCACTAACCCGTGGTTCAACTGTACAGATTACAATTACAGATTTAGCGCTATCCCAGGGATAAAGTTACCCTTGCTTAGAACAACCGGGCCCAGGGTTAAATCACTAACCCGTGGTTCAACTGTACAGATTACAATTACAGATTTAGCGCTATCCTAGGGATAAAGTTACCCTTGCTTAGAACAACCGGGTCCAGGGTTAAATCACTAACCCGTGGTTCAACTGTACAGATTACAATTACAGATTTAGCGCTAACCTAGGGATAAAGTTACCCTTGCTTAGAACAACCGGGCCCAGGTTAAATCACTAACCCGTGGTTCAACTGTACAGATTACAATTACAGATTTAGCGCTATCCTAGGGATAAAGTTACCCTTGCTTAGAACAACCGGGCCCAGGTTAAATCACCAACCCGTGGTTCAACTGTACAGATTACAATTACAGATTTAGCGCTAACCTAGGGATAAAGTTACCCTTGCTTAGAACAACCGGGCCCAGGTTAAATCACTAACCCGTGGTTCAACTGTACAGATTACAATTACAGATTTAGCGCTATCCTAGGGATAAAGTTACCCTTGCTTAGAACAACCGGGCCCAGGGTTATATCACTGACCCATGGTTAAAGTGTACAGATTACAATTACAGATTTAGCGCTATCCTAAGGATAAAGTTACTCTTGCTTAGAACAACCGGGCCCAGGGTTAAATCACTAACCCGAGGTTAAAGTGTACAGATTACAATTACAGATTTAGCGCTATCCTAGGAATAAAGTTACCCTTGCTTAGAACAACCGGGCCCTGGATAATGATTCATCTAATATTACCCCTAAGTTCTTAATTCAGAGACTTGTTCTATGTTCTGGCCTTAAAGCCTGGTTTCAAAATCTGTAGCCTTTTCAATCTTTTGCATTGTGCCGAAGAGCATTCCCTTATAGTTTTAGTTTGATTTAATACAAGCCTAGAGCAGATTTCATACGACAAACTACAGCACTGACTACAGCATGGTTACCGTACGGCATGCCGTGACGTTGAAATGGTTTCCCATTGTTTTTGCCCTGCTGATCCAATCAAATTACAGAAATACGGCACAGAACGGCTACGGCAAGGCTACGGACATGCCGTAGTTTGTCCCACTCATACGAAATCTGCTCTACTACTGCTCTCCATCCAATGCCTACAACACGGCCTAGATCATCTTGAACTGTCTTTATTATCTGGAACAGTTTACAAGGCACTGGGGCAGACCATTTATGTGCAGGAAAACTGAAAAGTAATGGCCCATGTGCTCAAGGATATACAACTGCAGTTTCCGTGGAGTGTTTCTTTCAGAAACCCGACTGATAAAGAGAGAGAACTCTGTTATCTACGAGCAATGCTAAAAGTTGTATTTGAATATAGAACATTCCATGATCTTGGAGATGAGAGGGATAACTACAATTGAGCGAGTTATTTTCGTCATTTGTTGTACCCGATTTAAAGATTGGCGTCACTCTGGTCACTTTCCAGCCCGTCGAGATGGCCTAGCTATTACTGGGGCTGCATGCTTTACAGTTCATGGTGTAAGGTATTAGCTTTAAAGTAGATCAGTCAGTAGACGCGAGTGAATATACGGTGTCGTTAATTAATTGACATCGCATTGTCCATGCAGTAGTCGAGACCCGTTCGGCCGGATGATTGTGTTAATGGATTCCTGTGGTTTGTACTCGTTTGTCAGTGACAGTGCTAGTACAAACCGCAGGGGTACCATTTACCCAATCAGAAAAATACACAGTAAGAACTCCTTGGACTATAGGTTGTTTGCGAGCCTAACACTGTCCAAATCTTGATCTACTCTCTTGAATACGAATGAGTGCCATGCCAACAGCTATTTTTCTAATCGTACTTTCAAGTTAAGTTTCAAAATCTCTCTATAGACAACTGACTGCATGGGACAGAAAAACCTACAATCGACGATAAAATAGCAGTTCTGGAAACTGTCCATTGCTATTTGATGTAGAGTTTGGACTCTTTAAGTTGGTAAATTCAAATTCTACATTTTCACATTTAACTTTCTTTCTGCCATCTCCCCCACGGTGAGACGTAGGACCACTGATCAAAGCCTCGATAGTGTGTGATACACCAGGGTCCAGACAAACCGGTTTGTCCAGGTTTATAGTAAATCCATAGTAACCATCTGTCATCTCGCTATCCGTCATAAACGTCGATGTAGAAGAGGTTTGATAGAGCGTAGATGCAGTGTCTTTCTTCTCTCCTTTGTAAATGGTAAGGTTTACTGTGTATTGTGACCCAGAACTGCCGAACAATCTCACACCAGTGAGGTGAACCGGACTACTGACGGTGAACGTGATGCAGTCAGCCAATTTACTACCGTATCCCCATCCTGTACTGAACGAGCCAAACCTCTTACATGAACCAGTCTTTTTAGAAACTCTAGCCTTTGGATTAAATGTTTTTAGCGATGTTCGTTTTGAGACAGAGCTAAAATGTTGAACCAATTCGGTGATTTCTTTTATATCTAGAATTTCAGTGGGAAGAACAATTTCCGAAAATTGTTCCAACGACATTAGTGGAAACCTAATAAAGTGAATCGCTTTATGGCCGACAACAGCCCTCTTTGATTTTCCATCTTCACTCAGTTCTTGTTCTTCTATCTTCTTACAAGCCCAGCTATGTACGGCCTGGAATAACTCCACCTCTGATATTCTGAGATCTTCCCTCTGTAGAATATCGCAGAGTGTTTCTTGTGTGACAGTCAGAAATGGCTGAGATGTCACGGCTCGTTGGGTCTCCGAATCAACAATCTTCCAGCATATTTCTTTAAGCTTTTCGTCTTCTAGTTTTTCCACCTGTGGTAGAACAGTGAACACATCCTCTGGTCCCAGCTCTTTCTCAAGATACTGTGTGCATTTCTTAACTAGTGAAGGAACAAAGTACTTCTTAGCGATGTACAAAACTTCCATAACATGACTTCCGGTCAACTGCACTTCATCGTAGTACATGTAGTGAAACAGTTCTAGTAATCCTTCAGCGGTACAGTCTGGTAGGTCGATAGTACATCGAGTCTCGGCCAGTTCACCGTAGAACATGGCCTCGAATACAGGACTACTGATAGCCAGTACGTACTTATGAGCAGGAACGGTGACCATGTCGCCTTTAGAGTCGATAACCGAGAACTGTACATCACTGAACATGCTGTTGTTGTACATGTACTGGTTACGTTCCTTGATAGTGTTGCGTACAGTTTGCCATTTGGTATCCATTGCTTAACTGTGATGATGTTGAGAAGTGTTTGCAGTGTTTGTATAAAGCAGTTGCTTCCGTGGTCTCAGGAAAGCGAAAGCGCAGGATTTATACCCGAATGGCATGCTGGGATAAGACATGGTTTGTTATGTGTACCCCCTACCCCTCAGGCTGTGTTTGTCAACATGAAGTTATTAGTCATGATGGTGTCATAAATCACATCTAGTGAATAAAATTTCGTTTGTATCTCGAGAGAATTGCCTGTTTTACCCCAATCAAGAGCCCCAATATAATTTTTAGAAAACCTTATTTATTTTATTTTCTAATAAAATAAATAACAGCGTTTTCTAATAATTGAGTGTCAATCTCTACCTTAATCACACTGTCGCTGTATTGATGTTGTCCTCTTGATCTTCTGTTCTCTTAAGGTGGTTTGGTCTGGTTCATAACATTTTATTTGTCGTATTTTTGTCACTTTGGGGTGAGAGGGGGGGGGGGGGGTACTCTATACTCTTTGTTTTATCAGCCTCAAGGTCATGTGACCTTCAAACCACCATAATACCGACCCTTAAATGTTAAGACACACGATTACCGTATTATTCCATAGTTATAGAGTATTTCAAACATAAATGACAAAGATAGCGAATGTTGAATGTTTTGATCAGAACTGCTTAAAAACCAAACCTTAACATGCTTGTACTACGATGATAATAAACCAGACTATATTACACCAAGGACTGCTGCCACGACAACACGAATAAGTTTTAATTTTTTATTTGAAAAGCGCGCAAATTGATTCAACTCCGTTTACAAGAAAATGATGTGCGAGGGTCTAGTTGATCAGTAGTGATCAGTAAACGTGTCGGTTATTTTTTAGTCTTGTAGTCTTGTAACGGCGCGATAGAGCGAGCGACCATGAGAAAAACACCCACAACCAGAACGTGATTAACTAGAATATTTAAACTCCTGTTTTAGAGCAAACCGTGGGAAAACCATCCACAAACAATAAATGTGCAATCCTAAATTGCCGACGATAAGCTTACTTTCATTTCCAAGATGGCGGCGTCCAGTTCAAGTTGAGCAGCGACAAAGTAATCGAATTGTGCGTACCTCTAAAATAATCCTGGCTACGCCCCTGCTAATCACAGCCTCGATTGTATGTGATACACCAGAGTCTACAGCCATCGGTTTGTTCAAGTTTATAGTAAACCCATAATATTCATCTGTTATCTCTATATCCGTCATAAACGTTGACGAGGAATGGTAGGGCGTTGATGTAGTCTTTATTCGCTCATTTGTAAATTGTAAGATCAGATCTACTGTGTATTGTGACCCAGGACTGCCGTATAGTGTGAAGAATTGTTCAAAACAATAGGCACGCGAAGCGTGCTGGAAGCTATTTGCAATGTAAACAGCTACGAGAAGGTATAGATGGGTTGCATTCAATCCCCAGAGATCAGTTCAATTGACAAAGGGCATGGCGGCCATGTTGGTGTACCTAACAAAAGAAGCTAACGAAGAATCTATTGTTAAAGATACACCAATATGGCCGCCGTGACGACATGTGCACCATCTATTATGCAAACTCACT
Source organism: Actinernus sp. WN-2022 (assembly GCA_030867875.1). Lineage (NCBI taxonomy): Eukaryota > Metazoa > Cnidaria > Anthozoa > Actiniaria > Actinernidae > Actinernus > Actinernus sp. WN-2022. The sequence goes on from JAOWCC010001210.1 coordinate 31,412,629, forward strand.
TAGGAGGAATGAAAAATGTTGGAATTAAAAAAATTGAGGCCTGGCACTGCTACCCGAACTCGGGCAAATTGATATCATTAGAAGGCAGCTTTGCCAAAATGTTGGAGAAAAAAATCAAACAGCCCCAAACAGACCTAGTTGGGTTCCCTCCGGCGGTTTAGCTCTGGCAGACGGTAAAGCCGCATTTTCGTCCGATCGGGCGAGGTAAGTAACTGGATGGGTGACCGCCTGGGAATACCTCGTGTGGTAGCCATATCTTTTTAGTTTTTTCTTCTTTTTCCCCCGGGTTTTTTTTTTCAGATAGCGTATACCAACACCTTTAAAAAGAGAATTGGAGGCCCTAAATTCTATTTAGTTAGGATAATTAAAATTATAATCGCTGGCCTTGAGAGCAGCTGTGGGCAAATGACCCGGCAAATGGAAAGGAAACAAGCAACGCAGCATAAATTAGAATACACAAAAATTCAAACTTCTGCTGAAATAATATCAAAGCGAACATATTTTCATATAGCTATGTATACAGTATCGAAGCTCTCTTCGACCATGCATGGAAACTAAAATCATTTCAAAATATTATATAGCCGCCTAGGTGCTTGAAGAGAGTGTGGAGCGAGATCAGTCGGCTTTGCCGTAGTCAGAACATTTTGAAAAAACAACCGAGAAGTAGAGCAACAATTAAAATAAGAGCTTCTCAATGATCACTAAAGGAAGAGAGGAGTAAAAGAGGACACGCACAGAAGCTACAGCTTGTGTACAGTAATCTTGCACCGATACAGGCTTTCAGTGTTGTTCGACCTTTTCCAAGCCATATGTTGTAGTCATTTCAGGGACCATCAAAGGAAGATTTCTGTAAAAATCTGATTTGAAGAGTAGTTACGTTGATATTCTTCTTGTTCTATGGTGGCAATTTATAGCGAATTCGACGAATTTTAACCTCCTCATTACCCGTCGACTGCTTTCCCCATCTCAGATCGATCGTACAGATGACCCGCGACCCGTCAGTGTCCCGAGCGGTGTCGAATATGATTGGTTGAGCCTGTCACGTAACATGAGAAGTATGGAATGACCATCCAAGCCGACAAACAAAAAACCGCTGACTATGAAGCTATTTTGCTTATAAGCAAAATAGCTTCAAAACTGCACCGAATGTGTCCCATTTGTACTTGTTCGTATGGGATTCGCATAGAAGCGAGACTCATCGCGGATCTTACCATTAGGGGTAAAAATTCTTCATCACAAAATTCCATTCATGTTGAAAAATGCCTTTAGAACATGACATTGAGGCTATATAGTATTTTATTATATAAGTTCGCTTTCCTTTGTCCAAATTTTGCAAAGAAACGGATCTTATCACTAACGGAGCAGGTCAAAACACATGCCCCAGATAGGGACCCATTTTTTCCACCAGACACAGCTGTCAGCGAAGGGTACCACCCACATCAGCCATTTTTGACCATCTATTTCCATTCTGGGGGGCCTAGAGACAATTTTAATACAGCAAATGAAATGTCAGTGTAAGACAAACCATGCAGTGCATTTGTTTCTGGATTATGCCATTTAGTTTCGGAGATATTTAATTTTTTTTTTTAAATTATTGAGTTTTTCTCCAGAGGGGATCATGGCTGGCAGCAGCCCCCACCCCCTACCCAAAAATGGGTCCGTCTTGAGGGCATGTGTTTTGACCTGCTCCCTAAAGTCGGTTTCACATGTTTTTGGGGTAACATTTATATCACGTGACCAACCACGTGATCACAGAAAATGGGTCGGGTAGAATGAGATGTTTAGGTGATTATTTTGTAGTAATCTGATTACACTGGACTTTAAAGGTGCATTTGGAACTTTCATTTAAGGTCACATTTATTTACCTTCACTGACAAAACACAGTTGAAAAAAAAAATCAAACCAGGAGCTCCTGCTCAAGTATGATCGTCAATCACGATCATATACCAATCCTCGAATATCGCGACACGTGATTTGCATTTAACCTCAAAGTGCTAAGGTAGTTCATTTAAAAAAATGACGGAGATAGCCAGTTTTGCATGTTTCATCAGAATTGCTCTATAAACCTTGACATACTTGAGCAGGAGCTATTGGTTTTAATATTTTTCAGCTGATGTTGGAATAACCTGGTATCCAAAGGCTTTATAGAGGAAAAACGAGGAGCAAAGAAACCTTGAGAGAAGACAAAAGAAGATGGCCTCTGATTGGTTTCTTACATCTAACGACGATTTTTATTGGATCTCTATGGCAAACCGCTTCGTCATTTCACGCGTGACGCTTCATTGCATCAAATACGACTGACGTGAAAATGTAAATAAACACTGTTAGTACAACAGACATGAGTAAAGCGTTTGACTCGTTACTCCATCCACTCATGTTAGCCAAGCTCAAGGCATATGGCCTCAGTGAAAACAGTTTGAACCTACTCCACTCATATTTCAGTGATCGTTTCAATCGAGTCAAGCTTGGTCCTGTTGTCAGCTCTTGGAAAAAAGTCAGACGTGGCTGTCCCCAAGGCTCTGCCTTTGGCCCATTATTATGGAACATCTTCCAGAATGATTTAACTTATAGCATTAACACAAATCTAAATACGTGCGCTGATGACCACCAGTTTTATGAAATGAGTAAGAATTATGAGGAAGCAGAATAGGCTTACTGAAAGTGCTAAAGTTGCAACTAAATGGTATAGTTCTAATTTTCTTAAAGGTAAGTACTAAGTACAATACAATGACACTTGGTAATAAGCAGGGAACCGTGAGTGTTAATATCGAAGAGAAAGAGGTGGAATAAACATACATATAACTTTATTTATACACGGTAAAATCATCAGTATGCCTTAAAAATGGCTTATTTACATAAAATGTTAAAATAACTGCTTTACATGATTGCCGTGTGTGAGTCAGATAGGGAGTAAAATTTATTGATACTCCTTTTGAACTTACTAAGATAATCAAGATTTCTTAGTGAGCTTGGAAGACTATTCCATAAAAGGGCCCCTCTGTAACTGATACTTCGCTTTCGATAATCAGTTCTAGGTTTGGGGAGGGCCAGTATATTTTGCGCGTTTCATAATTGATATCCTGTATTGCTAGAAACAAACAACTCTTGCATGTAAGAAGGTGAAATACCATTAATGGACTTAAACATTGTTATTGCCATTTGTTTTCTGCTTCTTATTGTTAGTTTATCCCAGTTAAGCAGATTGCCTCAAACTATCGGGAATAACAATAGATAATAAACTGAAATTTACTGAACACTTGTAATAATAGAAGCAGTAAACGAGTAGGAGTGTTAATGAGACTAAGGAATCTTATACCTAACGTTCCGTGATCTTGGAGATGAGAGAGAGTACTGAAATTGAGCGATAGCTAATTTCTTCATTTGTTGTACACGATTTAAAGATGGGCGTCACTCTGGTTCTTTATTTGCTTAAAATAGATCAGTCAGTAGACGCGAGTGAAGAAACGGTTTTTATTTAATTGACATCGTGTTATCCACGCAGTAGTCGAGACCTGTTCGGCCGGAATATCCTCCAAGTGAATCTATCGTACAGAGTCCAAGGCTCGGCTGGGTAAGTTTGATTGGGATAATGGGATCCCTGTGATTTCTACTGGTTTGCGATGCGCAAGTACCAACCACAGGGGTACCATTTAACCAATCAGAAAAATACCCAGTCAGAACGCCTTGGACTAGGTTGTTTGCGAACCTAACACTGTCCAAATAACACAAATTATCTACTCTCTTGAATATGCCTTGAGTGCCTTGCCAAAAAATATTTACTAACTGTACTTTCAAAATCTCTCTATATAGCGATACCTACTGCACGTTATCCATTTCATTAATGTGCCAACCAGAGATCCATTGGTTCCTGAGACAAAGCGGCCTTTTGAAATCGTGTATTAGCCGGCATAACAATTGTAATGTCTATCAACACAAAGTATCACTCACGAGCAATTCGCGCGCCAATCTAATCATCTTGCAATTGTTACCTGAGTATGTCGGCAGCAGTTGAAGTACAGTGGTCGTCGTTTATACCTCCAGAAAAAGTGGTGATTTTTAGTCGTCTTGATGTATTTGGTTCTTATAAAACATGCACAGCCGATTATATATCTTGATTGTGTTGGGAAAGAAATGGTAAATATTCTTATCCTGACTCTTCATATTTTGTCTAAAGATACTCTTGGAGAAACATATCACAAACTGTTACACAAAAGCAATGAAAGGTTTGGAGTAGTTGTGTTTTTGGAAAAGAGAAATGATTTTATGAAAGCCTCAAAAATATTTCATTCAAAAGGTTCCATGGAAATTAATTGTAACTAAATTTTTGAGAATAACTGATATTAAAGAAGTTATTTCAAAGACAGATGTAGCTATAAAATTTAACCGACTTCGAAAGAACTTCAGTTTAAATGACAAGGGTGCTTCCACTGATATATCCCAAATAACAGCTATCAACATTTTAGTTTACTAATTTGTGGTGACAAAGGCATTTACATCAACAAAACTTCTCCTACAGTTTAATAATACAAAGAAACATCAGTCTCTAAATAGAGCTATAAAATACTGGGAACTTTTGAAGGACTTCTTGTCCTATAATTAACTTCCATGCCCCACTCCCTAGCCAGCAACTGCTAATATAAGCAAAATTAGTACAAGAAAGCCCTCAAGACCTGTAGAAGTAAAACCAAAAACTACCTTAAATGCATCTAGATTCAAACAATAAAATTCAAAGACTTTAGTGCAAGTATTGCAAACAGATCTTGAGACCAACAACACAATCTGAATCAACTGAATATTTTTGTTGTCAGCAAATGCTGTTTTAGTGGAGACTATAACCCGGCTACTTGGTCTCATTTGGCCATTTTAATATCTTCAAGCTATCAGATATGCCTTAAGGTATACCTCATGCTCCTCTAATTTTTCAAAAATATCAAAATAAGAATGTACCTGAACAAAAGCTTGAAACTCTAATGGCAAGAACAAATGAAGTTTAAACAGAGTAGTTGCAAGAATCCAGCTCTATTCCACCTCTTTTTCTTGTTGGAGATGAATGAGATGTAGACTTTGATTAGCCATTATAGTTGTTTCAAGGCTTATTAAACTTAAGTGTTTTTAATCCTGTTCACAGGGTCACATAGCTCTAATGGCCTAGGTCTAAATAATTGAATGCAGTTGGTGTATATATGCCACCATTCAAGAAAAAGAAGCTCAGATGTCACTATAAACTGCTCAGTAGCAGTACATGTAGCTTCACAGCAATCCCAGTGCCAAATCTGAAGAAAACAGAGGAAATGTTCCAAATACAGCAACTTAAGTCATCTTTTTAAGTGTAAACAAGCCAATGCTTCCTTTAACATTTTTGTTATTGCTTAAAGAATAGCAAAATTTTAAAATACATACAAAGACTGTACTAAATGTTAAAGTGATTTTCATGAACCTGTGAAACAATTATTGCTTGTTAACATCTAATAGTCAAATATACACAAAAGAAAACAATAGAATTAGCATTTAATAGCACTAAATATTCTAGTATCTGTTTCACAGGTTTATGAAAATCACTCTATAATACTCAGATATTGTTAAGAATACTCAATACTCGGATAAAAATCTTTATAAAACCAATATAGCTGAATTTTGATTGAATCTTTTCATTTTAATATCTTTTCATATCAACATACATGATATGTGCATGTAGCTTATTTTCATCATTACAATTTGTTTTATTGCCCAAGAGCATGCAGGTGTACAAATTGTGTTCATGCAGCGAAATCTACCCTGCGAGCAGAGGTTTCTCATCTCTTTGCCTGTCCCATCCGCCGAAAGAAAGGGAAAGGACAGGATCGAAAGACAAAGAGATGAGAAACCTCTGCTCGCAGGGTAAGCGAAATCAAATCATAAAACATTTGGCTGGCGGTTATTTTTTTTGTAAACTGACACGCCAAATAGTAAGAATTTGTTGTTTAGCTTTCAACAAAATTAATGAATGACACAGAAAAAATAAATAATCAAACTATAAACACTAAATATCACAATCAGCGCAGCTACCAAAAATGTCTGTGGCATAAATCGCGCGTGTAAAACTCATAAACACAAGCAAATGATAATTTGCATATTACAGAATTTAAAAGAAACTAACATGATATGGAGAGGGCCTCATACCTGTTCAGAAATGATGAAATATTCTGGTGTTAGCCATCAGCAACGACAATCCGACTACAACAATGTTGCCCAGTGTGTAAAGTAAAATATATTTTTACATATGTTAAAATGGTTCTCCTTACAGTTTTCCTTCCACAAAGCCACAATATAGTGACATTTATAGTACAATGCTAAAGTTGTTAATAACAAAATTCGGTCGAATTAAATTCCAGTGTGAAGCAGTCTCTAAAGAACGTTACCAAAACAGAATAGCTTTCAGTTTTGTCTCGCAACTCTTCCTCAAGCTACCATCGTATTGCCTATGAAATCGAAACACTTTCTAGCCAGCACTTCGACTTGGATACTCCGTTGTATTGAAAACGCCTGAAAATGAAGTACCTTTCATCACAGAAGTTTTAATCCAGAAAAAGGTTATCTTCTCCATCAGATCAGAAAAGAGTCCCAACTTCATCTGATTCCTCTGAAGAATGGTGAGAGAATGCGAAATTCTGACAGTGGTTCTTCTTGTAGTTCAGTTGTTATTCAAAAGTCAAAATATCCCGTGTTAGTTCATGTTAATTTCGACGTTAACCTTCGTGACAACTTTTCGTTGCAAATAACCAACTCAGTTAAGGCTATGAAGATCCGATAAATGTGGCTAAAGTAGGTTGAAAGTGTGATACAAACTTCGCCAGTGAAACTTAACTTTCTCCTCCTTTTGATCGCGCACATGCGACCAGATTTATGGCCAGATTTATGGCGGGCTTACATTGAAGATTAGTTTGTGAAGGAACCATGCTAGCGAATTGCTCGTGCACTATTGTACATTACTGCATGAGACAGAAATACCTACAATCGACGTTGTCACGAACGCTCTGCGAACAATTATATCCGCTGGGGGTGGTGATGGAATCGAATATGTAATGCGCATGCCTATACACTAGACATAACTTCCAAAGGCCAGATTTATGGCGGGCTCACATTGAAGATTAGTTTGTGAAGGAACCATGCTAGCGAATTGCTCGTGCACTATTGTACATTACTGCATGAGACAGAAATACCTACAATCGACGATAAAATAGCAGTTCTGGAAACTGGCCACAGCTAACCGTTGTATCGTTTGGACTATTTCTTTTGGTAAATTCAAATTCTATATTTTCACACTGAACTATTGCCCTGCCATTGCTCCCACATTGAGACGAAGGACCACTAGCTGATCACAGCCTCGATAGTGTGTGATACACCAGGGTCCAGACACACCGGTTTGTCAAGGTTTATATAGTAAACCCATAATAACCATCCGTCATAAACATCAAATGGTTGTTTGGGTGTAGAGCGTATATGCAGTATCGCTCTTCTCTCCTTTGTAAACAGCATTTATGAAAATATCGCTTCATTCATTTTTAGAGTTGTAAATAATATTGCATGACATTTTGTCCAATCATAAAACACGTTGGTGGCTAAAATCGTCAACGTCATTATGACGTCATACTTTTTTATACATGCCCTTAGAAAAAAATCCTTTGAATGATTTTCGAGTTTTAATGATGAAATGCGCTAGTCTGGCACTCAAAATTCACATTATTTCCTTTTCTTGATTTTTTAACAATAGGCAACATTATTTAGGTACGACTCCTGACGTCACTAAATATGACGTCATAGCAACAGTCATTCCTCTATAACTTTTGCTGTAGTAGTCGTAGAACGTTCACATTTGCGCCAAATGAATGTTTGTTATGAAAGTCCATTGATGGTGTAGTCTGCTGGTAACGTTTATTAAAGGGGGAATTTTACCAAAAAAGGAGGCATCACTTATGACGTCACAACAACGTCATCATACTAACATAAAGCACCTAAAATATGTAGTTTCATTTTGTTAACAAGTCATCAACATTTCTTCAAATTGAGACTATAAGTAAAGAAAGTGTTAATTTTAATTATTTGTCCACGCTAACTGATGCCGATTTTGACGTTCTTTATGCCAGACGTGGGATTCCTGTGGTTTCTACTGGTTTGTGATGTGCAAGTACGAATCACAGGGGTACCATTTAACCCATCTGAAAAATACGCAGTCAGAACGCCAAATAACGCAAACTATCTACTCTCTTGAATATGACTGAGTGCCTTGCCAAAAAAGAATTTGCTAACTGTACTTTCAAAATCTCTCTATATAGCGATACCAGGAGCCCATTACCAGGAGCGTTCCTCTGTTATGGGTTGGGTCCCCAGCACAGAGGTAGGTGAGGCTATTTTTAGATTCGAAATTCCCGCGAAAAGAGGTTGCCGCCATGTTGGTGCCCTTAAACAATAGATTCCTCGTTAGCTTCTTTAGTTGGGGCACCAACATTTGAATCTCTGGGGATTGAGTGAAAACCAGCAATTCGAATTCCCGCGTTGAAAGTGAGAAGAATGATAATGAGAAGTGACGTTAGCTATCTGATTGGCTAAGAATAGCCTACCTTTGTTCTTTTTCGCGCGAAACGCAATGCTAAAAATAGCCTCATCTACCTCTGTGCTGGGGTACAGACACAGTGGGGAAGATGGACGCTCCTGGTAATGGGCTCCTGGCGATACCTACACTGAGCCACGTCATCCATTGTCATTAATGTGCCAACCACAGATCCATTGGTTTCTGACACAAAACGGCCTTTCGAAATCGTGTATTAGCATAACAATTGTAATGTTTATCAACACTAAGTATCACTATAGTACATTACTGCATGGGACAGCTAGAAAAACCTACAATCGACGATAAAATAGCAGTTCTGGAAACTGGCCACAGCTAATCGTCGTATCGTTTGCACTATTTCTTTTGGTAAATTCAAATTCTATATTTTCACACTGAACTATTGTCCTGCCATTGCTTCCACATTGAGACGAAGGACCACTGATCAAAGCCTCGATAGTGTGTGATCCACCAGGGTCCAGACAAACCGGTTTGTCTAGGTTTATAGTAAACCCATAGTAACCATATGTCATCTCGCTATCCGACATAAACGTCGATGTTTGGTAGAGTGTAGTTACAGTGCCTCTCTTCTCTCCTTTGTAAACAGTAAGGTCCACTGTATATTGTGACGCACGACTTCCACACAATCTCACACCAGTGAGGTGAACCTGACTACTGACGGTGAACGTGATGCAGTCGGCCGCTTTAGCACCGTATGTCCATCCTATACTGAACGAGCCAAACCTCTTACATGAACCAGTCTTATTAGTAATTCTAGCCTTTGGGTTCAGAAATGTTTTTAGCGATGTTCGTTTTGATACAGAGCTAAAATGTTGAACCAATTCGGTGATTTCTTTTATATCTAGAATTTCAGTGGGAAGAACAATTTCCGAAAATTGTTCCAACGACATTAGTGGAAACCTAATAAAGTGAATCGCTTTATGGCCGACAACAGCTCTCTTTGATTTTCCATCTTCACTCCGTTCTTGTTCTTCTATCTTCTTACAAGCCCAGCTATGTACGGCCTGGAATAACTCCACCTCTGATATTCTGAGATCTTCCCTCTGTAGAATATCACAGATTGTTTCTTGTGTGACAGTTAGAAATGGATCAGATGTCACGGCTCGTTGGGTCTCACAATCAACAATCTTCCAGTAGATTTCCTTCAGGTTTTCGTCTTCTAGTTTTTCCACCTGTGATAGAACAGTGAACACATCCTCTGGTCCCAGCTCTTTCTCAAGATACTCTGTGCATTTCGTAACCAGTGAAGGAACAAAGTACTTCATAGCGAGGTACAAAACTTCCATAACATGACTTCCGGTGAACTGCACTTCATCGTAGTACATGTAGCGAAACAGTTCCAGTAATCCTTCTGCGGTACAGTCTGGTAGGTCGATAGTACGTCGAATCTCGGTCAGCCCACCGTAGAACATGGCCTCGAATACAGGACTACTGATAGCCAGTACGTAGTTATGGGCAGGAAAGGTGACCGTGTCGCCTTTGCAGTCGATAACCGAGAACTGTACATCACTGAACATGCTGTTGTTGTACATGTACTGGTTACGTTCCTTGATAGTGTCGCGTACAGTTTGCCATTTGGTATCCATTGCTTAACTGACCAAACTGAAGATAGCAGCCAGTTCAGCAGCCAGTTCAGCAGCCAGTTCAGCAGCTTCTTGAAATCAGATACACAAATAAACTACCAATTCGAAAACTAATTCACCATGGTCATCAGACGAGCTTACAGAAATACTATCTCACAGTGTCACATGGCCATCTCAATGAAACGTCGGGAATGGTTGGACTCTGGAATGGAAGGGAATTTTGCAATTTCGAGTTTTAAGCTTAATAAAAGATACCAAAAACTATAATCCTGTAGGAAACCTCATGCAATCGTGAGACATACACACAGTAACACCATCTCACAGTGTCACATGCCCATCTCAATGAAACGTCGGGAATGGTTGGACTCTGGAATAGAAGGGAATTTGCTAAATTCCGTTGCAATTTCGAGTTTAAAGCTTAATAAAAGTTACCAAAAACTATAGCACTGTAGGAAACCTCACGCAATCGCGAGACATACACACAGTAACACCATCTCACAGTGTCACATGCCCATCTCAATGAAACGTCGGGAATGGCTGGACTCTGGATTAGAAGGGAATTTGCTACATTCCGTTGCAATTTCGAGTTTAAAGCTTAATAAAAGTTATCAAAAACTATAACACTGTAGAAAACCTTACACAATCGCGAGACATACACACAGTAATACCATCTCACAGTGTCACATGCCCATCTAAATGAAACGTCGGGTATGGTTGGACTCTGGAATGGAAGGGAATTTGCTAAATTCCGTTGCAATTTCTAGTTTAAAGCTTAATAAAAGTTACCAAAAACTATAGCACTGTAGGAAACCTCACGCAATCGCGAGACATACACACAGTAACACCATCTCACAGTGTCACATGCCCATCTCAATGAAACGTCGGGAATGGCTGGACTCTGGATTAGAAGGGAATTTGTTACATTCCGTTGCAATTTCGAGTTTAAAGCTTAATAAAAGTTATCAAAAACTATAACACTGTAGAAAACCTTACACAATCGCGAGACATACACACAGTAATACCATCTCACAGTGTCACATGCCCATCTAAATGAAACGTCGGGTATGGTTGGACTCTGGAATGGAAGGGAATTTGCTACATTCCGTTGCAATTTCGAGTTTAAAGCTTAATAAAAGATACCAAAAACTATAATCCTGTAGGAAACCTCACGCAATCGCGAGAGATACACACAGTAATACCATCTCACAGTGTCACATGCCACTCTGGAAAAAAAATTTTTTTAACACAAGCAAACAAGGGTTCAATTTGGTTCAACTTTAAAAACAAACTCCAGGCAGGGAGTTCCAATAGCATTTAGGTAGAGACGATGAGGTAACAGAACGAATCACCATGCCCCTGACTTTTATTTGAAATCTATTTTTAGTTTCACAAGACGTTATGTGAGTTATTTTTATCTCCTTCTTGTAGACTATCCTCGTTAGTTACCCATTGTTGATATCCCCTGGGTCCTCTTAGCATCGTTATGAACCACTCCTAGCACGTGTGCCACGTCATTCCAATTAGGTGTCTTTCCAAATGTGACTAAGCTGTGTGCTGTTAATTTAAAAAAAGAGATTTCAAATAACTATCATTGGAACAGACCCATGCATGGGATTAGTTCTCTTCCCTCATTCTCTCTTGCATTTAGATAATTAATTGATTATTTCATATATATTATTTGGACAGATGTGGCTGTCGAAGCTTCCGTGGAGCACTTTTACGCCTTCGTCTTTTTTCCTCCTGCTGTTTCGATATTAAATCTTCGATTACTTCATCCCACACCTTCCAATAATTTGTTGTTTTTTCGGTTTTCTGATCGTGAGGTCTATCTAGTGCAATCGATGTAGCTGTCTCGTAAGAACATTCTTCTTTTTCCATTATTACCTTTGTAATCGCTTCATCCATCAAAACACTTTGCACATATTTTTCTTGATCTATTAGTAGCAAGGAAAATTCATTTTTAAAAACATTTAGACTGTCTTCATCAAAGTAGGAATAGCCAACAGGTACAATATCCTCCCATTTCCTAAAATGTTTTCTTTGCCAAACACTGAACGCTTGGTGTCTTTGTATTGTTGTTCTGGCTTTTTCATGCTTGGGGGTTGTGAAGCAATGTCACGGAGGTATGGAAGCAAGTTGTTTAGTTGTTGCGCTAGCTTAATCTTTTCCCGCTTGTCATCCCAACGAATAACCGTTCTCAACAAGGCTGTATGGTGACTAAGAATAGATGTTGCTTCAGTTACGCTTACAATGCAGAATCCGGACCGCAGTCCATTCCAGAGTCCAACCATTCCCGACGTTTCATTGAGATGGGCATGTGACACTGTGAGATGGTATTACTGTGTGTATGTCTCGCGATTGTGTGAGGTTTCCTACAGTGTTATAGTTTTTGGTATCTTTTATTAAGCTTTAAACTCGAAATTGCAACGGAATGTAGTACATTCCATTCCATTCCAGAGTCCAACCATTCCCGACGTTTCATTGAGATGGGCATGTGACACTGTCAGATGGTATCTCTGTAAGCTCGTCTGATGACCATGGTGAATTATTTTTCGAATTGGTAGTTTATTTGTGTATCTGATTTCAAGAAGCTGCTGAACTGGCTGCTGAACTGGCTGCTGAACTGGCTGCTGAACAGGCTGCTGAACTGGCTGCTATCTTCAGTTTGGTGCTTAACTGTGTTCTCAAGCATGTTAAGGCATGGTTTGAACATGAAAACGAGGCTACATCTATTTTCTTGAATAGAGTCTCTTGAATTTGCTCAAATCCTACAACAATGGTGGTTATAACTAATCTCAGCGTTTTTAATCGTCCTAATATAAAATTTTGGTAAAATGTCTATCACGTGACCAACCACGTGATCACAAAAAGTTGAAAATTAAACTCAAAACGGGGTGGTGCATTTTATTTTTTAAGTAACGCTTTTGTGTTTATCTGATTACACATGTGGTTGACTTTAAAGATCAGTCCGGAATGGTTGACCCTGATAGACTGTTAAGGCGAAAATATAGAAAACAGGTCACGTGACCTATTCTTGGAACCATTTTTCGCCATTTATATCCTCTTCAGTGATAAAAAGTCAACCATTCCGGACACAGTCTCATTTCCCATAAGAAGCTTAACATTTGGAATCGAAAATCTGAAACAAAACTATAACTTCCGCCACCCCATTTTGATTTCTTTGTTTTATCAGCCTTAAGGTCACGTGACCTTCAAAACACCAAAATACCGATCCTTAAATGTTAAGACACACGATTACCGTATTATTCCAAAGTTCATACGTAAATTCCAAATTTCATACGTAAATGACAAAGATAGCGAATTTTGAATGTTTTATCAGAACGGTTCAAAAACCATGCCTTAACATGCTTGAGTTGATATTGAGAAAGTATTTGTAAGCTGATAGGTTTCTTTTTTCAGTACATGAGATAGAAAGCGTGCCTCTACGTACACATGAAAGTGGAGATTCATTCCCGAATTGCATGCCGGTATACGAGTTGTTTTGGTATGCGTACCCCCCACCCCACAGGCTGTTTTCGTGAACATATTATAGAAAAAATATAAGCGAATACCGTGAACAAACATCCTGTAAAAATACGTTGGAACCGAAGTGAGGACCTATGCAGCCAAAAATATGAAAATAACGAATGAAAAGTCCGAAGACTACAGCAAAGCTGATATACAACGTAAAATTCCAACACAAAGCACTACGGTTAGCTAGGCCTGACATGAAAAGCGCTCGGACCAGATTGCAGCCATAGACATAACCAAACATTTCTGTGGGCTCGAAACTAGATGCTCCTTAGCTCAGTCCCGGGTCGGTAGTGCATTGGCACCGAAGCCTGTGTTCTGTTTGCTATGCCATACTGACGAGTTCTAATAAGAACGAAACAGCTGTCTATGGCTGCAATCTGGTCCGAGCGCTTTACATGTCAGGCCTAGCTAACCGTAGTGCTTTGTGTTGGAATTTTACGTTGTATATCAGCTTTGCTGTAGTCTTCGGACTTTTCATTCGTTATTTAACATATTATAGGCGAGAATTGAATACTATTTTCACCAGTCTTTTTAGTACTTCATGGATGAGAACGGGCAGGAGCCCTGGAACGGGGTACCTGGCTCTGCTTAACACAATGGGCCTTTGATCATGAGCTGATAGATTACCATCCTGCGTATAAAGGAAACAAAGCAGAATAAGTTTTTTAAATGTTGCGAGGGATTTTTGAGATTTTACTGCTCTCTAAAACACTGGTTTCCTGTGTTCTAGAGACTAAACATTGGCTTAGCATTACAACAGCAATTTCATTTTACATGACAGGTATGTTAAAACTTTGATGACCCCCCCCCCCAAGTAGTAGGTAAAATCTTTGATGACCCCCTAAAAAAGCAATTAAACCTTTTTTTGCCCCCCCCCCCCATGATTTAACCTCCCCCCCCCCCCAAGCCATAAATAATGAACACTCCCTTAGGCTTTAAGAAAAAGCAATCTACTTCCGATGGGATTATCATTCAAGTGCCTCATCGACAAATATGTTAATAGTAAGTCTAAACGTAGGAACAATATGCTTTTTTCTTATTTCGTAGGGACACTGTCAAATGCTTTTCTAAAATCTTAGGCAATTTCTTTTCGAAAAACTAGTACTTACTGACGTCGATGGTCATTTTTTGTCAATTATAAAATCTATGTATCATGAAGACCGCTTCACGCTTCACGAAGAATAAAAAATAACGAATCACGGATCATGAATAGAAAAAAAACATTTTCCCTAATCACGAAAATAAGCAAGTAATAACGCGTATCATCGAATTTCCTTTTTAAGCACGAATGAGATCGTAGATAAGCGTGAGGGAGTTTCAAAATACAAAATAGTGCTGAGAAAAAAGCTTTTTTCTAAATCGGGAAAGTATTGTTATTAGTTCCTGCCAGTTGCGGAGTAGATTTTTTTAGAATGGGTAAATATGGTTAGACATGGTCACGTAGTTGGCTGGGTCTGTAAGTAGGCGGTGTCCCTACTTACAGACAACTATGGGTACCGTGTCCCACCATGTCAAGTCATGTCTAGCCATCGTTAGCCACCTGGAACCATGTTTAGCCATTCTAAAAAAAATACGCAGTAGAAGAGACTTGCTAGCAGTCTAGTTTCGTAGTATTTCGAGGTATCGGGAAATAAATTACGTCAAATAGGAAGTTAAATCACGAATATCAGATGTTTATTGGGCTTCTTCATGCGAAATCCGTCGAGGACGAGTACTCAGCTCCTTTGGCCCTGCCTCACTATTTGGTCTCGGTACAAACAGAACTGAATCCGAATTTCTATGATTGTATTGATGAATAGAATTTGTTTGTGTAAAAATGTTACTAAGATAGTCTGGCACGCTACTGATGCATGCATGGATGCATTTGTAAACCATTGAAGCAAGTTTAGACTGCCGTCTCTCATATAGCTTCTTCGATCCAACCCAGTTCAGCTAAAATGTGATCAGACCTGATATCGTATATAATTTGGTGATGATCCATAGACTACCCCATACTTCACTACTAACAGTAACTAATCCAATTGAGGTAAAATTAACGATTTGTAGTACACCAAGCACCTTGGTAATTTACTTACTAGATATATAGTTTACATGAACCTCCCATGTAAGGTGCTCATCAATATTAACGCCGAGGCACTTGAATGAACTCTTTCTTTCAATTTGCTTTTCATCTTGATTTATATTAAGATTACTTGGCAATGATGTTATTTTTTTGTCGAGTCCCTAATAGCATATATTTAGTTTTAGTAACATTTAAACTAAGCTTATTGGCATTTAACCATTCATAAACGGTTACATTAAAATGGTTCATTGATAGTAGGATCTCTTCTTCTCTTCTTGCGGGTATAATGTAAAACTCGTGTCATCTGCATACATATACAAAAGCTAGCTGATGAATTACGGTTGGGCAAGTCATTAATGTATAACAGAGGACTAAGAATAGATCCTTGTAGAATACCAGTAGGCCTACTCTGGGATCTAAACTCGCCTTAACTCGCCTTAACTCGCAAAGGCAAAAAATGGAAATTTTCCTTAAATCGCATTAACCCGCCCTAACTCGCAAAGCCAGAAAATGGAAATTTTCCTTAAATCGCCTTAACTCACCCTAAATCGCCTTAACCCCGCCCTAACTCACAAAGCCAGAAAATGGAAATTTTCCTTAAATCGCCTTAACCCACCCTAAATCGCCTTAACTCACCCTAACTGGCAAAGCTAAAAATGATAATCACTAAACATGACTTACAATTTGAGCCCCATTCACTGAAATTCATGTCTACAAAGATGTCAATACATACATGTGATTTGTGTTCACGTGTCAAAAAGAAATTAGTGTAGTCTATGGCTGAAGTCAATGTACACTTTGTCACATATGTAGTAACACCTCTGTTACGTACGATGTACAACTAGTGGATTTATCCAAGTCCAGTATGGCAAAATATTTAAGTAGAGATGGCGAGACAGAAGGTTGAGCCTAATATTAAAAGTTTTAAAAGTGTTTTATTACCGGTATTAAGCACCAGTCAATGTAAATCCCCACCTTCCCCAGGCTACAGATTAGTGGGACTTGGATTTTGAACCTGGCAAAATATGTTTCAGCCCTTGCCCACCGGCACCAGGGTGTTTATATGAAGAAAAGCCCTGCTTTTGCTGTAAAATGCCTTGAACACATACTATCATACAATTTTGAGCCCATGCAGTACCAGGGGCAGAGATGATAAAACATAGATGATACTCAACACCTCAGGGTACATGTTACATTGGTCCTAAAGTAGAAACTTGTCCCTCAATGTATTTGCTATGCCCCACTAATCCAAGGCCTGGGGAGGGGAGGTATTTATATTGACTGATGCATAACGAACAAATAATCCTCCAATCAATAAATTACACAATAATTAATATAAACAGCTTGGGGCAACTTTAATTGCTACATGGAAAATATTGGGCTTGCACATGGCCCTAATACACACATCTGATTGGATGATTATTTGCAAGGACGATAAATATAATATAAATAAATAAAACGTTGGTTATCTTCTCGTGTCAAAATCAACATTTATGTTTGCACTGTTCATTGTGGTACGTCACTCGGGAAATAAGTTCAAGTTTAAGCTTTAATATTGCTACTGACCAACATACTTGTCCAATACTCTGACAAATTTATGCATGGCATTGTTTTGTATTTTATTGTATTGCATCGTTCTACTATTGTATCATGTCGATATAATACAAAACAATAATATGCATAAATTTGTCAGAGTATTGGACAACCCTAGCTCCTGGCAGACCAAAGATCAGCAATAACATCATATCGTCGCGCCAAATCCATTGTTTGCTAAAATCCCCGAGTAAAATAGTTTATGCTAATCAAAATAATGTTTCTTTAAATTGCTTACTTACCAGAAATAATGCAAATTTGCCGTTCCTTTTCGTATAAAACCAAGCATACAAACACGCACTTCATGTTCACCCGCCATCTTGAATACACGATCAGCTGATCTAATTATCGATTTTATATTGATAATTGGAGTTTGATTGATTATTGATTGCCCGGTTCCAAGATGGCTGCTATCGAAGTGGGAAGCGATACAAATTGTTTGTTTCGGAAGAAAGGTTAGTCAATATACATGTAACAATATAACCTAATCTGCATAAAATAGTAGAAAATAGTAGAGGGAAGAGGGGACACTTAATCTGGGCAACACCAGAACATGCAAAACTATATGTTTTTGTATTCACTCAGTCCACAAATGTTAAGAATTTTGTTTTACATAATGCTTAACATGGAATTAATAATTGTGAGGTTAGTTGAAGTTAATTGGTTAAAAAATGTGAATCACAAGCAGCTGTTATTTTATTTGTTATTTTGCTTTGAAATTACTTAATCTCCCTTACCAAAATCGGGTACACAAAACTATACCTCACCTGTACCTTATATAAGGTATACCCCAAATGTACCTATGTGAGATTAGGTACAATCTAGGTATACCAAGAATGGACCTCAATGTTTTAGTGGAGTGTTTGAGGTATACTTAAGGCACACTCCACTGTACTCCAAATGTACCTTAAATACTCCTGCATAAACCTCAAGGAATGGGGTACACTTGAGGTACACTTCACATGTACCCCAAATGTACCTCTCCATAGTCCTGCATAAACCTCAAGGAATTGGGTACACTTCAGGTACACTTCACATGTACTTCAATTACCTCTGGAGAATCAGATAATTTTATATATTTTTACATGGCTAAAGTGAACAATCTGCACCGAAAAAAAGTGGTCGGTAAAACTGTGTCGGTAAAACTGTGTCGGTAAAACTGTGTCGGTAAGTGGTTGGTAAGTGGTTGGTAAGTGGTTGGTAAGTGGTCGGTAAGTGGTTGGTAACAATTATGCCACTAAAATACGCATGACAAAACATATGACAAAAAGCCACTAAAACATATGACAGACAAACCACTGAAACGTATATGACAGAAAAACATACGATCATGGTGTTTATAAATTCACTTATTCAGTGCATAAATTATGACACTCAACATATTTCAGACAGATAAGTAATATTTATTAATCAAAATTAAATTGATTTCATAATAATATTGTTTCTTGGAATTAATTTATTAAGGACTGCATGAGTTAAAGCAGGGTTAAAGAATGAAAATATTTCACGATTGCGATATCGATTTTAGCCATCATCAACCACAGGCTACTCAAGCGTAAGGTTTTTGATTAACCGTTTATTTTAAAAGATGACTGGGAATTTATAGTTTTTAGAAATTGCAATAATTCTGTAAATATTGAAATAAAAGAAATTAGACTTTACTTGTGTGTTTGTCAGTTAATATGCTGTGTCTGTGTGCAATTTCAGCGCATTCGGGTGATTATTTCTTCCTAATCAAAAACATTACGCTCGGGTAGCCTGTGTATCAACAACACCTTTGATGTGCCCGCATGTTTCAACAGTTGGTCAGCAGTAACCACATCAAAACAAGATGGCGGACCCTAAACGTAGCGAACCGGGCGTCTTGAAGTTAAACCATTTGATGACTAGTTCTTATTCTCGTGCCATCAAAACCTTTTCCTTCCTGGATAAGCAGGCATTTAGGAAAAGAGGAGTGCTTTCCCGACTTTTTTAATCAAGGAAACCGTTCAAAGGTGGCTCAAAGATGCATCCGAAATTGAACACCGAGTATTTTTGGAATGTCAGCATCATAACCAATCAGATTACCGGAACAGTTCTGGCGCTTAAAATGTGAAGTCGTTAAATTTCCAACGGTCTTTGCTCAGGAGGGATATGTTCAACAAATACCCGCAACCATATCAGACGTGCGTTCTTTTTCTTTATTGGAATCCTCAGGATATTACTCGCATATTTAAGGTAAATTGCTTGTGAATTAATTGTGTTTTGTGATCATGGATGTAGAGCAAAACCTTTGGATTTTGGTAATTTTTACATCATAATTTCTTGTACATGTTCATCGCCTAGTTGTACCTCTGATCTGTGATCATGAGCTAGTCTCGATCAGTTGCTTTGGATTAAGTACATGTACCATGATGTACCATGTAGTGATATACACACGCACTTAATTTATATATAATTTTGTGTTATATGCATGCAGTTGATTAAAAGAAATTTCGGAGCCGTATTATTTCTACCTCAAATCTGATCTGCACTCGATCTGATTGATTTTTTACTGCCACTTAGAAAACATACATGTAGGTCTACCATACATGCAATAACACCATGGCAAACTAGATACATTTCATGTTTATTTAGCTTTTTCAAATTAAGGAGCAACTAGCAAATACAACACCACTTATATAATTAGTTCTAAAAACCTAACCCCCATGGCCAAATAAAAAAACCTAACCATTTAAAACCTAAAATCGTTCATATAACGAGTGTAAGAAAAACCTGAACTAAAATGGAGAATTTAACAAAGTTTTCAAGTCATTTTTTAAGTGGCACTGAAGTGGCATTGTGTTCTGCAGTTTAGCCATTACATGTATAGGGCTGGAATCATTCAACATAGATATGTACTCATTCGACACAACCATTCAACATGCTTTGTAACCAGGCTCACTGGTTTATGATGGTTTTGAGGTACCAAATCAAATTATTTAGTTTCTTATTTTTATTGCCAACATATTGCATTGCAGAACAGAAGCATAATTTTTCTCAGAATGATTGTGTCAAATCAGTATGTCAAATAATAATTATTATTATCTATCTCTATGCATGTCATACTGAAATCAGTTGCAAGACAATGGTATGGTTTTAGTTTTTCAATACAATTTGAACCATGTTATTTTTTTTGTATTGATGAATTCCAGCACAAAGTGACTGGTTATTTTCTAGTGTATAAAATATATATAATGCACTTATCAATTGAAACACATGCCTGGTTGGTAATCTATAGAGTATACATTTGTTTCTTGTAGAACAATAAAGCAAACAGATGAAACTGAAGAATGCTGATTCCATGGAGAGCAAGACGAGGAACTATTATGCAGCTGAGTCCAATGTTATTGAAACATCCAAAAACAAAAGTTAAAGTCAATATTATTACAAATCAAATTGTGGTTAGTTTCAGTTGGACTATTTGTGAATCAGACTAAATTTTTATACTGCAAATGGCATTTCTGGCCATGTACCTTGTAGCATTTGCTTAATGATCAGTTCAAGTAATAAAACATATATCTATGATTTACGAGTTTCAACATCATTGGTGGAACTTTTTAAGTACACCTTGAATGCCTGCAAAAGTTATATACCCTACCTGCAGGTGTACATGCAGTATTTCGGAGTACAGTCTAGTTGAAGAGGTACATTTGTGGTATACCTCCAGTGTACCCAAAATGCAGGTTCCCAAAAGTGTGATACTTTGGATATACCTAGTATGTACCTATTTCGGGTACGTTTGGGGTATAATTTAGGTACAAATGAGGTATACCCCACATTTTTTTGAATATTATTTGTAGTACTGTCTTTAGTTGAAGAGGTACATTTGAGGTATACCTCAGATGTACCCATAATGGTTCCAAAAGTGCGCTACTTTGGGTATACCTATTTTGTACCTATTTCGGGCAGGTTTGGGGTATACTTTAGGTACAAATGAAGTATACCCCAAATGTACTCAATTTTGGTAAGGGCTGTTTCATGATTTTAAAGCAAAAGCAATACCAGTCCTATGCTTGTTGAAACCATGCAAACCTTGCTGATGTATTTATTATACAGTTGTGCGCTGTCAATGTTAAAGCTATTGTGCTTCTTTATGTTAGCATGTGAGTGATCGAGTTGAGTCACTGATAGTTCTTTAACTGCATGATTCATCATTTTGAATATAAATGTGTGTTAAATTTATGCATGTATTGTAATAATATTATTCACTGTATTAATGTTGAGTATGTGTGTATGTTAATGTTGTATATGTATGGATTGGTGGAATTGGGTGATTATGGATGGTTGCATGGATTGAATGATGAACACAGTTATGTATTCACTGAGCTGAGTATGTGAACATTATATATTGTGTATTATGTATGCACATAATTATATATTTACTAGTATGTCAAGATGTATGTGCAGTAGCCATGCAGTGCATGTGTGCAGGTAGGATAGGTGTACATGTATGTCTATTAATCAATAATAAATATACATGTGCGTTATTAATATCGACTGACTTCAATATTAACCGCTCAATTGCATGCCTGACAGATAAATAACAAGGATATTTTTCTGACTTAACCTTAAATTTATAATTGATATAATAGTTAATATATATATTCATAAATATGTAGATATATATACATGGGATGAATATTTAACAATTATTCACTGAAGTGGAGGTGAATTAAGTGGTGGATATTTACTGAGCCGCTTTGGTGAGGTAAATATATATCCACCACTATTCACCAACACTGAGGTCAATAATTGTTTTAGTTCCAGGTGAATAACCAGCACCAAATAGTTATTTTATTTTATTTCGAATGGACAAAAACTCGTGCGAGATGATCGTTGCTTTGCTCGGAGGTGAATATGATTTCATATTCACTGTTTGAGTAGCCAATCGGAGCGCACAAAAAGTGATATTCACTGGTGTGGTATATACTAAAGATGTATGTTTGCAGATGTGTTTTGCAGATGTGTTTGCAGAAATTAGAAAAATGTTGGCTAGGTCATATATAATTTCTGTATTAATTCCCTAAAACAAATGGATTGTACATGTATGTATTTATTATTTGGAGACCAAATAATAGATTGTGTTGGGGAATGCAGAATACAGATTAACCAGAAGCTTTTTTTAAATTGATGCTGTATAGGGTATTTAAATTTTACCACTATACTGACTTACCATATAAGTTTAATAATTATTTAATTGGATCTGTATTTCATGTATATATTATAATTGCATTTTTTATATTATTATGGCAGTGGTGAATTTCCTAAACCTGCCTTAAAAATTAACTCACCTTAGCTCACCACATATACTAAATCTTGTAATGAGTTTTCCCTAAAAACCCTTAACTCACCTTAACTTGCCACATACAAATTTAAGTATATTTCCTTATACTGCCTTAAATCGCCTTAACTCGTCTTAACTCGCCACATACAAATTTAAGTATTTTTTCTTAAATCGCCTTAACTCGCCTTAACTCGCACAACCTCGCCTTAACTCGCCGCGAGTTTAGATCCCAGAGTAGGCCTTAATGCCATCTACACAAAATTGACTGCTAATGTTCCATATCTGCAAAGCTAGCATCATACGGCGAGAGGGCATTTTCAATAGCTGCCCCGAAACTCTGGAACTCTCCCCAATTTTATTAGACAGAGTCCAGCTGTAGATAGCTTTAAGAGCAGAGTTAAGACTTTACTTTTTAATCAAGCACATAATTAGGTGAATGTTCGAATTGTTATTCTGATCGTACTCCATTTTACATATAATTTTTACTTACTTTTTAGTTTTTATAAGAATTGTAAAGCGCCATTGGGCTGTATGGATTGATTCATTCTCTTGGTGCTCTCGTTAGTACGTGACTCAAAGGAATTGTGTATGGTACATATAAGGATTGATTGTATGTTGATTCATTCTCTTGGTGCTCTCGTTGGTATGTGACTATCAAGGGAATTGTGCATGGTACATAAGGACTGAATGATTGTATGTTGATTCATTCTCTTGGTGTTCTCGTTGGTATGTGACTATCAAGGGAATTGTGTATGGTACATAAGGACTGATTGTATGTTGATTCATTCTCTTGGTGCTCTCGTTGGTATGTGACCATCAAGGGAATTGTGTATGGTACATAAGGATTGATTGTATGTTGATTCATAATTCTCTTGGTGCTCTCGTTGGTATGTGACCATCAAGGGAATTGTGCATGGTACATAAGGACTGAATGATTGTATGTTGATTCATTCTCTTGGTGTTCTCGTTGGTATGTGACTATCAAGGGAATTGTGTATGGTACATAAGGACTGATTGTATGTTGATTCATTCTCTTGGTGCTCTCGTTGGTATGTGACCATCAAGGGAATTGTGTATGGTACATAAGGATTGATTGTATGTTGATTCATTCTCTTGGTGCTCTCGTTGGTATGTGACTATCAAGGGAATTGTGCATGGTACATAAGGACTGAATGATTGTATGTTGATTCATTCTCTTGGTGTTCTCGTTGGTATGCGACTATCAAGGGAATTGTGTATGGTACATAAGGACTGATTGTATGTTGATTCATTCTCTTGGTGCTCTCGTTGGTATGTGACTATCAAGGGAATTGTGTATGGTACATAAGGACTGATTGTATGTTGATTCATTCTCTTGGTGTTCTCGTTGGTATGTGACTATCAAGGGAATTGTGCATGGTACATAAGGACTGATTGTATGTTGATTCATTCTCTTGGTGCTCTCGTTGGTATGTGACTATCAAGGGAATTGTGTATGGTACATAAGGACTGAATGATTGTATGTTGATTCATTCTCTTGGTGTTCTCGTTGGTATGTGACTATCAAGGGAATTGTGCATGGTACATAAGGACTGATTGTATGTTGATTCATTCTCATGGTGCTCTCGTTGGTATGCGACTATCAAGGGAATTGTGTATGGTACATAAGGACTGAATGATTGTATGTTGATTCATTCTCTTGGTGTTCTCGTTGGTATGTGACTATCAAGGGAATTGTGTATGGTACATAAGGACTGATTGTATGTTGATTCATTCTCTTGGTGCTCTCGTTGGTATGTGACTATCAAGGGAATTGTGTATGGTAAATAAGGACTGAATGATTGTATGTTGATTCATTCTCTTGGTGTTCTCGTTGGTATGTGACTATCAAGGGAATTGTGCATGGTACATAAGGACTGATTGTATGTTGATTCATTCTCTTGGTGTTCTCGTTGGTATGTGACTATCAAGGGAATTGTGCATGGTACATAAGGACTGATTGTATGTTGATTCATTCTCTTGGTGCTCTCGTTGGTATGTGACTATCAAGGGAATTGTGTATGGTACATAAGGACTGAATGATTGTATGTTGATTCATTCTCTTGGTGTTCTCGTTGGTATGTGACTATCAAGGGAATTGTGCATGGTACATAAGGACTGATTGTATGTTGATTCATTCTCTTGGTGCTCTCGTTGGTATGTGACTATCAAGGGAATTGTGTATGGTACATAAGGACTGAATGATTGTATGTTGATTCATTCTCTTGGTGTTCTCGTTGGTATGTGACTATCAAGGGAATTGTGCATGGTACATAAGGACTGATTGTATGTTGATTCATTCTCATGGTGCTCTCGTTGGTATGCGACTATCAAGGGAATTGTGTATGGTACATAAGGACTGAATGATTGTATGTTGATTCATTCTCTTGGTGTTCTCGTTGGTATGTGACTATCAAGGGAATTGTGTATGGTACATAAGGACTGATTGTATGTTGATTCATTCTCTTGGTGCTCTCGTTGGTATGTGACTATAATCAAGGGAATTGTGTATGGTACATAAGGACTGAATGATTGTATGTTGATTCATTCTCTTGGTGTTCTCGTTGGTATGTGACTATCAAGGGAATTGTGCATGGTACATAAGGACTGATTGTATGTTGATTCATTCTCTTGGTGCTCTCGTTGGTATGTGACTATCAAGGGAATTGTGTATGGTACATAAGGACTGAATGATTGTATGTTGATTCATTCTCTTGGTGTTCTCGTTGGTATGTGACTATCAAGGGAATTGTGTATGGTACATAAGGACTGATTGTATGTTGATTCATTCTCTTGGTGCTCTTCTCTGGAGGCGCGACTCTAGTCACGATTATACTTATGTTTTTATATTTTTTTATTAAATGTTATTTATTTATTTAGGATTACTTGGGCTATTGTTCTACGCTGGAAGCAGCTAATATATTTTAGTATAGACATAGCTTTATATTTTAGTATAGACTTAATAGATACACAGCTTCATTGTAAATAAGTGTCAACTTAGACTTGCTCCAAGTCGACCTCACTTAGTCACTGGGTAAGCGATTACTGGGTCAAAAAGAGAGCGCGAGAATCGAAGCGAGAGGTGAGTTCGTGCAGGGGGCTAAGAAGGACTTTGAGAAAGTCTAGTGTCAACTTTATGAATTCTGTGCTAAATAAAGTTTCATTCATTCATTTATTCATTCAATCCTCCAACTGTTGATGAAGTATTAGTCATAAATGATTGCAATTCTATCCAGTATTTTAACATCCATTGTCGTTTATTTTCTCACTTATTTTTTCATTGATTTGGAAGAGATTTTTCCTTAATTGTTTTTTCCATCATTTTATATTTTTCTCTTATTATTATTTCACGATACTTTACATATTTAACCCATGATGCTATCTATGCGTTGGGCTTTATTTGTGCCTGTTTGGTGTAGTTTCCTGTAGTTTATTGATTTTTGTGCTCGTGCTCCGGTTTATTTATTGGATTATATTCTTTGATGATTTTTGATCCTAAAAATTATGTTAGTTTCTCTGAGGGACCATTTGTTCCCGCTGAGCGAAGTGACCATCAGTGCCCTTGCTTTTGTTTATGTCCTGAATTGTTTTAGATGATTGGCGGGTCAGGGACAGTCTGACCTTAGGGCATTTGTCCAACTTGCTTCTTTTGATTGATGTTTTCATTTGTTTTCCACACCGAATAAAACAGTCAGCTTTTTGTTGTCAGTTAATGGTTTTGTTAGGTAATATTGTCTGTTTTAGATGTTTTCTAGTCAGATGTGGAGCGAGTTTTCTGCCGCAGTTCCTCATCAGCTGCATTCCGCAGATCACGTTGTCAATGTGACGTTCCAAAGCAGATGACAGCGTCCGTACTTACTTAGTCGGATATGGTCTTAAAGCAGTTTCCAGCATTGACTGGGACCAACAGCTGGCAGGTTTGCATAAGTTATCAGATCACCCTTTGGTGTCCGAATCGGCGTGTGACGTTCAATTCTTTTCGTCTATCCGTCTATTTTCCTTAGAATCGCCCAAGACAGACCAACTCGGTGAAGATGTGTGGATCTCTGTTGCAAGATCTGACCAAGACCTTTTTTAGACATGTACTCTATTTCATAACAAGAGAAACATATGAAAATGTGCGGTATCCTACTTCCCTGTGAAGATCATACCCTATTCAGACTAAACATAGCGCCGCAATGGGGAACTCGTGGATTAAAGTGTATTTTAGCGTGTTCTCAAGGGTAAAAATATGGAAGTGTTCAAAGTTCAAGTTATTATTGCTGTTGTGATAGCCCGTGTAGCCTGTAAAATCACGTGACCGATGACGTCATCACCATTAGGTGTATAATGGGTCCCAATACCATGCCTGTCCTAGTTTGAGCCGCCTGCCATTAGAAATGAGGGAGATATGGGCATGTACTTAAAATCACGTGACCGATGACGTCATCGTTATGTCACCACCACTAGGTGTTTAATGGGTCCCAATACCATGCCTGTCCAAGTTTGAGCCGCCTGCCATTAGAAATGAGGGAGATATGGGCATGTACTTGAAATCGTGTGACCGATGACGTCATCGTTGTCACCACCATTAGGTGTTTTATGGGTCCCAATACCATGCCTGTCCAAGTTTGAGCCGCCTGCCATTAGAAATGAGGGAGATATGGGCATGTACTTAAAATCGTGTAACCGATGACGCCATTGTTACGTAATAACACTAAGTGATTTATGGCGACCCAATACCATATCTGTCAAAGTTTGAGCCGTCTGGCATTATAAATGAGGTATACGGGTAGGTATTAAAAATCACGTGACCGATCACATCACCACTAAATGATTGATGGGGACCCAATACCATGTTTGTGAAAGTTTGAGCCAGCTGCCATTAATATTGAGCGTGTTGCGCATGAAAACGTACAAGGGTTTACGTCACTGTCAGCGGGACCGAAATGCGCATGCCTACTGGTTTATCGCTCGAGCACACCCTCCCACATGGTAAAATATTTGGTCGCAAGAGTGTATAAGTAGCCTAACGCTCACTTTATAGTTAGTAGCGAGAGGCTAGGGGAGCCGATGAGGCCTTGATCAACGTCAATTCCAACAGCAATTAATGTTGCACATCGATCTTCAATTATTAATTAAATGAAATATCGATTACTATTATCTTATCAATTGACATTCCAAGAATTTCATTCTGTTAACATCTTAGTGGGTGAGTGACAAAGAATGTACGATTTCCCCAACCATTCCGATAACTCGTTCCTGCGCTTGCGCGCATCCACAAGTTAAAAATGGGACATTGATGACCCTATTTCAGACTAAAACAGCTCGAAAGCTATACCCTTTGGAGCGGCACATATCCGTACAGCATAGGCATGGGAGTAACCCCCCCTGTTCCCGTGTCTCCACAGTGCTTTATAAGACTGCTGGAATCCTTACAAGGACGTACCACATTTACAATATTAGCGGAATTCTATAGAAAATCAACAATTTGGGGAAATGTGGCACCCTCCGCCAAGTTGCGGGCAAAGCTGTCCCGTTGAGAATTTACCCTTATTACAAAATCAATAGCTTGCAAAAAAATATTTGAAGCGAAACAAAAGCAACAGTAAAGTTTGTACTTGACAAGTCTCTCCATGCTCGATACCTAAATACTGTAAACAATTTTTGCATAACATCATCCCAACGGTTCATCTCTCTCTCAGCTATCTTCTTTTCACTGCGATTCGACGAAAGGTATGACTACCCCTGGGCTGATTATTCGGTTGTGTTAGACACATTCAAGGCAATATTATCAATACCACCTTGCTCTTGAAGTTGGGTCACTGCAACTAACTCCAAGGCACCATTTGGTGATTTGGAGACATGTGCCCTTGGATCATTACAAGCATCTGTAGTGCACATGCCTTGTTCGGCTTCTGTCCAGCCATGTCCATAACTGGCCATGGGGTACGCGGGCTCGCCATGCTTCGGGATGTCAAGACCTGATGGGTAAAAAACCGTTTACCAAAAATATTATTTAACGGTACAAACCAATAACATTATCACATGAGTACGCATTATCATTATCACATGAGTATCTCATAATATAGATATGTATATCTATTAGTATTATTTATTATATAGTAACTTACTAGGAAGTTGTCTGTTCGTTAGTATATATGTATAGTTGACCTACACTGTAATTCAGCCACTGGCTGCGAGAGTGATTAATAAACGAATTATTATTATTATATTTAAATATGTGACCAAGAAGGGAATATAAGCTACACGTAACTACTACTCCCAAAATCCTTGCATAAATAACTAATTTCAAGACGGAGTAGAGCATTGACTACTGAGTTTAAAATCTACGTGACAAGGCCGAATGGGAACATGGGTATCGATTAATCAAAGATGCTTTGTAAACGGTTATTTCTCAGACAATCGACCATTATCATGTAGCATTCCCCAGGGAACAATCCTTGGAACCCTCCTTTTCATTTTATACATAAATGACTTGCCTAACTGTCTCTCAAACTGTCAACCTCGTATGTATGCTGACGACACGCATTTAACTTTTGCAAGTAACAATATTGATAACATTAATTGTGTTGTGAATGAAGACCTCGCCAAAATAAATGATTGGCTCATCGCAAACAAACTCACATTAAATAAATCTACAACTGAATTCATGCTAATTGGATCGAGACAAAAGTTAAATACGTACGTTTAATAGATCCCCATCTCTAGTCATTGATGATGCTCCTATAAAACAAGTCACTTTTTCTAAATCTCTTGGAGTTACTATTCTTGGAATGTACACATTGATAATATATCTAAGAAGGTATCGGAGCGCTGAAACATTGCAGACCATTTGTTCCCTCGGCAACGCTGCAGTTTATTTACAATGCCCTGGTTGAACCGCATTTTGATCACTGCAGTGTCGTCTAACAAACTACAAAAACTGCAAAACCGAGTAGCTCGGATTTTCAGCTATGATACCAATGCTGATCTTCTATTTGAACGACTCGACTGGAGAAAACTCGACTCACAGCGTCAATTCCAAAAGGCTATTATGGTTTATAAGTTTGTGAACGACCTTGCTCCTGATTACCTTAGTGCAAAATTTACTGATCGTAGTAGTGTTACGAACTATTCCCTGAGAGACACCGAGGGCAAACTTGCCATTCCTCAGCCCCGAACACATTTCACGAAAAATAGTTTTAGCTACAGCCGAGCAGTACTCTGGAATAGTCTACCAGTGGAGCTGCGGCAGGCAAGCACTCTTAGCAGCTTTCGATCTGGCTGCAGCAGCTTCTTCTCTTGAATTAAACTCTTCAGTTATAATCTGTAATTCATCACGGCATTCATGTAAAGCGGGTAGTTTGTAGTTATATTAGATTAGTTAGTAGTTTTCATAATTTATCATATTTTATTGAGCGATTGTATTATTATAATTATTTATTTTTAGTAATTTATATCCAACTGATGAATCAACCGTGTCTAAATAAAGTTATACATACATTACTACTTGAATATAAGTAGAGAATAATATATGGGGGGCCTACTAGATTTGAATGCCAGGAAACCAAAGAACAACACGAACCCTCCAAGTGCACTCAACTATACAAAGGAAAGCAAATTGCATGAAACTGTGATGTTATAGCACTAGATCATGCATGAAAATGGGTAACATTGATAGGGCGATAGACGCGTGTATCCTGACAGACCTCCAAATAATGCAAGCTATACGGCTGAATTTCTTACAAGTGACCAACCTTATGTCAAACGAAGCTGGTTATTTACGAGATGTTTCAAATGCAGTGATTTTACTGAGGAACAAACTAGACGGATTTTTAGAAACATGGCCTCTTAAGAGGCGTGGTCGCTCACAGAGGTTCACTGTATACGAACATAAAACAACAAGTGAGGCCTTTTCCCGTTCAGTGCTCTGAAGTGGGGAGAGCCAGAGCCTTGATATTCCGGTCACCTTTTATTTTGTCTATTTTCCTGTCGTAAGAACGTATTTCATGGGTTTATTTATGTGACTAATTGTCACTTCCTATTTTGCAGTTGTATTTATCGGTACAGTGTGTCCAAGAGTACTAACAGGCTTTCCATTGTGAAAACGGTCAATCCTAGGGCCAACTATCCACGCACCAACCAAAGCGCATGCACCTCCAAGAACATGAACTACGCCGCTGCCCCCAAAATCCTGCAGTCATAGATAATTAAATCAATCAAAAAGCGCGGGCGTCATTGACTGACAATATACAACAAATATTCCTCTCACCTGGTAGGAGATCTGCACGATATTGCTTCCTTCACTGTACGAAATACCTACTCCCAGCCAATCTTTCGGATCCCATGCCTAGTGTGATACGACGGGGTAGATGATACCTATGGGAGAGGGGGAGAGTAACAAAGAGTCTTATAATACCCTCGTCATCAGTCCTCTATCTCACTTGCTTCTTCACATCATGCACGATAGTTTAGCAGTACCCAGTACATACCCAGTACATACCCAGTACACACCCAGTAGATATCCAGTACACACCCAGCAGATATCCAGTACATACCCACTACATACAATGGAGATAGTTTTGAACACATCAGTAATGGGTTAGTGGAGATAGTTTTGAACATACCAGTAATGGGGTAGTGGGGATAGTTTTGAACATACCAGTAATGGGGTAGTGGGGATAGTTTTGAACATACCAGTAATGAAGAAGGAATAAATCAAGTAAGCCTTGAACTCCATCCTCTCAGACATAGCACCGCTGACAATGGTAGCCGCAGTCGCAGCGAATAGAGAACAGATTGTCCGGAAGTGACGCAAGGGCAAAGTAGCTGTGGCTGATGAATGCATTGCCCTCAGAGCCGAAAGCTAAGGCGTAACCAAACAACCAGTACGCAATGGCCCCGAGAACTGCAAAATAGAAAGTACTTTGAGATTGTTCTATTAACAACACAGTAAATTTTTTCACTAAATCTTGTTTACGTTTCCCGGCGTTTTGAACTAGCTATTACCTCAGTTTGTCATGGCTGTTCATCTTCCGCTTCTTCTAAGAAACTGAAGAACTAGTAAAATCTAAAGAACGACCGTCAGAGAGCTCGAGAATATCGTAGCATCGTAGGGTTGAGAATTTAGCTGACTACTGGGAAGCAAATATTTGACTGATTCGGTTTCGTATACATCTGCTATCACGATTAACTGGAAAACTATTTTTTGCCGCTAAAATCTTGTCCGTGGCTAGTTCAAAAAGCCGGGAAACGTAGACAAGATTTAGTGAAAAATTCTACTGTGTTGACTCTGGTGAGTTTGCATTTGGCTGCAAAAATATTAGCGAGTGGGGAGAGGAGGAGAAGGAAATTCTACTCGGCGGCGACCGTTAAATTTTGAAAGGGAAAGCGATGTCTGCAGGACCCCTACCGAAAGCTAAAATTCTGACTTCGAGAGTGTTTTTTATGCCCTTCTCTCGCATCAATTCACCTCAAACTTGGCCAGGATGTCCATGGATAATCGTTCTTTCATATTCCCAAAGTAGACGAGCAAGCGATTAGATTTAAGGGGAATTTTGGCTGGTAATCGGGTGGTGGTTAGCGGTTTGGCGGCGTCTAGTTGCATGCCTTGTCAATATTCATCTACATTAAGGACGTACTCGACTATGACCTCTGGCATCTCTAAAATGCATCGGACGACAGGAAGACACACAGAAATGGTAAATATAATAAGTAAAGTTTATTTTGATACAAGTTTAAAGATTTCAACTTTAGAATTAACGCTATATTTATCCTGCAAATTTGAGTTCAAATTATAAGAGAACTCGACATCAATCGTATTCGCGGTTCCCAGATGCTTTAATTTTGCCTCTTTGACAGCTTACATCTTCCAATAAATTAGCGAAATTATGCAAAATATGCCTCGGCTTAAAGTTTGTGGTGTAGGCTTGAGTACATGTTTCCACCTTCCGAGCATCGGTATCCGCACTTCTAGAAATGAGCTGCATTTCTCTCGTATTCTTGACCACACCAGTGATAAACTCGCTGTTACCACGAGGATTGAAAAGTCTCAATATAGAGCATTGGTATCTTCATCGGTTAAGCCAGGTAAAGGCCCAATATCATAGGTTTTCTTCACTTTTCCTACTCTATCACGCTTTGTTTTCTTTCTTCCTTGTCCGCCATTTTGAAAGTTAGTAGGGATTGCATGCCCCAGTCACAAATAGAGCTAAGAAAGGGTAGGGACAGTTTTTATAGAAAGACTTCTGGGTAATCCACAGATATATTGGTCTGCCTGTCCGCCAATTTTTTTTTCATAATTAAAAAAAAAACGGTTCAATTGAGTGAATATGTCTGATATTCTACTTCTCTCTTCTATTTTCCCAATAAAATTGGGAATAGAAAAGCCATCAATGAAATATGCATCTCACAAGCTGTTACTAATATGCTGGAAGCGACGTTTCCACTGACTGTCGATTATTTCTGATAATGTGTTTCTAGGCCCTTGTGTTGGCCCCTAAGAGGGTCTGAATGGGGGGTCTACATGTCAGTTGTCAGTTAAAATTTTGCCATTTGTCAGTTGTCAGTTAGCCCTAGTTAATCATTACTGGAGAAAATTTACAATGTTTGACCCACAAAAAACAAATTTGTCAGTTGTCAGTTATTTTTCGGTTGTCAGTTGTCAGTAAAAATATCGTCATTTGTCAGTTGTCAGTTATTTTTAAGGCTGTTTGTCAGTAGTCAGTTAACCCCATTCAGACCCTCCCCTAACACAGTAGATGATGTGTCTATTTACAGTCACGAAGTTCTGGTATGCGATTACGTTTTTTGTTCTCTTGCGCTTTAGTATTTTTAGCAGTTTGAACCGTGTTAATTACAATTGTTCAGTGCATCCTGATTGGTTAAAATTGACGGCCTTTGTTTTCTTCTCACGTGAAACACCAATCTAAAAATAGCTACATCATCTGTTCTGCTGTTGGACAGACCTAATCTGGGAGATGCACGTTATTGATACAACTGATTAATGTCAAATTCCTGACCCGATACATACTAATGACGTAACCATTACTTGTTCAAACAACTGGAAACTGTTCAAACTTATGACACACATTCACAGTGCAATTTGTTTCAAAATCCCTTTGGCGGAATTTGGCGAATATTTGGGCTCTGAATTTTCACCTTTGACTAACGTTGTCAAAGTTTAAAGGACCGTTATATATTTCTGTCAATAGAAGTGATTATAATCCAAGCTGGTTAAAAGTACTGTATTCCCAAAGCTTATTAAGTATTTGATGCCAAATCAAATTGTGCTAGCAAAAACAGAAGAAAACATTTTGGAATATTTCATTTGAGAGAGTAAAAACGTCGAAAATGGCATAAACTCTAAATCTACAAATTTTAGATTTTCTAAATAACAACTCCAGAGATTTTTTAAAAAGCTTTTCAGCATTAAGTTCAATCTTTCATAAGAATAACACATCAAATCCTATCACTGAAAATGTCTACAATTGGAGATATGATTTTTCAAAGAGAAGAACATCAGAGCAGAGGTTTTGGAAAGTGCTTTGTTTATACCTAGAGCTGCCACGGCTGACACGTGCATTCAAAAGTGGAAACGTTATCATAATTACCAGGAGGTAAAATGCACAACCAGTTTCTGTAACAACCTACACATATTTTTACAGAAATTAGTTACCCCTGACTCTGCAAAGAACAGGGAAAGAAGAGAAATTACGGATCACAGATGTATTGAAATAGCGAACTGAATATTAAAATAGGAGTTAAATAAAGTAAGCATTCTATATAGGAATAAAACTTTATGTGATTTAAATTAATTTCGAGAGAAATAAAAATAAATATTTTGCTCCCATGACGTACGACGCCATGTACGACGCCATGCTCCTTTAACTTACCTATGATTCTGTTGTCGGCTCTTATGGAATTTAGGTCAACTTGCCGTAATTGCAATTTTCTTTAGAGCGCTTTGACGAAGCGTGTCCGACTGACTGAGTAACTTTCATACCTTTCAAAATGGCGGCGAAACCTTCGAGGTGGTCTATTAGCAATAGCTTGGAAACATGCTGAAAAGAACACCTCAAAATTGGTCAAAAACCCATATGTTGGGGTTATATCATCTTGTATGGAAGCCAATATATGGTCGAGTAATTAAAGTGCACAAATACATAAATCTCGAGAGGCACAGCCCTGAGTGATTTATAGCTTCCGACGGGTCTTTTGATACCACTGGCAGATGCGCAGAACGACTTCTCAAATAATCGCTTTCAGTACCTGAGTGTTTCAGAGATATAGAGCTTATTTATATCGAGCGACTCATAACTTTCTCTAACTAGCGAGTCAAGAAGATCTGAACTAAAAAAAACGTTTTTCATTTTGAATTGCTATTTAGAATTGTGTTTTTCGTCCACTAAATAACGTAGCTACATTATAGTTAGCATTTCTGGTACAGAATAACATTAGCCGGATCATTACAGAAAATGGAAAGCGAATAAATGTTGTATTTGTTGAATTCACAACATAAAACAAAACCTGTGCACTTTCTTTTTTCTCTAAGACTGAAGGCATTAGTAAAGCAGTGCGAAAGCTGTTACAGTAAAAGGAATTAGAGACGAATCAAGATGGGAATATTCAGAGATTACTGGGTACCACGGAGAGATCGCATGACTCCGTTCTCTGTACCTAATAAAACGTGCCGTTATTAAACAGTAATAGCGTTTTGAGTAGGCGGCGGTGAAGCCATATTTAGTAGGCAATGGATGACTGTGTTGATCTGCGTGGGCGGGGAAGATAAACTCTGGTATTATCAACTGGAAATCGATCAAGGTTTGCTAACCGCTGTGGGAAACGAGTAGC